>CM052654.1:8428801-8459763 GCA_028533165.1 Leontopithecus rosalia
GTTCTCCTTCTCACCTCCCCACTTTTAGAGGCCCCAGTGTCTCTTGTTCTCATCTTTACCTCTGCATGTATCCAGTGTTTACCTCCCCCTTAGAAATCAGAACAGGCGGTGTTTGGTTTTTCTGTTTTGTGTTAGTTTGTTCAGGATAATGGCATCTAGCTGCATCCATGTTGCTCTAAAGCACATGATCTTGTTCTTTTTTATGGTTGCATAATATTCCATTGTATCTATGTACTACATTTTAGAAATCCAGGCTGGGCGTGGTGGCTCACACCTGTAATCCCAGCGCTTTGGGAGGCTGAGGTTGGTGGATCATTTGAGGTCAGGAGTTTGGGGCTAGCCTGGCCAACATGGTGAAAACCCATCTCTAGTAAAAATACAAAATTATCCAAGCATGCTGATACACCCCTGTAATTCTGGCTACTTGGGAGGCTGAGGCAGGAGAAGCACTTGAACCCAGGAGGTGGAGGTTGCTGCACTCTAGCCTGGCTGATAGATTGAGACTCCATCTCAAAAAAAGAGAAAAGAAATTTATTCTACCATCAGTGGGCACCTACGTTGATTCCCTGTCTTTGCTATTGTGAATTGTGCTGTGATAAAAATATGAGTGCATCTGTATCTTTGGTAGAATGATTTGTTTTCCTTTGGGTATAGACCCAAAGGAAATGGTGTTGCTGAGTTGAATTCTGTTTTTAGTACATTGAGAAATCTCTGGGATAACATGGGGAGAAATGCCAGATATAGATGACGGAGGGATGGAGGCAGCAAACCACATTGCCATGTATGTACCTATTCAACAATCCTGCATGATCTGCACATGTACCCCAGAACCTAAAGGGCAATACTATATATATATATGTATACACACACATACATACATACATACATATGTGTATGTATATATACACACACACACATAAAAGAAAAAAAGAAGAAACTGCTTCCCACAAGGGCTGAACTAATTTACATTCCCCCTAACAGTGTATAACTGTTCCCTTTTTTGTGCAAAGTTGCTAACATCTGTTATTTTTTGACTTTTTAGTAATAGCCATTGTGTTTAAAAGAAACAAAACTTGAAATGACGTTGATCTTACATTTGTTAAGATTTATTTTGTGGCCTAACATATGGTCTGTCCTGGGAAGTGTTTCATATGCTGATGAGAAAAATGTGTATTCTGTAGTTTTCTGGAGGAATGTTCTGTCACTGTCTGTGAGGTCCATTTGGTCTATTGTGCAGTTTAATGTTTCTTGATTTTTCTGGATGACTGATCCATTGCCAAAGGTAGAGTGCTGAAATCCCCTATTATGTATGGCAGTCTATTTCTCCCTATAGATAATATTTATTTAATATTTAGATAATATTTATAGTAATATTTGCTTTATATGTTGGTGTTCTGGTGTTGGTTGCATATGTATTTAAAATTGTTATATAATGACTGTATCTCTTTTTGCAGTTTTGACTTAAAGTCTGTGTTATCTGATATAAGTATAGCTACTCATGTTCTCTTTTGGTTTCAATTTGCATGGAATAACTTTGTCCATCCCTCCACATTAGTTTGTGTGTGACCTTGCATGTTAAGCGAGTCTCTTGTAGGCAGCATGGGTCGTGTTGCAGGTTTTATTTTCTAAATCCATTCAGTCTATATCTTTAATTGGAGAATTTAATGTATTTACATTCAAGGTTATTATTGATAGGTAAGGACTTACTCCTGGTATTTTAAAACTTGGTTTATATATCCTTTGTCCTTTTCTTCCTCTTTTGTTGTTTTCTGCAGTGCTAAACTTTGATTCCTCTGTCTTTCTCATTTTTGTATTTGATGTAATTTTTGTGTGTGTGGTTACTAAGGTGCTTACATGAAAAATCTTATACTTACGGTAGACTTTTTAAAGTTGATAACAACTTTGGTCCTGTACAGATACTCATACAAAAAATGTTTGCCCTTCCCCCCACGATTTATAATTTTGTCTTAATTTATATCTTTTTATATTGTGTATTCCTTAACAATGAATGTATTGTAGCCATAGTTATTATTCATACGGGAGAGCTGACTTATATGCCACCATTAGAGTAATGGTGCATTCTGAATTTGATTATGAATTTACCTCTGCCAGTGAGTTTTATACTGTCGTGTTTTCATGTGACACACAAAATCATGAAAGTAATTATCATCCTTTTACTTCTGGTTGAAGTACTTCAGTAGCATTTCTTGTAAGGCCAGACTAGTGGTGATGAATTTCTTCAGCTTTTTCTTGTCTGAAATATACTTTATTTTACTTTCATTTCTAAAAGACAGGGTATAGTATTCTTGGGTGGCAGTTTTTGGAACATTGACTGTATCATTCCATTCTTTCCTGGCCTTCAAAGTTTCTGCTGAGAAATCTGTTGATGGTGTAATGGAGATTCCCTTATATATGATTTCATGCTTTTCTCTTGCTGCTTTTAAAACTCTGTGTCTGACTTTTTACAGTTTGATTATAATGTGCCTCTGAGAGGACCTCTTTGGGTTGAATCTATTTGGGATTCTTGGAGTGTCGTGGATCTGGATGTCCATATCTCTTCCAGAACTTGGGAATTTTCAGCTATTATTTCATTAAATAAACTGTGCCTTTCTCCACTTCCCTCCGAAAATCTCATAATATGAATATCTGTTCACTTAATGATGTCCCCATAAGTTGTTGACTTTCTGCACTTTTTTTCATTCTCTCTTTATTCCCATTGAAGTTGTTATTTCAGTAGAGCTGTCTTCAAGTTCAGAAATTCTTTTTTGTTGTTGTTCTGGCTGGGTGCAGTGGCTCATGCCTGTAATCCCAGCATTTTGGGAGGCCAAGGCAGGCAGATCACCTGAGGTCAGGGGTTCAAGACCAGACTGGCCAACATGGTTAAACCTCCTCTCTTCCAAAAATACAAAAATTAGCCAGGTGAGGTGGCAAACATCTGTAATCCAAGATATTCAGGAGGCTGAGGCAGGATCACTTGAACCCAGGAGGTAGAAGTTGCAGTGAACCAAGATGGTACCACTACTCTCCAACCTGGGTGACAGAGGGGGACTCTGTCTCAAAAAAAAAAAAAAAAAGAAAAATTCTTTTTTTTTCTGTTTGATCTAGTCTGTTGTTGAAACTGTCAATTGTATTTTTTATTTCATTCATTGAATTCTTCAGATCCAAGATGTCTGTTGGGTTCTTTTTAAAAAAATATCAATCTCTCTTGAATTTCTTATTCAGATCAAGAATTATTTTGCTTATCTGTATTCTCTGTGTCTTGTTTGGCTTCCTCAAGATAATTATTTTGAATTCCTTTTCAAGAAATTCATAAATTTCTATCTAACTTGGGGGTCAGTTCTTGGAGAATTATTGTATTTCTTTGGTGGTGTGCTATTTATTGGCTTTTTCATGCTTCTTGTGTCCCTGTGTTGATTCCTGTGCAGCTGATTTTCCAGTTCTATAGAGTGGCTTTCATAGGGAAAGGCTTTCACATGCAAACGGGGCCTAAGTATCAGTTGGATAAGGCACATTGGCTTTGGTTCTGCATGGGTATAGTAGTAGTGTGGTCTCCATTGCAGATTCTTCAGCTGTAATCAATGTCAGCAATGCCTGCAAGGGCCTCAGTGGCCTAGGCTGCAGGAGATTGTGTGGCTGGCATACCAGGTGGGATATGGCTCCTCTGTGGATGAGGTACCAGGCTTTTTGCGTGCTGAGGGGATGGATGCGGGGCTGATCCACTGGCTTGAGCTTGGCTTCCCCGCAGAGCAATACTGCCTGTTCTTTTGGAGGCAGGACACTGCATGGGCTTGGGTGCTAGGGTCATGGCTGTTCTGCTAGGCCTAGGTTCTGAGTAGTTGAGTTCAGGACTGTGCTGCCACTGGGATGGGTAAGATGGAGCACCACTTAGGCAGCTTGTTCCCAAGGAGTAGGGAGCTGTAGCACCTCAGCTGGGGGATGCTGCACTACTGTGTGAGCATGGTGTCATGATGGCAGAGCCTCAGGGATGTAGAGGCCATGGTTACTGTCCCCCATAGCAGGATGCTATCAGTGGGTCCAGTTTGAAAACGGTGCCATGCTGTGGCAGCTTGGGTCACCTTCTTCTCTGCAGTAATTCAGCCATGTGAACTCAGGCAACTTTCTAAACTGGGCTCAGCCTGAGAGAACTGCAGGGTTCTCCAGCAGCAAAGACCACAGCTGTATGTGGTAGTAATGGGACCTGGTGGTGACCTTCTGCCTTCCTCTTCCCCAGACAGAAATGCATCTTGGTTCTGAGCTGATCCTGACTAAGGAGGTGGGCTGGCAGAGCAGGGTCTTTCAATCCCTTCTCTCTGTGGCCATAGGAGTCTCTGTGTGTCATAGGTTTTTCTCCACTCCCCTGACATACTCCAGTATTCTTTTGTTTGTTTTGAGACAGAGTCTCACTCTGCCACCCAGGATGGAGTACAGTGGCGCAATCTCAGCTCACTGCAACGTCTGCCTCCCGGGTTGAAGATTCTCCTGCCACAGTCTCCCGAGTAGCTGGGATTACAGGTGCATGCCACCACACCTGGCTAATTTTTGTATTTTTAGTAGAGATGGGGTTTCACCATGTTGGGCAAGCTCATCTCAAACTCCTGACCTCAGGTGATCCACCTGCCTCGGCCTCCCAAAGTGCGGGGATTACAGATGTGAGCCGGGGTATGATGAAATAAAGTCATTTTATCATATGGCTTTCAGAAGACAATGAGTTTGTGAAGTGGCAATAAAATGACATTTATAGGTAGGTTCAGGAAGTCACAAGAAGATAGAATTCTGGCTTCTCTTTAATCATTAAATTTCAGTTTTTACAAATAATTCAGATTCAGGTTTTGAGGGGGAAACAGTTCTTGTTTTATTACATGCTCAGTTTTTTCTGTAAATATCTCTATTGACTAGATTTACAAACATTGTCACAAACACAGAAAAAATTTTAAACCATAGATCACTGCATTTATATTTACAACATAGCCATAAACATGCATTTCTCCTTCATTAGGAGGACTTAAATAGATGCTTGAATATTAAGGCAGTGACGATTCTAAAATGTAATGAAATTCTGAGTTAAGGCTTTATGTTTGTTTTGAAATCCATACTCATAGGCAACTGTGACCAAAGCAAACTTACCTACTGGGTGGAGTCCATCTGCCCAGATACGCTGTTTACCAAGCTTCTTTTATAATAGATGTATGGGGTAGGAATTAGTTAGCAGGACCATCAATTTAATGAATCATTAGTCCCCTTAGTAGGTTTTGAGGATTTAGCTTTCAGTAACAGGCATGTGCCACAGAAAGGAGCGTGTGTGTGTGTATATGTGTGTGTGTGTGTGTGTGTGAATGTAGACAACTTACAGGCTGCATTATTCCTACATGACTGGAAGTTAGCCAACAATTAAGAATCCAGGATCTAATAAAAAATAAAAACAAACAAAAAAAAGAATCCAGGATCTCCTAAATACAGAAAATCCCCAAAGCATACTTGATCATGCTCCCACCTCAAAACATAGAAAATGTTCTTGATTATTGAAGCAATAGGTCTCCACTTTCTTTGTATTCTTTGAAGACTGGTATTCTCTTTAAAAAAAAAAATCAACAAAATGCAGAATACCATATTTTAGATGAATCTATCCTAGAATTGTTACCTCAAGGCACAAGTAATATCCTTGATAGACCAATATCTTGTCTTATTCAAGGAAAAGATAAAGAACGGTGAATACAATGAAATTCAACTTAAAAATAATTGTAGATTACACTCCTGCCCCATCAAACTCAGTAGAAGTGCAACGTATTGAGACCTAAAGGGGGATGCCCTTTTCTCTTCCCACTTTTTTCTTGTTTTTTAATGTTCAGAGTGACAAAACTCAGATCCAGCCTGTGGGTGCACTTTGGGAAACGGCTCCAGAGCCCCCCACTCTGGCCTACTGTGGAGAGCAGAGAGGATATTCATAGGTTATACCCCCAAATGAAGTAATAGGCATGTTTCCACAACTCTCTGTTCCCATGGTTTGGATGACTTACCCTTTTAGCAGGAACACTACACTAAGTGCTTGCTTTTTTTTGAGATAGGGTCTTGCCCTGTTACCCAGGTTAGAGTACAGTGCCATGACCATGGCTCACTGCAGCCCCAACCTCCTCAAGTGATCCTCTCACCTCAGCCTCCCAAGGAGCTGGGATCACAGGTGCATACCACTATGCCTGGCTAATTAAATTTTTTTTTTCTAGAGACACTGTCTCCCTATGTTGCCCAAGCTGTTGAACTCCTGAGCTCAAGTGATCCTCTGGCTTCAGCCTCCTAAAGTGCTGGGATTAGAGGGGTGAGCCACCACGCCTGGCCTGCTGCTCTTTCCCTAGCCAGTCATTTTACATCAATAAACCTCTTGTGTGTAAAGTGCTCAGCAGTAGCTCATGTAGGGCAGAGGTGGCACTGATTACATGAAAACTGCTTCAAAAGCTAAACAGCTAGTTTTCCTTGGTGTCTTTAAATCAGTAAAGAGGTGTCAGAGCTGATGAAGGTGCAGGCAGCAGGAGTCTAAGAGCATGGAAGCACTACTGCGTAAATCTTACAGTGGCAGCATCAGGTTTCCGTAGTTATTAGTAACAGGAATCAGGCATTTCTAACAAGCACTGTCAAAGATATTTTGGGTGCAGTTAAGTATATTACTCTTTGACTAAAATGTTTTAGAAGATTTGAGAAATTTGTACCCTTGAACGTGCTAAGCTTGGCGTCAGCTAAATGGCTGTGTATATTTTATAGGTGTGAAATCAGTTTATTAAATATGAAAAGACTAGCTGTGAAAGGGCAAATGTAGGCAACACAAAAACAGTTTAGACCAACACCCCACACTTTATAACAGATTCACATTTATACACAAATTTCCTGTTGACAAGTACAAAAGGCAAAGAACCGCAAAGCAGCTTAAGCAACGGCATCATCGACTACATTCAATAGAATACTGTTGTCCCCATTCTATAGTTCAATCCAGAGGAAACGGTGGCTGCCGTGGCACACGTGGACTCCACTTTTGGTTTTAGAAGGTGGAGGCTGTGTGTGGTTCAGCAGAGGTCTGGGTTTCTACAGAGCTGAACTGAGACTCCATCGTGTTCCAGGCCAGATCAGCCAGAAGAAAGTCGTCCATTGCTGTTTGAGTTTCATTGCTGGTGAAGAACAAGCTCCCCAGGGTTTCAAACCCAGAACTCATGGTCTGTGTTTCTGTACTGTTCAACTGAACTTTACTTTCTAGAGCAGGTATATTTTTAGCAGCAGAGATTCCTTCAGTTTGGGTCTCTGTGTCAGATGAATCAGTACTCATGGAAAAGCTGGAGTTTTTCAGAATACTTCCCAGAGGCAGATGAGGGCTACTGTCTAAGAAGAAGTTTAAGTCTGTCTGTGTCTGTGTGTCAAACATCTCAAGGCCTAAGAAGTTAGAGTTTCCCCTACACCCATAGGACTGAGCAGAGGTATCGGCAAGTAGGAAGTCCGTTTGAGTCTCTATGTCCAGTGACTCCAAGACTGGCTCAGGGTTCATGGTACTAAGTTCACTCTCTTCGGTTTGAGTCTGGATATTTGAGGCTGAAAAGAACTCTTCGATATCAAAATCAATTCCAGGATTCTGGGCTGGGCCAGATGGAAGCTGTGTGTCAGGTCCAGGATTTGTGTCAGACAAAAGACTACGATGATCCAGTGTCTGAGCAGGCAGATTACTTGACAAGATGTTTTCCAGATCACTTAATAAATCCATGGTTTGGGTCTGATTATCTGTCATGTTCTGTGAAGGAAGCATACTATTCTGTGCACTGAAGTTTATAATTGGTGCAGATTTCTCAATAACTTGATTTAAAGTCTTAGGGTCATTCTGAGGTAACAAACTATGAGTTACTGTCTCTGCTACTAAACTGTTACTTATGATGTTACCTGTAGCGACATTATATGATGAATGAACACTCTCAAAAATGTCTCCACACATTGCAGCTTGGTCCATCTGTACATGGGCATCTGTTGGACTTTGTATCCCACTGGTTTGAGTTTCTCTGGAGACCCCACCTGACTGGAAACAGGTGTCAATAAATGTATCAGTCTGAGCGGCTATAGATGAAGTTACCTTAGAGCTGGGCAGAAATGTCTGAGTGTGAACACTAATGGGAAGAGACACTTGAGAATCAAATGACAAATCAGTTTGGGAACAAGATGACACAGACGAATCAGTGCTGGCCCACTGTGCAGAAGGTATAAAGCTGTTTTGTGAGGCATAAGACAGATCCGTCTGCACATTGATGGAAGAAATGCTGTTCTTCTGACATGTGTTCCCTAGTTCTTGTAAAGGAGCAGATGGACTTTTACCCAAGTTCACTTGAACGCCTGTGCTTATGGGCTCAAAAGCAACAGGATGAGCAGTTTTGAAAAGAGGTAGGCTGTCCTTAAGAGAGCAAGCCTCTGAATCTAGGCCAAGGATCAGGGTTCCTACTGACAAGGGCAGCAAGTGCACAGCCCCTGTGGCAGAGCCCTGATCCACACCTACCACCACGGGCTGGGCTGGGGAGTCAGCTGTAGGCACAAAGACAGGCGTGAGAGAAAACTGCATCACTGGTAGTTTAACCAAAGCCACTTTTGGCTTGGGTAATAGCAACTTCTGAGGATATCTTGGTGGTGGTGTAAGAGTCTGCTTTTCAGTGTTAGAGCCACAGGAGTCTTCAAAAGATGGTTCTAGCTTTATTTCTGAAGCTTCTAGTTCTTGCATGTCTGGTCTAGGGACTGGCTGGTTGTTCAATGGTTCAATGGTCTTACTAGACATCTTCTGGTTTTGCAAGCCGTTTTCCATTTTCCTTTTTTTACTAGGCGGATCCCTGAAAACAATGACAGAGCAAAGAAAAAACCTTAACATACAACTTTCTTTGACCATGACACTGTATCTTCACTTACAAATGCCATTTCCCACATCTGTAGTAGAGGTCATATTCAACCCAGACAAGATAAATCCCTTCTTCTGTAACTCTGGGAATTGGTCCACTTATGGCAGGTGGATGTTCAGAAACACGCACACGGGGAAGGAGGAAGCATACCTTTCTCTTGGTTAAGCTCTAAGTAGTAGAACTCAACTCAGCTCTTTAAGCCAACAGAAGCTAAAAACTTATTTAATGCAAGTTTTCTCATTCCTTCCATTTTTAAAAAATAATTTAAGGTAAGTTTTCTCATTTCTAAGGCAGGAAGCCACCACACCAAATGTAAATTTGAACTTCAAATGAAGTAAAGTTTCATGATAAAACTTACTCTTTGGCAGTCTGGTTCCCTCTAATAGAAAATTCTAGCAGTTGAGATTTTCAAATGGAAATAACAAGGGACTCTCAAAGGAGGGTAGCGGAAAAAAACAGGAGTAACAGTTGGGTCAAGATTTCAGGCCCAGACATGGGTTACTTGCAAGATCTGCTGCCACATTCAGAAGCTTCCTTCTTCCACGTCACGTTTCCTAAGATTCCTTTTTTCTCCCCACACCACTGGGTCTCCAGGTGTTTCCTTTTTTTTTTTGAGACGGAGTTTCGCTCTCGTTTCCCAGGCTGGAGTGCAATGGCGCAATCTTGGCTCACCACAACCTCCGCCTCCTGGGTTCAGGCAATTCTCCTGCCTCAGCCTCCCGAGTAGCTGGGATTACAAGCACGCGCCACCATGCCCAGCTAATTTTTTGTATTTTTAGTAGAGACGGGGTTTCACCACGTTGACCAGGATGGTCTCGAGCTCTTGACCTTGTGATCCACCCGCCTCGGCCTCCCAAAGTGCTGGGATTACAGGCGTGAGCCACCGCGCCCAGCAGAGATATTTCATCTGAAATGCTTCTCATAGCTGCTGACTTTTGTGTCATCATCTCGTTCTTTCACCTGTGTTCTGCAGGGATCTCATGGCCAGTTCGGTAGATGTGAGACTGCAGTGCCGTCCTACTGGCGTAGGGACAGCCACATGTGCACCGGAAGACCTTGCCACAGTCCTCTGCGTGTCTTTTCAAGTCCCATTCTGTACCATACGAATTGCTGCACTTACTACATTTGTGCTTCTTCTCGGCATGCATTTTCATAAAGTGCTGCGAAGGGCACAGAAGGGACTAAGATGAAAAACAGCAACTGATCAAAGCATTTCAAAACCATCATCGCACCCACATGAACAAGGATTTTACACTGTTAATATAAATAACATAAAATACAGCAGTCCAAGTCAAGAATTTAAAAACAGGCACACTGCCGCGTGTTCTATATATGCCTCTTCTTGTTGCTTTTGCTTTGTGAAAAGTGAGGAGATTGTTGTGGAAACAGTCCACGCTCTCCAGCATTTACACTCTGATCTGTCAGTGCAATGCTAGGATACCCTCCAGCAGACCCTCGGGGGAACATTTCAGATGCCACTCTCTTCAGGTTCTGAATCACCTCTTGTCCCAGTCACTGGGGCCCTCTCTCCTAAGATAGCAGCTTCCAAAACTCTTCTTTTCCTGGATTCCCCCAGGAGAACAGTTCTTTGTGTCTGTGTGCTCTGCCCTTGGAGGCACGCAGACTCATGCAGATCTGAAGCACATATTTTCACATTCTTTGCTGACCTGGTCTCCTTCTCTCTCTCTCTCAACCCACTTCTAGACATATTCCCTCCAGACCGTGCTGTATTTCCCTCCACTTGTGTGACAGCACATTCAGGTTTATACCAAGTGGAGACATGTGGGCAGCTCCTCTTATACACAGCTTTCTATTCGATTCTGTAGTTACGTTTGCTAAATAATCAGAATGCACAATAGGTTTATAGCATCTGTATCTCATCCTCAGAGAAGTATACAATACCTGTTTTACGAGGGAAAACTGAGAAAATGGTCTGTCAGGGCCTCTGGGGCAGCCTTCGATTGGACAACAGTAGAATTTCGGTACAGTTTTCAAATCTTTTCTTATTGTTGGATTGACTATGCCATCCTGCAAAAGGAACATTACTTTAAATAATTATTTCAACAACCAACACAGGCTGGAATTAATGACTGAAAAAGGGCACATTCTGTGAAATAGTTTCAATTACCTTAGAGTTTCTCCATCTAGTGTTATCAGTAAGAGAAAAAGAACATGAGTGTGTTTGAGTAGATTAAATAAAATGCAGGGAGAATACTACGCAAGACTCAGAAATACTGCATTCATTTGACGGTTATTGAATTCCTCTTAGTCAATTTATATTCCAGGGAGATGTCCCCCTTACATAATCCTAGGCTGTCAGATGCTCCATGAAACCCCCGATTGGGATCACTACAAGATTCCCGCTCATCTGGAACACATGGTCAGGGACGCCAGGTCATGTTTCATCATCCCTTCCCACGTCCCTCATGCACTCGGCATTGTGTGCTCTCATCACTGAATGCCTTTTGCTACCTCCTGTCCTCTTCATTCTCAGTGCCCCTCCGTTCAACTCCTCCTATTTATGTGGAATTTGTCATTAGCCTCTTACTCTAAATTCTAGACCTTCAGCCTCTTTTTCACTCAGACTTTATCAGACTCGCCGAAGAACAGCTTCGATTACGTCACTGCCTTGCTCAGGCGTTTTCAGAAGCACCCCAGTACTATTCAAGTCCAAACTTCTTGAGCTTGGGATCCAAGTCCCTTCCTCCATAGCTTCGAACTACGCTCTCTTCTCTCATTACACCCAAGAGAACTCATTCTAATTTCCCACACCTTTTCATGGGCAGGGGTTTATTTGTATCTTCTGTTGCCTTTGGGAATGTTTTGAACAGAATAAATGTGCAGTAACAACTGGTGGCTTACACTGAATCTGTTCAATGGCCATCTAGGCCAAAACTATCCCGCCCGGGGAAGAGGCCACAGAAGACAGTCAAAGTGGGTGTGAACAGGTTCACTGCCGTGGCAACAACCTGACGCCGTCATGCTCCTGCTTTCCAAGAACCAGCACCCCACCTCTCCCCTGCACAGCAGTTCCCCTCCCACCCCCACCCGCTGCTTTTGGGGCCTTCTTCCCATTTCTGTCAGAGAATATGCTCAAGGGCAGGATGGCTGAGGAGATGAGAAATGGCGCTGGCACAGTAAAAGGGAAATGCACTGAGAAAGTGGTTTTTTATTCTGAAGTTCTATATACGTTCAAGAATCAAATGTACTAGACTTTTTGTGTATCTTGTGCACATAACTGAAAAAGATGTACACAAAAATACTTAATGTTTATGAAAGATTTTAAGTTACAGACCTTGAAAAAGAACCTATGAGAGGAAACGATCCAGTAACAAGACAGAAAAAATACACAAGAGGAAAAGGAAGGACACAGCTGTAGAGGGTGGGAAAAAAAGACTGTAAGAACTGTAGCAAAAACTGGGAGAAACTGTCACTGTAGTACTCTGGCACCACCTGACCGCCTTCCGAGAAAGCGTCCAAGAAGGAAACGGTTTGCTTTGTCATCTTATTCTAAATTTACAATGAGAAATCTTTGCACAATATAGTCTATCGAGCAACTTGGAACCTTTCTTTAAAAGATTTCTGGCAAATCACTAAAAGCAAACCTCTGGATTGAAAATTACACAAAATCCTCTAAGCCATGTTTTACAAATATAAATGTTGCTTGATAAGAGGTTCTTTAAGCGCCCACCCGTCCCCTCCACTGCTTTCGTACACAGGAACAAAAGAATCTCTAGTAATCAAAAACTGTCTTCATACTTCTACTCTTCCTGCCCCTGAATCATCATAGCTTTCATTTCTCCATGAATCCCACCGTACACAAGGCTGAGCTAGATTTCTGGATTTCCTTATAGGACGTGGAATATGGCCATATACCTTAAGCACCTACATCAAACCAGAAGACCGCACAGACTCTACAGCTGACATCCAATTCCTCATTCTCACCCACCATTGCTCGGAAGGGCTTGCTCATCATTTATGTTAAGAAGGGAAGATTCGGTTGGGGGTAGGGTGTTTTGTGAAGGAAGATTAGAGCAAAATACTATACAGCAACTAGTGGGGAGGGGAAGAAGATATAATCTAGAAAATATATAAACAATGAAAGAAATTATGCAAGCAACTGTGATCAAGACAGTGGAAATTTCCACTGAGTATAAGAAAGTCTGCCAATGATATATACTCAGGGCAAAAAGCAGGTGGAGTCTCTGGTCAACACAGCTCTTCGAACCTAAGATAGCTTCCCAGCCAGCCATCCTCCCTGTTCCTTGTCCTTACCCCTCCCTCCTTCTGGTACTTTGAAAATAGGTATCAATAATAATGTTTGAGGCCCAGCGCAGTGGCTCATGCCTGTAATCCCAGTACTTTGGGAGGCTGAGGCGGGCGGATCACTTGAGGTCAGAAGTTAAAGACCAGTCTGACTAACATGGTGAAACCCAGTCTCTACGAATAATACAAAAATTAGCTGGGCACGTTGGCACATGCCTGTAATCCCAACTACTCGGGAGGCTGAGACAGGAGAATCACTTGAGGTGGAGAACCCTAGAGGTGGAGGTTGCAGTAAGCTCAGATGGTGCCATTGCACTGCAGTCTGGGAGACAGAGTGAGACTCCATCTCAAAATAATGCCAGCACATTGGGAGGCCAAGGCCGGCAGATCAGATGAGTCCAGCCAACATGGCGTGACCTGTCTCTACTAAAAATACAAAAATTAGCTGGGTATGGTGGCGGGGGCCTGCAAGGCCAGCTACTCAGGAGGCTGAGGCAGGAGAACCACCTGAACCAGGACCAATGAGGCAGAGGTTGCAGTGAGCCAAGATCACGCCACTGTACTCCAGCCTGGGCGACAGAGCGAGACTCTGTGTCCAAAAAAAAAAGGAATAATGTTTGAGGCTGGATGTGGTAGAAGGCAGCTACGGTCCCAGCTACTAGGGAGGCTAAAGCAGGAGGACCACTTGAGCTCAAGAGTTTAACACCAACCAGGGTAACACAGCAAGACCCTGAAGAGCCTTCTATGCAGTAACCAGACTGAGGGTACAGGTCCCCTTACCGGGGCACCATCATATAGGTAGCTACCACATAACAGAGACCACCTTCATGAAAAGAAATGAACTTCCTCTCCATCAAGACAGCAGATGCTCAGAGGCCACTCGGCACTGTGATAAGAAAGCCAGGCAAGACAGGAAAGTGTGCCTGCTTATCAAGAAAGAGCAAAAGTAATGGATCTGGTGAGGTTTAATTCCTGCTTAAAAAAAAAAAAAAACGGTCGCCCTGGCTGGGTGCAGTGGCTCACACCTGTAATCCCAGCACTTTGGGAGGCTGAGGCAGGAAACTAGCTTGAACCAGTGAGGCGGAGGTTGCAGTGATCCAAGATCGCACCACTGCACTCCAGCCCGGATGACAGAGTGAAAGTTTGTCTCAAAACAAAACAAAAATCCCAACATAATTAGAAACAAACCTACTGTATACTAACCAGTCCTGAAAAGTAAATGGTGTCTTCAGTTCAACAGATGTTTACCAGGGTCTTTAAAGAGCTAGACCTCCTAACAGCAATTTCACAGAAAGGAACAAAAAGAAACTATTAAAAAATAGTTAATCCACCTAAGTTATGATTAAAAAAAGGAGTTACGCCAGGTGTGGTGGCTCATGCCTGTAATCCCAGCATTTTGAGAGGCAGAGGCAGGTGGATCACTTGAGGTCAGAAGTTGGAGAAGAGGCTGGCCAACACGGTGAAACCCTCTCTCTACTAAAAATGCAACACAAAATTAGCTGCGTGTGGTGGCAGGCACCTGTAATCCCAGCTACTTGGGAGGCTGAGGCAGAATTGCTTGAACCTGTGAGGCAGAGGTTGCAGTGAGCTGGGATTGTGCCATTGCACTCTAGCCTGGGCGACGGAGCAACACTCTGTCTCAAAAACAAAAACAACAACCAAAAAGGATTTAAAATGTAGTATGAAAACAAAATAGGTTGAAAGCCATTCCCAGGGTTACACCTGTGTGCTGAAAAAAACCCAGAGCTTTCGGTGCAACAATTCAGCCCCACCTACAGGGCCTTCCTCAGCATCCCTCATGTACATTTCCTGACTGGCTCCCTGATCTTCATTTGAGAACACTGTTGCATCTCGGTTTAGATGATGGTAAAAGCGGATCACCCTTCATGGGCGACACATCTGTCGTACTAGAGACTACAATCTCAGAGTTTTTGCTGTTAAATTCTTATCAGAAGTTTGACTACAGTGAATTCACCTGATGGGCAGACAGAACATGCAATACTCTGGGTACTCTAAATTTACTCCCGACCATCAAAAACTACATATTCATAGAACTGCTTTCAATGACTTGTGCTTTTGAATACTGTCACCGCTGGCTTAGAGTGGTGGAAGGAAACTTGCCATTGTAATGACTGAGAGATTATGACTTAATAGGTCCGGGGTGGGGCTGGACATCTGGATTTTTAATATGCTTGTCACAGATGTGTCCTAAAGGGTGAAAATGAACGCCCCGTTTTGCGTAACGTGGAGGAATTGAACTGACTCTTGTCATGCTGTATTGCATCCCCTCTTAAAGAAGAGCTGCAGGGGCAATTTCCCTTAGGTCTCAATCCTGAGCTGATCTTACCAACACCATGAAACTGATGGTGTTTACAGCAAAACCTAAGGCTGCTTTAAAACATCTTTTTTTTCCTTAATCGACACAGAGTAATTATTGCTACTGAGGGGGTGCAGTGTGCAGCATGGATGCACATATACATTGCATAGTGATCAAGTCAGTGTATTTAACACGTCCTTGACCTCAAACGTATCGTCTCTTCGTGACGAGAACATTCAAAACCCTGTCTTCTAGTTATTTTGGCACATACAGTCCACTGGGCAGGACCTAAGGGCGGCACTGTGCGTGTGGTGGCAAGCACAGGGCTTCAGAACCAGAGGCCCGAGTTTAAAGCTCCGCATCACCTAGGTTGCATAATCTGTTTCTCATTAATGGAGACCAGGCGTCCTCCGCCAAGATGCCATGAGAACTCATGAGCAAAAACGTGTAAAATGCCTGGGCGGGCGTCCGGCACGACACTCGGGGCCAGGAAACCAGGGAACCGGCGCAAGTGGCTGACCCCGGGCTCCTGACTTCCTCCCCGCCGGAGGCCGCACCTGTGGGGCCCCCCGCAAGGGTTCGAGAGACACCTGCAGCCGGGGCGGGCAGAGGCCGGCAGGGCAGCGGCGGCGCGCAGGGCGCTTGTCCCCCCGAGGTCTGGCTTGCGCGCCGGCGCTGGGCGCTTTGTTGGAGCCAGGCCCCGCAGCCCGGCCGCCGGCCGCGTCGGGCTCACCTGCAGGCGGTGGCTCTTGACCAGGTGCATGTTGAGCGCCGGGCTGTTGGGCAGGATCTTGCCGCACCCGCGCACGGTACACAGGATGTTGGTCCGCACAGCCCGGGACAGCTCGCTCACCGACGGCTGGATCAGCTCCCCCGGCGGTAGCGCGGGGGCCGAGGACTGCTGCGTCGCCCCCGCGGGTCGCGGCCGGCTGCCCCTCAGTCGGGGTCCCGGGGCCACCCACGGGCCCGAGGCGGCGGCGGCGGCTCCTCTTGTGGCCGCCGGGACGGCCCGGGTACCCGCCGTCAGAGCCGAGGACCCCGCCGCCGCCGCCTCCGAGGCCGCCATGGCTCCCGCACAGCCGCCGGACCCAGTTCGCAGGCCCCGCCCCCGCTGCAGCCACTTCCGGCAGGAGGCGGGGCCGCAGTCTCATTAGCATCCGGCGGGCCCAGGTGGACGCAGCGCCCCCTGCCGGCCGCAGAGGGCGCGCCTCGAAGGGAGAGGACGTTAGGTGAGGCCGCCAGGAGGCGAAATTTCACCTGCCAGCAGGTAAAAGCTATTGCCCCGCCCCTCTAATCTAACCATTCTTCCTAGGAACTTCAGGCAGTAGTCAGACAAAAGATAAAGCAATACGTCGGGCAATGCGTTTACTTCCCAAAGATTAGAAACAACCTAAATGTTCAGTGGCAGATGAGGCAGAAGTACCCTAATTTCCAACGCCGTTGGAAAGTAACAACGCCGTTGTTAATTACCTAGATCTTACGGGTACCAGGTGGGTCTGGGGGAATGCACTTTTCATGCCGTGTCTCATTTTGTCTTCAAAACGACTGTAGTGGGTACGTTCTGTAAGTTGCCCCACTTTGTGCAGACATTTAGGCTTATAGAAATTAAGTTACTTAACCTAGACCACGCTATACAAACGAAAGGACTGTTAAAACGGATAGGGTTAATCACATTAGGGAGGCTGGATTTGCTTGCCTCTATTTTAACTGCTGAAATTAGGATTACTGTTTGGGAGACACTGCAGTTCAGTACATGATTCTAAAACTTAAGTACTTAGTCTGGATAGGTCATGTAAATGGGCATAGGGGGCTGGGGTAGACAAAAGGGAGGGGGTGAGGACTGCAGTGAAACACATCCTTTATTAAAAGGAGGCAGCTGCTACTCATCTTTGGTGTGGCTAGAGTTTTATGTGAAAACTTCCAACTTTTACATACTAGCAGCTATATTCATTTTCTGTTGCTATTAAAAAATTACCACAAACTTACTGCCTTAACACAAATTTATTATCTTACAGCTCTGGAGGTCAAAAGAAATGAGTCTGCTGGGCTAAGATCAAGGTGTCAGCAGGGCTGTATTCCTTCTGGAGGCTCCAGGGGAGAATCTGTTTACTTGCCTTTCCCAGCTTCTAGAGGTTGCCTGCATTTCTTGGCTTGTGGCCCCTTCCTCCATCTCCAGAATCAGTAATGGTGAGTTGAGTCTTCATCACATCCCTCTGACTCTTCTATTCTTGAGGCCCCTTGTGATGACATTGAGCCCATTCAAGTCACCCAGGATAATTTCTCCAACGGCCAAGTCCCTTTGCCTTGCAACCTAACTGTGATAACGTGAAGTGTATATTATGGTCTTTGTCCTGGCATGCAATTCCTAAAATCCCTGGAATCAGCAAAGTGATAAGTGTCTTTTTGTATGCTAATGAGTTGACTGATGACTACAGCCTAGGTAGCTTTAGGATAAGACTGGTCACTGCAGAGACGGAGACAGCATTAGAGGCTTGGAACTTTCAGTCCTCACCCTCAACCTCTGGGGAGAAGACAGGGGCTGAAGCTTAAGTTGATCAGTCATTCCTATGTAATGAAGGTTCCATAAAATCCCAAAAGAACTAGGTTTGGAGAGCTTCCAGATAGCTGAATGCATGAAGTTTCCTGGAGGGAGGCACCCTCAGAGAGGGCATGCATGGAAGCTTCATGTCCCTTCCCATAAGCCTTGCCCTGAGATTCTTTACATCTGAATCCTTTGTAATATCCCTCATAAGAAGTCAGTCAATGTGATTTCCTGAGTTCCGTGAGCTGCTCTAGCAAACTAATTGACCATGAACAGAGGGCTGTGGGAAATGCAATTTATAACTGGTTACTCAGAAGTGCAGGTGAAAGAACCTGGGGCTGGTAGCTGGCCTCAGAAGTGGGTGGCAGCTTTGTGAGACTGAGCCCTTAACCTGTGGGGGTCTGATGATATCTCCAGGTAGTTAGTGTTGGATTGAACTGGAGCACAAGCAGCTGGTATCTGCTGCAGAACTGACTGCTTATGTCAACCAAGAGGCAAAAGCCCACACTGCAAAGCCGTGAGAGAAGGCGCTGTTTTTTTTTAATTAAAAAAAAAAAAGAAAAGAAAAGAGACAGGCTTTTGCCATGTTGGCCAGGCTGGTTTTGACCTCCTGAGCTTAAGGGATCCACCTGCCTCAGCCTCCAAAAGTGCTGGCATTATAGGCACAAGCTACCATATCCGGCCAAACAGATTTTTATTGGGGTCATAGAAATTGCAATTTGGGAGACACACATTCACCTAGAAGCCAAACTGGGTTCTGAAAAGAGGGAGAGAAGTAGAGGTTTTTAAAAGAAAGTAGAGGGTTATTACACGAGTTGTTTTGAAAGAATTATCACTGGAGGAGATAAATGGCTTAGTATCTGAAGCCACAGTTTATTGGCTGTCGCTGTTGAGGAGTTGTAACACTGGCGAAATTCAGTTTTCCAGGATGTAGTGGTTATCGCAATTTTGCAAGTTCAAAGCTTCATGGCAAGTTCGTATTTTTTGCTTTTGTGTTTTCCAAGTTGCAGATTGTGCAGGCAAGTCCTTAGAATGGCCTCCCGACTCCATTTTAGAGCTCTGAACCAAAGTGATGCCATTTTGTATATCACATTTCACATTTCCCTCTTTTGATCAAGATCCAAGATAGCAGAGCTGATAAATCACTCGTTGGTTGGCCACAGACTAGTTATCTGTTTCCCTTAGAGTTAGAAACACCTGTTTCTACAGTGCCATGTCCCACAAAGCAGGTAGTCAAATCAGTGCTTCCAAGATTGGTCAAATTTGAGTAACAAGGGATCCATTTTAACAAGGAGGACTGCATTAATCTATAGCAGTTAGCTGTATATAAGGAGGGGCATACATTTGATTAACCATGTCTAAATGTTGTGACATCATGATTTTAACAGATACAATGGGACATACAGAAGGTACAATCCCATCTGCCAGCGGCTCAAGTCCTGGGTCCCTTGACTGTGGTTTCCAGAAGAGCAGAGCAGCTTTTGGATCCTGCTAAAAAGTGCTAAAAAAATGCACTGAAAATCAACTGACAAAAAATGGAATAATAGGAGAAAAGGCATACAAGCTTTATTAATATGCCTAGGGGAGAAGGGGAGGAATCACAGAGTGATTATATCCTCCAACCCCCAATGGGGTATGGATGCTTATATACCCTTTTTCATAGGGCTGTAAAGAGATGGGGAATGTATACAATTCTTTTTTTTTTTAATGGGGTTTCACCATGTTGGTCAGGCAGGTCTTGAACTCCCACCCTCAGGTGATCCGCCCACCTTGGCCTCCAAACTGCTTGGATTACAGGCATGAGCCACTATGCCCGACCTTCAATTCTTTTTTTTTTTTTGAGATGGAGTTTCACTGTTGTTACCCAGGCTAGAGTGCAATGGCATGATCTCGGCTCACCACAACCTCCGCCTTCTGGGTTCAAGCAGTTCTTCTGCCTCAGCCTCCCAAGTAGCTGGGACTACAGGTGTGCACCACCACACCCAGCTAATTTTTGTATTTTTAGTAGAGACGGGGTTTCACTTTGTTGACCAGGATGGTCTCTGTCTCTTGACCTCGTGATCTACCCGCCTCGGCCTCCCCAAAGTGCTGGGATTATAGGCGTGAGCCACCGCGCCCAGCCAGGGAATGTATACAATTCTTTTGAGGAGCAGTAAATGATTGTCAGGGAGAATAAATGGACCAGAGAGACAGAAATTAACTTGTAAATGATTCTCTTTGGAATCTGAACAAGCCTGAAGGGCAGACCTTATGAAAAAGTCTTCATTTCTTTGATAGATAATGAGATATGAAGGAAAGAATAGAGGGCATTTGTGTTTCTTTTGGTAAGAAGCTTTCTTAGACAAGGAAATTCCAGAGGGAGTTCCTCTCTGCCCTTGGTTGAGGCAAGAATAAGACAAGGTTAGACAGACCTTGACTCTAGTCTTATTTCTTAGGCCTTTCCATTTTCAAAAGCACCCTGCATGCCCACGTACCATCCATCATTTTCTGTGCCTCAATATTCCCTAGTCTGAAATTTCCCTCGAAGTTTGACAAACCAAAGAGTGAGCTGGCCGTGAAGAGAAAAATCAAGTTAAATAGAATAGAATTTTAGCCAGGTGTGGTGGCTCACACCTGTAATCCCAGCACTTTGGGAGGCCAATGTGGGGAGATCACAAGGTCAGGAGTTCGAGACCAGCCTGGCCAACATGGTGAAACCCTGTCTCTACTAAAAATACAAAAATTAGCTGGGTGTGGTGGCGTGCGCCTGTAATCTCATCTACTCAGGAGGCTGGGGCAGGAGAGTTGCTTGAACTTGGGAGGCAGAGGTTGCAGTGAGCCGAGATCATGCCAGTGCACACCAACCTGGGCAACAGAACAAGACTCTGTCTCAAATAAAACGAAGCAAACAAAAATTAGCCGGGCGTAGTGGTGAGCACCTTTCATCCTGGGCACTCGGGAGGCTGAGGAGGAGAATGGCTTAAACCTGGGAAGTACAAGTTGCATTAAGCCGAGATTGCACCACTGCACTCCAGCCTGGGTGACAGAGTGAGACTCCAGCTCAAAAAAAAAAAATAGAATTTTGATTTTGGTAAGCCTGTCAAATATCAAAGGTCTAAAATAATCAAAATGCTGAGCACAGTGGCTTATACTTGTAGTCCCAGCTACTCAGGAGGCTGAGGTTAGAGGGTCGCTTGAGCCCAGGAGTTTGAGTGCAGGCTGGACAACACAGTGATACCGTTTCTCTACTAGAAATATAAAAATTAGCCGGGCATAGTGGTGCATGCCTATAATCCCAGCTACTCAGAGGCTGAGGCAAGAGAATGGCTTGAACCTGGGAGGTGGAGGTAGAGATCGTGCCATTGCACTCCAGCCTGGGTGACAGAAAGAGATTCTGTCAAAAAAAAAAAAATTAGCTGGGCATGGTGGAGCGTGTCTGTAATCCCAGTTATTTGGGAGACTAAGGTGGGAGGGTCACTTGAGCTTGGGAGGGCAAGGCTGCAGTGAGCCGTGATCATGCCACTGCACTCCAGCTTGGGTGACAGAGTGAGACTCTCTCTCAAAAAATAAATAATAAACAAAAAATTAGATAACATTTTTAAAAAAACACAGTATTTAGTGATGATCACCGAAAGACTTTCATCAAAAGTCACTGATGTGCCGGCGTTTTTATATCTTTATTCATAAATCAGTATAATATTTGTCAGTTTGAATGTTACATACATGATAAAACAATTATGAAAAGTATCATATTTACAACAAGAATATTATTTTATATAACTGACTCACCAAATATGCAAGCTCTTGCAACAATAGCACAATGCACTCAACTCTGTCCTTTGAATGGACCAATTTCATGATTCTTCTAAAAAGTTTTGAGTAAGTATAGTTTCCTTTTGCTTCTTTCTGTGGATCTAAGGCTTAAGAATCAATCCCTGGAAAGCAGCGGCTGGAATCAGACCTCCCCAGAATCAAGAAGAGACAGTGATGGGAAAAAGAACACAAGCCCCAAAGTTTCCAGCACTGTGCCAAATGCTTGATTTCAGAGCATTCAAGCACTCAAGGTCAAGTGTGGAGCCATATATATGTCCTGTCATCTCAAAGGCCACACCTGTTAGTTAGCAGTGTATGCGAGACAGGATGCATATCGTGGAGGAATGAATCAGTCCCAACAATTATGTGAGCATTTCTAAAAATTTAATAATAAGGATTCTCTAAAATACAAGTCTACAGACAGAAGCTGTACAGCCAGCCATTAACGGAAGTGCACGTGCAATGTCATGAAGGAGGAGCTGTGTTTATGAAACCACACACGTCTTATTTATCTCTAATTTTAAAATAATTCATTCTCTTGTTGGGTATGCAAGTGAGCAGTGGAGAAAGGGGTGCATCTGCAATACCTGAAATTTAAATTAAAAAAAAGGAAAAAAGAAAATTAAAAGTCGTCACAGAAGGATGGATTGGAGTCAGTTTAAAAATGGCTGAGATTAGCGGGTGGATCATGGATGGCCCACCTTCCCATTAAGTACAGAAACAGAAGATATAAGATAGAGCATGACGGGCTAGCAGACTGGGTAACAGGAGAGCTCAGAAGTAATTAGTCAGCAGATTGAGGACAGAATGGAGGCATGTTGTTGTTAACTTTTCTAGCATATAAAGTAAGTTGACCACTCACCAGCTGGTGCTAAGGATTTCAATGCTTCCAGAAGATGTGGGCTAGAGAACTTTATTAGGCATCGGAGGGGTTCTTCCCTCTCAGCCAAGATGCTCCCATTTAAATCACTTTTGAATTTCGTTTCAAGCTGTCAACAAACATATTTATAAGTGACTATTAAATGTATTGTATGAACGGTAAAATACAGTGAAATCAGAATGATACATTTTATTAGTTCTTGCCATTAAGAAATACAGGAATTAACAGGGTTGGGGACCATTTAATTTGCTAACTGCAAACATAGAGGGCAGGCAGGGCATGGTGGCTCACACCTGTAATCCCAGCACTTTGGGGAGGCCAAGGTAGGTGGATCACTTCAGGCCAGGAGTTTGAGACCAGCCTGGCTAACATGGTGAAACTCCGTTTCTACTAAAAATACAAAAATTACCTGGGCATGGTAGTGTGTACCTGTAATCCCAGGTAATTGCTTGAACCCAGGAGGCAGAGTCTGCAGTGAGGCAAGATGGTGCCACTGTACTCCAGCCTGGGCAACAAAGTGAGACTCCATCTCAGAAAAAAAAAAAACAAAAAAACATAGAGGGCAACTGGTATATCAAACAACGTCCAAGGCAAAATGCCAGCATGCACAGTGCCTGCCACATGGGAGATGTTAACTGTCAGTTCCGCCCTCAGGTGCCCTTTACAATTTGTATTCTTAATGGTAAATTAGTGTTATCTTCTCCAATCTGTAATTTTAATGTAAATATACCACTTTTTTTTTTGAGTCACAATGAGATTTCTTTCTTTTTTGAGACAGAGTCTCACTTTGTTGCCCAAGCTGGAGTGGTGCAAACATGGTTCACTGCAGCCTCAACCTCCTTGGCTCAAGCCATCCTCCCGCCTCAGCAAAAGCAGCTGGGACTACAGCCACATGTCACCACGCCCTGTAGTTTTGAATTTCTGTAGAGACAGGGATTCGCCATGTTACCCAGGCTGGTCTCAATCTCCTGGGTTCAAGGAAGCCTCTTGCCTCAGCCTCCCAAAGTGCTGGGATTATGGGTGTAAGCCACTGCACCCAGCTGAGATTTCTTTTAAACTTCTAATTATAGAAGATTTTAAACATATACAAAAGTAAGGAGTTTCATGTGCACATCACCCAGGGGAAATAATGATCAACTTGTGGCCAGGTGTGGTGACTCACGCCTGTAATCCCAGCACTATGGGAGGCCAATTCAGGCGGATCACCTGAGGTCGGTAGTTCAAGAACAGCCTAACCAACAGGGAAAAACCCTGTCTCTACTAAAATACAAAATTAGCTGGGCGTGATGGTGCATGCCTGTAATCCCAGCTACTGTAATCATGGGGCTGAAGCAGAACTGCTTGAACCCGGAGGTTGTGGTGAGCTGAGATTGCACCATTGCACTCCAGCCTGGGCAATAAGAGCGAAACTCCATCTTAAAAAAAAAAAGCTCAAATCATATTTTCTGCATTCTAGACCAGTGGTTCTCCTGTTTGCGTGTGCAGAATCAGCTTAGAGGGCTTGTGAGGGTCCCACCTTCCCCAGTTTGGTAGGACTAGGGTGGGGCCAAGGATTGGCATTTCCTACCCATTCCCAAGGGATGCTGATACTATTAAGCCAGGGACTACATTTGGGAAACACTATCCTAGATTATAAACTGAAGGAACTAGTTTAAAGCCTGCCATTAAGGGACCCAACTTGAAAAGTGTCAATCCATTTCTCCCACTAAAAATAGATCCAATCAAACAGGCTTTGGGCTTAAGTGAGCAGATCAATGTCGGATTTAAAGTGTGGCTTGTAGCTATAGAAAGGCTAAAGAGAAAAAAAATCTGTTAGAGGGCTTGGGGGCAGAAAGGTGTTTTGAGTATGAGCATGGAGTGAAATCAGAGTGATCATGATATAAACCTCCAGTTCTCCTAATGGTGGCAGTGGGTTTGCGTTAAACACCTGTAGCCCCCTGCCCTGGCCTTCCTGGTGGGCAGCAGCACATGTCTGGAAGGCACACTTCTGGAACGAGCCACATTTGTGGTACTGCCTAGGTTACTGGCTTTTCTCCGTGTGATGCCAGCTGGGCTATGTAATAACTTACTGATTCATTATTTTATTCAACAAGTATTTATGAGCATCTATTATGGGCCAAGTACTCTTCTAGGAGTAGATGGACTAGAACGGTATAATCTACATTTTCCCCCTCAGACATACAGATTACAGCCAGTTATGCATAACTGCATTAATATGTAAGATGAAACAAAAAAGGCAAATTTATAGTTCCTTTTTTTTTAAATGGAGTCTCGCTCTGTCTGCCAGGCTGAAGTGCAGTGGCACAGTCTTGGCTCACTCTAACCTCCACCTCCTGGGTTCACGTGATTCTTCTGCCTCAGCCTCCTGAATAGTTGGGATTACAGGCATGCACCACTGCATCTGGCTAATTTTTTCTTTTTTTTTTTGAGATGGAGTCTCACTCTGTCACCTAAGCTGGAGTGTAGCAGCGCGATCTCAGCTCACTGCAACTTCTGCCTCCCAGGTTCAAGCGATTCTCCTACCTCAGCCTCCCGAGTAGCTGGGACTACAGGTGCGTGCCACAACACCCAGCTAATATTTCGTATTTTTAGTAGAGACGGGGTTTCACCGTGTTAGCCAGTATGGTCTCAATCTCCTGACCTTGTGATCCACCCGTCTCAGCCTCCCAAAGTTCTAGGATTACAGGCGTGAGCCACTATGCCCAGCTGGTTTTTTATATTTTTAGTAGAGACAGGGTTTCACCATGTTGACCAGGCTGGTGTCAAACTCCTGACCTCAGGTGATCCACCCATCTTGGCCTCCCAAAGTGCTGAAATTACAGGCTTGAGCTACCACACCGGGCTCAAATTTATAAAGATATCCTATGCTAAAAGAACTTATAAATACAATAAAGAGGTCTATTTAATTCATAAATTTATTACATGAAATTGAAGTGATACATGAAAGAGGAATAGTTTGTTTTTCACTTGAGGTTTTTGTTCTTTTTAAACAATGTTGATGTCTTAATATTCACTAGTTAGTATTTATTACTATGTCTTCTTACCTTATATTGTGCAAATTCTAGTTGTGGTTGAGGATAATCTCCAAATGTTTCTTGAGTTATTTGTTGGACTCTCTCTTTTTCTACTATGTTTTCATGAATGATCCTTGAATCCACTATAGGTGGAAGGTTTCAAATAAAACAGCCATTAGAAATATATTTCATCCTTAAATTCTCCTCCTTACATTCCTAACCCTTCAAATTGTTTGTATAATTTTAAAATAATATTTACTGCTGCTTCTTTTGGTTGTAATAATTTCTTATTGTAGGGAAGTTGGAAAGTACAGGTTGATAAGAGAAAAAATAAAAATCGTAATTGTACCACCCAGAAATAAGCACTTTTAGCATTTTAGTATGTTTTTGCCTAGCTCTTTTTACAGTTAATAAAAATAAAGATGCATGTGTGTGTGTGTGTGTGTGTGTGTGTGTGTGTGTGTGTGTTTGGAGATGGAGTCTTGCTCTGTCATCTAGGCTGGGGTGCAATGGCACAATCTCAGCTCACTACAACCTTCACCTCCCATGTTCAAGCGATTCTTGTGCCTCAGACTCCTAAGTAGGTGGGATTACAGGCGTGCACCACCATGCCTGGCTAATTTTGTATTTTTAGTAAAGATGGGGTTTCACCATATTGGCCAGGCTGGTCTCAAACTCCTGACCTCAAGTGATCTGCCCACCTCAGCCCCCTGAAGTATTGGATTGCAGGTGTGAGCCATAGTGCCTATATGTATTTTTTTTTCCTAAGAGATGGGGTCTCACTATGTTGCCCAGTCTGTACTGGATCTCCTGGGCTCAAGCAATCTTCCCACCTCAGCTTCCCAAGTAGCAGAAACCACAGTTGCATACCATTGCTCCTGGCCTCATCTATGTATTTTTAAAACTGGAATCATAAAGTACCCACAATTTTATATCCTGCTTTCTTTACCTAAAATGAGATCAACAGCAGTTCATATGATGTTGGCAAATCATAAAAGTGTTTAGTTTATAACAGTGGCACTGTTTTGTTTCGTTGCCAAATCTTTACTAAGAGGTAGGAAAGTTTTCATTTTTTTAATGAATTTATATTTTATCCCACCATTTTTGTGAATTTACTAAAGAAATATAAATTAGTAGTTCTCTACTCTGTTTGCTTGGGTTTTCTAGTGAGAGACTTCAGTCATCTTTGAGTAGCAATATAGTTAGATTCTGATTGTTCTAGAAGTTTATTCAGTGCATTAGCAGCATGGGCTCCAGACCCAGACACACCCGGATTTCACAGCTGGCTTTTCCATTCCTTAGCTATGTGACTTTGCCTAGAGAGTGACCATACCAATGAATAGCACTTATTCACAGCACTGCTGTGACGACTAAGGAAAGAATACGTATAATCACCTTAGTGTGGTGCCTGCACACAAGAAATGCTCAGCAACTATTGGCTAGTTTCTGTTTTTGTCATTATTGTTTTGTTGTTTGTGTTACTCCAGTAAATTCTAATGGAGACCTATGGCAGATTAGCTTTCCTCCTTCAACAGATACTTAATTTTCAATTTTTCTGAAAATACATAGTATTGAATTAGAATCCCAGTATACATGGTTTACCAAGTGAAAGAAATCTATAAGGGAATGATGCATTTCCAAAATTCAGTTTTATATTAAAACACACATACTATTTATATCTAGTCCAAGGTTTCTTTCCTGTAGAGGTGTTGTAAAGTTGTGACTTTCGAAGGTCTAGGGAAAAAAAAAGTGAATGTTTTACTAATTTTGACATATTGAAGTATACATATTAATTGGTTTTAGAATATTAAAGTATGCCAAATGTCTTTTTTTTTTTTTCAACTAAGAGGTCTGAGGCCATATCCTGGCTGAGTTGAGCAGGACACTGATAAGGAGGCTGCTGGGACTGCAGCTCGACTGTTCCGTTTGAGGATCTCTGTGCTTTGGTGTCACAGAAATGGATCTGGTGAGCCGGGCTTGGTGGCTCGCACCTGTAATCCCAGCACTTTGGGAGGCCAAGGCGGGTGGATCACATCAGGAGATCGAGACCATCCTGGCAAACACGGTGAAACCCTGTCTCTACCAAAAACACAAAAAATTAGCTGGGCATGGTGGCACACACCTGTAGTCCCAACTACTTGGGAGGCTGAAGCAGGATAATTGCTTGAACCTGGGAGAGGGAGGTTGCAGTGAAATGAGATCACACCATTGCACTCCAGCCTGGGCAACAAGAGCAAAATGCCGTCTCAAAAAAAAAGAAAGAAAAAGAAAGGGCAGGGCGCAGTGGCTCACGCTTGTAATCCCAGCACTTTGGGAGGCCGAGGCGGGTGGATCACGAGGTCAAGAGATCGAGACCATCCTGGTCAACATGGTGAAACCCCATCTCTACTAAAAAAACACAAAAAATTAGCTGGGCATGGTGGTGCGTGCCTGTAATCCCAGCTACTCAGGAGGCTGAGGCAGAATTGCCTGAACCCAGGAGGCGGAGGTTGCGGTGAGCCGAGATGGCGCCATTGCACTCCAGCCTGGGTAACAAGAGCAAAACTCCGTCTCAAAAAAAAAGAAAAGAAAAAGAAAAAGAAAAAGAAATGGATCTGGCAAGTGCAAAGCCCAAGGAATCAACAGAAGCATTTGCACTGTGGTATGTCAGCATTGTCAGTGCTTAATCTTCACAACCCTAAAAAACTTACTGAGATTGCTTTTGGAAACATAACCTTCCTACTATAAGTCTGAATCTCCTGAACCCCTTCTCCTGTGTTCGCCCACTGAAGCCACTGTTTTTATAGTTCAATGCTTGACAATGTGGATTTTCCTAAGAATGCCATTGAGATTTTTTTGTTTTTGAGACAATATCTCATTCTTTTGCCCAGGCTGGAGTGAAGTGGCGTAATCACGGCTCACTGTAGCCTCAATCTCCCTGGGCTATGGTGATCCTCTTACCTAACGTTCCCAGGTAGCTGGGATTACAGGCACATGCCACCACACCTGGCTATTCATTGTATTTTTGGTAGAGAGGGGGGTTTCACCATATTGCCCAAGCTGTTCTTGAAGTCCTGGGCTCAAGGGATTCACCCTTCTTTGCCTCCCAAAGAGCTAGGGGTACAGGCATGAGCCACTGTGCCCGGCAACTATTGTCCTATGACAGCAGAATAGTTTATATCAATTTGGTGGAAGGTAGTAGGTAGGAGGGAATGGCTAGAGAAGAAAATCATGATTTAACTTTAAAAAAAATTATTTATTTTTTATTTTGTAGAGATGGGGTCTCCCTGTGTTGCCCAGGCTGGTCTCGAAATCCTGGGCTGAAGCAATCCTCCCACCTTGGCCTCCTAAAGTGCTGGATTACAGGTGTGAACCACTGTGCCTGGCCTCATGGTATAACTTTTTTTTTTTTTGAGATGGAGTTTTGCTCTTGTTGCCTAGGCTGGAGTGCAATGGCATAATCTTGGCTCACTGCCACCTCCACCTCCTGGGTGCAAGTGATTCTCCTGATTCAGCCTCCCAAATAGCTGGGACTACAGGCATCTGCCACCATGCCCAGATAATTTTTTCTTTTTAGTAGAGATGGCTTTCTCCATGCCGGTCAGCCTGATCTCAAACTCCTGACCTCAGGTGATCTGTCCGCCTCAGCCTCCCAAAGTGCTGGGAATACAGGCGTGAACCACTGTGCCCGGCTGACAAAACTTCTTAATGCTAGTTTTTCCTTAAAGAGGGACTACTTGCAGAGAGCATCACTTCTTTCTGCTTGGAACAGATGAAAATCTATAAGTATAACATCTCTAATGGCTCAAAGGTATACACAGCACATTAACAATCCACCACAGGAGTCTTAACACATACGCAGACATTTGTTGTGCATAGCTTGAAAAAAACACCCCGCACTGTAAGGACAGATCTGTACTTGTCATTAGAGGGGAACATTACATTCCAATAATTTTAACAAATGAATTTTGGGACTTAAAAAAAACACAGCTTTTTCTTTAATTCCATTGCCTATATAACGTGCTAGACTGATGGTACAAAAAACGAATTACACTTTTCTGTTGTTTGATAGAATAATGTATTTAGCTTCAAAAGACAATGTAAAATTACTCTAAAGAAAAAACAAATTCTAGGGGGATTAGCTGATTTGGAAGCTGAGATCCAACATAGACTCCAATGACTAATGACTGGTATAAAACACAATCCAGGGCCGGGCGTGGTGGCTCAAGCCTGTAATCCCAGCACTTTGGGAGGCCGAGGCGGGTGGATCATGAGGTCAAGAGATCGAGACCATCCTGGTCAACATGGTGAAGCCCCATCTCTACTCAAAATACAAAAAATTAGCTGGGCATGGTGGCGCGTGCCTGTAGTCCCAGCTACTCGGGAGGCTGAGGCAGGAGAATTGCCCGAACCCAGGAGGCGGAGGTTGCGGTGAGCCGAGATTGCACCATTGCACTCCAGCCTGGGTAACAAGAGCAAAACTCCGTCTCAAAAAAAAAAACAAAAAAAACCCACAATACAATTATAAAAAGATGACTGTGAAGATTTTTATTTTCCTTTCATGTTCACTAATAACAAGTTTTCTTCAATTCAGTTATATCTAAAGTGATCTCCTCTTGTCAGAGGTAGATTTTCCCAGCAGCGACTTTTCCCATTAGCTTCTAACTCCTGTGTGAATGAGAAAATAACGATTTACCTTTAAAGAGAGTCACAGATTGGCTCACCTGATTATACTGTTTAAAAACAATAGCCTTAAGGGAGTCTAGATATCGACTTCTCAGGTCCATTTTCACAATCTGATGGTGTTTGCTAGCAACTGTCAGTGCCTTGAAATGAAAATGTGCAAGACTATTATTAGGATTACTGTCTCTGTGTCTGAAATATTTGTCAAAGTAAAATGTTAAGAACTGCAATTAGTGAATAGTTTCCCCTTAAGTGTAAAAAGAAGTCTAGAAAAAAATCTGACAGCCTGTTACTAATTTCAAAAACAGAGTGGTTAGTGCCATTAAGATTCTCATCAATGTAGTTTTTGTATCGTTTTTTTTTTTTTTTTGAGACGGAGTTTCGCTCGTTACCCAGGCTGGAGTGCAATGGCCCGATCTCGGCTCACCGCAACCTCCGCCTCCTGGGTTCAGGCAATTCTCCTGCCTCAGCCTCCCGAGTAGCTGGGATTACAGGCACGCGCCACCGGGCCCAGCTAATTTTTTGTATCTTTAGTAGAGATGGGGTTTCACCATGTTGACCAGGATGGTCTCGATCTGTTGACCTC
>CM052654.1:8465823-8495128 GCA_028533165.1 Leontopithecus rosalia
CGCCCTAATTTTTGTACTTTCAGTAGAGATGGGGTTTCAGCATGTTGTCAAGGCTGGTCTTGAACTCCTGACCCCAGGTGATCCACCCACCTCGGCCTCCCAAAGTGCTGGGATTACAGGCGTGAGCCACCACGCCTGGCCACTAAGATGTTCATTTGTATACTACCTGTCTTCCCAACTAGACTCTCATGGAAGTGAGGGACCTGTTTACTGTTGTAGTCCCAGGTCTAAACTTAACGGTGTAGCATAAAGCAAACACTCAGTATTTGTTTTGTGTTTCTAAAAGACAGGGTTTCACTATGTTAACTGGACTAAACTTGAACTAGCAGGGTCAAGCGATCCTCCTGCCTCAGCCTCCCAAGTGTCTCACACCATCACACCAGGCTTCAGTTTATGTTTGATGAACGATGCAGATGCTCTAAATTCAGCGGTGGCATAGTTGGAGCAAGGTACTAATAAAGATAATTTTCATTACCCTTACAGAAAACAGCTAATACATGATGATCACGATTAGTAAATACCAGGTTCTATTCTCAGTATTTAACATCTTATTTAATCCTCACCATAACCTTGTGTGATACTATCACTATTATACAGTTTGGTCAAATGATAAAACCAGAGATGTTGGCACAGCACAGAGATGTTAACCAGCTTCCTCCAGGGCTCACAGGGAGGCAATAATGGAGCCATGAAATGAACCCAAGAAAACTGGCCCCAAGGCCTGTGTTCTCAGCCCCTATACTACGGTGCCTCCTGATGATAAACACAGACATCTTGAAAAAGTACAGACAGCAAAACTAGACAAAAATCAATGAGAAGGAAGTGAGGAGAGGTGAGAAGCTGCAGTGCAATAGGAATAAATTTTCCAAAACATATTTTCAAATGCTATAATAATAATTCAGATTCTTCTTCACTTATGGTCGGGCTATGCCCGATAAATCCACCTTGAAGTGAAAATAGTTCACCTAACCTTCATACATCATCGTTTAGCCTACCTTATAGGTGCTCAGAGCACTTACAGTAGCCTACAGTTGGGCAAAACCATCCAACATAAAGTCTTCCATCATAAGTGTTGAATACCTAATGTAACATTAAATACTGTACTGAAAGTGAGAAAAGAATGGTCGTACGGGAACTCGAAGTGTGGTTTCTGCTGAATGTCTGCTGCTTTTCTACTAGCATACTGCTTTCATTCTAGTTGAAAAATGTTAAGTTGAGCTATTGTAAGTTGGCAACCTGAGTAATACAAAGCCTAACAAGCATTTACTTTGTGCTTACGATGTGCCAGTCACCACGCTAAGAGCTTCTCAGGCATTATCTCATTTAATCCTAACAAGAATCCTGTGAGGTACATACTGTACTATTATCTCTGCTTGAAGTCTGAGGCTTAGAAAGGTGATGTAACTTGGCAAAGAACAGGCAGCCAAGTGACATTAGCTGGGATTTGAAACAAGGTCTCCTCGACTCTAGACTAATCTGAGGCCTTATGTACAAAATTGTTTCTGGATCAGGTCCAGCGGTTCACACCTGTAATCCCAGCACTTTGGGAGGCTGCGGCAGAATGACCACTTGACCCCAGGAGCTGGAGACCAGCCTGGGCAACATGGCAAAACATGGCAAAAAATATAAAAAAATTAGCCACGCATGGTGGTACAAGCCTATAGTCCCAGCTACTTGGGAGGCTGAGGTTGGAAGATCACTTGAATCCAGGAGCAGAGGCTGCAGTGAGCTGAGATGGTGTCACTACACTCCAGCCTGGGTGACAAGAGGGAGACTCTGTCTCACAAACAAAGAAATAAAATTGCCTCTGATGAAACTGATTGGTTAAGTGTAAATACAAATCACTGAAACTTACAAATGATGTCTAACAGGGCAGCATCATTGAGACTTGCTTGCTTTTCCTAAAAAAGAAAACAAATTAATTAGCCTAACTGTGGTGATAGGTTTGTTTATATCCCTTTAAAACACATTTTAGGATTGGTTAGAACAGACTACTAGCACGTTCTCAGTACCTGACCGACAACCTGTCTCCACTCTGTTCTCCTGTTAACCAGTGGACATTCTTTCTGATTCATGTCTCAGTCCAGGCATTCAAAACCTTCTCTCACAATGTTTTCCTCATTTATCACTTTCAATTTTTGGATTTTTTTAAAAAATGAACTTTACTGAACTATATTATCCATTAAACAGTATATATTATTAAAGTATATAATTTGATAAGTTTTGACTTATGAACATACACACAAAACCATTACCACAATCAAGACAGTGACAAGATCCACCAGCACTGCCTCCCAAATGTTCTCCTGTGTCTCTCTCTCTTTTTTTTTTGGAAACATAGTCTCACTGTTGCCCAGGAGTGCAAAGGTGTAATCTTCGCCCACTGCAACCTTTGTCTCCCAGGTTCAAGTGATTCTCCTGCCTCAGCCTCCCAAGTAATTGGGATTACAGGTGTGCACCACCATGGCCATCTAATTTTTGTAGTTTTAGTAGAAAGGGAGTTTCACCATGTTGGCCACGCTGTTCTCCTAACCCCAAATGATCTGCCTGCCTTGGCCTTCCAAAGTGCTGGGATTCCAGGCAGAAGCCACTGTGCCCAGTCTTGTGTCCCTTTCTTATTACCACCCGCTTCCACCCTTCTTTGACCCTGTGTCTCCACCTCCCAACTGTTAGTCCTGAGGCAAACAGTGATGTGCTTTCTGTCATTACAGATGTTTGCATTTTCTAGAGGTTCATATGAATGTGAACGTAGCATGGACTTGTTTTTTGGGTCTGCCTTTTACTCAGCAGTTATTTTGATATCATCCCCATGTGAGCATCGATGAATACTTCACTCCTTTTATTGCTGAGTATATCCACTGTATGGATGCAACACAATCTGTTCATCTGTTTACCTGCTGATGGACATCTGGGTTGTCTCCAGTTTGTGGCTTCTATGAATAGTGTTGCTGTGAACATTAGTATACATGTCTTTATGTGGATCTGTTTTGATTTTAAAACAATGCTACAATGCATCTTAATTTGTATAACTAAATACTTATCAATTATATTATTTACATTATACTTCCTTATTTTTTATTATTTTCTCATCATAAATTTCTACAAATACAACTGCTAGGTCAAAAAGTGTATTTATTTAAAAGTAAAGGAGGTCAGGCGTGGTGGCTCACACCTGTCAACCCAGCACTTTGGAAGGCCAAGGCAAGCGGATCACTTGAGGTCAGGAGTTTGAGATCAACCTGGCCAACATGGCAAAACCTCATCTCTACTGGAAATACAAAAATTAGCCAGACATGGTGGTGCATGCCTGCAGTCCCAGCTACTCAGGAGGCTGAGGCAGGAGAATCGCTTGAATCTGGGAGGTGGAGGTTGCAGTGAGCCAACTGTGCCACTGCACTCTGGCCTGGGTAACTCCGGCCTCTGTCTCAAAAATAAATAAATTAAATGAATAAAATAAATAAATTAAGTGAAGGAGGAACGAGTATACTGGAATAAGAAAATTATTTGAACCATATTTGCAACTTTTCTGATAGTCTGAAAACATTTTAACACAAAAAGCAATTAAGCAGATAAATACGAAAGACAGAGTCCTTTCTTTGCAACTTTGCCAACAAATCTGGGTGGTGTTGTCTTTTCATGCTTGATAATTAGATAGGTTTAAAAAAATACTGCAAAAATTACTGCTCATTATTTAAATTTGTACTGAGTGTTTTCTTCTCCTATGGTATTCACTTTTTCTTTCTTATTGATTTGTAAGCATTCTTTTTCTGTTTCTTTTCTGAAATGGAGTCTCGCTCTGTCTCCAGGCTGGAATGCAGTGGTGTGATCTTGGCTCACTGCAACCTGTGCCTCCCAGGTTCAAGTGATTCTCCTGCCTCAGCCCTCCTGGTAGCTGGGACTACAGGCATGTACCACCACATGCCGCTGATTTTTGTATTTTTAGTAGAGACAAGGTTTCACCATGCTGGCCAGGATGATCTTGATCTCTTGACCTCATGATCCACTGCCTCAGCCTCCCAAAGTGCTGGGATTACAGCCGTGAGCCACCAGGCCTGGCTGTTAGCATTCTTTTAAGATGAAAAGGTCAATTAAAAATTATGTTTTTTTCCACTGCAGTTGTATGTAGCCCTCAACCCTTCACCAGTAGTTTAGCAGCCACCTTACATTTCTTTTGGAGTAAGGAACGGAAGAAAGAAAAACCCAAAGGGGTAGCATTTTGTTCAACACTCATCATTTTTAACACCGTTACCTCACACAGCCAAACCAAGTGCTGAACTACAGATTCCTTTCTCTGCCGGAAATTTATAGTCTGCAGTTGATTTTCAGACAAAAAGTCCCAGGCTTTTAGGATTGTTATCAGTTCATTCATGGGGATTTTCAAGATGGTCCTCTTGATGAACTCAGCAACAGTCTCATCCATCCCTTTGGCACTTTAATGAAGCAAAAGCAGCACAACAAAGTATTAACCAAATACAAAATGTGTCTATCTTTATTTACACATACACAACACATGAAAAACAGAGACAGGGTCTCACTACATTGCCCAGGTTGGTCTTGAACTCTTAGACTCAAGCAATCCACCCATCCTCTCAACCTGCCAAAGTGCTGGGATTATAGACATGAACCACCGCGCCCGGCCATTAGCATCATATTTAGCTGGGATTTTGATTTGTAGGTCAAACACCTAAATGTTTACCCTTTTCCAGCCATTCTGCAGTGTTTCAGCATGAGCATTTTTCTCCTTCAATTGTATATTTAAATGCTTTAGAGTTTAAAAATTGATGCGGTCTCTCGTTTCTTGGTTAGAGTATTTTGATCTTTTGATGGTGATGATGTATAAATCATTCATTCATTCACTGATTCATGTAACCCCTTACTTATGCATGTCAGGCACTTTTCTAGGCACTGGGGATAGATTATGTCTTTGGCCAAAAAAACAATTATCTGTTTCAGTATGGCGCATCCATTCTAGTGGAGGAGAGAGAGAAACAACAGGGAAACCACAAACTATGTTAGAAGTGAGGAGTGCTGGAGGAAATGGAATCACGTTAGGCAGGCTGAGTTGAGGGTGGGAGTGCTGGAGAGAATAAGACTTTGGGACAATCCTTGCAGGAGAAAGAGCCACGTGTGGATGAGCTTTCCAGGCATAAGGAATACCATGCGCAAAAGTCCTGAGGCAAGAGCCTGCTTGGGGCCTTCAAGGAAAAAGGGGTGGGGGTGGCCTCCAGTGAGGGGACAGCAGGGAGAGGAAGGAGGCACAGAGGAGGTGAGGTCAGGGACCGTGGAGGGCCCTGAAAGCCACTCAGGGGATCATTGCTTGTTTTACTCTGCAAGGTGCTGAGCACAGGCTGCACAGGCTCTTCTTTAGCTTTTCTACCAGGATCAATCTGGCTACTGTACTGACAGTGCAGTCTAAGGAGGCGAGGGCAGAGGCTGGAGGTTAGCGAGGCAGGGGAAGAGCTCAGATTCTGGATACCCTTTTAAGAGGGAACTCATGGGTCGGCCACCGCACCCAGCCTTTTTTTTTTTTTTAAGACAGAGTCTTGCTCTGTCACCCTGCCTGGAGTGCACCGCTCACTGCAGCCTCCTGCAGCCTCTGCCTCCTAGGTTCAAATGATTCTTCTGCCTCAGCCTCCGGAGTAGCTGGGATTACAGGTGTGCACCACAACGTGCAGCTACTTTTAGTAAAGGCGGTTTCACCATGTTGGCCATGCTGTTCTTGAACTCCTGGTCTCAAGTGGTTCTCCTGTGTTGGCCTCCAACAGTGTTGGGATTACAGGCCTGAACCACTGTAGCAGGCTATCCACTACTAACTGCCTTTACAGAACTCTCTGAAATTATCTTTTTTATTTTATTTTTTCTAAAATTGAGCTCTAGGGCAGGATGGTGTTTTTATTCACAGCTATGCTCCTAGAATCCAGAACTGGGTCACTATAATCAATTAAGTCTAGTCAGCCCAAGCACAGTCTAATGCGTCCTTGATAAAAACTTGTGGAATGAATGCCTGAGGAGACAACCTGGCTGACTGGGATTTAGCAGTAAGTGAAACATCAAGTCAACACTTCTCCCATTAAGAACACAGGCGAGGGGCCAGGCGCTGTGTATCACTTGAGGTCAGGCATTCCAGACCATCCCGGCCAACATGGTGAAACCCCGTCTCTACTAAAAATACAAAAATTAGCCGGGAGTCGTGGAGCACACTTGTTGTCCCATCTTCTCGGGAGGCTGAGGCAGGAGAATCACTTGAATCTGGGAGGAGATTGTACTGAGAGAGCGCCACTGCCCTACAACATGGGCGAGAGTGAGACTTGAACAACAAAAACACACACACACAGGCAAGGCTAGGCTGTTAAAATGAAGATTCCTGGGCCCTATCAAGTTAAACTGTAAGGCTGGGACATGGAGGGCTTGAGATTTAGCATCTTTTAAAGAGCACATCAGATAATTCTGGGTAAAGTTTGCAGAACGCCTGTCTAAATAAATTTGGAGCGCACTCAATCTCACCAATGAAGTTGGAAATCCCTTCAGTAAACGTTTACCCCAGTGACCATTTTTTTTTTTTGAGACGTTGTTCCGCTTTTGTTACCCAGGCTAGAGTGCAATGGCGCGATCTCGGCTCACCGCAACCTCCGCCTCCTGGGTTCAAGCAATTTTCTTGCCTTAGCCTCCCGAGTAGCTGGGACCATAGGCATGCGCCACCATGCACAGCTAATTTTTGTATTTTTTAAAGTAGAGTCAGGGTTTCACCATATTGACCAGGATGGTCTCGATCTCCTGACCTCTAAGGTGATCCGCCCGCCTCGCCCTCTCAAAGTGATGGGATTACAGGCGTGAACTACCGCGCCAGGCCCGATTTTTAGGCTTTCTTTGTAATTCCTAGCGCTTTAGTGCCTGGCATAAAGTAGATGCTCAAGATTTGTGGAACGTATGATCAAAAAGATTCCTTTTAAGCAGGCAGCGCGAGGGGCAACGCAAGAGACTACAAAGACGAAAAACGACGGAAGCCGAGGTGACATGAAAGCAAAACCCCAACCCCGGGCCAGGCAACAACCCCAGGCTTAGAGAGCGGAGTCCCGGGTCACATGACCACACGGCCGGCTCTGACGCAGACACACGCCTACGGTAGGCTCAGCCCGGCCCACCGCGGGCGAGGTGACGTCACGGCTAGCCAGGTGTCCCCGCCCCCTTTCACTTCGGCCCCTACCGCGGTTCCCCGCCCGGAGCCCGAGACCCACCGCCAATCCTGCGCCTCACAACGTGCGGCAAGCCCAAGAAAGCCGACCCCGAGGCTTGGAATCTGGCTTCCTCAACGCCCTGGCACCCTCCGGGGCCCGATCCACTGCCGCCCGGGACTCTCTTACCGGCCCACATCTCCTGCCGCCTCACTCCTCAGCTGCCGTTCCCGCCCGTCGCGCCTTCAAAGCTACCAATTGCAGTTCCTGCTGCCTCCAAGCCCTGCCCACCGGGGGCTCAAGCTTCGGGCAGCGTCTTGGGCACAGGGAACTGCACGGGGGAGCGACTGAAGCGAAGCTCGCTGAGCCCCCGCGCCGCTATTCTTAGAATCGTACAGTCGTGCACCAGTAGTGGACTTGCACGTAGGCTCCTCGAGCCTGGCTTGTGTGCTCGGCTTGTGGCTCAGACGCTCGGCAGGGTGCTCCGTGCCTCAGTGGACTCGCTGTGCTTCCCTCCAGGGCGCACAGAAATGGGCCCGTCCAGGCCGGGCGGCGCAGGCGCCGTGAGGCCCGCGGGCGGCGGGGGCGGGGTCCAGGACAGCAGCGGAGGTCGTCCCCGGAGTTCGCCGCCTGGGGAGCGCTTCGGTCCTCGACTGTGGCAGCTTTCCTTTTGGTCGGGCGTCTTCGTCGGTGATTTCCGCTTCGGCGCTGCCGGTGTGGCCGCGAGTCGGGTGAGTTTCGGGAGTCCGGGCGGTTCCGAGCGCGGTCCGTTGTCCCTCCTCAGGTCCCCTGACGGCGCGCCTTGCCGAGCCCCTTCCTGCCGCCCGCCGGCCCAGGGAGTTAGGACCAGGGAGACCCGGCGCCCCCAGGCCCACAACCGGGCTCCTGCGCTGGGGAGGCTGCGGGTGGAGTGGCCGGGCGCTCGCTGCGGGATACGCTGGTGGCTGAGACAGGCCCTAGGTGTCTTTCGGGGTTCGAATCCGCCTGCCGCTCACCAGCTGACCTTGGGCGCGCTCCTCCCCTCCCGGAGCCGAGGCTTCTTCGCCTGTAAAACGGGCACAACCCGTCGCTCGGCTTTGAGGAATGGAGCCCTCAACACAGCGTTCGACACGATGAACGCTCGATCAACTGTTACTGTTGTTTCAATAGCGGTTGAGAATTTGCGGGTGGAAAACGGGAGCCGTTCAAGCACGTTTCAGCTGCAGTGAAAGTTGTCTCTGTGATGTGAGACCCCACTAAGAGCCCCGTCAGTCCTGTTTTTTCGTGAAAGTAAGACGTTGACCTTTCTCTTCTTGGGTTTAAAGATCAGGGGTTTTATGTAGAGTCTTCAGTAAATTAGTTTTGCAAGTCATTTAAAACCTTAAAGGCGTGGAAGTTTCTGAGGGCAAAGGGATTACGTTGTGATGCCTTTTATATCTCCTGTCTTCTTCATTCGTGGCTTTTGCACTTGTTGATTTAAAATGAGTTTATTTTCCATCCTTTTCTTACTGCGTTGAGGCCTGAACTAGTCAGTTTCTAAGACTCATGAATTCAACATTCAGCAAACATCGATTGGGCATTTACCACGTGCTTATGCAAGAATGCTCCCTCGCGAGCCTCTGCGTTCCTTGAGATGTATGGGCGACATTTTCCTCTGAAATTCACGGAGCGGAGTGCTGGGCCCTTTGGTAACGTTTGTTCAGGGAAAGCTGCGAGGGCGCGTTCACTCAGACTCTTTGGTGGAAGTCGGAGTAAAATCCTCCTCCCGAGGTCGCCCCTGGGGTCACTCCCAGGAGCAGCCTGGCACGGGGTCTACATTGCCAGCGCCAGTTCCGTTCTCAGTGGCATCGGTTTAGAATTGGTTTCTTCGCGCTAAGTCGAAGTGGGTAGGGGAGGCAGTCGCTGACCGTCTGCTACCTCTCCTGCGGTACGGCTCATAGTTTGACTCATAGTTTGAAAAGTTGAAAAATAATTATTTAACTGATACTAGGGCCGAAATGTAGGCTTTAAAATATATGTTTGTTATTTTATACATTTTAATTTATTTTATTTTGAGATGGAGTTTTGCGGTGTTGCCCAGGCTGGAGTGCAGTGGCGTGATCTTGGCTCACGGCAACCTCCACCTCCTGGGTTCGAATGATTCTCGTGCCTCAACCTCCTGAGCAGCTGGGATTACAGGCCGTTTATCTGTGGATAGTTTTTTCTGGAGAACAGATTCTTCAGACTCTGAACAACAGGGTTTTCTGGCCTTGTTTTTTGCTTATTTTGAAATAACGTTAGAAATGACAACTGTTGTGTAAATTTCCTGTGCAGCCGCTAGGAAAATCTTTCGAAAGAAAAGCCAACTGGTATTAAAATACAGGGCTTTTCCCCGTGATTGTAAATTTGTTGAAGTGCGTTATTAGAATGCTTACCCGTTTTCTTTATACCAGAGTTAATATAGCGCCCGCTCTTGATTGATTTATTTTCTAAAATTGTGCCACCTGGTGGTTGAAGTCTGCCATAGAATACTCTTGAGGAAAATTGAACTTCAGTCAGTAGACTAAAATGAAGAGTGAGCTCTAATTTTTATATCTCGACCAAGAGTACCCTACGGCCTTCTGTGCTCCCAGTTTACTCCCTAGGAAAAGTTAAAATTACCCTAACCCTTATGGGTCTCGTAGCCAGCTATCAAAACAAATTTGACAGGTGAAAAATTTTTTTTTTCACAGAACTGCCCCAGGGCAGACAGCTGAAAATTTTAAGGAGTTTCATTGAACTGTTTTGCTATCATGTGCATATACACAGTGCGTGGGGCTGGATTGAAGAGGGAGGTGGTGGAAAAGTTTACCCTTTTGATGTTTCCTTAAATACCAACGTAAAGATGAGACTGAGACTCTTTGGTGGAAGTAACAGTAGTTAAGCCTTTTTCCCCAGGAAGCCCCTGGGGTCCCTCCCAGGAGCAGCCTGGCATGGATCTACACTGGAATTGAATATTAGTCTATTCAAATAATGACAGTTTGAATGGAATTTGTCCCTCTCTCTATCTCACTGAAAATATCCAAGAATGAGGTCTTATGTTCCTTTCGCATTTGTTTCAACCATGCTGCTGATGTTCATAATTATTAATTTTTTTTGAGATGCAGTCTCACTTTGTAGCCCAGGCTGGAGTGCAAGTGGTGTAATCTTGGCTCAGTGCAGCCTCCGCCTGCAGGGTTCAAGCGATTCTCCTGCCCTAGCCTTCCAATTAACTGGGATTACAGGCCCCCTATCACCATGCCCAGCTAATTTTTGTGTTTTTAGTAGAGACTGGATTTGACCATGTTGGCCAGGCTGGTATTGAACTCCTGACCTCAAGTGATCCACCTGCCTTGGCCCCCCAAAGTGCTGAGATTACAGGAGTAAGCCACCTCTTCTGGCTTCTCTTAAGTTATTTTAAACCCATGCCATCACTGAGATACAGGTCAAGAGCAAATTCCATCTTATGGAAAAGAGATTTAGGTCTCAGATTAGTAACCAAAATGACATAACTTGTCCATAGCTGACTAGTGACAAGTACAATACTATTCTCTTTTTCCGTGTGTCTAGACAGACCCAGTATTTCCGATTTTACAGGATTTTACATAGACGTATTTGGAACCTTGGCCTAGAATTACTGCCTGTTGAACTTGTCAACCAGAAGGTCTTTGGGAAAGTTTTTTCCATCTTAATTTATTTCATTCACAAACTGCTGTAAAGGCCTGTCTTTCCTATTTTGAACATGGAATAAAAATCTGTCATGGTTAGAGATTATGTTGGGTTGTAACTTTGTAGTTAACTACTGTGTGACCTTGGGCTTAGTGTATAAAAATGTGATATATTTTCACTTACAGAAAGACAATTTCTCATGGTTCAACTGAATTTAAAAGGCTACCTGTTTCATAGGGTTGTTGCATTCTAAGACTTGTGCTTAGCACTTGGCAAGTGGTCATCAAATTATTTTCTTAACTAATAAAGTTGATGTATTCTTATGACTTTGAAGAAATTTTAAGAATAAGAGTATGGAATATGTATTTAGATTTTCTTCAGTTCATAAAATATATTTTGAGTTAAATTGTGTTACTAGAATTGGCTTTTAAAGGTGAGTACTGGAAGACATCAGCACTTAATTGCATGTATTCTGAAAGAACAATGCCATTGTTTTACTGTTGTGCCTTGTACATCACACCCAAGAATGTAGCAGTACATCTGTGTCCGCACCAACATTTAGGCAAAGCCAGGTGATACAAAGTGGATGGAAGGGAGCGTAGGTGACAGGTAGATAGGGGGCAAGCGGGGGAAGAAGCTATCTAGCTAAAAATACGTGGTAGAGGAAAGAAAGGAGTGATGGGGAAAGCAAGGAATCCGTTGGTTAAGGGATAAGGTGCGTGTTTAGAGCTTTCGGTTAAGTAGTAGCATCTTACCAAGAATAGGAAAAGGAAATGAAATTAAACCATTTTATTCTTTGACATAGTCATCTAGGCTAAGAAAGTAGAAGGGCCTCATAAATATATGCAATTATTATTTGTCAATTAAAAATGCAAATAATGAGAATTAGAAGGGAAGGTGTTTTATTGGTACCTACTGTTAGGCGCATCACTCAAGTAAAGAAACCACCAGACAGGCTTTGTGTGAGCAGCATGACTGTTTATTCACCCAGGTGCGGGTGGGGTGAGTCGGAAAAGAGATTCAGCAGAGGGCAGTTGGATAGGAGTTGGTTTTATAGGTTGGGGCAAGTGGTCAGTTAAAGGTGGTAATGTATTTTAGAGAGGGGAAGGGCATCATGGGATGCATGACAACAAGGGTAGAGGTCAGTAATTATCTTCGGGAGGGGAAGGGTGTCACAGGATGCTTGATCACAAGGGTAGGGGTCATCTGTTACAAACAGGCATTATCCTAAAGGTGGGGGTTATTGGTTGCAAGCAGAGGGGAGGGTGAGGCAAATTACATAGTTACAGGGGTTGGGGCCCTGAGAAACCCAATGTCCAGGCGGGAAATTCTGTGAGGATGAGCAGAACAGTGGTTGCAGGTTGCAGGTTTCAGGGCGCGAGCCATTAGTTGAGGTTGGAACAAGTTGTTTCGCTTCTTTCTGTGGTCACCTGGTGACTTGTGGTTATTTTAGACTTTCTGGCCCTTGGGGACCACGCAGAGGTGTACATGCAGGTCACCCAGGCTACAATGGCCAGGCTTGGCCTTGGAGGCCTGACATTCTCATCTTTTTATATCTGTATAAAGAAAAAAGGTAGGTGAGTAGGGGCGATGTTTCTCATGGCTTCTTTGAGCATGATGGGGGCTGTGAGGACATCTAAAAAAAAAAGTCTGTGATTCTTATAGTTTATTAAGTGTTTGGTTAAGTCCTTGAACCATAATAGCTTTAAGGTGGCTGGTGATGAAGCCTTGGGTCAAGATTGGAGGGGATGTGGTCCAGGAAGACTTGGATTGAAAGGATTATATGTGGGTTCTGGAGCGTTGGCATGCTGCGTCTTGACCTTACTTAACCCAGTGTTGCCTGGAATTCTTGACGGGTGGGTAGGTGTTTCCGGTTGATCCTAGAAGGGTGAAGGCTATGAAACAGGACTGGGGATAAGACAGGCAGGTGAACGGGGAGGGTTGGCAAGGCATCTTGTCTTAAGTGGCTGAGAGGTCCTGGGACGGGGTGATATTGTGGGGTTGTTAAAAGTAGCATTTGCCGTAGAGTGATTAGTGATGGCCTGAATATGGTTTTGTAGAAATTGAGAGACTAATTGGAAAATGCAAGGTCCAAATAAAAGAAGGAAGAAGGACTTCAGGGGAGTAAGGATTGGAAGGTAATTAGGAAGGAGTAGCTAATGACAGAATGGGACCAAGAATAAGAGTGAGTAGAAAAGTGAAGAGGAGAACTTCATTAGGGTGAAAGAATTGGAATGTCCCTTGCCACACAAGGTCATTCATCCACTCAAGGTAGGAGTTGAGGGTAGAAGGTTCTGGGTGGGACCACAAGTTATTAGCTAAAATGGTCTGGAGGAAAGCAGTAAACCGGCAAGGCAGGCAGGCATAGGGCATTTAAATGTAGACAAGAAGGGCGATCAGAAGAATGATTAGACAGAAAGCAACAGAAATAGAGAGCTTGTGAGGTATAGACCAAGCTTTAGGGTTGACTGTGTAGAGTCCTGCTGCAAATAGCAAAGTTAAGAGAAGGATTCCTGTCAGTGTTAGAATATAAACTACTCATGTGTGGTTTGTGTCTACTCTTCAGGAATTTGAGTTAGCTTGAGAGAAGTAGGAGAGGGTACTTGTGACTTCCAAGAGGAGATGGATGGACACAGTTTAATCCTGGACTGCTGAACCCAGTGGGGAGGGTTTTGTAGATGGACAGCAGTTGGGGTACTGTGGACAACCAGGTAGAGACCCTTCCATCGAGGCTGTAGAACTGGAGAGGTTAGATCCTTGACCAGTACTGATTGTCCAGCTAAGGTGTCCTCGTAAGGCTGGGTATCTTGAGTGGGTAGGAGGCGGTTAGCAGCTTGAAGAATTTCCTGCCTACTTTGTTGGAGAATTAGAAGATAGTCTCTAAGACGGCTAGTGTCCGGGAGAAGGTTAGGCCTAAACAGAAGAGTGTGGCCATATAAGAGTTCAAAGGTGTTGCATCTGTGGGTTCCTGGGGAGTGGCATGAATTTGGAGAAGAGCAATAGGTAGAAGGGATACCCAGTCCTTCTTAAGTTGTAGGATGAGTTTGGTAAGATGTGTTTTTAGGAAGCCATTAGCTTTTCCCACTTTTCCTGATGACTGAGGGCAGTAAGGGTCCTGGAGATTCCATTCAAAGCTAAGGGCTTGAGAGACTGCTTGGGTGATTTGGCTAATGAAAGCAGGGCCATTGTCTGATTATATAGAAGTAGGCAGGCCAAATGGGGATTGATATTATTTAACAAACAAGAAATAATAGCAGCAGCCTTTTCTATTCCAGTAGGGAAGGCTTTAATCCACCCTGTAAAAGCTATTCATACAAGAAGATACTTGAATTTTTTCGACAGGAGGCATATGAGTAAAGTCAATTTGCTAATTTTGCCTGGCGGTAAATGCCCCAGCTTAGTGAGTGGGAAAGGTGGGGGCGGGGTTGGTAGAGTGGCAGACGGAGTACTGAGATGTAGTTGCTTTAAGGATGGACTTCATGAAGGGAAGGAGATGAGAAGTTCTAAAGGATGGGCCAAAGGCTTATATCCCATGTGAAAATGGTTAAGACGGTAGAATGGGCTTGTGAGACAGGAAGAAGGAATTTTCCTTGATCCAAAAACTAACTGCCTTGAGTGGGAATTGACTGGTAGATTAAGGATTCAGAAGGAGAGTAAGTAGGAGTAATTGATGAAAAAGAAAAATACTGTCCACTAGGAGGGGATATTGGTGGTGCATTTGCTGCTTTCTTAGCTGTTTTATTGGCAAAAGCATTTCCTTGGGCAATGGGATTTAAAGTTTTTTGGTGTCCTTTACAGTGGTCGACTCTGGCCTTGGCTGGGAGAAGCGCAGCTTTAAGGAGAGCTTTTATTAAGGGGGCATTGATAATAGAGGACACCTGTGTGGTAAGGAAACCTCTTTCTGCCAGTATGGCAGCATAGTGGTGTAGGATGCGGAAGGCATATTTAGAGTCAGTATAGACATTTACATGTAGTCCCTTAGCAAGAGTGAGAGCATGGGTTAAAACAGTTAGTTCAGCTTGCTGAGACGTGTTGGAGGGAGTGTAACAGCCTCAATGAAAGGTGAATGGGATACAGCTTCTTAAGCAGCTTTAGCTGGTGTCAACTGACTGGGCTTTGAAGAGCGGCCATCAATAAACCAGGTGTGGTCTGGGTCTGGAATGGGAAAGAGAAATATGTGGAAATGGGGAGGATGCTATATGGATTCGGGAGACACACTCGTGGGGCTCAGGGCTTGTGTTTTGGTATTAGGTGAGAAGCTGTAAAATTAGGGCCCTGTGCAATAGTCATAGTGGAAGTTTCGATTAAGAGTTAATAGTGTTGTGTAAGACGTGGGGCAGATAACAGATGTGGAAGATGCCCAGAGGATACTAAAGCCTCAAGATTGTGAGAGCTGTGCAGTGAGTGAGGCGTAGCCTGTGATTTTGAAAGCCTCAAGAAGGAGTAGAGCAGAGGCAGCTGCCACACGTAGGCACTAGGGCCAACCGAGGACAGTTGAGGTCAAGTAGTTTAGGGAGGAAGGCAACAGGATGCGGACCTGGCTCTTATGTAAGAACTCCAGCTGCACCACCCTGAGTTTCAGCAGTGTATAAGGAAAAGGGTTAGGTTGAATTGGTGTAGCAAAGAATGGGTTAAATCAAGGGTTTTGTACAGGTAATAGGTGCAGTTATGTGGGGAGCCAATGGAACAGGAGGAATGGGCAGAGAAGTTACACGGGGTACCTTGGAAAAGATTATTTAATTACTTTAGAAGACAGTTAAGGGTGGCAGCCAGGCATGGAACCAGCAAATGTCTTGGCACACAGAATGGAGAAGAGGGTGAAGTGGCAAGATTCACAGGAGCAGGGCATTTAAGTTTCCTTAGGAATTCAGGTGAGTTTCAGAGAAGTTGGGGAGAGTATAGGGGTTTAGTACTACAGGATGGATGGGGAGGTGGTGTCCTACACTTCTAGGGTTAAGGTAGGGGGACATAAAGGGGAGGTATTGAGGGAGGAGGGTGGCAGTGAGGTGTGGCTGTTTCCCAGGAACAGTTAAGGAGGTAGACAGTTTTGTTGTATCTTGGCCTAACAGAACTGAATAAGTGGGAATGATTAAGAAAGAATGTGGAAAGGAGTGCTGGCCTAATTGACACTAGACTTGGAGTTTTGAGGGGCCTGGAGGCCTTGCTGTCAATTCCCACAACAGTTATGGAGGCCAAGGAGACAGGTTATCGTGGGGTGAGTGGCTACAGTATTCAGTAAGAAGGGGATGGACTTACCCTCCAACATAAGAGTTACGAAGCTTGGCGTCCATGATGGTTCGGGCAGCGTTAGTCTTTAGCCACCAAGCAGAGCAGTGTTGTGAATCTGACTGTCCGACTTCCAGTGGGGGCCCGCACAGAACGGGCGGAGCTTGGGAGGAATCCCAGGTCGAGGGCATTCCTTGGCCCAGTGGCCAGGTTTCTGACACTTGAAGCAAGGTCCGGGAGGGGCAGCTGGATGCTGCAGTCTGGGCGCTTTGAGGTCTTTGTGAGCCAGTGTTGTGGCTGGGGTTTGTCTTATGGCAGAGGCTAGCATTTGCAGTTCTGAAATGTGTTGCTGCCTGGCTGCTTTCTCCTTATTGTTAAACACCTTGTGGGTGAGGTTAATTAAATCCTGTTGTGGAGTTTGAGAGCCAGATTGTTACTCCTGTAGCTTTTTTAATGTTAGGGGCTGATTGGGCAATAAAACTTTTTTTAGGGGTGAGAGTAGAAGTAAGGATGACCTTTAAGTACTTCTGTTGGCCGATTTGGGAAAGGTCCGATAAAGAAAAAGGAACATGCACCCTATCTATGCCTTAGGCTCGCCACCTCTCCAAGGGGTCTTGTTGGGCAGGGGTGGAGGAGTTAGCTGCAGGACTAAACTGCAAGTCTGACTGGGTATGAGGTGGGGAGGGGACAGGAGGATCATAAGGAGGTGGGTTGTAGGCAGAGGAGGAGCAGGAGGGATGCTCTGGGAGGAAGGAGGTTCTGGTTGGGGGTTAGGGCCTGGGTGAGGGTCTGGTTCAGACAGGTGGAGAGGAGAAAGGTCGGAAGGGTCGATGAACAAGGAGGATTCTGAATCACTGGTGGATGTAGGAGGAGCGGATGGGAGAGAGGAAAATTTGAGTTGGGATGCGTTGAGCAGAGATTAGGAGGGGTTGGAATGTTAAAAAAAAATGCCTGGATATAGGGAATTTCAGACCATTTGCCCATTTGTTGACAAATATTGTCTAGATCTTGCAGAATAGAAAAATGGAAAGTGCCATTTTCTGGCCATTTAGAGCCATTGTCTAATTTATACTGTGGCCAAGCTGTATTGCGGAAGAAAATAAGATGCTTAGATTTTAGGTCAGGTGGTAGCTGGAGAGGTTTGAGGTTTTTCTCAACGCAGGGTAAAGGAGAGGAGGAAGGAATGGAGGGCAGGAGATTGCCCATAGTTTAAGAAGAGCAGCGGTGGCCAAGAAAGTAAATGCGCAGCCAAGCAGTTTAGCAGGCGTCCCAGACTGAACCTTGGTTTGTACGTGGGGTGAATCAGTCAAAGGGGGCATCCCTTGATGTTAATCCATCACCTGTGAGTGACCAGAGCAGACCTGTCTGCAGTGATCAGTCACTGAGGGAAGACTGTCTTCCCGGTTCTGTGACCCATGTGGGATTTTTTTCTGGTCACGAACCTCACAGAAAGTCCTGTCTGTCTTGTCTCCACTGAAAGGGAGAGGAAAATGAAACTGAAAGGACAAGGAAGCTGACAGGCAGTGAGAAGGGCTAGAGAGAAGAGTTGAGGCAAACCGCTTACCTGATCTGAGAATAGTGAGTGGATATGTGGGCTAGTCTGATGAAACTAGGTCATAGGTAGGTCTTTTCACGGAGGGAGCACAAGGAGAGCAGGCAAGGGGGTTTGGTCTCCCATAGAAGTTCCCGCCTCCCAGGTTTTGGCACTAAATGTTAGGCACGTCCAGAGACCATCAGGCAGACTTTGTGTGAGCAACATGGCTGTTTATTTACCCTTGTGCGGGCGGGCTGAGTCTGAAAAGAGAATCAGTGGAGGGTGGTGGGATAAGAGTTGGTTTTGTAGGTTGAGACAAGTGGTCAGTTAAAGGTGGTAAGGTATTTTAGGGAGGAGAAGGGCAAAATTTCTCAGATTTTTTTTTTTTTGACAGCTTGAGGTATAATTTATATACCATAAAATTCACATGGTGAAACACATATGACATAAAATTTGCCATCTTAACCATTTAAATACACAGTTCCTTGGTATCAAATACATTAATAATGTTGCCAACCATCATCACCACCCACCTCCGTAACACTTTTTATCTTGTAAAACTTTCTACGCATTAAACAATAACTCCCCGTTCTTCTGCTCCTGCCCTTCCACCTCCTTCTGGTAACCACCATTCTACTTTGTGTCTCTTTGACTTTGACTACTTTAGGTGCCTTATATAAGAGGAATGTTACACTATTTGCCTTTTAAAAAATATATCAACTATTATTTTAGATTTTGGGGGTAATATGCAGGTTTGTTACATAGGTATATTGGGTGATGCCAAGGTTTGGGGTACGATTAATTCTCCCCTCTATTCCAAGTGTCTGTTGTTGCCATCTTTATCTCTATGAGTATCCAGTGTTTAGATATCACGTTTAAGTTAGAATATGCTGTATTTGGCCTTCTGTTGCTGCATTAATTCACTTAGGATAATGGCCTCTAGCTGCATCCATGTTGCAAGAACATGATTTCGTTCTTTTTTTATGGCTGTTTAGTATTCCATGGTGTATATGTATCATTTTTTCTTTATCCAGTCCACTACTGATAGACACTTAGGATGAGTCCCTGTCTTTGCTGTTGTGAGTGATGCTACAAGGAACATATGAGTGCATGTGTCTCTTTTTGTAGAATGGTTTATTTTCTTTTGGCTATATATGCAATAATAGGATTGCTGGATCAAGTGACAGCTGTTTTAAGTTCTGTGAGAAATCTCTAGACTGCTTTCTACAGTGGGTGGACTAGTTGACATTCCCACAACAGTGTATAAGCATTCTTTTTTCTCACAGCCTCCCTCAGCATCTGTGTTTTTTTGACTTTTTAAAATAATAGCCATTCTGACTGGTGTGAGGTGGTATCTCGTTGTGGTTTTGATTTGCATTTCTCTGATGATTAGTGATGTTGAGCATTTTTTTCGTTTATTGACCACTCGTATGTCGATTTTTGAGAAGTGACTGTTCATGTCTTTTGCTCACTTTTTAATGGGGTTATTTTTTGTTTGTTGAATTAATTTCCTTATAGATTATGGATATTAGATCTCTGTTGGATGCATAGTTTGTGATATTTTCTCACATTCTGTAGGTTGTCTCTTTTCTCTATTTATAGCTTCTTTTGCTATTCTGAACTCTCGAGTTTAATTAGGTTTCAGTTTTTGTTGTAATTGCTTTTGAGTACTTAGTCTTAATTTTTTCCTAAGACGAATGTCCAGAACGGTGTTTCCTGGGTTTTCTTCTAGGATTCTTATAGTTTGAGGCATTCTGTGTAAATCTTTCCTCTATCTTGAGTTAATTTTTATGTATGATTAAATGTAGGGGTCTACTTTTATTCTTCTGCATATAGCTAGCCAACTATTCCAGCACCATTTATTGAATGGAAAGTCCTTTTGCCATTGCTTATTTTTGTCGACTTTGTGAAAGATCAGAAGGTGTGCAGCTTTATTTCTGGGCTCTCTGTTCTGTTCCATTGGTCCATGTGTGTATTTTTGTAGGAGAAGCATGCTGATTTGGTTATTGTAGTCTTATAGTTTAAAGTAGGGTAATATGATACTTTTGGTCTTCGTTCTTTTTGCCTAGGGTTGGTTTGGGTATTTGAGCCCCTTTTTGGTTCCATATGAATTTTAGAGTGTTTTTTTTCTAATTCTGTGAAAAAATGACGTTAGTAGTTTGATAGGAATAGTGTTGAATCTGTAGATTGCTTTGGGTAGTATGGCCATTTTAATGATACTGATTCTTCCAATCAGTATCCAAACACATTTCCATTAATGTTTGTGTCATCTGTGATTTCTTTCAGCAGTGTTGTGTAGTTCTTCCTGTAGAAATCTTTTACCTCCTTGGATAGGTGTATTCCTAGATATTTTATTTTTGGAGGGGGGCAGTTGAAAATGGGATTGCATTCTTGATTTGGCTCTCGGGTTGAACGGTATTGGTGTATAGACATGCTACTGATTTTTGTATGTTGATCTTGTATCCTGAAACTTAAGTCATCTGGGAGAGTCTTTAGAGTTTTCTGAGTACAGAATCATATCGTCAGTGAAGAGAGAGAGTTTGACTTCTTTTTTAATTTGAGTGCCTTTTATTTCTCTTGGCTGATTGCTTTGCCTAGGACTTCCAGTACTGTGTTGAATCAGTGGTGAGAGTGGGCATCGTGTTCCCTTGTTCCGGTCCTCAGGGGAAATGCTTCCATCTTTTTTTTTTTTTTTTTTTGAGACGGAGTTTCGCTATTATTACCCAGGCTGGAGTACAGGCATGCACCACCATGCCCAGCTAATTTTTGTATTTGTAGTAGAGACAGGGTTTCACCTCGTTGACTAGGATGGTCTTTATCTCTTGACCTCGTGATCCACCCGCCTCGGCCTCCCAAAGTGCTGGGATTACAGGCATGAGCCACTGCGCCCGGCAATGCTTCATCTTTTGCCTATTCAGTATTATGTTGGCTGTGAGTTTGTCATAGATGGCTCCTATTATTTTGAGTTATGCTCTTCAATGCCTAGTTTGTTGAGGGTTTTTACCATGAAGTGATGTTGAATTTTATCAAAGGCTTTTCTGCATCTGTTGAGATAGTCACGCGGTTTTTTAAATTCTGTTTGTGTAGTGAATCACATTTATTGATTTGTGTATGTTGAACCCTATATATATGTTTTTTGACTGGCTTATTTCACTCAGCATGTCCTCACAGTTCATCCATGTTGTAGCATATGTCAGAATTTCCTTCCATTTTTAAGGCTGAATAGTATTCCATTGCGTGTATATACCACTTGGTGCTGATCTGTTGGTGTGTTGGGCTCTTGAGTTGCTTCCATGTTTTAATTATTTTGAGTAATATGCTGTGAACATGGGTGTTCAAATATCTCTCTTCAAAACCCTGCTTTTAATTCTTCTGAGCATATAGCCTGAAGTAGAATTGCTGAATCATATGGTAATTTCATTTTTAGTATTTTGAGGAAGTGCTATACCAGTTTCCACAGTAGCTATCCCAGTTTACATGCCCATCAGCAGTGCACAAGAGTTTCAGTTTCTCCTCATCCTCTTCAGCACTTGTTATTTTCTGGGATTTTTCAGTAGTAGCCATCGTAAAGGATGTGAGTTGGTTCCTGTTTTCTATTAGGAACTTTTCAAAAATTAAAGGAACTAATTGTTTCTTTCTTTTGGTAATCATTTCTGAGTTAGAAAGAATAGCTTCAGTGCAGGTGGGGTGCTGTAGTGCCCGCGTATCACAACATTTTGGGAGGTTGAGGATCGCTTGAGGCCAGGAGTTTGAAAACAGCCTGGGCAACATAGCAAGACCCCTGATTCTACCAAAACACACACACACACACAAAAAAATCTCTCTCTCTCTCTTTCTCTCTCTCTCTCTTTCTCTCTCTCTCTCTCTGCCTATAATGTTTTTCCTTTGACCTTGGCTGCTAATTTTCCACTTTGTGAATGAACAACTTAAGCATAATTTCAGGGATTTCAGCTTCATGTTTTCAGTGTGGTAATTAGTTATGGCTGTGTCTGTTAAATTTGAACTTTTTTTCTCACAACTTCTTGTTTCATTTCATTGTTTAGTTTTTTTTTTCAGCCAGCTATTATGAGGAAAGTGATCTATATTAATTCACACCAATATTAGACTAATGGCCTTTTAACCCTCAGAATAATATGCATTTTAAAATAATAAGCCATTTCTCTCAATTGGTAGAATTTCATCTCAACAGAATGAGATGTAATCCGTTTCGAGATTGTGGTGAAAATTTGTGAAGCCAGGCTTATTGCTTATAAGCAAGCTGTTTCTGCTGTGGCACTTACTTGCAGGATTGGGTCTCTTTAGGCTTCCTCCTTTTCTCCTGAACCCGCACATTCTCTAAACACTACTGATAACTTGTTCAATATGTGAAATCATTGAATAAGAAAGCTTTGGCTCAAGTTTAATAATTTTCCTGAGGTCGCAGAGCTGGTTAATGGTTAACATACTTCTCTGATAAAGGTCACTGAAGGTTCTCACTGAAGATACTTTTAGGTGGCGTAACAGGTATGTTTATGCATATTCAAGACACTCTTGTATCCACAGGTTGCAGTGCTGTGATCCGTCATCATCTCCTAAAGATGCATCCTGACTTATCTCCACACTTGCACACTGAAGAATGCAACATCTTGATTAACTTGCTTAAGGAATGTCACAAAAACGTAAGAGTTCGGAAAAACAACCTCTAAAGCCAAAATGAAACTTAGGTATAACACACTGATGTAAAATGTTATCTCCATTAATAGAAGGGAATGATAATGTCAGTAAGGAGTCTGAGTTTAGTAAAGATTAGCACTTGATGTGTGTAAGTCCCTCCCCCCCAACAAAGTACCTCCTTTTATGATTAGTAATCATCAAGGAGGGCAGTTTGTTAGACAACTTCTGAACTGGATGTAACAGTTGGAATCTGTCTTCTTACAGTAAAGTGCTTTGTCTTTCCTAATTATAGGGCACTAGAACAATTATATTCACCTCTGACTCTTCTGATTATAATGGAATTATTATAAGATTATCTGCTCTTTGATGGCTACCGTTCTGTGTTTAATGGTAATAAAGCATGTTACATAATTAGACATTAACTAAATTTATGATTGGCTTAATCTGATGTGTTTAGTTGTTAGTGGAATGGAAGTAAAATTACATGGTTAAAATCAAAATAGGAAAGGAGCCCATATTTGGAATGCGTTGAATCAAGCTGATATTTTCATAGCTGTTGAATATTTAGCTTTTATTTATATATTCAATATATTACACAGTTGTTATAAGAAGCACTTGTTTTTTCTTTAGCGTTGTATGATGTTCTTTTTCTAATGATATCCGTAAACTGTAGATACATCAAATTATCATAGTAGTATCCCTTAAATGAGTAAAATTTATAGACCAAAACAAAGGTGGTAAGTAGTACTTATAAAATGTGAAGTCAGATATTTTTACTGGTTCAAATAATATTGTTGACGACAATATACTTTGGGCTATTTTCACTATACACATAGATCAAAGTGAACCAGACCATATAAATAAAATATAATGTTTCAGTTTTTAAAGTAAAAACTATGTAAAGTGTTCACTGTTTAAAGAACAGGAACTAATTATTTGTGTTAAAGTAGAATATTTCAATTTGTCTATGGTCAGTTATAGTCAGAGACAGCAAAGGAGAGAGGGTCTGGCAACAGAGAGGCCCAGTGGAGAGAAAGAGACTGTGGAATAACATTTTCAGTCTTGATATTGAGCATTTTGCCAGTACAGCCATTTAGATGTATGTTGTGCTTTTTGTAACGCTAGACGTAAATAAGGATGTTAAATCTTCATATTTATTTTCTAGGATAATCAGATGAAGGGCCAGAGTTTTTCAGTCCTTGCTTTTAAGTAATCTTTGCTTTATGTTTATATTTGTATATTGCTTTTTGGTCCATGACTATTTTTAAATTGAAATCAATTTAAACATTTTTTTTTCTTTCAAATGGATTTCTTATAGTAAAGGTGGCTTCTCAAATTACTGGAACTAAAGATGGACTTAAAAAATCAACTTTATTGAGATGTGATTTACATGTAAGGAAATGCATCTATTTTAAATATGCAATTTGGTGAGTTTTGTAAAATACAGACACCCATGCAACCACCATCACGGTCAAGATCTAAAACATTTCTATCAGAGAGTTTCCTGTGCCCCTTCACAGTGAGTCCCCAACCCTCATCTCTTGACCATGGAATCACTATACTACTTTTTGTTGATGTAGATGAGTTTCACAGTTTTAGAATTTGCTAGAAATGTACACTACATTGTATAGTCTTATATTTTGCTCTATCATACTTTTTTATTTCTAAGTAGCATTTCATTGTATGGATTTGCCACAGTTTATTTACCTGTTGATGGACATTTAGGCAAATAAACACTTTGCAGCCATGCTGTTTTGGGTAAAGCTGCTATCAACACTCATTCCCAAGTCTGTTATTTTTGAGAGAGTATCTTGCTCTGTCACCCAGGCTGGAGTGCAGTGGTGCAATCTCAGCTCACTGCAACCTCTGTCTCCTGAATTCAAGCAGTTTTCCTGCCTCACCCTCCCAAGTAGCTGGGATTACAGGTGTATGTCACCATGTCTGGCTCATTTTTTTATATTTAGTAGAGATGGGGTTTCACTATGTTGGTCAGGCTGGTCTCGAACTCCTGATCTCAGGTGATCCACTTGCCGAGATTATAGACATGAGCCACCGTGCCCAACTATCATGTACAAGTCTTTGTGTGGAAATTTTTTTATTTCTCTTGGGTAAATACCTAGGAATGGAATGACTAGGTCATGTGGTAAGTGTCGATTTAACTTCATAAAAGCCTGCCAAACTGTTGTCCATTCTATACTACTTTACATTCCTAACACTCTCCATCACCAGCACTTAATATTATAAACCTTTTAACTTTAGCTATTGTGTGGATATGTAGTAGTATCTCCTTCGGGTTTAAATTGTATTTCCCTGATGACTAATGATTTTGAGCATCTTTTCATGTGCTTATTGGTCATTCATATACAATCTTTTGCCCATATTTTAAAATTTCGGTTGTTTCTATTAAGCATTCTTTTTTTAATTAAGCATTCTTAAGCATTCTTTTTATTATTTGGCATACAGGTCCTTTGATAAGTGTATTTTGAATATTTTCACCGGCTGTGGCTTTTTTTTCCCCCTTTAGGGTGTGTTTCAAAGAGTAGTTTGTAGTTTCATAAAGTCATTTTTTTTCTTTCATGGTTTGTACTTGTAGTATCTTAACAATCTTTGTGTATTCTGTGGTCACAAAGATACTCTTGTGTTTTCTTTTAGTTCTGTGATATTAGCTTTACATTGAGGTCTGTGATTCATTTTAAGCTAATGTTTTCATTTTTTTTCATAGTTGTGTATTCTTATCTGAGATTTCATGTTAATTTTGTGTATGGTATGATGTGTGAGTTGAAGCTGATGTTCTTTGCCTGTGGGTAGCCAGTTGTCTCAACACCATATGTTCAAGAGACTGTTCTATCTCCACTGATTTACCATGGTCTCTTTGTCAAAAATCAGTTGACCATATGTGAGTGGGTCTATTTCTGGGCTCTCTAGTCTGTTTCACTGATTTCTATGTCTATTCTTAACACCAGTGCCATGCTGTCTTAATTACTGTTGCCTTGTAGTAAGTCTCAGTCATATAGTGAAATCCTCCAATTTGTTCTTTTTCAGTGTTGTTTTGGCTATTCTAGGTATTTTCATAACCATATTAATTTTAGAATCAGCTTGTCAATTTCTACAAAAAACATGGTTATTGGCTTTTTGTTTGAGGCTGACCATTGTTGATGACTTGGATTTTATCTTTTGTATCAGCAGGCAGTTCGTGTTTTTACGTATATTTAGGGCATACCCGGGCATAGCCTTTACTCTAGGGTTAGTGTAGCCCAATTGCTTATATAATTCTCCTGGATTCTATACTGATTGACTTGAATGCTCAATGAGATCTCTCCTTTGGCTTATAAGAGTTCCATTGGCTCCCTGCCCTGTGTGAGCTCTCAATGTTTTTCAGCTTCTAGTTGCTCTAGTTGTTCTTCATAGTGATAGGCCTTGTTAAAGTTTATTGACATGCGCAGTGAAGGCAGCCCTACGTAGATTTCTGGAGTTCTTTTGCTGTGTATCTCTACCTCACAAATGCCAGCTGCCCCAGCCTGCGCAGCCTCCTCAACTCAGTGAAACCGCCATTCTCTTCTTGAATTCTCTTCTCTGCTACATGGTTTGGAAATTGTCTCTAGTTAGAAACCTAGGTGAATGTAGGGTTCACTTGTTTTGTTTCTTTCTTTCAGGCGTCACACTCCTGCAGTCTGTCGTTTCAATATCTGAAAATAGTTGTTTTATGTATTTTGTTCAGTTTATTCTTTCATGGCTAAAAGCAGAGGTTTGGAAGATAAATTTTTAAGTAAATAGCATGGAGACAATTATATAGCTGTTGGAAAAAAGTTAGAATATCATACATACGAGTCATCTTCATCATCTTCTAATGGAGCAGCCATCTAAATGTCAAAAACGAAACCATACAAATACTAAGAAAACCTGGATAAATTCTTTTATAACCTAGGTGTAAGGAAAGTGTGGCTAAGTAAGGGCTCTGAATTCCAGAGGCAATAAAATCAAAGATTGTTCAAGGATCATTTGAGGCCTGGACTTCAGACTAGCTTGGGCAACATAGTAAGACCCCGTCTCTGCAAAAAATAAAAGTAAAATTGGCTGTGCATGCCACACGCCTGTAGTCCTAGCTACTTGGAAGGTTGAGGCATTAGGATAACTTACCCAATTGTTTGAGGCTGCTGTGAACTATGAGCCACCACTACACATCAGCCTGTGTGACAGACTTGCCTGTGTGACAGAGTGAGACCCTGTCTTTATGGAAAGAAAAAAAAAAAAGGAGGTGAATAAAAGGCCAAAAATCAAAGAGAAAAATTAGGAAAAGCATGAGAGACAATTTACAAAAAGAGGAAAGATGGCCTTTAAATGTGAAAAGATGTTCAACCTCACTAGTTAGAGAAATACAAATTAAATATACTGAGATATTATTCCTTATCTGCGGGGAGGCAAAGTTAAACAGTGTGACAGTGCCTTCTGTTGGCAAGACTGTGGGAGAAGGGATACCTTCATACATTTCTGATGGGACTACAAATTATTACAACCTTTATGGAGAGGAATTTACTAGTGTATAGCAAAACTGTAGTGTATTTGCTTTTTAACCTGTCAGTCCCACTTCTAGGAATTTATCTTGATCCTTAAATAAAGTCCATGCTTACTCAGATTGCTTCAGGTTATTGTTTACCTCATGTCATTTCTGTGTTAACAGGATTCCATCCAGGATATCCATTACACTTAGTTCTCTTGACTCTTTAGGCTCCTGTTGTCTATGACATTTTCTTTGTTTTTGATGACTTGGAAAGTTTTGAGGCAATATGGCCAGGTATTCGTTAGAAAGTTCCTCTGTTTGAATTTGTCTTGTTTTCCTCGTGGTTGAATTGGAATAGTGTGTTTTTGGGAGGAAGACCACAGAGGTAAAGTACATTTTCATCACATTTTAATCAAGGCTATGTACTACAACATACTTACTCACTATTGATGTTGACCTTGATCATCTGGCTGAGGTGATCTACCTTTTTTTTGGTGGGGGGTAGACAGGATCCACTGTGTCATCCAGGCTGGAGTACAGTAGTGTCATTTTGGATCACTGCAGCCTCAATCTCTTGGGCCTAGGTGATCCTCTCATCTTAACCTCCCGAGTAGCTGGGACTACAGGCCATGCCATCATGCGTCTGTTCTCCCCCATTTATTTACTTATGTCATTATGGGCTTATGTATATTTACTTTATACCCTGGGTTATAATCCAATACTACTTTGTTTTGTTCTTCATATTGTTCTAGCTTTGGCCACTGAGAGTCTTTCAGTTAACCTTTTTTAAAAAGTACAGCTGTGTGTGTGTGTGTGTGTGTGTGTGTGTGTGTGTGTATTTTTTTTTTTTTTTAAACAGGCCAGTGTTTGAAAAACAACTTGGCGGCTCATTCCTGTAATCCCAGCACTTTGGGAGTCTGAGGTGAGAGAATTGCTTGAGCACAGGAGTTGGAGACCTACCTGGGCAATATAGTGAGACCCCTGTTTCTACAAAAAAATTAAAATTATGTCACTAGATGACACATGCCTATAGTCCCAGCTACTAATGAGGCTGAGATTGAGGTAGGAGGATCACCTGAATTTAGGAGATTGAGGCATCCAGTAAGTTGTGATTGGGCCACTGCACTCCGGCCTGGGTAACAGAGTGAGACCCTGCCTCTTAAAAAGAAAATGTTTCTTTGAACCAACATAAAATGACTTGCAGGATATAGTTAGTAAAGAAATCAAAGGACAAAACAGTATTTATAGTATCCTAGCGTTTGTATAAAAAAATGAGGAGGAGATAAGCAAAACCTAGTTGTGTATCTCCTCATTTGTGCAAAAAGAAACAAGATAACCGGAAGCTAATGAGATTCATTACCTTCCGAGTGGTGGGTAGGAGCAAAGTAGAGAGAGTGGAGGAGTGACACTTTTACAAAATCTTTTGGCCGGGGGCGGTGGCTCATGCCTGTAATCCCAGCACTTTGGGAGGCCGAGGCAGGCGGATCACTTGAGGACAGGAGTTTGAGATCAGCCTGGCCAAAATGTCAAAACCGCATTTCTACTAAAAATACAAAAATTAGCTGGGTGTGGTCATGTGCACCTGTAGCCCCAGCTACTCTGGAGGCTGAGGCAGGAGAGTCACTTGAACCTAGGAGGCAGAGGTTGCAGTGAGCTGAGATTGTGCCGCTGTACTCCAGCCTGGGCGACAGAGTGAGGCTCAGTCTCAAAAAAAACAAATTATGTAAAAAAAAATTATGCATTTTATCTATCTTGCTGTTCGAACTTTGTTAATGTTTCATATACTAAAAAAAAAAAAAAGATGAGAAAAGGGATGAGCAGAGTTGGGAAGAAAACTCTAAAATGGAATGCAAGCAAAACCAAACAAACCCATTTCAGAACAGTCATCTAATTACACTAAAGGGAAAAATGAACTAGGCTAAAGACAAAGTAGAGCTCTTGTTAGTAGTTTGAATTTGGCAGGGGCATGAATTGGCAATTCTGAAACTGGCTTCTGTGTATTCCAAGACTGAGCAAATAAGTAAACATATTGTAGATAGTAAGAGATAGATTTCCTACTGTCATAAACATTGAAGGGGAAAGGCTGGGATGAATCCTGTGATGTTGGATTGGAATTGGAGGTGTCAGTGTGAACTCACGGTTTTCAATACATATAAGATGTAGAATACATATATATGTGTGTGTATGTTTGTTTCATATATATATACATTCAATATATGTTTTCCTGTAGCATTGTGCATATGTAAGACCCAGATTTTGTTTTTAAATACCACTCTTCAGTCAACAGAAACAAGGATCCTTGGCAAATTACTGATTCTAGGGCTAGGGCTGGGAAAGAACAAGAAGAACCCGCAACATCTTGTCCCAGAAAATAAGATATTTATCAAAGAATGATGGGGGCTGATTAAAAGGACAGGGGCCAGCTTGAAGGGATTCCCACTGACCAAAAAATGGGACACAGCATTAAAGTAGTGAAAATAATATAATCGAATGAGAATCCATGAGTCCAAACTCATATAAATATGTAAATGGATGAAAAGCCCCCCCCCCCGCCCCGAAAAAAAAAGGATGAAAAGG
>CM052654.1:8495228-8540392 GCA_028533165.1 Leontopithecus rosalia
GAAGACTCAGCATCACTTCTAGGGTATTCCTGCCAAAAAGGCATAACTTGAATAAAGTTGTGAAGAAACACCAGACAAACCCAAGTGAGGAGCATTTTGCAGAATAACTGGCCTATACTCTTTGAAATGTGAAGGTAATGAAAGACAAAGAGACAAGCTGTTTCAAATAAAGATTAGAGATTAAAAAAAAATTCTAAGAGTTTGGGAGGAAAAAAGGCGGAAGAGACATGACAACTAAATGCAATGGCAATCCTGGACCAGGAAAAAAAAAACACCCAAATTTTTTTTGCTTTTTGCATGAATGATATTATTAGGCCAATAGGTGAAATTTGAATAAGGTCTATGAATTAGATACTAGTATTATATTCATGTTAACTTCCTAATTTTGGTAATTGTATGGGGACTTAAATTTAAGTCTTTTTTTTTTTTTTTTAGGAAATGTGCATTGTATCTGCAACTTAATTGGTGGGTTCGGAAGAAAAGCTTGTGTGTGTATGTAAGAGCTAGAAGGATAAAGCAAACGTGGTGAAATGTTAGCATTTAGAAATTGATTGTATTGTTCTTGTAACTTTTCTGTAAGTTTGAAATTGACAAATATTTTTAAGGACATCTGTCATCAAGAAATATTTTACCTAAGTGATCTTTCTGAAGACTTTCACATTTTAAGTGTTAAATTGAGCCCAGGAGTTTGAGGGTGCAGTGAGGCTCTTATCACTGTGGCACTTCAGTTCAGGGAAGAGAGTGAGACCACATCTCTCAACAACACCTAGTGACTTAACCATAATTCTGCAGGTCTAGATCTGGGGGAAGAAGTTAATTAAAAGTTTATGGGGACGATGTTTTGCTCTGCTACCCAGGCTTGAGTGCACTGACAGGATCATAGTTCACAGCAGCCTTGAACTCCTGGGCTCAAGTGATCCTTCTGCCTCATCTGCCTGAGCCTATGGGACCACAGGTGTGTGCCATCATGCCTGGCTAATTAAATTTTTTTTTTTTTTGGTAGAGACAGGCTCTCCTGTGTTGCCCAAGCAGGTCTCCTCAAGCTGTCCTCCTGCCTTGGCCTCCCAAAATGCTGGGAATACAGGCATGAGCCACTGTGCCTGGCTTGATCTCGGTTATTTAATTAATAAAATGAGTGAATTATACTACTTAAGATGTCTTCTAGCCCTGAGTTTGTGTAATTCTGTTTTAGTCTTTTTTGTTGATGAGGCCATCATCCTCAATGTCTGTGTCTGTGCTGGAATGCTGCAGTGCTCCCCAACCTGCTTGAAGTGCATGAGTGTTTTATCTCCAAAGAGCCTACCTTGCTCTGCTTTTATCATTCTTTTCTTGCTTTATAGTTCTGCTGTGATCTTTGCAGAGAAATGTTATTTCCACAGCTTTCAGGTGTCTGTGGGTGGCTTCTGATCTACTGGCCTATTTTGCCTACATTTGTTGGCTAGACTTAGATATTCTTTCCATGTAAAGTTAAAATACAGAATTTAGAACAACTGTTTTCCTCAAAGCTACTCGGAAATTCTTATGTATTTTTTTCTGATACATGAAAGTAATATGTAAATAATACATATCATTTTAGGTAGTATAAAAAAGGAAAGTATAGAGCCAACAAAAATAACCTTTTGTTCAACTCTCCAGAGATAAAATTCACTAAAAACTGGGTTTTCCAGCATTTAAAAATTTTTATATTTTCCCTCTTTTTCTCTTCTTCCTATTAGCATTTTGAAATGCCCACAGTTTTTCTATCCTGGGAAGATGAATATATAAGATTCCTTCCCATAATTCCAGCCTTCTGGTATTTTGTGTTAGCGTCCCTTTCAGAGCTAGCTATTGAGAGGACACTGCTTGCTTCTTACACACTGGCTTCTACCCTCACTAGCGTCGCAGAACGGCAAGGATCATGAATGACTGCTCTACTGCCAAATTTGGTGAATGTTTTCAGTAGTAAACTTACTTTTCTCCCAACAGCACTCGATTCCCTCTCAAAACACCCTTCCACAGGCTTCTATCATACCTTTATCTTCTCTGGTTTTCTGTAAGTTTCTTTGGCCACTCTTCAGTGTCCTTGGCAGACTCTGGTCTACCCTAGGCTACATCTTCTTGCAAAAAAATATTCACTTTAATGGTTTCAATAACTCTCAAATCTGTATATTTGGCTCAGATTTCCTCTGAATTCCAGGTGTGTTTATCTCAACCAGATACTGGACTTAACTGTTCTACCAATAAACTCAACATGTCCAGAGACTTATCTTCTTTAAAAAACCTCTGCTGTCATTCTTAGCTGGAAGTCAATGTCATCTTTAATTCCTCCATCTGCCTCACCTCTTCCTGTTAGCCTTTACCAGGTGCTGTTCATTCTCTACCGAATCTCTCTTGAACCATTGTTCTCCTTTGCTAGTGCCACTGCCATAGTCTGTGCCAACACTTTTATTGGGGCCACCTGTAAAGGACTCCTATATGGTCTCCTGGCGGTTTTGTTTTCTTCTTTGCTAAATCCATTTTCCATATTGCATTTAGAGTGATCTTTCAAGAATAAGTTTAATCATTGTTTTTTTTTTTTTTAATTTTGAGACGGGGTCTAACTCTGTTGCGCAGGCTGGAGTGCAGTGGTGTGATCTTTGCTCACTACAGCCTCTGCCTCCTGGGTTCAAGTGATTGTCCTGCCTGAGCCTCCTGAGTAGCTGGGATTACTGGCACCTGCCACCACGCCTGGCTAATTTTTGTGTTTTTAGTAGAGCCAGGGTGTCACCATGTTGGTTAGTCTGGTCTCAAATGCCTGACTTCAGGTAATCCACCAACCTTGACCTCCCAAAGTATTGCAATTGGAGAAGTGAGCCACCGCACCCTGCCCATTGTTACCTTTTGAATGCCTATAGAATGCATTATAAATTTCTTGCCTTCTGTTGAAGTCCTTAACAAAACTTATCCCTAAGTGGGTCTTAGGTTTTACCACTCTCCCACAGCTCTTTCCCCCTCATTCCTGTGGTCTCTTTCTTTTTTTTTCTTTTTCCAGGTGTATGGGAGAATGGTATTTCTGTCTTTTAAGCCTTTATACATACTTTTTCCTTTGCTGAACGTAGAGCATTCCTCCTGCTTCAACTTACTGTTTGTTAAACCAGGTTTTATCCTTCAGCTTTTCTTCAGCTTAGTTGGTCATTTCCTTTTCCCTTTCCTGACCTAGATTCTCCTGGTACAATCGCTCTTTTTGGGTAGCATCAAACACACTTTGTGGCAGTTATCAGTTTTTGGTCTCAGAACTCCTCTGCACTCTGACATTATTGAGAACTCCAGGCAGCTATTGTTTATGTGGGTGATTGTACCAATATTTATTGGATTAGAAATGATGAAGGCTGATAAATTTAAAAATTTATTTTAAAGTTACAATGATAAATTATACTTTTACATGTTATAATTACATGTTAGCATAGTTATTTTTCACAAAAATCTTGTTTTAAAACCAGAAAAAAGCGAAAAGAATGGCTTTGCTTTTGCATTTTTTTAATGTCTGAATTAGTAAAATATACCTGAATTCTGAGGTCTGCCTTTACATTCAGTCTGTTGTGATAATTAGACTTCATGAAGCCTCGGGAAAACTCCACAATACCCTTGTGCGAGGACGAAAATGAACAAAATAAATGTTTTTGTATTATTGAGAAGATAGTTTTGACCTTGAACCTTCCCTGAAAAGGTCTCTGGACTACCCTTTGAGAAACACTGCTTTATGGCAGTCACTTCTTTGTCTCTTTCCCTCTGATTATGTACTGTGAAAGTAGTGCCCAGGTCTGCTTTGCTCACTTCTGTATCCCTGGTGCCTGGGACATTGTTCTTCCTGTAAAAGGTTCTCAGATGTCTGTTGATTGACTTATTCAGTCAATTACTCAGTTGTTTTGGTTCTCAAGAAATAGACACCAGGCACTAGAGACTTACTCCATGAAAGTGTAAGAAAATTGTAGCCCTCGGGCATTTCTTCCACCAATTTCTCTGGGTCGTTTGAGTCTAATATATTTCATGTAACATCACAAGAGTATAATTCTCAGCTTAGTTAATGGTGAGGTAAAAGGAGCATGTACATTAATTTTTGTCATGGATTTTTGAATTAAGATGTACATTTATAGAATGATGAATAAATGTAAACTACGAAATATTGCCTTCTCTTATTTTTACTTGACTAGAAGGGGATGAAATTCATTGTCATGTTTTTTTGTTGTTGAGGAAGTAGTATAGGAAAAATACACAGGAAATATTTATTCTTTGGAAATGACAGAGGAAAGAAAAAAGCAAAATAAAAAATGAAAATTTTTTTTAATTAAAAAATTTATTCTGTAAAGGTCATTAGGTAACAAATAGCAGATTTTAGTCTATCTTAAATGCTTCCTAGAAAACCTGACCAGTTTCAGTGTGGACCTGAAACATACATTTAAAGTGGTGGTAAAGCAGGAAAAAAATAAATAGCATGAGGCATAGCTTATTAATTATGTGTTGTCTGGTTTCCATGAAAGCCTTAATTAGAACAAAAAGGAAAATTTGTGCTTATTATTACAACTATCAAGTTCAGCCTTTATGACATGCCATTATAAAGCAGATCACCATGGTGTCTGACCCACCCTTGAAAATCATGAAGTACAAACACACTAATTATGTTCTTACTAAATTCGGGTTCTTAACTTCAGGCTTCAGCTTCACCTGCTTTAGAGCCCTCATACTTTTTACCACGATAATAGTAATAGGACTTGAAACAGCTAGGAGATTTTTATTTTATTTTTGAAACAAAGCAGACTGAACTTCAGGCAGATTTCCTTATTTTGTAAATCAGTGTCTTATTTATATGATTTTGATAAAGCATCTAATGATAGTGTTATGTGATTTTTTTTTTTTTTTGAGGTGCAGTTTTGCTCTTGTTGCCAAGGCTAGAGTGCAATGACGTGATCTTGGCTCACTGCAGCCTCCACCTTCTGGGTTCAAGTGATTCTCTTGCCTCAGCCTCCTGAGTAGCTGGGATTATAGGCATGTGCCACCACACCTGGCTAATATTGTAATTTTAGTAGAGATGGGATTTCTCCATGTTGATTAGACTGGCCTCAAATTCCCAACCTCAGCTGATCCTCCCGACTTGGTCTCCCAAAGTGTTGAGATTACAGGCATGAGCCACCTCGCCTGGCAGTGTTACGTATTTTATGTAATTGGTGACAGTTTAAGTGGGAGGAAATGAGAAAAGGACTCCAGCGCTAGGCATTCTTAGATAACTCTTTTACAGAACAGTGTTTGCTAGTGAAATTATTCATTGCCTGTGTATGGCAGTGTGGTCACACTGCAGCTTGACACCAGTCCCTGTAATAGAGAATGGATTGTGCTATGATTTTCAACATTTCCCTTAAGAAAGGAGTGTTAGATTATGATAAAATTTTTACACTGTCTTTGTGAGGTTTTGGTGAGTTATTAAGGAGGCTTCCTTTTTATCTAGAAAAAGCCTTTAAAACTTTGTTTCTATTTGTAGAACATTTATTCCTTCTTTGTAAGAAGAACCAGGATAATTTGTTCTTTTGTATACAGTTGAATCCTTGAACAGCTTGGGAGTTAGGGGCACTAATCCCCACGCAGTTGAAAGCCCACATATAACTTTTGACTTCCTGAAAACTTGACTGAGAGTTTCCTGTTGTTTGGAAGCCTTACTGATAGCATAAATAGTTGATTTACACATGTTTTGTATGTTATATATATTATATATTGTATTCATACAATAAAGTAAGCTAGAGAAAAAATCCTAAGGAAGAGAAAATACATTTATAGTACTGTATTGTATTTATCCATTTTGTAAGTTTATGTCCTCTGTTTACAAGATGACATATGTCAGTCTGAAATAGTAGACAACCATGGCTGCAGACCCCAATCTGCAGAACATTTCAAGTAACTCAACTTTTTCTTGTGATGTCGTAACTTCTCTCTGCTGCTTGGGAGCACTTCCAGCATTACCAGTGGCACTTCCTGTGGGTCCCATGATGTTATTGAAGGTTTATGGTTATTGCAGTCAACATGACCTGCTTGCTGTGTCGTTATTGGTATCCCAGGGTGTTTTAAGTGGATCCTAATACTTGAGCCCACTGTAATAGCAATAGAAGATGACTTCAAAATTATTACAGTAGTTTAGTATATACTTCAGGTAATGTAGTTATGGTGTGATGCATCTTTATGTTTGCTTACATTTCTCTCAACTTTGAGTGGTGCCATCTATGTTTTGTTGTGTGTATTTTGATAAATTTTAACTTTTATAATTTGTATATGTTTGATGGTAGTAAATGACAAAATAGACTAGTATTTACACGTTTTATGCATTTATGCCTTACCTTTTTTCTTAATTTGTTTTTGAGATTTCTAGGCTGTGGTGATTCATCTGTGAGTTTTTTTAAATTGTTACAAATGTTCAAAAACTTTTTCAATATATTTACTGAAAAAAATCCATGTATAAGTGGACCCACGTAGTTGAAATTCATGTTGTTCAGTGGCCAACTGTGTTTTATACATGTGATTTAATTATTACTTGTTTATTGACAAAGTAACACTGTAAGCTCATTCTGTAGGAGTATTTAAATTTTATGTGCCCTAAACCTTGGCATACTATGGGATGAACTATTTTACTCCTTTTCTTCCTTTTAGCACAACATTCTGAAATTTTTTGGTCATTGTAACGATTTTGATCGGGAGCTGAGAAAATGCCTGAAGGAGGAGGTAAGAAAAGTCTCAAAGGATGGATATGGTTGAACAATAAAAAAGATCATTTTTGAATGTTGTGTATTACTGCCATTGTTGAATTTTTGCCAAATTTTAGTGTAACAGTGAAAATTGAGTTTACATGTATGACCTTCTCTCTGTTAAAGAGAAGAAGTGAAAGCTTTTCTGGGGAGAGTTTTAGAACATAGCCTTTTTGCTATGAACACAAATGAGGAAAACAACTTCCTTTATGATAATTACTGTAGATCATCTGGATGAATTTTAAAGTATAGGAAGTTGCATCTCTGGCCGGCAGAACGACTTCTATCAGTCACCTATTAGCTGATTGGCAGGTAACTAAAACTCTGGGCATATATACATACATACATACATGCATACATACACACACACACACACACACACGGACACACATAAATTGACGAGGTTAGAATTAGGCTCTTCTCAGCTTCTGAATTTCTTTATAGTTATGCTTTGTGTAAGCCATAGTGATCGAATTTGACTTGTTTTGGAAGACTGTCATCTCCTGAACTTGATTTTAGGCTATGAGTTGGACTTGGACACATAGCCAAAGTACATAGTTCATTGTCTTTTTCCAGGTACTGCCAACCAAGCAGAGTGCATTTTAAACCTTTGAAAAGAAATTTGATTCAATTTCTGTTTTGTACGTCAGATTTTTTGTGTCCAGATCTTTTAAAAATATACGATGGCTAAAATTTTGCCTTTCAACTTTCATTTTTGTTATTTTTGAACTTTTTTTTTTTAGCCTCAGATGAAAGGTTTAAATATAATATTTGAAGTTGTCCAGCATCTTTCTTTTGATTTTGTTTTCTGGTCAGGCTTTTTTTTCCCCCTTCCTGGATTTCCTTTTCAGTGTGACACTTACTTTTACTGGTCAAAGAACATTTTGGCGTTCTGAGTCAAGAGTAATAGTTTATTTTTTCTTTTGAGACAGAGTCTTACTCTGTGACCTAAGCTGGAGTGCAGTAGGGTGATCATAGCTTACGGAGGCCTCAAACTCAAGTGATCCTCCCACCTCAGCCTCCTGAGTAGCTAGGACTACAGGTGCAAGGCAGCATGTAGGGTGATCACAGCTCACTGAAGCCTCAAGCTCAAGGGATCCTCCCACCTCGGCCTCCTGAGTAGCTAGGACCACAGGTGTGTACCACTGTGCCTGGCTAAGGTTTTACAGATTTTTTTTGTAGAGGTAAGAGTCTCGCTGTTTTGCCCAGGGTGGTTTCGTTCTCCTAACCTTAAGCAGTCCTCCCACCTTGGCCTCCCAAAGTGCTTGGATTATAGACATGAGTCACCATGCCCAGCCTTATTAGTGTTTTTAAATGATTTATTGAACATATTTGTCCTTTATATGAAAAAAACAGTCTATATGAAAACTACCTCTAGGGCAGTGTTTCTATTTTAATAGTAAGCTTATGAGCTAGCATCTGTAATCCCAGCTTCTTGGGAGGCTGAGGCAGGAGGATCACAGGAGGTGAAAAGTTTGAGGCCAACCTGGGCAATATAGTAAGATGCTGTCTCTTAAGAAATCTCTTAAAATTTAGCCAAGTGTGGTGGCATGCACCTCTTGTCCCAGCTACTTGGAGGCTGAGATGGGAGGATCACTAGGGAGCCCAAGAGTTCAAGTCTGCTGTGAACTATCTATCTAGGTCGCCAGTGTGCTTCAGCCTAGGTAACTAGTGAGACCCCCTAAAAGATAATATTGGCTGGGTGTGGTGGCCCACGCCTGTAATCCTAGCATTCTGGGAGGCCAAGGTGGAGGATCACCTGAGGTCAGGAGTTTGAGACAAGCCTAGCCAACATGAAAATTATCGAGGTATGGTGGTGGGTGCCTGTAGTCCTTGCTACTCCTGAAGCTGAGGCAGGAGCATCACTTGAATCTGGAAGGCGGAGGTTGTGGTGAGCCCAGATCACACTACTGCATTCCAGCCTAGGCTACAGAATGAGACTCTGTCTCAAAAAATAAATAAATAAATAGTAAGCTTATGGAAAAATATAGCTCATCCTATTTTATTTGGTTGTTTTTTACATACTTGCAGCTGCATAACATAGCTTTTTTCCTGTGTTTAGATTTCTTCCCCCTAGAGTTCAGAAATTTTGCCACTGCTTTGTCAGTTAGATCTTCATATGAAATTGTCTTCTTAGCTGGCCTGAGATCTGTTAGTGACTGTTTGGTAGACTGTTGGAGATACTTTTATTTGTCTGACTTTGTTTTCGTATACATTTTATGTGTTTTCTTTGACTTATTTTCTAAGTCCTCTATGTTGCTTTATTCCCTAATTGGTAGATATTTTTCTGGCTGCTTGTCCATCACTAATCCTTTGATTCTGCACTGATGTGTTTCTTCTGTACTCTTAATGCTTGCTTTAAATGCTCTCCTGCTACTCTGCTTCATGTGTCATCTGATTACTTCATTCTGTGAAGGTTTTAAGTAGAAGAGCGTATGGCCATTTCTTTCTGAGACTCTGCTGTGTCACTGCTCTTATTCTTTATTTTTTTATTTTTTTGAAGGATGAGGTCTTGGTGTGTTACCCAGGATGGTCTCAAACTACTGGGCTAAAGCTGTTCTCCCATTTTGGCCTCCCAGAGTGTTGGATTACAGGTGTGAGCCACTGCACCTGGCCTTTTGTTCTTCTTACTAAAAAAAAAAAAATCACTAATAATACTTTTGTGGCATCCTTTTTTGTGTCTCTTAATTGTTTTGTTTGGGGTTAACTGGCCTTTCATTATGTCTGTATTATTTGATGGAGTTTTGTGAATAACTTAGGATTCACCTTTTCCCCCCTTTTATTCAGGGATCATCTTGACTTCCTTTGGAGATATCTTCACATATTTTAATGTAGACTATATTTTAATTTGCTCTGTAACTTATTTTATCAGCCTGCTGCAAAGTATTTACTTCTGAAGACTTACCCTTAAGACCCTTTTCAATCTGATTGCTGGAGGCAATCTAGTAGACATGATTAAAGGTATATATGAAAGCTTTTTCTGAGCAGGTATTCTCCTTGTTGTAGAATAGTGTTTTTGATTTTTCCCCCTACAATTTTATAAGTAAATTTAATGTATGATAGATAAAGTGAATAACTTTGAAGGGGCTTGGTGCTTCATGTGTAATTTGAAGTAGCCTTTTTCCTTTTGACAAGAAAGGAAAAAAAGTTTGAAAACTACCATTCTAGGAGATATGTTAGAATCCTTCAATAAAAACTTTTAAGAAAAAGTTTTAAGATAACTCCTTAAAGATTGTCTAGCCAACTTTTTTTGTGGGGCAGAGTCTTGCTCTGCTCTGTTGCCAGGCTAGAGTGCAGTGGGTGATCTCGGCTCACTGCAACCTCCGGCTCCCAGGTTCAAACAGTTTTCCTGCCTCAGCCTCCCAAGTAGCTGGAACTACAGATGTGCACCACCATGCTTGTAGCTAAGTTTTGTATTTTTAGTAGAGATGGGGTTTCACCATGTTGGCCAGGATGGTCTTCATCTCTTGACCTCGTGATCCGCCTGCCTCAGCCTCTCAAAGTGCTGGGATTACAGGTGTGAGCCACCACGCCTGGCCTAGCCCAACTTCTTATATTTGAAGTTACTGACCCAGAAGAGTGAAGTAACTCAAAGTCATGAATCTCCACGTTACTCTCTCTTGGGTGGCAGGGTTCATCCCTGATTAGCTCTGTATCACTAATCTGTAATTTCTGTGGCCTTGCTCTCCAGATCTGTGGCTCCTGAAATATTTTGATGTTTAACTGTTAACATGTTTTCCATTTTTTCTATTTGAATTTACTTTTACCCTTTTCCTCTTCTGCCCAGGGGAAAACACATTCATTCGCCTTTGAAGTGTGTTGGATTAATGTATATATTGTAAGCATATAAATATATACATATAAAAACAATTAAGTTTCTCTGCTTTAAATGTAGGCTATTTGAGAGTATCTAAGTGCCAGGCTCTGTGTCACCTGTTATTTATAACCTGCTGGCCAGTTAAGAATACTAGGCGGAAAACCTCTTGAGATGAAAACAGCATCTATATGCACCTGATTAAGAAACATAGGATTTGGGGAGGAGTATCAGGTTTGTTAACTGTTCATGATTAAGAAACCTTGGGAAGTTCAGCTGACTGTGTGTTTTCATATGAGTCATTAGGATAATATGGTTGCTAAGAGCCAGATTCTGTTTTGATAATACCTAAAGAAATATAATGTGAGTTGATCATAAGATCTAGGCCCACTGTAGTCCATGTCTGTCATTGTGAGAGCACTGTATTCAGTTCTGGTTGTGATTTTTTTTGGGGGGGTAGGGGTGTAAGAGGCATTGATGTTAAAGTGCTTTATAGAATAAAAGTGATTTTATAGGTTAGATATTAAAAGACAGAGGCTATGTTCTGTGCATCAGTTGTAGAAACCAGTAATGTTCAGCCCGAAAGGTGGTAAGTGGGTTATCTGTAATCAGTGTTTGAAAATAATAGCAGAGAAGAAGAAATAAAAGGTGGTAGTTTACAGGAAAGCAATTCTTGGTTTAAAATGAAAAACTTTGGAAAAACTAGAATTCTCCAGCAGTGGACAGGCTACGTCTCAAAGTAGTGAGCCCCTCAACTAGGGGTGCTCAGCAGAAGTTAGAGGACTTGTTAGACTCTGAGCCCCTAAGAACATGGACAGAATTTATCCATCTTAAATACTTATTTAATTTATATTTTGGGAAGAAATTGATTGAGCAATCATTTGTACACTATTAGGATATAGATGCTGTACTGTATTGAGTGAAATTGTGCAATATTAGATATTCTTCAAGGTCATTATTTCCAATCTCACATTTAGTTAAATAAAATATAAGAACATTTTTAAAAAATTTAACCCCTATTAACCTCAAAGAACATTTATATTTTGCAAATATTTCTAAACAGTAAACTGCTATAGTTACATAATCTGCTCTCTCTTTTCTCCCCCCTCTTTCTTTTATTTTCCAGTACATAGAAAAGAGGAACAAGAGCAGGGAGCATGGCATTGCAATGCGAAAGAGACTTATTAATCTTCCAGAGGAATCCGAAAAATAAATTGTATTTTCACTGGATGCCTTGGCTGAGAGAAGACCTAAAGACTCTGGGTTGATATGTGAAATGGTCCTGTCTTATTTGGTCTCCAGAATCCTTTGAATGGAAAGTGACCTGTGAGAAATTGAACCATGGAGAAATATGAAAACCCTGGATTCTGAATATTCGTTGGGCAGAGTGTTTAGTACCACCTCCCCTTTACCAACAAACCTGACTTCACCATGTTTCTCCCTTTGCCTACAGCCAGTTAATATCTGAGTAACTAATCTCCGTCAATAAAATAATTTATTCAAATATTTTTTTCTCCTTTCACTTACATTATTCTGGCATTAGGGCAAAATGATGCCGTTAGGCTTTTTCTTTTTGACAACAAGATGTTGAAGAGTTCTGGGGAAATCACAGCAGTGTTAACTATTTGAAAATGTTCCAACTTTATTGTTTTTAAAGAGTGATTTTTCTTTTCTTTTTTTTTTTTGAGACGGAGTTTCGCTCTTGTTACCCAGGCTGGAGTGCAATGGCGCGATCTCGGCTCACCACAACCTCCGCCTCCTGGGTTCAGGCAATTCTCCTGCCTCAACCTCCTGAGTAGCTGGGATTACAGGCACGCGCCACCATGCCCAGCTAATTTTTTGTATTTTTAGTAGAGACGGGGTTTCGCCATGTTGACCAGGATGGTCTTGATCTCTTGACCTCGTGATCCACCCGCCTCGGCCTCCCAAAGTGCTGGGATTACAGGCTTGAGCCACCACGCCCGGCCAAAGAGTGATTTTCTAAATGACTAAAAACATTTTTTTAATCATTTAGAAATGATTGTCTCTCTGGGCATCAGACTCTTTTTGAGACAGACTGGAGTGCAGTGATACAATCTCGGCTCACTGCAACCTCCGCCTCCTGGGCTCAAGCGATTCTCCTGCCTCAGCCTCCCTGGTAGCTGGGAATACAGGCACATGCTCCCATGACTGGCTGATTTTTGTATTTTTGATGGAGGCAGGGTTTTGCCATTTTGGCCAAGCTGATCACGAATTCCTGAGCTCAGGTGATCCCAAAGTGCTGGGATTACAGGCGTCAGCCACTGTGCCCAGACTAAAAGTTTAAATATTTATACTTAACATTGATAAAATTACATCTGGTTAGGATTTGAATCTTAGCAGACTTTGCTTTCCCATTTGGTTGAATGTACCCACTCGGGGCCTCCTGGACATTAACCTTAGGCCAGTGTATCTCCTCTCTGCTGAGTACAGGCCTCTTCTTCCCATGCCCAATTCCAGCAGTTGTCTCATCTGTTCTTCCAGGTGTTTCTGAGGCCTGTGACGATCTGGAAGTCAGCAGCTTCCAGCTGCAGCCACAGCAGGGGCTTGGTCTTGTCAGGTGTCAGGCTGAGCTGTAAGCTCCTTCTATTGGAGTTCTGTGTATAATGTCCAACATGAGGCCTTCTTGGTGTCGGTGTTTAATAAGTGATTTCCCTATCACAGGAGGTCCTCAAGAAGCTGGACCTTCACTCAGCAAGTCTATTACAGAGCATAGCAGATATTCGGTGAAAGGATGGGGAAAGACCCAGAATTAATTCTGAAGTATCTTCTAAGACAAAGTATATGGATATTTATTTGGTCCCCCTAGTATCAGGGAGTGCAGATACAGAAATGAGACATTTTGCCTTCAGAACTTTGTAGTAAGTGATAAATTGACTTTTAGTCACCTATAATCATCAAAATGCCATGATTAGGTAGGTGTCGTAGAAGACATAGGACATTTGTGTTCAGTCTTCATGAAGGAGCTATTCTAAGAAAGTTATTTAGCAAAGATGACCTTTGATAAATGAGTGAAAATGGGATACAATTTGAGGCGCTTTAGGTCATTTAGCATGACTAGAATATGGGAGCTTAGAGTGGAAGAAGATCACAGACAGCTTTGGAATCTGTTGGAATTTTATTTTCAGTGCTGTGATGGCCAGTTACAGTTTTTAATGTGGTGATTAGGGATTTGGGGAGAGGAGTTGGAAGGCTGATATATTTCAATTTGTATTTTAGTAAGATTTTTCTGGTTATAGTTTGGGGGATACATTGGAGGGGAAGGAAGATTATGCCCAGGGAGACCAATTAGATTTTTGTTCTAACTTAAGTGAGAAATGAGGGCCTGAATTAAAGATGTGGCTTTGGGAATCAAGAGGAATGACTAGGCCGGGCGCAGTGGCTCAAGCCTGTAATCCCAGGACTTTGGGAGGCCGAGGCGGGTGGATCACGAGGTCAAGAGATCGAGACCATCCTGGTCAACATGCTGAAACCCCGTCTCTACTAAAAACACAAAAAATTAGCTGGGCATGGTGGCACGTGCCTGTAATCCCAGCTGCTCAGGAGACTGAGGCAGGAGAATTGCCTGAACCCAGAAGGCGGAGGTTGCAGTGAGCCGAGATCGCGCCATTGCACTCCAGCCTGGGTAACGAGCGAAACTCCATCTCAAAAAAAAAGAGGAATGACTATTCAAGTGTGTTGTCAGCATGACTGGCTAAGTATAGGGTTTAAAGAAGCATCTAGGATGTCTCAGGCGTTCAATTTGTGCCTGCATGGGAAAGAGTACTGGGGAGTTGGCTTACGGGATGCTGCTGGCTATTGAGGTCTGTAGCTCATTGGAGTCACCTAAGTAATATATGAGTACATTTTTATGGGATATTCAAATCACCTACTGTTTTTAGGTCTCACTCTCTGTGTATTCCAGCTGTTGCTAATCCCTGTAGAATAAAGTACACACTCAAGACCTATGGCAATGATCTACCTTTCCAGCTCTCTCTAGGAAGGGAGTTTGAGAGAGAAAATGCAAGTGAGCTGGAGCACAGGGAGCAAGGGAGAGGGTGGCATGAGCTGAGGGGACACCGGTGAGCAGGGCCAGAATACATGGGCCTTAGAAACCACCTCAGGGAACTTGCATGTTATTTGAAGGTTTTAGGGATTGGTTATGATTTTTTCTGGTTATTTGGTGAATAGTTACGGTTAAACCAATTCAACCCAGTGTCAGTACTTGTCACATAGAGTTATGATGAAGATTGGTTGAGATGTATGTCATAGATTATTGCACAAAGTAAGGGCCCCCTCAGTATTGTTCTTCCCTCAAACGTACCTGACTTGGGGTATTGGAAACACTTCCCCTGCACTTTGGTAGAATGCACCAAATCACTAGGGATGATGATTTGAATGGTAGGGTCAAAGGGTGAGGGGCTTAATAAGAGACAGAAGGAAAGGCCAGGCCTCTAGAACTTGTCCCAACCCGGCCCGGTTCTCTGCCTCCCAGTACATCCTGCCTTCTCATAGAGGAAGCCAGTCCCAGGGGTGGCTGCATCTTACTCCATGCTTTACATCCCATCAGCCTTGCTGAGTTTCTCCAACCTACTGTAAATCAGAGTGAAATCGGCATCTCCTTTCTAGAGCAAACATACTTCCTGCAGATGTCCAAATATTTTGACTTCCTGTGTACAGTAGAAGCCCAAGAGGCTGGAGCGAGATTGGGATGGGGAGGAGCAGATGTCCCGTGTCTTCTGGCCTTTATCAAGCACCTGGCACTGTGGCGGATGCAGGTGATACCGTGGTGAATAAGATGGATGTGGTTCTAGTGATGGTTCACATCAGGAAGGACCATTTGTGTCCCCTTAGGGAGTCTGGTTTTCCCACCGAGGGCAACACGAAGGCATTGTAGGGTCTGTGCAGGATTCTGAGTGAAGGAAGAGATTTGCTTATTGTCGACTTTGAGATGAGAAGTAAACCTTTGGGTCATAAGTGACCATCTCCTGGAAGCTGAAGAGCTCAAGCCAAGGTTTTTCTGAGAAATCAAATTTTGCAGAATGCTGTGAACCTTGATGCTCTGGTGACAATAAATATATTAATGCTTTATTGCAGGAAGCACTACACAATTTTACTAAAGAGCAAGGCTAGAAAGTTGAGCTGTTTCTGACCTTTTATAAATGAAGTTTAAAATCAAGTTAATTTCCATGGAGTTTTTAGCTCAAGCACAGTTAGTTTTCCATAGAAAGACCTTGGGCTGAACCAAATGATGCTATTGATCTTCTTGGTGGACATACAAATATTTCTGCTCCCAGCAAACAAAACAACAAAAATAAGCCTCACTGTCCCAAGGAGTTGCCCCTTTCCCCACACCCTGAGATTGAAATTGGCACCCTTTAAATGATATCATATCCAGGGAACCAGTTATGCTGGACTCTGTCTTAATCTGTAGACATCCCTGCCTCCCCTGGAGAGGTCACTGAAGAAGATAAGTACATGGGAGAAAGTGGTGAAGGGAAAGCAAAGGGACGCTTTATTATTACCTGTCTCCTGCCTCTGTTACCAGAGATGGAACAGGTGGCCTGAGCTGGAAGCCTGTGGGGCTGTTTCAGTCCTCTAAGCTCTAGTCTGATCTCACCGGCAGCTGGTCACATGGGAGGACAGGAGATGGAGATAGGGAGGGGAAGCAGAGACAGGTGGCTGAATTTCTCTCAGTAGAGAGTGTATGCCATGTCTGAAATGAGCGAATGGGAAGATTGCCCAAATCCTGTAAAAGACCTTTTTTGTGCTATTAATGCTATTCTTTTTTTTAATGATAAAATGTTTCAGATTTACAGAAAACTATACAGACTAATATGAACATGCACATTGCTCTCTAGTTCTATTAATATTTCATCATACTTTAAAAAAATACAAAAGTGGATGAATCCCCTTGTGTTTGTCACCCCAAGCCCATTCCACTTCTTCCCTTTTTTTTTTTGAGACGGAGTGTCACTCTTGTTAACCCAGGCTGGAGTGCAATGGTGCGATCTCGGCTCACCGCAACCTCCGCCTCCTGGGTTCAGACAATTCTCCTGCCTCAACCTCCTGAGTAGCTGGGATTACAGGCACGCACCACCATGCCCAGCTGATTTTTTTGTATTCTTAGTAGAGACGGGGTTTCACCATGTTGACCAGGATGGTCTTGATCTCTTGACCTCGTGATCCACCCGCCTCGGCCTCCCAAAGTGCTGGGATTACAGGCTTGAGCCACCGCGCCCGGCCCTTCCACTTCTTCCTTTATTGGTGGTAACTACTACCGTGACTGTGATGTATTTCATTCCCATGTGTAATTTCATACTTAGATACATATGTCAGTATCCATCGCCATATTTTATTTTCCATGTCTAGACGTTTTACTTGTAGTCTGATAGCTTACCTTTTAAAAAAGAAAACAAAATATGTTGATAAATGAGGCTTTTGTTTGTTTATTTTGACTGCTATATAGCATTTCATTGTGTGACTGTACCACAGTTTATGTGTTTCCCCGTTGATGGTCACTTAGATATTTAGTCTTTACTATTATAAACTTCAATGAGCTTCTTGTGCAATCTGGGAGAATGTTTTTAGGTATAAACCTAGGAATTTATTTATTGGGCTGTAAGGTATGCATTTTTCTTTTTAGACCCCACCCCCACCAAGACTAAGGTATGCATTTTCAGACTTACTAGAAGTTGCTAAATTACACCCCAAATGGTTTTAAGATTTTAAGATTTTTTTTTTTGAGACACAGTCTCGCTCTGTTGCTCAGGCTGGAGTGCAGTGGTACGATCTTGGCTCACTGCAACCTCCATCTCCTGAGTTCAAGTGATTCTTGTGCCTCAGCTTCCCAAGTGGCTGGGACTATAGTTGTGGGGCCCGGCTAACTTTTGTATTTTTTAGTAGAGATGGGGTTTCGCCATGTTCAGACTGGAAGATAATTACAATTTTTAAAATAGTGATCTTATACATCTTTTGCTAGATTTGTTTCTAAGTGGCATTTTTAAAATTCCTTCTTCTAATATCTCTTCAAAAAATTCTATAAAGCTGGAATTATAGGCATGAGCCACTGCATTCAATTTATTCTAATTTCCTCTTGCTGATATAATGGAGTATAATTGAATTCTGTATATTTTATATTCAGAAGACTAGTTGAACTTTCTTAATATTTCTGGGGCCTATCAATGATCATAGGCTTTTCTCTAGACAGTCTTGACACTTGAATATTAACAGTATTGAGTCATTTTCTTTGCAATGTTTAAAATTCCTTCTTTTATTGTACTTAGAACATTCAGTATAATGTTCGATATATCATACTTCTCTTGTTACTGATGTCAAATCCTTGTATTTCACTGATAAGTAGCAAATTTGCAATAGGTTTTTGGGAGATGTCCGTGCCTCCTTAAGGAAGTTCCTTTTGGTAATTATAGATAGACTTGCTCAACCTCAACTGCACCTCCTGTATGCCTTCCCATATTTCTGAAACTCAGAAGTTAAATACTGCATTTTCTCCAATTCCTTTGCAGTTAGGAGTCTAGATAGGAATTAATGTCCATTAATCAGTGAGGTTTGGATTTGGAATGGACTTGTTGAGGAAGAGATGGTCCATGAAGCATCCGTTTTCTGGTATGGATCAGAGCAGAAATTGTAGGGTTATAGAGCCAGCAACTGTAGCTGCAGTTTTCTCTTTTTTTGCTAGGCACTTTCTTAACTGTATCATGGCTCTGAAGTTTCTTCATTCCTCCCAGTGGTTACATAAGTTATTTAAATACCTGTCTGTATTGCTTACTACACTGTCCTTAATCTTCATTATATAAACAATAAGGACTTACTTAATGCTCACCACTAGTCTTCGTTAATATCTACCTAGTAATTTTGGTTATCTGAACCTCATTTTCCAGCAGATGCCTAAGGAAGTTCTCATGGGAGCAATATTCCATAGTTTTCTTTCTTTTTTTTTTTTTTTGAGACAGAGTTTCGCTCTTGTTACCCAGGCTGGAGTGCAATGGCGTGATCTCGGCTCACTGCAACCTCCCCCTCCTGGGTTCAGGCAATTCTCCTGCCTCAGCCTCCTGAGTAGCTGGGATTACAGGCAAGCGCTACCGTGCCCAGTTCATTTTCTAATTGAGATGGAGTCTCGCTGTGTCACCGAGGCTGGAGTGCAGTGGCATGATCTCGGCTCACTGCAACCTCCACCACCTGGTTTCAAGGGATTCTTGTGCCTCAGCTTCCCAAATAGCTGAGACTACAGGCACGTGCCCCCATGCCCAGCTAATTTTTTTTTTTTTTGTATTTTTAGTAAAGATGTTTTATCATGTTGGCCAGGCTGGTCTTGAACTCCTGATCTCAAGTGATCTGCCAGCCTTGGCCTCCCAAAGTGCTGGGATTACAGGCCTGAGCCACCACGCCCGGCCCTTTTCGTCACTTCTGTTGTCACTGTCCTGTTCAGTTTTGATTCTGTTCCTTGTAGTTCCTCCTCACTGTGGAGTCTTGTCCTGGGAAGGAACCCTAGTGGGTCAGTTTTGAGAGTTCATTGATAATTGTTCCAGCCCATTCAGAGCTTCCCGTGGGCCCCATTTATTCACCCACTATTGAAGGGGGCAAGAACCTTCCCAATATCAACTGCTGTTCTCAAATTGGCCCTCTGGGCTTCTCAATGAATATTTCTTGGTTGTTTTGGGTTCTCCGGTCCTTAGATAATTCAGGTACCTCATGCCTCCCTGTGCTGCTTTCCATTTCAATACTGAGGCCTCTGAGGTCTCCGGCTCTTGATGCTCTGTCCTCACCTCACTTGTATTTTGGGATTTTGGGGTTACATTCTAACCTAATTTTATTGTAAATACTGTCTCTGCCTCCACCCATTTTTATGTGGGGATTTGGAAAGATCCAAAACCTTTGCTTCCACAGCCACAACTATCTTACCAGAATTTCCCCCCAGTAACTTTTTGACAGGCACACTTACCTTACCAAAGGGAAACATTTTTCTGCTCAGAGCCCAGGGTGAGTCACATAGACTTCACTCTTACCTCCCTATGGTGGCAAGTGAATGTTTTCTAGTTAGGTTTTCTTGGAGGATTACCTTCTCCTGGCTTTATGTAATATTCTTGTTTCTTACACCATTCCTCGTAGAGACTCAGTGTCTTCCATCTTTTTTCCTCGTGAATGAAAACCTCACTTCTGAGGTCTCTGGAACTGGTCTAGGCTGCATAATGTGCTGATGCACTTACCCTCTGGTTTACAGTTCTCTCTGATTTCAACCCCCAAAGATTTTCTTTCCTTTATTGTGAGCTCAACTACGCCTCTAAAAACCATATTTGATATATGCCATCTAGTATTTTAGATATCTTTTTAGCAGGAGGTTTTCAGATAACCTAAAGAGCCATTTTACTAGAAACAGATATCCTGTACATAAAGTTTTACCTTGGAAAGACTGCTGACTAGGAATGATTATATTTTCAACAATTAGAGGACTAACTCATTCCTAGAAGATGGGGAAGGATGGGAGGAGGAGAGGGCATGGCAAAGAGAGGAATTGTAAGAGCATCCTTTGTTCAGAGACCTTCATCTGCATTTGGGCCATTAGGCTATGGTCCATGGGCCAGCAGCTTTAGTGTCACCTAAGAAAGCTTGTTAGCAATGCAGAGTCTCAGCTGTGTGTGGTGACTTGAACCTGCAATCCCAGTACTTTGGAAGGCTGAGATGGGAGAATTGCTTGATGCCAGGGAGTTCAACACCAGCCTGGGCAACATAGTAAGACCCTGTCTCTACAAAAAAAAGAAGAAGAAAGAAAAGAAATGAAGAGTCTTAGGCCCCATCCTGACCTACTAACTGAGGATCTGCATTTTAACATAATACCCAAATGATTTGCATGGATATAAAAATTTGAGAAGCACTGACAGGCTCTTTCTGATGTAACTACCTTCCATGAAATGAACTACGATGGGGTTGATGACCTTCATCCACTCTTGTCATCACTTCTAGCCTTCTCTTTTTCTTCTCCAATTAATTTGTAAGCACTTTCCTCAAATGACTTTGGTACTGAAGTTTTTGAGAAAACTTCTTATTGGTGCTGTATTATATTGAGGATGTAATTTGCAAAAACAATTTAGGAAGCATTAATATGATATGTTATCATTGAATATGACACCAAAATCTTAAGAGCAAAGCTGTGATGAAGTTATCAGGGCGTTTACTTTTTCCTCAACTCTGGAGAGTAGAGCACTAAGAAAGTAAAGCATTCTGCAGTTCTGTAGAGAGAGATTTAAACCTGGCTAAGTCTCACTGGAGTGTTTGCCTACAGAGCATCCATATTCCTAAAATCCTATGACTGGATTGTTGATCTGCTGATTGGACTTGACTAAGAACATTAAAAATAGGAGGATATCTTTTTGAAGCAGATACAATTAAAATAAAGGAAAATTCTCTAGGGATAGCTCAAGTTGCTGTGAGGGCTTTATCTGCTAAAAGTTTAGTTCGGCTAGCAGATAATTTATCAGCATGTCATGATACATGGAATTCAGGTTATGTCTAGACTGAAAGCTCTCTGGACAGACAGCACCTTATTTCTGTATCTGCAGCTCTTAGGACAGTGGCTGACACATAATTGGTATTCAGTAAGTACTTTTTGAATGAATGAATTTTTAGTGAATAAAGAATAAGGTGTTGAAGTAGTCTGAAGGACTTTAAAATGGACTTTTTAGTTTTCTGTAGATCACTTGATAGGTACATTGTTGGATGTAAGTACAATGAGAAGGACTCTGTATGTCTACCGATTGGACACTAGTTGAATAAACAATGATGTGTTTACGAAAAGTACCATGAATCTATATACAAAGGAATGAAGATTTCGCGCGTTCTTGTGTGTGTGTGTGTGTGTGTGTGTGTGTGTGTGTATGACTAGTGATATCTCTATATAAGGAAAAAAATAGAAATTTCTAAAACTTGAAAACAACCCAAGTACATGTCAAGTTGGTTGTATAACCACAGAAAGGAAAGGATTATAAGTGTTTTTCAAATATAATACTTTGACTTTATGTCTATAGAAGGTGATACATCCCGAAGATAAAACTGTAAAAACGTAAGACTATTTGTAATAAAAACAATACTGTTTGAAATTGGTATTATAAAATGTAATTTATATGTTTCGAAATCATAATGTTAGTGTCAGTAGAAGCCAAGATTTTTTTTCTTTTTTTTTTTTTGAGACGGAGTTTCGTTCTTGTTACCCAGGCTGGAGGGCAATGGCGCGATCTCAGCTCACCGCAACCTCCGCCTCCTGGGTTCAGGCAATTCTCCTGCTTCAGCCTTCTGAGTAGCTGGGATTACAGGCACACACCACCATGCCCAGCTAATTTTTTGTATTTTTAGTAGAGACGGGGTTTCACCATGGTGACCAGGATGGTCTCGATCTCTTGACCTTGTGATCTACCCGCCTCGGCCTCCCAAAGTGCTGGGATTACAGGCTTGAGCCGCCATGCCCGGCCAAAACCAAGATTTTCAACCTAAGACCAAAACAAGATATAATAATAAAATTCAAGTCAAAACACTATACTATTAAATTTGAATTGGAAATAGTACTTTGAATTTATGATTTTTTTCTAAAAAGTATTTCCTAATACTGTCCACTGAAAAGGTCTTTGAAGCAATGACAGCTCAGTAGCAGTTAGCATCCTTAGCACTCAGATTATGATTTTTAATACCATTGCCCATCAAAAGAAAGCCAGGTCTCTGAAGAAGTGGTTGATTTCCAGCTCTCGGAGAGTAAAGCAGGGATACTGTCAAAGACTGCTGGGGTCATAACAGTATGACCCAGGAGCTACCTTGAAGAACTGTCCAGTGGCCACAGATGAAACAATGCACACATCAAAAACAATAGTGAATGCAACAGATGTATGCATATTGAATATGTAAATATCCATGAGTTCATAAATATGCTTTGAAAGACATTAATGTCATTGAAGGTTGGTAGGGCATCCACTTTATTACTCTGAAAGGAAAGTGAAATATTTATCCAGACTTTCCCATATAAATTGTATTCAAAATAACCAAATGGATGACTGAGAGGAAGTTTGTTTATTTATTTATTTTTTTGAGACAGAGTCACTCTTTTGCCCAGACTGGAATGCAATGGTGCGATCTCAGCTCACTGGGCAACTTCTGCTTCCCAAGCTTAAGTGATTCTCCTGCCTCAGCCTCCCGAGTAGCTGGGATTACAAATGGTGCATGCCACTACTGCCTGGCTATTTTTTTGCATATTTAGTAGAGATGGTTTCACCACGTTGGCCAGGCTGGTCTCGAACGCCTGACCTCAAATGATACACCCACCTCAGCCTCCCAAAGTGCTGGGATTATAGGTGTGAGCCACCACGCCCGGCCAGGAAAGTTATTTTAAATGTATTTCTTGAGATATAATTCATATACCATAAAACCCAACCATTTAATAATTTTTTAAATTATATTCACAAAATTGTCCAAACCTTACCACAACCCAAGTTTAAAATATTTTCATTAGCTCCAAAAGAAGCCCTGCATTCCTTAGTCACACCTCATTCTCTTTCACCTTCATAGCCCTAGGCAAATACTAATATTTTTCTATCTCTGTGAATTTGCCTATCTTCTGGATATTTATATAAATGGAAACTTTAGTTGAATATGTACTCTTTTATGATTGGCTTCTTTCACCAAGTCTGATATTTGCAAGGTTCATCCGCATTATAGAATCATCAGCACTTTATACCTTTTTATTGCTGAAAAATAATAGAGTTCTCAGCCTGGCCAATATGGCGAAACCCTGTCTCTACTAAAAATACAAAAATTAGCCGAGCATGGTGGCGAGCACCTGTAGTCCTAGCTACTGGGGACACTGAGGTGTGCAAATCACTTGAACCTGGGAGGTGAAGGTTACAGTGAGCTGAGATTGCTCCACTGCATTCCAGCCTGAACCTGTTTAAAAAAAAACAGAGAGAACCTGTTTAAAAAAAAAAAGTTACAAAGCACAATTTTGCAGCTCCTAATGCAATAATGAGTCAGTGATGTTTGAAATTACCAGTAGGTGTTTGAAACCATTAGGTGAAAGAAAGGTGGATGGGAAGGTATAAAACTGGATGAATCATACCAGTGAACCCTGAACTCTGATAAATCTTAAAATTATTAAACCATTCAAAGTGAGACTGCCACATATTACATGCTTCCTCTTATTTTAAAAAATGAAATGACTGCCATATTATTTTTGAAACTAATCGAACTTCTAGAGTTAAGTTTCAGTTTATGGGAATCTGAAGGCTAGAGAAATGTGTTACCACAGAAACCTAAAATGTGTGTGACATTCTATAGGAGAAATGACTCATTTGTCTTAGCAAAGAAATAGCATAAAAAAGAAGGGGGAGAGGGAATCAATTTATGTTTTAGATTAAGAGATTTAAGAAGTATAACCAAACGCAATATGTGAATCTTGTTTGGATTTTGAGGGAAACAAACCGAGAAAAGACATCTTTGAAACAGTTGCAGAAACTTGAGTAAGATTAGGTTTCAGAGGATGTTAAGAAATTACTGTCGGGCCGGGCGCGGTGGCTCATGCCTGTAATCCCAGCACTTTGGGAGGCCGAGGCGGGTGGATCACGAGGTCAAGAGATCGAGACCATCCTGGTCAACAGGGTGAAACCCCGTCTCTACTAAAAATACAAAAAATTCGCTGGGCATGGTGGCGCATGGTGGCGCATGCTTGTAATCCCAGCTACTCGGGAGACTGAGGCAGGAGAATTGCCTGAACCCAGGAGGCGGAGGTTGCGGTGAGCTGAGATCGCGCCATTGCACTCCAGCCTGGGTGACCTGAGCAAAACTCCGTCTCAAAAAAAAAAAAAAAAAAGAAAAGGAAAAAAAGAAATTACTGTCATTTTTTTAAGCATAATAATGGCATTGTGATTATGTTTTTAAAAATGTTCTTAACAGTTAAAAATGCCTTGAAGTATTTACAAGGAAAATGATAGATGTGTGGGATTTAAATTACTAGCAAACAGAGTGGATATAGGGGGATTAGATGAACAGGATTGGCTGTGTCGGTAACTGTTGAAACTGGGTGATAGATTTGTAAAATTTATTTAACATTTCTCTCTTCTTTAATGAATGTTTAAAATTTTTTTAAAGAATTAAAAAAAAACGAGTCCTAGATGCTTAGAGTCAATAAGAAATTTTATCTAGAATATAACTTGTTAAAATATGTACTCTTCTGAGAAGAAGACTCAGAACTTCTGTTTTTTCTTAAATGCCTAACATTTATTTTGGTCTTTTTGATTCTGAAGAGTTCTAGGTTTTTCTGTTTAAACAAAGGGCAGCTTTTCCAAAGAAAGACAAACTTTGGCAATGGAGATGCCAAGAGTAGAATAGGAATATGGTCAAAACAAGAAGTATATAGGCCCACATGGAAACTTACTCATGACTATTTTGAAGCCTTCTTCTCCCCAGGGCCGCATTTCCTATGGCAAATTTCTATGAATCTCAACTGTCTATTTTAATCTTTCTTGGGAGGCAGAATATTGCCGTGGTTAGAAGTTTGAAATCAGACAGACCTATTCAGATTCCAACTCTTGCCACCTAGGAGTTGTGATGGAGGACAAATTTACTTAAACTCCTCAAACCTCAGTTCCTTCAACTGTAAAATGGGAATAATGATAGTATGTACTTCATAGAGTTGAAATGACGATTAAATTGTCCCTTTTGATATATGGTATGTTTTAAGTTATCATGTGTTTGAAATACTGTGAGTATTCGTGGAATCCTAGCTGGTGTGTGTGTGAGAAAAACAGAAACTAAAGCACATGGCCACATGGACGCAAATGCCTTTTGTCTGCCTTTGAAACCATTTCTCAGCTGAGATGCACAGCCTTGGGTTTCAGCAGCAGGAATCACTCAATGATGTAAGTTAACACAAAATTCCTGTATTTCTGGAGTTCAGTACTCAGAAGTGCAATTCCAAATATCTGTCTCGTTTCTCTTTAGACTCTGTTGATCTTCTCAGCCTCTCCCAAGGAAAGAGAGGGAGATTTGAAAACCTGGCTAAGGACTGGTTGACACAGGCACTGATAGATGCCACCTGACTACAAAGATGAGCAAGCCCCAGATGTGCCTGCAAGAAGGGTTGGGACCTGTCTGTATACCTTTAAGGGAAGGCAGAAGAACAAATGGGGGTGTAAAAGACAAATTTTACTTTTACATTTCTTTAAGCTTTATTTTTAATTGACAATTATCTATATGGGGTATATAATGTTTTGACACATATACATTATGGAATGATCACATCAAGGTAATTAGCATGTGTCACCTCAATTATTTACCATATCATTGTAGTGACATTTATTTTAATTGTACTTTAAGCTCTGGGGTACATGTGCAGATCTTGCAGGATTGTTGCATAGGTACACCCATGCCATGGTGGTTTGCTGTCTCTGTCCTCCTGTCACCCACATCAGGCATTTCTCCCACCGTTATCCCTCCCCAACCTTTTCACCCCTCGCTGTCCCTCCCCTAACCCCCCAGCCCCCAACAGACCCCAGTGTGTGATGTTCCCCTCCCTGTGCCCATGTGTTCTCACTGTTCAACACCCACTGTGAGTGAGAACATGTGGTGTTTGGTTTTCTGTTCTTTTGTCAGTTTGCTGAGAATGATGGTTTCCAGATCCATTCATGTCCCTACAAAGGACACGAACTCATTGTTTTTTATGGCTGCATAGTATTTCATGGTGTATATGTGCCACATATTCTTTGTTTGTGAATCATTGATGGGCATTTGGGTTGGTTCCAGGTCTTTGCTATTGTGAAGAGGCTCTCTGTTATTGGTGTATAGGAATGCTTGTGATTTCTGCACATTGATTTTGTATACTGAGACTTTGCTGAAGTTGCTTATCAGTGCCGCAGTAAATATATCTGTGCATGTGTCTTTATAACAGAATGATTTATAATCCTTTGGGTATATACCCAGTAATGGGATTGCTGGGTCAAATGGAATTTCTATTTCTAGATCCTTGAGGAATTGCCACACTGTCTTCCACAATGGTTGAACTAATTTACACTCCCACCAACAGTGTAAAAGTGTTTCTATTTCTCCACATCCTCTCCAGCATCTGTTGTCTCCAGATTTTTTAATGATCACCATCCTAACTAACGTGAGATGGTATCTCAATGTGGTTTTGATTTGCATTTCTCTAATGACCAGTGATGATGAGCATTTTTTCATATGTTTGTTGGACTCATATCTGTCTCCTTTTGAAAAGTATCTGTTCATATCTCCTTGCCCACTTTTGAATGGGTTTGTTTTTTTTCTTGTAAATATGCTTTGTAGATTTACAAAGTTCTTTGTAGATTCTGGATATTAGCCCTTTGTCAAATGGGTAGATTGCAAAAATTTCTCCCCGTTCTGTTGGTTGCCGATTCACTCTAATGATTGTTTCTTTTGCTGTGCGGAAACTCTTAAATTTAATTACGTCCCATTTGTCTATTTAGGCTTTTGTTGCCATTGTTTTTGGTGTTTTAGTCATGAAGTCCTTGCCTATGCCTATGTCTTGAATGATATTGCCTAGGTTTTCTTCAAGGATTTTTATGGTATTAGGTCTTATGTTTAAATCTTTAATCCATCTGGAGTTAATTTTAGTGTAAAGTGTAAGGAAGGGGTCCAGTTTCAGCTTTCTGCACATGGCTAGCCAGTTTTCCCAGCATCATTTATTAAACAGGGAATTATTTCCCCATTGCTTGTTTTTGTCAGTTATGTCAAAGATCAGATGGTTGTAGATATGTGGCGTTGCCTCTGAGGCCTCGGTTCTGGTCCACTGGTTTATATCTCTGTTTTGGTACCAGTACCATGCTGTTTTGATTATGGTAGCCTTGTAGTATAGTTTGAAGTCAGGTAGCGTGATGCCTCCAGCTTTGTTCTTTTTGCTTAGGATTGTCTTGGCTATGAAGGCTCTCTTTTGGTTCCATATGAACTTTAAAGTGTTTTTTTCCAGTTCTGTGAAGAAGGTCAGTGGTAACTTGATGGGGATAGCATTGAATCTATAAATTACTTTGGGCAGTATAGCCATTTTCACAATACTGATTCTTCCTAACCATGAGCATGAGATGTTTTTCCATCTATTTGTTTCCTCTCTTATTTCCTTGAGCAGTGGTTTGTAGTTCTCCTTGAAGAGGTCCTTTACCTCCTTTGTTAGTTGTATTCCTAGGTATTTTATTCTCTTTGTAGCAATTGTGAATGGCAGTTCGTTCTTGATTTGGCTCTCCTAATGTCTGTTATTGGTGTACAGGAATGCTTCTGATTTCTGCACATTGATTTTTGTATCCTGAGACTTTGCTAAAGTTGCTTATCAGCTTAAAGAGATTTTGGGCTGAGATGATGGGGTCTTCTGAATATACAATGATGTCATCTGCAAATTGAGATGATTTTCTTTGTCTTTCAAAAAACTAATTCAGTTTTGTTGATCTTTTCTATTGTTTTTCTAGTCTCTGTTTCATTTATTTCTGCTCCGATCTTTATTATTTTTTCTCTCTCTCTCTCTCTTTTTGTTTTTGCTAACTTTGAGCTTATTTCTTGTTCTGGTGCCTTGAGGTATAATATTAGGTTGTTTATTTGAGATCTTTCCCTTTTTTGGGGGATGGGAATTTATTGGTGTAAAATCTCTCTTAGCACTGCTTTTGCTGCATCCCAAGACAAAGTAAATGTGTTTTCATTTTTATCTCAATGTATTTTTATTTATTTTATTTGTATTTATTTATTTTTTTGAGACGGAGTTCCACTCTTGTTACCCAGGCTGGAGTACAATGGCGCAATCTCGGCTCACTGCAACCTCCGCCTCCTGGGTTCAGGCAATTCTGCCTCAGCCTCCTGAGTAGCTGGGATTACAGGCACGCGCCACCATGCCCAGCTAATTTTTTGTATCTTTAGTAGAGACGGGGTTTCACCATTTTCACCAGGATGGTCTCGATCTCATGACCTCATGATTCACCCCCCTCGGCCTCCCAAAGTGCTGGGATTACAGGCTTGAGCCACCACGTCCGGCCTCAATATATTTTTATATTTTCTTCTTTAATTTTTTCTTGGATCCAATAATCATTCAGGAACATATTATTTAGCTTTCTTCATATGTGTGTTCATTGTCTATGATTTTTCCAGTTACTGATTTTTAGTTTCATCTCATTGTGGTCAGAAAAGATACTTGGTATGATTTCGGTCTTCCCTGATTAAGACTTGTTTTGTGGCCTAACATGTTATCGATCCTGGATAATGTTTCATATGCACTTGAGAAAAATGTATATAAAGGTAAATTTCAGATTCAGAATTTTTATTTATTTATTTATTATTTTTTTTTGAGACAGAGTTTCGCTCTTGCTACCCAGGCTGGAGTGCAATGGCGCGATCTCGGCTCACTGCAACCTCCGCCTCCTGGGTTTAGGCAATTCTCCTGCCTCAGCCTCCTGAGTAGCTGGTATTACAGGCACGCGCCACCATGCCCAGCTAATTTTTTGTATTTTTAGTAGAGACAGGGGTTCACCATTTGACCAGGATGGTCTCGATCTCTTGACCTTGTGATCCACCTGCCTCGGCCTCCCAAAGTGCTGGGATTACAGGCTTGAGCCACTGCGCCCGGCCCAGAATTTTTCATTGGATCTTGGCTTCCCCATATACCTTTGGTAACTCACTTTACCTCTTCTTACCGCCATTTTCTCATCTGTAAAATGGAGATCTCTGCTTCACCAGTTGTATGCATCAGAGGAGACCATAGCATTGCTTTTGAAGTAGAAAAGGCCATACAAATATTTACTGATATTTTCCAGAGAGTGTAGCTAGAGTGTAGCAGAATTCTCTTGGGATCCCATGAGGGCATCCCATCAGAACAGGCCAGGAGTGGCCTCTGAATGCTAGGTGGCTTTGGGAGCTCCTTGAACTCTCCTGAGGCATGATCTGGGTCTAGGGAGGGTCTAAAAAGGGTGTTAGTCTCCTTTATCTTGTTCTTAGTCTCCCGGTGGTGCTCCTGGGCTCAGCCAAGGAAGCTTCACTGGCTGTGGTCCTTGGACCGTACTGCACTGACCTTCAGAAAAGGAAAGCCGTGCACAGTCCCTGGTGCCTTCATGTGTCTTTACTGGATTCCCAAGGCATCCTGGTCGGTGTGCTGGGTGTTGGTATATTTTATAAAGAAAGTAGACATGGAGTTTATAAGTCTGGGGAGAAGTCTTCTGGGTTTTCCATGTGTCTTGTCCAGCATTGTCCAGTAGCACTTCCTACAATGATGGTAATGTTTATATATCTGTGCTATGCAATATTGTGGTCATATGCCATGCATGGGAGTTGGGCTCTTAAAATGTAGTTTGTGCAAATGAGGGACTAAATGTCTAATTTAACTCAATTTTAATTAATTTAAAGGTCACATGTGGCTAGTGGCCATTATGTTGGACAGTATTGGACCATGCCAGAAACATCCTGAGAAGGCTAAAGGGCACCCAAGCTGGGCAAAGGCTTGACTTCTCTTCCTGAGAAAGGGCTGTGAGACCCATAAGTGACCTGAGTCCGGGCCTTTGCACTGTCTTCCTCTGTGTGTATGGAATTTTCATGCCACTTGGCTGCTTCTCTGTTTAGTTTTTTGATCTGTAAAACAGGAACAAAGGGCAAATTGGATTAATTTTTTAATTGCGAAACCCTTGATTCTATTGTGATTTGTCTTTTAATCCATCTGTAACAGATTACTACAAATGTGGTTGGCTTGAAATGCAAAATTGTATTCTCTTTCAGTTCTGGAGGCCAGGAGTCTGAAACTGGTTTCATTAGGCTGAAACCAGGGTGTTAACAGAGCCACCTTCCACTGGAGGCTCAAGAGAAGAATCCATTCCTTTACTCCAGCTGCTGGTGGCTGCTGGCATTCCTTGGCTCGCAGCTACATCACTGTGATCTGTCCCTCAGTGATCATGTGGCATTCTCCTCTTCTGTGTCTAATCTCCCTCTGCCTCTTTCTTATAAGGACATCTGTGATGGCATTTAGGGCCCCTGCTGGATAATTCAAGGTTATCTCTTCGTCTCAACATCCTAATTTAGACTGGGCATGGTGGCCAATTCGTGTAATCCCAGCTACTTGGGAGGCTGAGGTTGGGAAGGTTGCTTGAAGTTAGGAGTTTGAGACCAGCCTGGGGAACATAGTGAGACCCCATCTCTTAAAAATGTCAAAATTAGCCGGGTGTGGTGGCATGTACCTTTCGTCCCAGCTACTCAGGAGGCTGAGGCAGGAGGATCACGTTAGGCCAGGAGTTAAAGGCTGTAGTGAGCTATAATCACCACTGTACTCCAGCCTGGGCAACAAAGCAAGACCTCACCCCCTCAAAAAAAAAAAATCCTTCATTTAATTCGATCTTCTAAGATTCGTTTTTCACATGAGGTAGCATGTATGAATTCCAGGGATTTGGACCTGATATTTTGGGGTGCCATTATTCAGCCAACTATACCTAGGCTGAATACTTACTAATATGGACTTATTAATAGTGGAATTACTTTAGAGGAAATACTGTGGCTATGTCATAGGATGTGTAGAAGTTACTGGCTGTCTGCCAGGATCTCCAGGGGGAATTTTCTCAGTGTTCTGAATGGAGAGCCAAGTTTGATAAAGATTTTGAGATTGCTGCCTTCCCTGCTTCAACCACGAATTACCTTGACTTGTTTATGTAAGGTCATCTTACTACAAGGTTGGTCAACTCACAAATGTGTTCCACTGTGTACTCTACCAGTATTTGAATTATTCCCCATATCACCTCCAGTACCCAAAATGTGTGGAAGGGACTTGGACTGGGATTTGAGCTAGGAAAACAAACTATTGCATCCGAGTGAGAGGAGGCAGCATGTGTTCCATCAGCTGGGTGAGCGATGTTTCTCTAGTAGTGTGCTCACCACTTCGAAAATACAGAGGCTTGGCCCTGACGCAGCCCAGGAACAGCTTGTGACTCTGCTCTGGAATGTCATGTTTTACTGTGGTTTAATCAAATCAGAGAGCTGTGGTTGGGAAGTGGGTTTTGTAAATATTGCTCTGAAGCATTCACATTTCAGCAGAAAACAGATGCCAAGTGTTTTCGTTAGTATCAATAGTCAGAGTTATTAGAACAAAACAGAAATCTACTTATGGTAAAGCAAAGCACCTGCAAAGGCCTGGAGTTGGATGCGGCGGGGAGAGGGTGAGCGGAATATGTATTTGTAAAGTTTGAATGAGGAATAAAGTTCACTGGAAGACCTTCATTTTTGCAAAACCGCCTAAAAATGAAATATTTATAACTAGAGGGCTGTAGGAACACAATTATAATTTAAAGTGTGAGTCATAACACCGTCTTGTTCAACCAGGGAACAAAATGGCTTAGAGGCAGAATAAAATTACTTCACTGATGTGTCTTAAGAACACGACATTCTTTCAGTCTGCTCACGTCCTTGGGTTAAAGGGCAGTGTCTGCTTTGTTCCCTGAGGTGGTCAGCGGCTTTGTTTTCCAAGATTAATAATGATAATAATAACAGTTCACAAAGTACCAAGCTTTACGCTTTTTCCAAGATTATGGCAATAATAGTTCACTAAGTGCCAAGCATTGCACTTCAGTTATGTCATCTCATTTACTCATGTTGCCTTGTTGGGTAAGTATCATTATCCCCATTTTATAGATAAGGAAACGGAGGCTTGGGGAAGCTTGGCTGCTTATCCACACCCACTCAGTTACTAGCTGTCAGAGCTGAGGTTTGAACCAGTGCCCTTGATCTAGAGCCCAGCTCTCAGTCACTTGCCCTGCCCTCCCTAACGAGATGGGCTTGGGTACTCCCCTCACTTTCTTTTGAAAGCCCGCGTAACTAACTCTCCTGGCAAAGTTTGCCCTGCTGTGTTTGGTCACAGTCCCCATCAATAGAGAGTGATAAACTTGCATAGTAAGGTTTTGAGTGTTTTGCAGCATCTGGGCATGTATATGTATGTGTGTGTGTATATAACACACACATATGGAATGCAGTGGCACGATCTCGGCTCACTGCACTCATATATATATATATATGTAAAAACCGTAAAATACCTATATATACATATATATAAACATATATATATGTATATTTTAAAATGTGTGTGTTTATGTATATATATATTATTATGATTATTATTATTTTTAGATGGAGTCTTGCTCTGTCGCCCAGGCTGGAGTACAGTGTTGTGATCTCAGCTCACTACAACCTCCACCTGCTGGGTCAAGCTGTTCTCTTGCCTCAGCCTCCTCAGTAGCTGGGATTACAGGCATGCACCACCACTACTGGCTAGTTTTCCTGTTTTTAGTAGAAATGGTTTCACCATGTTGGCCAGGCTTGTCTCAACTCATGACCTCCAGTGACCCACCTGCCTTGGCCTCCCAAAGTGCTGGCTGGCATTACAGGCATGAGCCACTGTGCCTGACCTTATTTATTTATTTATTTATTTTGCTGTGACCGTATCTCTTCAAACCCCCTCACATTTCTAAATGAGGCATAAGATGGGACTCGATAGCTTTCCAGGAACAGAAAATCTGTTCCCCACATCTAAAGAAAATTTCATTTACTTCCTCCTAGGGGGCTACTTGTCCTTCAGATTCCTAGTCTGCTTTTACTACCGGTGAGTTACCAACCTCAGTGTGCTCATGCAGGCCCTTGAGTTCTTTGAGCTTGTGCCATGAAGTGCTGTCTTCACTCACGCACTCTTTCCCTCAAGTTCTCCTTGAGCTCCCTCTGTGCTGGGCCCTGGGCAATGTCGGGGAAACACTTTGTGAACATATCAGGCCTCGCCCCTGGCCTCCCAGAAGCCTCGGCATTTGCAGTGAGGGCGCTCGCCGGCCTGTTAGCCTAGATGTTCCGTGTTGTGCAGGCGCATCCTGCCTGTTGCAGGCTGTTCACCGAGCCAGGCCCTGACCCACTAACTTCCCAAGCAGGGGGACCATAACGGTGTCACTATACCTTTCCAGGTGCCTCTAGGGGGCGCTGCTGCCCCTGGTTGAGAACCACTACTTGTTGGGAAGACTTACCCGCAACAGGCAAGTTTGGATCGAGTCCCCAACCAATTCTGTCTTGGGTGTGGTGTGCACTTTTCTTTATTTCTAGGAATTTGGACTGTAGAAGTAGATATTTGAAAAAGGAGAGGGAAAACCAAATCCATTTTTCAGGGTCCTGCACTGAGAAGTGGCTGATCTCAGCAGTAGAAAGTTGGTATGTTTAGCTGCTCCCCACTGAGGTTGCCTTCCACAGTCTCTTCCTTCACTCCCCTCCCTGCTCACCCCTATCCCAGCTCCATCGAAAGGTAAACCACATGGATGTTAACCGCTGCCAGCCTGAGGCAGAGACTGAGGAAGATCTTGGTCAGGAGGGAGAATGGAAGGGTTGAAATGGCCCAGAGCACCGTGGCTAATGAAGGAGAGGACGAGGTCTCTCCACTAGGGCGGATACGCAACTTAAGGGCAAAAGCAAAGACATCTTTTCCCATCCTCTGGAATCTGTGTGTGTGCTGATTAGCTAATAGCAAGATTGTCCCAGTGAATAGACTCTACCCTCCCCCCATTCTTATTGTGAACAGCGTAGCAAAGGAGTGCCACAGGCAAGAGCAGCGAGGCTGGGCCCTGCCCTCGAAAATCCCACTGTCTCTCCCTCGTGAAAACCGCCAAATGTTAAGCATTGTCTAGGATCTGGGAGTGAATGAAATAAACAAAATCCTTGCCCATGTGGAGTTTCGAGACTAGCAAGAGTGACAGATGGTTGAAGGAAAATGTACAAGATTAACAAATTTTAAAGTTGGATCCAGTATGCACTGGCAAGGATGTAGATGGGCGGAACTCTCATACATGGTTCATGGAGGTAGAAACTGTGAGAACAACAAAATTTATGACTCAATCATGGCATTCCTATGTACCTACCCCAAAGAAACTCCTACAGATACAATCAAAGTGTCTACAACAGCTTTCTTTGTAGTATTAAAGAAAAAAAAAGAGCTAATGAAAATGTTTATGAACAGGAGAATGAATAAATACATCGTAGTACATTCATCAGTGAAAATGTGTGACATGGAACTCCACATATTCTTGTGGGTATGTTTAACAAATCTGATGAAAACAGTAAGTGTAGAATAGTATATGTAGTATTATTTATATTAAGTTTGAAACATTAAAGGATATAGCATGTTGCTTAGGCATACAAACATACGTGGTAGAAATAAAATACATGGGAATGATTGATATGGTTTGGCTGTTTCCCCACCCAAATCTCCAACTGTAGCTCTCATAATTCCCACATGTTGTGGGAGAGACCCAGTGGGAGGTAACTGAATCATGGGGGTGGGTCTTTCCTGTGCTGTTCTCCTGAAAGTGAGTAAGTTTCACACGATCTGATGGTTTTATTAAGGGGAGTTCCAGCCACGTGTGGTGGCTTATGCCTATAATCCCAGCAGTTTGGGAAGCTGAGGTGGGTGGATCACCTGAGGTCAGGAGTTCAAGACCAGCCTGGCCAACACAGTGAAACCCCATCTCTACTAAAAATACAAAAATTAGTCTGGAGTGTTGGCAGTGCCTGTAATCCCAGCTACTCAGGAGGCTGAGGCAAGAAAATTGCTTGAATCTGGGAGGTAGAGGTTGTAGTGATTGTGCAAGATTGCCGAGATTGTGCCACTGTACTCTAGCCTGGATGGCAGAGCAAGACTCTGTCTAAAAAAAAAAAAAAAAGGAGAGTTTTCCTACACAAGCTGTCTTGCCTGCCACCACGTAAGGCATGACTTTGCTCTTCCTTTGTCTTCTGCCTTGATTTTGAGGCCTCTCCAGCAATGTAGAACTGTGAGTCCATTAAAACTCGTTCCTTTATAAATTACCTAGTCTTGGGTGTGTCTTTGTTAACAGTGTGAGAACAGACTAATACAATAATAAACCCTAAATTTCAAATGAGCAGGTAATTGATGAGGAAGAAGGGGATATAATTGTCAGGGGAATATAAGGATCTTCAACTATGGCTATATTTTATATTTTACAGCAGATGGAGTGGAGGACACATTGGTAACATTGCATTACCATGTGTCTACAGTACCTACCATCCATCCATCATTATCTTTGTCCTTACTGACAGCAAATCCATTTTGTTTAGTTATCTACCCCTCCCTTTATGCATCTTACAGGGGCTTCAGGGAAGCTGATATAAGCAGGGCCTTATTAGAAAGAAGGATGACCCTTCCATGGGAATCACTGTGCAGAAGACAAAAAAAAAGAGGGATGACCCATCATTCTTGTCTGTGATTGGTTCCCACCATACTCCCGCCCTCTCTGTCTTCTTGCTGAATGTAAGAGGAAGCATGTTGCCCTGTTTGCCCATGGCTGCCCTCCTCCAATAGAGGAAAAGGCTTAAAAAGTAACTGACACTGTAAATGGCAGAGTAGAGAGATGATTAAATCCATGTCAACTGTATCACCCTGGTTCTGAGGCCATTGCTCCTTCAATATGTGAGCCAGGCATTGTTCTTGAGGCTAAAGCTACTTTGGTTTGGGTTTTCCATTGTCTGCAAGACCTGCACCACGTAGGTTGCTATGGAAGCATACAGCAGTCATTCCTAATCATCAGGAAAATTGTTTCTTAATTCACCCAATTTTAAGTTTTTCTCTATTTTTACTTAAACTTTGGCACCTGCTTGGTTGGCTGATTCTATCAGTATTAGCCAGAGTTAGCCTTTGAGAAACCCATGAACACAAACCAACCTTAATAGGAAAAAATCATGAAGAATCCAACGTGGTTAGTGTGTCAGCTTATCTTTTTCTGAGAACACGTGTATTATTTTCCATTGTATTAACTTTTGTCTGCTGTAACAAAGTACCACAAACTTGATTAAACCAACAGAAATGTACTTTCTCACAGTTATGGATGACGGAAGTCTGAAATCAAGGCATTGGCAGGACATGCTCCCTCCAAAGGCTCTAGAGGGAATTCCATTCATTCCTTGACTCTTCTGTCTTCTGGAAGCTGTTGTCATCACTTAGATCTCTGCCTTCATCTTTACATGCTGTTCTTGTGTCTTTGTTTCTCTCCACTGCTATCTCTTATAAGGACACGTATCATTGGATGTAAGCCCACCTGGGTAATCCAGGATGATCTTACCTCAAAATCCTTAAATTCATTACATTTGCAAAGGCCATTTTCCCAAATAAAGTCACATTCACAGGTTCTGGGGATTAGGATACAGGCATGTCTGTATAGGGCATCGTCATTTAACCAACTATAATGCAGTTGTTTTTTGATTTTATTTATTTATTGAGGTAAAATTTTGTTCTTGTTGCCCAGACTGGAGTTCAGTGGCGTGATCTTGGCTCACCACAACCTCTGCCTACCAGGTTCAAGTGATTCTTCTGCCTCCGCCTCCCAAGTAGCTGGGATTACAAGCATGTGCCACCATGCCTGGCTAATTTTTATATTTTTTTAGTAGACCCAGGGTTTCACTATGTTGGCCAAGCTGGTCTCGAACTCCTGACCTCAGGTGATCCACCCATCTCAGCCTCCCAAAGTGCTGGGATTACAGGCATGAGCCACCATGCCCAGTGTTTTGTTTTGATTTTATAGTGCAAAGAGATAACGTGGTCTTATTTTTCAACTTGAAAAATGGTTTCTGATTCATACAAATAGGAAAAAATAGATCGGTATGTACTGGTGCTCCATAGAAAACACTGTCTTCTTTTAACAGCTTAGTTAACACTTGAGAGACAAAAAACATTTTTTTAAAGATAATAAGAGAAGAAATATGATAGTGCAGTGTAAGTGTTGGACAACATGTTCTTGATAGTGTGAGTTCCTGTCTCCCTGGGAGAGAGGCCATGTTCAGCCTCAGATATGTCCCAGGACAAATGTGGACAAAGAGGCTCAGCATCAAATACAGGGGTTCTGGAAAAGGAAAATATGAATAAAATTAGCAGAGAGCAGATGGATGTGAGAAGGGAAAAAGTAGTCATGTTTTGAGGCCATTTAATCTCCTGAGAGGTGGTAGAGAGATCCCAGAAGGACAGCTGTGGACATTGGAAAGGAAGTAAAAAACAGTGGACTTGGAATCACATAGACCCAATTCAGGCTTTGGACATACTTCCATATAATCTCGGGGGAATTAATGTGTTCATCCTGAATCAATTTTATTAATTCGACATTGTAGAAATTTTATTTTATAAAATGAAGATGACAATGTATACCTCTCAGGGTTGTTATGACGATAAACTGATTTATCCTCTGTGTGAGTACTTTCCCCATGGTATGGGCTTAGGACATTTCTGTCAAGTTAGAATCTGAACTAGAAATGTTTTCAGTGAGTGATAGGTTGGAAACACCTACAGTATGAGTGTCACAATTCTTCTGGATTCACCCGTTTCTACAATGTTTTGACTTGAAATGCAAAGATCAAGATAGGCAAACTGGAGTTTGGTTTCTGGCCGTGATGGAGTCACTGATATGGATTATCCTTCCCATGCGAACAACTTGGCCTGGCCAAAATAGGTAGGGCAGCCTTTTATTTCCCCACTCCCTGACAGTGGATAATAGATATAGCAAGACTTTGGTCCTTGAGAGAAGAGAAACTCATGATGTGGTTCCCATAATTGTCCAGCTCCCTGGCTGAGGACATTATTCCAACTGTAGAATAAAGAACTGGAATTTGAGCAAAGGACAGTGATCCTACTGACTGAAGGAGGAAGAGATCACACAGTTCAGGGGAACAGAAGAAGTTAGAATCTGTGAGGCAAGAGATTGGAGAGGAGGGAGGTATCCAGGAAGGAGCTGTGTGTGGAGAATCTCTGAATCTGTGCCTGAGAGATACATGTGCACACAAGACCACCCGAGGCTCATCACAGAGTGGCTGCTTCAGGAGTGAGAGTGGAATATAGGTGCCAGAAGGTGGGCAGTGCTAAGGACGAGTAGTGCTGGGGCACGGTGGATTTTCAGCTCTGCCAGAGTGGAGAGAGATCATAATGGCTGATTAATTCCCCTGGCACCCAGCTGAGGTGCCAGAAAGGCCACATCTAAGGAGCAGGGTTTTCTCCCAGGCAGTATTGACATTTTGGACAAGAGAGTTCTTTGAGGAGTGGGGGCATCCTTTGCATCTTAGGATATTTAGCAGCATCCCTGGCTCCACTCATTCCATGCCAGTACACTCCATCACCAACGTGTGACAACTAAAAACTGTCTCTAGACATTGCCACATGTCCTCTAGGTGCAGAATTGCCTCCAGATGAGAACCACTGCCCTAAAGTAGGACCTAGTTTGTACTTTACCTAACAAAACCCTGAATAAACTCCTGGTAAGATTTGTAGTGACAGCAGAGTTTAGGAGTTGAGTCCGCAACTTAGAGGGGTTTTGAAAACACGTTGGACTTTCCAGAGATCCGTACTAACCACTCATAAACCTATGGAAGTTCAAGATGATTAGCCAGTAACTGAACTGCACAAGCAATACCTTCCAGGAGAAAATAAGAAAATTCAGACGTGTACAGTAATACATATAACACATAGTCTACTATGTGTTAATCACAATGCCCATTTTTCAGACAAGAAATACTAGACATGCAAAGAAACAAAAGAGTTTCATTTTTAGGGAAGAAAAAAGGCAATAAAAATGAAGCCCACGATGGCCCAGGCATCACTCAGAGTATAAAAGCTTCAATGCAGCTATTATAATATGTTCAATGAATTAAAAAAATAAAAAGAGGTAATCTTAGCAAAAGCTTGGAGACTCAAAAAAAAAAAAAACCACAAAAAAAACAAATATAGATGCTAGAAGTGAAAAGTAAAAAATAGAGGTATTTCACATGAAATTCAAGATGGCAGAGGACAAGGTCAGGGAATTTGAAGGGAGAACTGTACAAATTATCCCGTATAAAACCCAGAGATATATATATATATTTTTAAATTTAGACAGTCTCACTTGGTTGCCCAGGCTGGATAGGCTGTAGTGCAGTGGCACAGTCTTGGCTCACTGCAACCTCTGCCTGCCAGATTCAAGCAATTCTCCTGCCCCAGCCTCCTAACTAACTGGGATTATAAATGTGCACCACCACACTCAGCTAATTTTTGTATTTTTAGTAGAGAAGGGTTTTCTCCATGTTGGCCAGGCTGGTTTTGAACGCCTGACCTCAGGTGATCCACCTGGCTTGACCTTTCAAAATCCTGGGATTATAGACATGAGCCATCTTGCCTGGCCAAAGATTTTAAAAATGAACTGAGCCTTAGGGATAGGTGTGAAAATATCAAATAGTCTTATATATGAATATGTAAAGAAATGTAATATGTAAAAATACATAAATATATATGTGTGTGATATGCAACCATATGTATATATAGTCCCAGAAGGAGAAAAGAGTGAGATAGGGGCAAATAAAACATTTAAATAAAAAATGGCTTGAAACTTTCATCCTAACATAATGAAAAACATCAAATTACAGGTGTAAGTAGCAATGAACCCCAAGCAGGATAAATATAAAGAGAGCTACACCTAGGCTTATCTATAGTCAAACTGCTCACAATCAGAAATACAGAGAGAAATCTTGAAAGCAGCCAGAACAAAAAGATACATTACATACTGGGGAACAAAGTTTAGGATGACTGCTGAATTTTCATCCGAAACTATGAGATCAGAAGATAAAAACATAATATATTTAAAAAGTTGAAACAACTCCCAACCCAGAATTTTATATCCAGTGGACATCTCTTTCTAAAAAGGAGGTTGAGAGAATTCACTATTAGCAGACCTGAATTACAAGAAATGCTAAAGGATTTAGCATTTAAATTAGCATATAAAGGCATAAGACAAATAATACTAGATAGAACTCTAGATCTATAGGAAAGAATGAAGAGCAACTGAAATAAGTGGGTAAATATACAGTGTTACGTTTTCCTTTGTGGTAATTTTCTGAAAGACAATTGGCTTTCTTCTTTTTTTTTTTTTAGGCATAGTCTTGCTCTGTTCCCAGGCTGGAGTGCAGTGGCTCCATCTTTGCTCACTGCAACCTCCTCCTGCCTGGTTCAGGCGATTGTCCTGCCTCAGTCTCCCAAGTAGCTGGGATTATAGACACATGCCACCACACCTGGCTAATTTTTGTATTTTTAGTATAGACAGGGTTTCACCATGTTGGCCAGGATGGTCTCAATCTCCTGAACTTGCGATCCACCTGCCATGGCCTCCCAAAGTGTTGGGATTACAGGCGTGAGCCACTATGCCCGGCCAACAATGAACTTTTCAAGTAAAATAACAACACTGCAATATGGGGTTTAAACTGTATGCAGAGGTTAACTGGTGTGGCAACAGTTGTACAAAGGACGAGGGAGAGTGGATAAGTCGAATTTTATTATCTATGTGTGAAGTGGGAGATGGTACAGCATTAATTATAAATAGCTTTCAATAAGTAAAAGTTCATATTGTTAGCCCTAGATCAATCACTATAAAGCAACAACAGAAAAACCCCCACAATCTTCAAAGAGATACAGGTAAGAAGCTAATAGAGAAAATAAAATGAAACACTTAAAAAAAAGTTAACCCAAAAAATGTCAGGTAAAGAGCAATAAAGGAAAGGAAACAGAAGGGTCAAATGGAAAACAGATATCAGATTGGAATACCTAAATCCATTTTTTTTTGAGACTGAGTCTCACTCTGTCATCCAGGCTGGAGTGCAGTGGGGTGATCTCAGCTCACTGCAACCTCTGCCTCCTGGATTCAAGTGATCTCTCTACCTCAGCCTCCTGAGTAGCTGAGATTACAGGCCTGTGCCACCATGTCCAACTAAATTTTGTATTTTTGGTAGAGACAGGATTTCATCATGTTGGTCAGGCTGGTCTTGAACTCCTGACGTCAGGTGATCTGTCTGCCTCAGCCTCCCAAATTGCTGGGATTACAGGTGTGAGCCTTTGCACGCAGCATAAACCCATTTTTATTAGGCCATTCTTGCATCATTAGAATGCAAGTAATTTCTTAATATAAAGAAATACCTGAGGCTATGTAATTTATATTTAAAAATGTTTAATTGGCTCACAGTTCTGAAGGCTGTACAGGAAGTATAATGGCATCTACTTTTGGGTACCCCCTCAGGAAGCTTCTGATCATGGTTGGAGGCAAAAGGGGAGCAGGCACATCACATGGTGAAAGCAGGAACAAGGGGAGAGAGGGAGGTGCCAGACACTTTTAAACAGCCAGATCTTTCGAGACCTCACTATCATGAAGACAGCACCAAGCCATGAGGGATCCGCCCCCATGATCCAGACACCTCCCACCAAGCCTCACCTCCATGATTGCAATCAACGGGAGACTTGGGCAGGGACAAATATCCAAAGTATATCACCATTCATATCAGCAATTAAATGTAAGTAGACTACACACTCTATAAAAAGAAGAGATTACTGTAAGACTCAACTATATGTTGTCTACAAGAGATTCATTTGAAATATTAAGGCACAGGTTGACACTAAAAAGATACAAAGAATGAAAAAAGCTGGCTGGTACAGTGGCTCATGCCTATAATACCAGCACTTTGGGAGGCCGAGGCGGGCAGATCAGGAGGTCAAGAGATTGAGACCATCCTGGCCAACACAGTGAAACCCTGTCTCTACTGAAAATACAAAAAAATTAGCCGGGCATGGTGGCACACACCTGTGGTCCCAGCTACTTGGGAGGCTGAGGTGGAAGAATTGCTTGAACCCAGGAGGCAGAGGCTGCAGTGAACTGAGATTGCGCCACTGCACTCCAGCCTGGAGACAGCAAGACTTCCTCTCAAAAAAAAAAAAAAGATAAAAGCAAGCATAAATAAACAAGTATACAATCATTATACAAATGAACTACAATAAATGATGCAATATGAAGGCACTCAATGAGGCTGCCATTTAAAAAAATATTTTATTGCACTTTAGGTTCTGGGGTACATGTGTAGAACATGCAGGATTGTTGCATAGGTACATACGTGGCAGTGTGGTTTGCTGCCTCCATCCCCGTCACCTGTATCTGGCATTTCTCACCATGTTATACCTCCCCATCTCCCTTCCCCTGACTGTCCCTCCCCTAGTACCCCCCAACAGACCCCAGTGTGTGATGCTCCCCTCCCTGTGTCCATGTGTTCTCATTGTTCAACACCCACCTATGAGTGAGAACATGTGATGTTTGATTTTCTGTTCTTGTGTCAGTTTGCTGAGAATGATAGTTTCCAGATTCATCCATGTCCGTACAAAGGACATGAACTCATCATTTTTTATGGCTGCATAGTATTCCATGGTGTATATGTGCCACATTTTGCTTGTCCAGTCTATCATTGACAGACATTTGGGTTGGTTCCAGGTCTTTGCTATTGTAAACAGTGCCACAATGAAGATACATGTGCATGTGTCTTTATAATAGAATGATTTATAATCCTTTGGGTATATACCCAGTAATGGGATTGCTGGGTCAAGTGGAATTTCTCTTTCTAGGTCCTTGAGGAATTGCCACACTGTCTTCCACAATGGTTGAACTAATTTACACTCCCACCAACAGTGTAAAAGTGTTCCTATTTCTCCACATCCTCTCCAGCATCTGTTGTCTCCAGATTTTTTAATGATCGCCATTCTAACTAATGTGAGATGGTATCTCAATGTGGTTTTGATTTGCATTTCTCTAATGACCAGTGATGATGAGCATTTTTCATACGTTTGTTGGCCTCATATATGTCTTCTCTTGAAAAGTGTCTGTTCATATCCTTTGCCCACTTTTGAATGGATTCGTTTTTTTTTCTCATAAATCTGCTTTAATTCTTTGTAGATTCTGAATATTAGCCCTTTGTCAGATGGATAGATTACAAAAAATTTTTCTCATTCTGTTGGTTCCTGGTTCACTCTAATGTTTGTTTCTTTTGCTGTACAGAAGCTCTGGAGTTTAATTAGGTCCCATTTGTCTACTTGGGCTTTTGTTGCCATTGCTTTTGGTGTTTTAGTTATGAAGTCCTTGCCTATACCTATGTACTGAATGGTATTGCCTAGGTTTTCTTCTAGGGTTTTTATGGTGTTAGGTCTTATGTTTAAGTCTTTAATCCATCTGGAGTTAATTTTAGTGTAAGGTATTAGGAAGGGGTCTGGTTTCTGCTTTCTGCACATAGGTAGCCAGTTTTCCCAACACCATTTATTAAACAGGGAATCCTTTCCCCATTGCTTGTTTTTGTCAGTTATGTCAAAGATCAGATGGTTGTAGATATGTGGCATTGCTTCCAAGGCCCCTGTTCTGTTCTGTGGTCTATATTTCTGTTTTGGTACAAGTACCATGCTGTTTTGATTACAGTAGGCTTGTAGTATAGTTTGAAGTCAGGTAGCGTGATGCCTCCAGCTTTGTTCTTTTTGCTTAGAATTGACTTGGCTATCCGGCCTCTTTTGGTTCCATATGAAGTTTCAGGTGGTTTTTTCCAGTTCTGTGAAGAGGGTCATAGGTAGCTTGATGGGGATAGCATTGAATCTATAAATTACTTTGTGCATTATGGCCATTTTCATGATATTGATTCTTCCTAACCATGAGCATGAGATGTTTTTCCGTCTGTTTGTGTCCTTTCTTATTTCCTTGAGCAGTGTGGTTTGTAGTTCTCCTTGAAGAGGTCCTTTACATCCTTTGTTAGTTGTATTCCTAGGTCATAGCTATTGTGAATGGGAGTTCACTCATGATTTGGTTATCTGTCTATTATTAGTATGTAGGAATGCTTGTGATTTCTACACATTGATTTTGTATCCTGAGACTTTGCTGAAGTTGCTTATCAGTTTAAAGAGATTTTGGACTGAGACGATGGGGTCTTCTGAATATACAATGATGTTGTCTGCAAATAGAGACAATTTGACTTCCTCTTTTTAAAATTGAATATCTTTTATTTCTTTTTCTTGCCTGATTGCTCTGGCTAGAAATTCCATACTGTATTGATTAGGAATCATGAGAGATGGCATCGTTGTCTAGTGCCAGATTTCAAAGGGAATGCTTCCAGTTTTTGCCCATTCAATATGATATTGGCTGTGCGTTTGTTGTAAGTAGCTTTTATTATTTTGAGATATATTCTATCATTAACTAGTTTCTTGAGAGCTTTTAGTTCATAAAGCGCTGTTGAATTTTGTCGAAGGCCTCCTCTGCATCTATTGAGATAATCATGTGGTTTTCGTCTTGGGTTCTGTTTATGTGGTGAATTACGTTTATAGACTTGTGTATTTTAAACCAGCCTTGTATCCCTGGGATGAAGCCTGCTTGATTGTGATGGATAAGCTTTTTGATGCGCTGTTGCATTTGGTTTGCCAGTATTTTGTTGAAGATTTTTGCACCTGTGTTCATCATGGATATTGGCCTGAAGTTTTCTTTTCTTGTTGAGTCTCTGCCAGGTTTTGGTATCAGGATGTTGTCAGTCTCATAAAATGATATGGGAAAGATTTCCCCTTTTTGTATTGTTTGGAATAGTTTCAGAATGAGTGGTACCAGCTCCTCTTTGTATGTCTGATAGAATTCAGCTGTGAATCCATCTGGACCTGGGCTTTTTTTGGTTGGTAGGCTATTACTGCCTCAACTTCAGCCCTTGTTATTGTTCTATTCAGGGTTTCGACTTCTTCCTGGTTTAGGCTTGGGGGGGTG
>CM052654.1:8540892-8566915 GCA_028533165.1 Leontopithecus rosalia
CTGTAAATGTCTATTAGGTTTGCTTGGTCCAGATCTGAGTTCAAGTCCTGGATATCCTTGTTAATTTTCTGTCTTGTTGATCTGTCTAATATTGACAGTGGAATGTTAAAGTCTCTCACTATTATTATGTGGGAGTCTAAGTCTCTTTGTAAGTCATTAAGAACTTGCTTTATGCATCTGGGTGCTACAGTATTGGGTGCGTATATATTTAGGATCATTAGCTCTTCTTGATGCATTGATCCTTTTACCATTATGTAATGCCCTTCTTTGTCTCTTTTGATCTTTGTTGGTTTAAAGTCTATTTTATCAGAGACTAGGATTGCAACTCCTGCTTTGTTTTGCTCTCCATTTGCTTGGTAAATCTTCCTCTATCCCTTTATTTTGAGCCTATGTGTATCCTTGCACATGAGGTGGGTTTCCTAGGTACAGCACACTGATGGGTTTTGACTTTTTATCCAGTTTGCCAGTCTGTGTCTTTTGATTGGGGCATTTAGCCCATTTACGTTTAAGGTAAATATTGTTATGGTTGAATTTGATCCTGCCTTTTTGATGCTTGCTGGTTGTTTTGCTCATTAGTTGACACAATGATTCTTCATTGTGTCAGTGTTCTTTACCATTTGGTATGTTTTTGGAGTGGCTGGTACTGGTTGCTCCTTTCTATGTTTAGTGCTTCTTTCAGGAGCTCTTGTAAGGCAAGCCTGATGGTGATGAAATCTCTGAGCAATTACTTGTTCGTAAAGGATTTTCTCCTTCACTTATGAAGCTTAGATTGGCTGGATATGAAATTCTAAGTTGAGAGTTTTCTTTAAGAATGTTGAATATTGGCCCCCACTCTCTTCTGTCCTGTAGGATTTCTGCTGAGAGATCCACTGTGAGCCTGTTGGGCTTCCCTTTGTGGGTAACGTGACCTTTCTCTCTGGCTGCCCTTAGCATTTTTCCCTTCATTTCAACCCTGGTGAATCTGACAATTATGTGCCTTGGGGTTGCTCTTCTTTAGGAATATCTTTGTGGTGTCTCTGTATTTCCTGGACTTGAATACTGGCCTGCCTTGCTAAGTTGGGGAATTTCTGGATAATATCCTGAATAGTGTTTTCAGCTTGGCTTCCTTCTTTTCATCACATTTAGATACACCTATCAAATGCAGATGAGGTCTTTTCACATAATCACATATTTCTTGGAGACATTATTCATTTCTTTTTACTCTTTTTTCTCTTATCTTGCCTTCTTTTTTCATTTCATTGAGTTGATCTTCAGTCTCTGATATCCTTTCTTCCATTTGATCAATTCGGCTACTGAAACTTGTGTATGCTCTGCGAAGTTTTCATGTTGTGTTTTTCAGCTCCATCAATTCATTTATATTCGTCTCTAAGCTGTTTATTCTCATTAGCATTTTGTTAAACCTTTTTTCAAGGTTCTTAGTTTATTTGCATTAGTTTCAAAGCACTAAACATGGTCTTTTAGCTCAGAGAAGTTTGTTATTACTCACTTTCTAAAGTCTGTTTCTGTTGATTCACTGGACCCATTCTCCATCCAGCCTCGTTGCCTTGCTGGTGAGGAGTTCTGATCCCTTGGGGGAGGAGAGGCATTCTGGTTTTGGGTGTTTTCATCCTTTTTGCACTAGTTTCTTCCCATCTTTGTGGATTTATCTACCTGCGGTCTTTGTAGTTGGTGACTTTGAGATGGGGTCTCTGAGTGGGCATCCTTTTTGTTGATGATGAAGTTATTTCTTTCTGTTTTATAGTTTTCCTTCTAACAGTCAGGACCCTCTGTTGTAGGACTGCTGGAGGTCCACTCCAGACCCTGGTTGCCTGGGGATCACCTGTGGCAGCTGCAGAACAGTAAGGGTTGCTTCCAGTTTCTTCTTCTGTTGTCTTTGTCCCAGAAGGATACCCACTAGATGTCAGTCTGAGCTCTCCTTTATGAGGTATCTCTTTGGATATATGGGGGTCAGGAAGCTGCTTGAGGAGACAGTCTATCCCTTATAGAAACTCACTTGCTGAGCTGTGAGCTCTGTTGTTCTGTTCAGAGCTGCTGGGCAGGTACATTTAAGTCTGCTGCAGTGGAGCTCATAACCCGCTTTTTTTTCCCAGCTGCTCTGTCCTGGGAAGGTGGGGCTTTATTTATAAGTTCCTGACATGCTGCTGCCATTTTTCAGAGATGCGCTGCCCAGTGAGGAGGTAGCCTAGTCACAGTCCGCCAGCAGAGGCGTTGCTGAGCTGTCGTCGGCTCTGCCCAGCTGCTGTGTGAGCTTCCTTGCAGTTTTGTTTATAGATGTATAGTTAGAACTGCCTCGGTAATGGTGGTCTACCTCAGTAATGGCGGACTGTTTCTGTAATGGCGGACTGCCTCGGTGGCGGACTACCTCAGTAATGGTGGACTGCCTTGGTAATGGTGGACTACCTCAGTAGTGGTGGACTGCCTCAGTAATGGCAGATGCCCTTTGCCTCACAGAGCTGGACCATCAGGGGTTGAGCTGTGCTTGCTGTGAAACTCTCTGTCCAGAGCATTTCAAATTCCTAGTATTTGTGGGGGTGGGATGTGCCAAGTCAGATCACCTGGATCCCTGTTTCAACCCCCTTTTTTTCAATTGAATGTGTGGCTCTGTCTCCCAGGCATTCCAGGCGCCAGTTGAAACAGCCACCCAGATTTCAGCCACCCAGATTTGTGTGAATTTTTGTGTGGAGACCCGCTGTGCTGGCTGCAATAGCTGTGCTGGAGACTCGTGGCACTTTTGAATATTTTATCCTGTAAGCAAAGCCTGCCATTTAGCATACAGTAAGATTCCCCCTGGGAATCTCCTGTGGGCAGTAAAAACTCATTTGGAAATGCGGTAATCACTCACCCTCTGCATTCTCACTGGGAACTACACTCCAGAGCTGTTCCTATTCGGCCATCTTGGATTATCTTAGCCTGTTTTTTTTTTTTTGAAATGCATTGTAGTAGGAGGTACTCCCACAATTTTCATTTTACAAACGTTAGTTCCTTGATTTAACCCACAACCACTGCAATCAGTGTCACTTCCTAACTCCTCAAAAACTTGCTTGTTTTTATTAATGTTGTTTTAAATGTACATAGAGCTCACAGTTTTTTCAGTATTTAATATTAGAAGTGTTTTGGGTCTTTATTGAGAAGTTTGGTGATGTTTTTGTGAGCAGAAGTATGCTGTAGGAACTTAACTCTTCTTTATATCAATCAGCCTATAGTACAACTGGTTTCATTATATGCTGTTTTGCTTAAAGTTGAAATTTTCATGAACCTATTGACAGTATTTATTACATGACAACTTACTGTATGCTAAATGGCAGGCTTTGCTTACAGGATAAAATATTCAATCATTTTCTTCCTTGTTCTATGTTTCCAGTGATTATTAGAGACAATAAATTACCTGAAACTGTTTCCTTCTTTATATCAGTCTACAATAAAACTTATTATTAATGTTACCCAGATATATCCATGGGCACATTATAGACCAGTTTAGGGACCAGGCCATATTAAAGCAATAACAGTAACACAATTGTGTAGTCAAAATGAAAAATAATTCCAAGCCTCACATGCAGTCACCCAATAATTCTCCAGGGAATCAAATTAGCAATCCACAGAAACACTCACTATAGTCCTTGTCTTGGTTTTAAATGTCTTAATTCTCTGACACTCCTCCTTTGAAAAGCTGGAAGCTATTTTCCTTCCCTTTCAGTGTAGGATGGGCTTACTGACTCTCTTCTACTGAGCAGAATGTTGTGGAAGTGATGAGGTGTGATTTCCAAGACTGGGTCCTAAAAGGCCTTGCAGCTTCTTCCTTATGCTCTGTCTGATCACTCACTCTGGGGAAGCCATCTGTCATGTCATTGAAGACACTCATGCAGCCCTATGCAGAGCCATTGTGGTGAGAAACTGAGTTCTCTTGCCAATAACCTCCTGAGTGAGCCAACCTTAAGATGGTCTTCCAGTCGTTTGAGCTTTCAGATGACTTCAGTCCTAGCTGACATCTAAACTGCAACCTGATGAGTGACCTTGAGATAGAATAACACAGCTAAGCCTCTCCCAAATTTCTGACCCATAGAAACAGTGAGATATCATGATAAATGTTGGTTGCTTTTAGCCGCTAAGTTTGGGGTAATGTATCAGACAGCAGTGGATCACTAATTCAGTCTCCTTCCTGATTTATCTCAGTTACCACCTCTCACAACTATGTGATGGCTCCAAGATCTCTCATCCTGTTTCTTGTTCTGTGCTCTTCACACCTCCACAAATACTGCTGCTGCGTCTTCCCTTTCCTTCTGCGATTCTCTCTTTCTTTTCATTATTTGTTTGTTCTTGTTTTTCTTCTGTTTGGAGGGTTCTGTTGCAAATCCCCATTCCTGTTCTCTGGTTCTTCTCCCACTCATTCGCCGGATTCCCCAATAAGACCCCAAAGCCAGAGGACAGTGTGGGAGAAGGGGCTGAAGGAGGATTTGCTGACCAAGTAATACTGGCTTTTAATAGGAGAGGGAGGGGAAAAGCTACTACCACCCATATATTAATTGTTTTAATCCACGTTACATTAGTGTTTATAACAAAATTTGTTCTTTGCACACTATATGACAAGTCCTATGTTAGGAACTTTAGATGTGTATATTTAATCCTAAAACACATCCCAGTGAGGTAGATACTATCATTCTCCCCTTTTTCAAGGAGAAAATTGAGGCACAGAGAAATTAAGTTTCTTGTCCACAGTTGCAGAGCTGTCAAACAGTAGGGCCAAGGTCCAAAGCCAGCCTGGCGTAGTGGCTCATGCCTGTAATCCCAGCACTTTGGGAGGCTGAGGCGGGCAGATCACTTGAGGTCAGGGGTTCGAAACCAGCCTGCCTGACACGGTGAAAACCAATCTCTACTAAAAATACAAAAACTAGTGTGGTGGTGGACACCTGTATCCCAGGTACTCAGGAAGCTGAGACCGGAGAGTTGCTTGAACCCAGGAGGCGGAGGTTGCTGTGAGCCAAGATCGCACCATTGCATTCCAGCCTGGGTGACAGAGCGAGACTCTTTCTCAAAACAAAACAAAAAAAACAAAGTCTGGGGCCTAAGTCCCTGTGCATATCACATAAAATTGAGCCCAAATCAGCTCAAACTCATTTTAAACTAGTATTTAACTTAGTATTACCAAAACCACGGGGCTGACTTCTCACAAATTCAGTGTTGGTGAAGACACGTTTAAACCCATGTTGCCTAATTTCCCTTCTTGAGCCAGAAAGAAATCCAGGACCTTCTGGATACTGAACTCATGGTGGCCTTTTTTTGTCTTCAACCTCAGACAGAATCTGCAAGTGGAAAAATCCAAGGGGCGTTTGGATTTAGTTAAGTCTAATTTGTTTACTGATTCACCCCCCACCGCCCCCCCACAAAAAAACACCTGAGGAAAAAAAGATTGTACTCATCATTGCTTTCCCGTTTGCCAGTCATTACAGTACGTGGCAGGACCATTTGCCCCAGGAGATTGAAATTACACGCCTTTGGTGCGTCCTCGGACACGCGAACCTTTCTCCACAATGTGAGTTTTGGCAGGAAAAGCAGCCGCTTCTGCCGCCCCATGCTGTTTTCGGCTCCAGAGAGGGCACGTATAATTTTTTTTTAATGCTTCTCTTTCTAATTAAAAAGTAGCACAGTAACTCAAGAGAAAACAGAAGGGGATATTACTTACAACCAGTGCCTGGAGACAAGGATTATTCTTGCGATACACTTGGTCAGGCATCACTCAAGGTCATTGTATTCTGATCTTTTGTTAGGTCTCGGTTTGGGCTTCAGATATTAGAAGTTCTGGCTCTCAGGACGTTGTTTTTGCCACTGGAACTCAGCCTGTCTGCAGATGAGAGTCTGTCTTTGTTCAGTTAAAGAGTCTGGGAACTTCATATTTCTCTTCCATCTGCCCCACTGGAGGGCTCCCACCGGTGAGAGGTAGATTCATTATGAGTTCCATTTTTCCAGTGCTTGTTTCTTGGTATGATTGATGATGTTATTGTTTGCGACTGTCTTCTGCCTCTGAGAGTATTACACATCCAATACCCTTTGCCATGTGACTTCCAGGAGCAATCCAGTAAGGGGAATATGTTGGTAGGTTTGTCCTTGTGACTTGCTTCTTCCAATGGAACGTGAGCGGACGTGATTTATGCTGCGTCTGACCAGAAGCTTTCAATGAGATTGCATAGTTTGGCTTGGCCTCGCGCCTTCCTGCTGTGTGCGGTAAGATCCACGGGTCCCGGACGCTGGCGCTTCTTCAGCCTGAGTCCTGGGGTGAGAAGATGCAGAGCAGAGCTGAGCAGAGGCCGCTGAGCCGCAGACTTGAGTGCAAGAATTAAACCTCTGTTGCCGGGCGCGGTGGCTCAAACCTGTAATCCCAGCACTTTGGGAGGCCGAGGCGAGTGGATCACGAGGTCAACAGATCGAGACCATCTTGGTCAACATAGTGAAACCCCGTCTCTACTAAAAATACAAAAAATTAGCTGGGCCCGGTGGCGCGTGCCTGTAATCCCAGCTACTCAGGAGGCTGAGGCGGGAGAATTGCCTGAACCCAGGAGGCGGAGGTTGCGGTGAGCCGAGATCGCGCCATTGCACTCCAGCCTGGGTAACAAGAGCGAAACTCCGTCTCAAAAAAAAAAAAAAAAAAAAAAGAATTAAACCTCTGTTGTAAGCCAAGGAGAGTTTTGGAGTTTGGGTTACAACAGAATCCTAACACTGGTTCTTTAGGGAAGCCAGGAGGAGACCCTACATCTCCTGGGGCAAACGCGCCTCCGTGGAGGTAACCGAACTGCTTCCAGCTCCCTCCTGAAACCGAGGCATAACCTCACCCTGCTTTCCACTGACACGGTCCAAATGTTGACATCCATTCTCTCGTGTTGATGGAGACTGAGTTGGAGCCCTGCCTCCCAAATTCTTTGCCACTCACGTCTGTGTGACCTTGGGCAATTTTCACTATTTCTTTTTCCTTACCCTCCTCGTTTTGGCAAAGAACATCTATCTTTTGGCAATGAATACCTACCTCATTTTGTCAAATACCTCAGGTGATTAGAATAATTCTAAGGTAGTTAGTTATGCTAAACTGCCTTCGAGTTTAGATTTAAAGAATAAATGCAACCAATGGCAGCGATGATGTTACTGCTTGCAGCTGCATCAGCCTCCCGAGTAGCTGGAATTACAGGCCCCCACCGCCACGCCCAGCTACTTTTTATACTTTTAGTATAGACACGGTTTACCATGTTGGCCAGGCTGGTCTTGAACTCCTGACCTTAGGTGATCTGCCTGTCTCAGCCCTGCAAAGTGCTAGGATTACAGGGTCAGCCACCACGCCCGGCCCTGCCTAAGCTATTTTGAATGTCGGCTTCCCATGAGTTACTGTTCTCTCACTCCCACGCATGAACAGACTCTCACTGTCCAGGATGTTGTGTGGGAAGTTCACAGAATGGAAGAAGGAACTTCTAGAAAGGAACTGGAGGCCCGATGCTGCTGGCCCTTCTGCTGCCCAGCTCTCACCCCTTCTGGTTTCTCATGGACTTTATTCCTGCCCCGTGTAGAGGAGCTTCCTCCAGGGTCACAGAGGCAAAGGGCTTTCTGCCTCTGTTCACAGCAACCCAGGGAAGAACTCTGACGGGCCTGAGTTGGGTCGCATTGCAGCCCTCAGTAAGTCTCTCCGTTCAGGAGGCATCCTAGCCAGTTGTGACTGGGCTCACACACCCGGTTGTGAATGGTAGAGGCAGGGTCTATTGCTAGAAACATGTGGAGGGGGTATCAAGACAGCAGCAGAGGGCTCAGGGGTACCACAAAGACCAGTGAGTGATCAGTGTAACTGAGAAGTGGCTTGTGGAGTTGGTGGCAGCGTGAAAAATGCGTGGGTTTGGAAGGCAGGCAGCTGTGTGACCCTGGGAAAATGTCTTCATCTTAATAAACCTAGATTTCCTCATGTAGAAATGGAGATAATAATTTATCTCTCTCAGGTTTATGATGATGAGAGAGGAGGTAGCATATGAAAACAGCTGGAATGTAGGCTTAACAAATCCTAGTTGTTATTCCCCAAGATTAGTTATACTTGTACCTGGGCCTAGCTAGGCAATCACTTTTTTGTTTTTGTTTATTTTGAGATAGAGTCTCACTCTGTCACCAGGTTGGAGTGCAGTGGTGGGATCTTGGCTCAGCAACCTCCGCCTCCAGGGTCCAAGTGATTTTTCTGCCTCAGCCTCCCAAGTAACTGGGACTACAGACGCATGCCACCATGCCCAACTAATTTTTGCATTTTTAGTAGAGACAGAATTTTTACCATGTTGACCAGGATGGTCTCAATCTCTTGACTGCATGATCTGCCAGCCTTTGCCTCCCAAAGTGCTGGGAATACAGGCATGAGCCATTGTGCCTGGCCGGCAATCACTTTTTAAGTGTTTGTTATTTTTATTTACACCAGTAATCCACAGCATAGTTCTTTAGTTACTGGGTGTGGAGTCAAACTATTTCATAGGAAATGCTTCAGAAAGGAGGCAAGTCCCCAAGCCTGTCTCGCAGCATCTGACTTTGCAGTGAGAACGACAGCTCTCAGGTAGACCTGAGCTCCTGTCAGTGGCTCCCTGGATTCTCTTCCTGGTGTTGAGTTACCAGGGAAGCCAGATTGTCAGAGGTGGCAATGAGACTGAGCCATACACAAGAATTTGGGAGCTTTTGAGAGACTTTCTCAGCTAGTATGCCTGAAACACGTTCGCTTGTGACTTTAGCAGTGCTTAACCTACTAGGTATAATGAACCACTTTGAGAATCTGAATGAAGCTATAGACACTCTCAGAAAGATGCTGAGGCTGGGTGCGGTAGCTCATACCTGTAATCCCAGCACTTTGGGAGGCTGAGGTGGGTGGATCACTTGAGGTCAGGAGTTCAAGACCAGCCTGCCCAACAGAGCGAAACCCCATCTGTACTAAAAATACAAAAATTAGCTGCATGTGGTGGCATATGACTATAATCCCAGCTACTCAGGAGGCTCAGGCAGGAGAATCACTTCAAGCCAGGAGGCAGAGGCTGCAGTGAGCCAAGATCAAGCCAGTGTACTCCAGCCTGGGTAACAGACCAAGACTCCATCTCAAAAAAAAAAAATGCAGAATTAATTGCACATAGAATTTTAGGAGGTTCATAAAACTCCAGGAAGCCAGCGATGGGACCCCAGATGGAGACTCTAATACCTGTGTCCACTTAACCTGGATGGTGCTTTGATGAGCACCGCCAACTCTTCCTCCACGACTCTGCTTTGTCCAGGCTCTCACATCTGACCAGCCTTCCTTCTGAGGGACACAAATTTGTGTCAGGTAACTTAGAATCTTGGAATGACATATGCTCTCAATAGGTCTTTGCAATCCAGTCTTGCCTTCCAAAGGGCTATTCTGCCCCTTCAAGTTGACCCCATACTTCTATTTTGATGTAGGACATACGGGTTTTAAAGTCTTTCTCTCAAAAGGATATTCTTATTTCAACATTCTTTAGCAGCATGAAGATTCACTTGCTTGCAATAGATGGAAAGTCCACATTCAAAATGGCTTAGGCAGGGCCGGGCATGGTGGCTCATGCCTATTATCCCAGCCCTTTGGGAGGCCGAGGTGGTAGATCACCTAAGGTCAAGAGTTCGAGACCAGCCTGGCCAACATGGTGAAACCCCGTCTCTACTAAAAATATAAAAATTAGCCGGGCATGGTGGCGCACTCCTGAAATCCCAACTACTTGGGAGGCTGAGACAGGAGAATTGCTTGAACCTGGGAGGTTGAGGTTGCAGGAAACTGAGATTACGCTATTGCACTCCAGCCTGGGCAACAAAGGAAGACTTTGTCTCAAAAACAAAACAAAACAAAAAACCGAAAAAAACCCACACAACAAAACAAAACGAAAACAAAATGGCTTAGGCAGAAAGAGGGAATGGCTTACAACTAAGAAGTTCAAGAGTCATGACTGACTTCGGGCATAGCCAGTTCTGTGGGCTCAGATGCCGTCGGAACTTGTTCTCATTCAAGCTCCAAACTCCATCTTCCTTTGTTCTGGCAGTGTTTTCCTCGGAGGGGCAGGGAAGCTGCCAGCAGTTGCAGGCTTACACCTTATTCACTCTCAGAAACATAAAGAAGTTCAGCAGATCAGCTTCCCATGATCTGCCTGGGCAAAAGCAAACCTAAGAGAATCTCCCTTCCCCATCTCCAACCAGAATGTAAATGTACTTAGCCATCCGTCCTTAGTGATCACTTAATGAGCACTTACTCTGTTGGAGGTGGTACAGTGGGTGGAGGGGACAGATGGAGATATAAGTCATCGGGTAAAGGCAGCGCAGTAAAGTATGTGCTGGGGCAGAGATGGGGATCAGGTGTAGTGGGGGACTCAGAAGAAGGACGGCTACATTCTGCATGGGGGAGTCAGATAATGCTTCCCTCAACGGGGGATATTTGAGCTTGTTCTTGAAGCATGAGAAGTTTTCTAGGTAGAGATGAGGGTAAGCGTCATTCTAAGCAGAGAAAATAGCACGTGTAAAGGCTTAGAGGAGCAAAAAGGCAAGGAGTGTCCAGGAAACAGTGACAGATTTCACGTAGCTAGAGGAGGGTGGTTGCATAGGAGTGCTGGGAGATGCAGAGAATGGGGGCAGGGTGGGAAGGGATGCAAACTTGTTGTCATGATGTGGCGTCTGGGCTTTATTCAGGGGCAATTGGCAGGGTACTAAAGAGTTTTAAGTCACTGCCATAACGAGGTAGGCGTTTAGAAAGATCACCCTGATTTTTTAATGATCGCCATTCTAACTGGCGTGAGATGGTATCTCAATGTGGTTTTGATTTGCATCTCTCTAATGACCAGTGATGCTCAGCATTTTTTCATGTTTGTTGGCCTCATGTATGTCTTCTTTTGTAAAGTGTCTGTTCATATCCTTTGCCCGCATATTCTCACTCATAGGCGGGTGATGAACAATGAGAACACATGGACACAGGGAAGGGAGTACTACACACTGGGGTGTATTGGGAGGGATGGGGAGGGACAGTGGGGGGAGCTGGGGAGGGATAGCATGGGGAGAAATGCCAAATGTGGGTGAAGGGACAGAAAGCAGCAAAACACACTGCCGTGTGTGTACCTATGCAACTATCTTACATGTTCTGCACATGTACCCCCAAACCTAAAACGCAGTAAAAAATAAAAAATTTTTTAAAAAAGTTTTGGAATCTAAAAAAAAAAAAAAGAAAGATCACCCTGACTACAACAAGGAAAATGGGTTTGGAGGAGAAAGCCCTAGAGGCAGGAGGCATCTGAGAAGCTACTGCCATCTTCCAGGAGAAAAGGGATGCGTTGACCTGAGGCAGGCGAAGAAGGAATGGACTTGCGAACTCTTTTGGGGGTAAAATGGACAGATCTGGGGACTAGATGGATGGGGATGATGAAAGAAGGGTCTAGGATGATTCCCAGGTTTCTCCACGGGGAAACTGCATGAACGGTGCTGGTCTGCACTAGCTGGGAGAGGAGCAGGTTTGGAGCTGAGGGGAAGATGAGTTCAGTCTTACATTTGTTAGTGCCCTTGGAACATTACATCGAAGCTGTCCTGACCTCAGCTGGGTTCCTGAGTCTGGATGATCTGGAGAGGGGTGGGTTTGGAGGGGCCCATGAGGCTTGTAGGCTGGGGGTGGGTGGTGTGCAAGCAATGATACTGTAGACAGTGTCACCACTGGCAAGAAAATGTCCTGTGATTGTTACTATTATCGTTATTGTTTTATTCTGTCCTTGCATGTCCTCAAGATTCCATGTCCTGGGGAAGGGAAGCAGGTCCGCTCTTTTTTTTTTTTTTTTTTTTTTTTGAGACAGAGTCTTGCTCTGTTGCCCAGGCTGAGTGTAGTGGTATAATCTTGGCTCACTGCAACCTCCGCCTCCTGGGTTCAAGCGATTCTCCTTCCTCAGACTCCTGAGTAGCTGGGATTACAGGCACGTGCCACCACACCTGGGTAGTTTTTGTATTTTTAGTAGAGATGGGGTTGGGTTTCACAATGTTGGTCAGGCTGGTCTTGAACTCCTGACCTCAGGTGGATCCACCTGCCTCGGCCTTCCAAAGTGCTGGGATTACAGGCTTGAGCCACCTCGCTCGGCCATGGGCCCACTCTTGACTCAAAAGAACAAGAAACTCTGATTTTCAGCTAGCTAAGATGGCACAGTGGGGACAAGGAATTTTTCGAGAAGAAATAAAGATATTCACCCTATGAAGAGGAAGTGCATGCCAAGTGACACCAAAATGACAAATATCCACTTGTGACTTTACTGTTTATTTCGGCCTCAGTTGTCCTAGTGGTGAGCGAACCTGCCCCTGGCACTGCCCAGAGGCTGCCTGAGGGATTTCACCTAAAGCTCTGGCACTCCCTGTTTGCATCACAGCAGTCGTTTTTGAAGTATTTATTACTTTCATTTACACCAGCAATCCACTGCAGCCTTCTTTAGTGGGTATGGAGCCAGACTATTTCATAGGAAATGTTTCAGAAAAAAGGCATTTCCCCGAGCCTGTCCCCTGGCGTGAGGCACTCCTATGACACAAATCACTTATGACCAGCGTTCAGTGATGACCATAACCGGTCACGATCATAGAGCACGCTTGGCCGCCTCCTAGATCCGTCATGACGCTCCTGCAAAGCAGCTTCCTCCCTACTGGATCAACTAACATTTCTACTGAGCACACACCATGTGCCGACTGCTATGCCAGGCACTTTCCAACACGTTGTTTTATTTATAATCCTCACCTTGACCCTGAGATGTGAATGCCATTTTTTCCATCTTAAAAATCAGGAAAAAATGGGGTTTGGAAGCGTCAAGTGACTTGCCCAAGGGCGCGAGCGGAAAGTGGCAGAGCCTAAATTATGACAACCTGGGCCTGGCTGTCTCAGGCTCCTTCCACCTCGCCACCAGGAGGGCGCCGGGCGTGCGCGCGCGCACCGTCTCCACGTGCGTCCCCCTCTGGCCTGGAGGGCCCGGGAGCCCGGCTCTGCGCGGGCCGCTGCCACGGTCCAGTCTTCTCCCGGGGGAAGGTAGCCTGTCCTCTGGCCGGAGAACCCGTGGAGCGACTCGGGTTTAATAGACGAGCCGGTCCTCTTCCAAGAAACCTGGAAATCTGCAGAGGGATCCCCCCTTTCCAGGGAAGCCGGGCTGGGTGAAACCGACAGGTCTTGGCGCGCGGAGGAAGGGGTGGCGTGGAGCCCGGCCGGCTTCCTCCCAGGCTGCGCTCTCTTGCGGCTTCCCGAGACTTAGGGCTTGGCTCCGCGGTAGCTCTGGCTGCAAACTCATCGGCCCCAGAAAGTAGGTCAGCGTGCGGCGAGCTCTGTCCGAGGCCGCGCTGCCGGCCCCGCCGCGCCCCTGGCCTCTGTCTCCTGCAGCCTCTCCGGCCTGCGGTCGGCGCCCTCGTCATCCCCCGGGTCTGCAGCGTCCTCCTGTCTTTGGGCTCCTCTTCTTTCTCGCCTCCTGCCCTCTCCCTCGCTCTCTCCATCCTTGGAGACTCCTCCTCCTCTCTCGCTCCTCTTCCCTTTCTCGACTCCTGCCACGCTGTCCCCAACTCCGACCGTCTGACACCCTCCCCTCTTTCCTCTCCTCTTCACGTCTTGGCACATTCACTTCTGGTAGCAGTAGTTAATAATACAACCAGCCAGTCTGTTGTCTTTTTAAAGAGGTCTCCTGCTTGTTTCAAAGACATCAAAAGACGTAGAATAGTTAACATGAAAAAAAAGAGAAAAATCCCATTACTGAGAAATAGCTTTAGTTAACACTGGACGCATGATACTCAGATGTATTTTTATGTATACACAGAGTTAGACGATATAAATATTTTATAAAAATGAGACTGCAGATAGATGCTTTTTCATTAAAAGTATTCATTTTAATAATTTAATTTTATTTGCATTCAATACAAAAAACTACAGTATAGTGAAGTGGAAATAATTGTTGAATTTTATTTTATTTTTGTTACTTTATTATTATTTCTCTTGGGGATAATATTATTTCTCTTGCGCTGTCGCCCAGGGTGGAGTGCAATGTCACCATCTCACCTCACTGCAACTTCTAGTGATTCTCCTGCCTCATCCTGCTGAAGAGCTGGGATTACATCGTCCTGCTAATTTTTTGTGTATTTTTAGTAGAGACAGGGTTACACCATGTTGTCCAGGCTGGTCTTGAACTCTTGACCTCGAGTGATCTGTCCACCTCGGCCTCCCAAAGTGCTGGAATTTCAGCAGTGAGCCACTGCTCCTGGCCTATTCCCCCAGTACTTGGAACGGTGCCTGGCGCACAGTTGACACTTGAATAAATAATTGAACATGACTTGGAATCTTGCCTAAAAAACCTAGACACTAATTTCAACATGGTGATCCAAGTACCTAACTTTTCCAAATCAGTTAGACAAGGTTTCTAATGAGAAGGACCTTAGCTCTACCACTAGAGGTGTTCTAAGGCAATTAGCAGTTAACAGTGGAGAAGTGTTCCTGCAAATGTAGGACCATTTGCAATTCCTGAGATTAGGTGGGATCGCGGGTAGAGAAAGGAGAAGAAGGCAGAATTCAAGTTTTCTTCATCTGAGTTCATTTCCGAGCTGGTTGAATAAAAGACCTCTTTTTGGTTAATATTAGGGACATCAGGCCTCTGCATCTATAAATTGTTAATCTGTGGGAAATCTCAAGAAGGAGAAGGTTCTGGGCTTACTCTTTATCTTGCACAGAATTTACATCTGGGGAAAGGAGGTGCCAGCCCACCTCACCTGGGTGCTTCTTGGGAGGAAAGAGATGTGTAACTCTGCACCACCTGCCTATGAGGACTGGAGAATCTATTGCCTGGCTTAGTTTCCATTCAGCTGCAGCCCTTCTGAGTTGTGGCTTGGCACAGCAGGTTCCCTCTGTAGAGGATGGTCCCGAATAGGAGACTGAGCTCCAAGGGCGGTCTTAGCTTTCTTCAGTTAGATATTTCTTCAGTAGAGCCTTCCCTGGTCCCCTGACTTATGTCATGATCTTTTTATTTCCTGCCTCACAGAACAAATTCCACTTCTTGCAAGCACCTGTCTCAGTTTATAATTATGCATTCATCTGTGTGGGTTTTTGTGTTTTTTTTTTTTGAGATGGAATTTCACTCTTGTTGCCCAGGCTGGAGTGCAGTGGCACGATCTTGGCTCACTGCAACCTCCGCCTTCCAGGTTCAAGCAGTTCTCCTGTCTCAGCCTCCTGAATAGGTGAGATTACTGGCATCCACCACCATGCCTAGCTAATTCTTTGTATTTTTAGTAGAGATGGGGTTTCACCATATTGGCCAGGCTGGTCTTGAACTCCTGACCTCAAGTGATCCACCTGCCTCGGCCTCCCCAAGTGCTGGGATTATAGGTGTGAACCACTGTGCCCGGCCTTGTGTGGTTTTTACATTAATGCCTGTCATCACTGCTAGACTATAACCTCCATGAGGGCAGGGGCTGTGTCTGTTTTTATTAATAGATACATGGATGGATAGATGGATGAGTGGATGAATGGATGGATTGACAAACTAAGGAACTGAAAACGTTTTGGTTAAATTTCCTGAACTACAAAGGCATGCATCACATAAATACAGTCAGGAAGCAGATCATGCCCCTCTCATAGTGCAGCAGGATTTGAGATAGGAAAAGAACTTGAGCTGAGGACAATGAGGCCACCCGAAAAGCTTTCGGCTGCAGTATTCAAGATGCTGAAGACCTGAAGGAAAAGTGAACACAAACAACCTCGAGCTGCGGTGGTTTGGAAATTCCAAATACTCGATGTGGAGATAACCCAGCAGGTGTGGAGCATCTGTGTATGGTTCACACAGACTGTAAAGGTTTAGAAAAGCTGGGCTCAGCCTGATAGGGGTCCTCTCCTAAGATGGGACTCATGGGAGGGATGGAGAGATTCAGATGAACAGACGTAAAACACGCTCTTGGCACAAGAAGGTGTCACTAACTGGGCTATTATTTTAATAAAACACTGTCAAATCTCCTGAATGTATTTTTCGGGCCCTGTGATTTGGTTTGGCTGTGTTCCCACCCAAATCTCATCTTGAATTGTGGCTCCCATAATTCCCATGTGTTGTGGGAGGGGCCCAGAGGGAGACAATTGAATCATGGGGGCTGTTTCCCCCAAACTGTTCTCATAGTAGTGAACAAGTCTTAATGAGATCTGATGGTTTTATAAGGGGAAACCCCTTTCACTTGGCTCTCATTCTCTCTTGCCTGCCGCCATGTAAGACGTGGCTTTCACCCTCTGCCATGATTGAGCAGCCTCCCCAGCCACGCGGAACTGGGAGTCCATTAAACCTCTTTTTCTTTATACATTACTCAGTCTTGGGTATGTCTTTATCAGCTGTGTGAAAACGAACTAATCGACCCTAGCAGCCTCCTTCCACATCTTTGGCTTTTGTTTCTTCCTTGTAAGATGTCTGGTGGCCCGCATTGGCAGCTCAGTCTTAAGCCACCTATGGCGTATGAGGTTATCCTCATGGATTTGGTATTCTCAGTCTAACCCGAGGCCACTAACTGGGCAGTGTGACTTCCTGAGCCTCGCTGGAATGCAGAGCTACTGAAGTGGGCCCCTCGATAGACAGTTTAGGTTCCTGGAATAAGGAGTGGAGAGAAGGCCTTTTGTGTTTGCAGATGCTATGGGTGGAGACAGCCTGAGTCCACACACCTGTGTGAACCCACTACATAGTTTAGTTTTAGCTGATTTTTTTCAACTCTTGATTCCATGTAGATAAAAGAACAAGTTGTTTGGCTTTTTCTCTTTGTAACCATTTGCTTCAGAATTAGGTAAGGCTCAAATCCAAATCCCAGTATCCAAGCAGAAAAACAGCTGATTACCAGCATGGAGATGTTGAATAGGGAGACACCCTTTGCAGGGAACCTGGAAACCAGCCACTAATGACAGAAGCATAATCTGCATTCACTTCCCACTGATTAACTCCTGCTGGATGTCCCACAAAAACCTGGACCTCAACATGTCAAATGATGAGCTTGTGACATTCCCTGGGTTCCCCTCTCTTAGTGGCTAACACCACCAGTATATCTACTTGTTTGTGTTGGAGAATCACGCATGGCCTTCGACACTGTCCCTTTCCTCGCCTCCACATGCAGTCCATGATTGTGTCCTGCTGGTCCTGCCTCCCATGTGTCTCTCTGAGGCGTCCCTTCTCGCCTTCTCCTCTCCACCCCCCTCTGGCATCTCTAGCCAGGCACAGAGAGTGCAGGGTTCTCCTCATCGGTCTCCCTGCCTTCATTATCACCCCTCCTCAAATCCGATCATTCCACAGCCACTGGTGGTCCACATTCTGTTAGAATAAACCCTCTTCATGACTTCACCTGGGCAAGTGATCCCAGCTCTATATTTTCCTTCCTGGTGACCCAGGCTCCAGCCAGGATGAACCTCCTTTGTTCATCTACTCCAACACGTGGGCCACTCTCTGCGCTGCCCCTCCAACCCATCCCCAACCTTGTTCCCACTGCCTGGCTAATTCTTCCTCATTTTGTTTAAGTCTGGGAAGACAGCACTTCTTAGTCCCCAAAGCTGTCAGGGGGCTGGGCGCGGTGGCTTGTGCCTGTAAACACAGCACTTTGGGAGGTCGAGGCAGGTGGATCACCTGACATTAGGAGTTTGAGACCAGCCTGGCCAACATGGCAAAACCACCAAAAATACAAAAATTAGCCAGGTGTGGTGGTATGCACCTGTAATACCAGCTACTTGGGAGGTTGAGGCAGGAGATTCGCTTGAACCCAGGAGGTGGAGGTTGCAGTGAGCCGAGATCACATCATTGTACTCCAGCCTGGGCCATAGAGTGAGACTCTGTCTCAAAATAAAACAAAACAAAACAAAAACAAAAAGCCATCAGGGTAGGGGGCTTCTCATGCTCCCTCCTGGCAGGTGTCAGTCTGTGTTGGAATTCCTTCACTGTTGTAACTTCAGTGCCTAGAGTAGAGTCTAGCACAGAGTAGGTGATGAATAAATGTTTATAAAATGAATGAGTGAACAAAAACGAGTTTGTCTTGGCACGAAATGGGCATATGAAGGCTTGACAGGTTACCAGGGCGTATTAATGAGAAATGATGACTTTCTGGCTAATGAGGTAGTGTATAATTCTAATTTTTCTCATTTCCTTCTCTACCTCATCTTCTCATTCTTCTCCCTTCCTCCTTTTGGCTTATGTATTTTCTAAAAGTTATACAATCAGGATGTCTTTATTTTATAATAATATAAGAAAAAATGTGTCATTCGTTTTATGACCACAAAGAATGAATTTTGCATTTTGCATCACAGAGATGAGACACTGAACCCTGGGGGCTGTTCCTTGAAGGTTGGGGGCAGCTCTCTCTTCTGGATGTATTTTTCCTTAACTACATTTCGTGTTTCAAGGATTTTTAGCCAACTGAGATAGATGTATGTGAATGAAATGGCTAAAAAAAAAGTCTTCCAAAGGCTAAAAGTCGGCAAAAGAATAAATGACATTTAAAAGGAAGCAAAAACACTGAAGAAACTAAATGCTACATATCATGGAGAAATGAATGCATTTTGACAAATACTTGTTACAAATATGAAATTAAGGTGGACGTGCCCTTGGCAGATAAGCCGAAAGTGCTCTAGCGTGGAAGGAGGGAGATGCCTCCCCGCACGGGCTGTGCATGGCCATCCCCATGACTGCTGGCTCCCCTTCACCCCACAGGGATCATAAACATGAGTTTCCACCCAGCCCGCTCCTGCCTGAAGAAGGGAGGTGCTCTTCCCTGGCCCAGGCATCTGGCTGTGTGTCGGGTCCTTAGATGGGAACAGCAGGCTGGAAGTTAGATCTCGGGTAGGAAAGAAAGAGTGCCCTGTTTTGTTGTTGTTTTTTTAAATCTCTGGGTCTTGTTCTTTTGGATCTCAACTTCCAGGAAGTGAAATGTCTAGGAAACTGCTTCTGCCTTCAGTGTGTGTTCTAGTTACCCAGTGCTGCATGACACATTCCCCATATTTTCATGGTGTCAAATAAGCATTCGTGGGCAGAATTCCCTCTCTTCCTCCCTCCTTTCTCTTTCCTCCTTTCCCTTTTCTCCCACCCTCCCTTCCTCTCTTCCTTCCTTCCTTTTTTGATGGAGTCTTGCTCTGTCACCCAGGCTGGAGTGCAGTGGCATGATCTTGGCTCACTGCAACCTCCTCCTCCTGGGTTCAAGCGATTCTCCTGTCTCAGCCTCCTGAGTAGCTGGTATTACAGGTGCGCACCACCACACCCAGCTAATGTTTGTATTTTTTTGTAGAGAGGAGGTTTCACCATGTTGACCAAGCTGGTCTCGAACTCCTGACCTCAGGTGATCCACCCACCTCGGCCTCCCAAAGTGCTGGGATTACAGGCATGAGCCACCGCACCCGGCCTGTAGGGCGGAATTCTAACAGGATACCATTCGGATAGCTGTGTCTGTCCCCCATTGTGTGGGCCCTCAGCTGGGTTGGCCCTACAAGGCTGGGGGCTGGAATCATGGAAGACGCCTTTGCTCATTTGTCTGGCAATTGATGTCAGCTGTTAGCTGGGGGATGGGGCACAGGAGGCTCAGTTCCTCCCCACGTGGTTCTTTCCATGTTTCTCTCTGCCTGGATTCATTTGAGCTTCCTCACAGAAGGATGGCTGTCTTCCCAGAGCACAGCAACAGGAAACTGTATCCTCTGATGACTTCTCCTTTGGAGTCACACAGCACCACTTCCTTGTGGGGAGCAGTCATGGCCACTATCCTGACCCGAGGGTGTGAGGATATGGACCCCACCTCTCATGCGGGTGAGCGTGCGTGTCACACTGTCAGAGCATGTCAACTGGGAGATCTTGCCGTCATTTAGGAACTCCCCTGCTCAAAGATCTTTGATGACATTCCATTCTACACTGGGGACAAAACCCAAGCACCATGCCCTGTGGCCTGTCCCCCTGTCCCTTAACCACTGAGCAGCCCCTCTGGCCAACTTTCTGGGTCTCTAATGCATCAAGGTCTTGGTCTACCCAGGGCCTTCACGCAGGCTCTCCCCACCCCACCCAGTACCATCTTCTTTCCGTCTTTGCAAGGCTGACTCCTCCTCAAGTCTCACCTTACAGGACACCCTTTCAAAGAGGCCCTTCCTGCTCACCTTAAGTTGGTTCAGATATTCTCTGTTACCACTTCATGTTCATTTCCTGTGTGGGCCTCTTCCACTTTGGGATTACGTATTGATTTCTTTTTTAAAAAAATTATTTATTTTTTATATTTGACACAGAGTCTTGCTCTGTCACCCACACTGGAGTGCAGTGGCATGATCTTAGCTCACTGCAGCCTCTGCCTCCTGGGTTCAGGTGATTCTCCTGCCTCAGCCTCCTTTGTAGCTGGGACCACAGGCGCATGCCACCATGCTCAGCCAATTTTTGTATTTTTGGTAGAAATGGGGTTTCACTATGTTGGCCAGGCTGGTCTCGAACTCCTGACCTCAAGTGATCTGCCCGTCTTGGCCTCCTGAAGTGCTGGGATTACAGGCATGAGCCACTGCACCCAGCGTGATTTCTTTTTTAAGTATAAGATCTATGCCGATTTTATTCCAAATACATGCCTATTGCAAAGCCCAGTGCCTGGCATATGATTTTCACCCAGTAGAGATATGTTACATGAACAAGTAAGTGCTCCAAGGTGCCGGCTTCAGGGAGGCCAGCTGAGAGCTGATTCTGAGGCTGGCCTGGAGCCCCAGTTGATCACATCCCCTAAAGGTCCCTGGGCTTCGTTCCCTTCTGCTCTCCCCTAGTATTTGCAACTTTGATGTCATGCTTCAGCCTTGACCCAGCTATGCTAGGGCATTAAAGAGAGGTCGCTGCCTGTCGAGGTTTTAAGTGACTTAGGTGGGAAGCAGCGCCCCCTTGCGGCAGGAGTGCTGATGGACACCACTGGGAACCAGTTTAGAGATCCAGCTGCTCTTCCCCTTGACATTCATTGAGATCATTTCCACCCTCAGAGAATCTGGGTTTTATTGGTATTTGTGAAGGTCTCTTTTTATTACAGTTAGCAGCTAGGGAAAGACGCCATCACACAAATATGCTTGCAAAGAGCTGTTGGGTTGAGTAGAAAATGTTGCAGATATTAAGAATGTGACTTTTTGTTGGCTGCCACCAGGTGAATTGACTTAGGGAAACTGTGATTTATTTTTGGCTTATAACTTCCAAGAATAAAACCTGTAAAATTATGCTGTGACCCCACTGCTAATTATCTTTCCTTTGGTCACTCTGCTCTGCCCCTGTGGTCCCTGCTGATCCTCAAAGCCAAGCAGAAGGCCCCACCCTCAGGACATTTGCACTTTCTGTCCCCAAGTGCTCTTGCCTTAGAGGTTTTCGCTGCTCACTTCCTCCTCTCCTTCAAGTCTTTGCTCAAAGAACATCTTCTCCACAAGGCCTTCTCTGACCAACCTGTTTAATTGCAAGCTCCCTGCCAAGGTAGGCTCCAGCCCCCCTCCAAAGAACTTATTCATGCCATTGATCCTAGCACTTCAGGAGGTCAAGGTGGGTGGATCGCTTGAGGTCAGGAGTTCGAGACCAGCCTGGCCAACATGGTGAAATGTTGTTTCTACTAAAAATACAAAAATTAGCTGGGTGTGGCGGTGCTTGTAATTGCGACTGCTTGGGAAGCCGAGGCCTGAATGACAGAGTAAGACCGTCTCAAAAAATATTTTGTGCTAATTGTCTGACTGTTCCCACCAGATGTCATGCTCTAGGAGGGTAGGAATTTGTGTCTGCTTTCTTTTTCTTTCTTTTCTTTTCTTTTCTTTTCTTTTCTTTTTTGAGATGGAGTTTTGCTCTTGTTACCCAGGCTGGAGTGCAATGGCGCGATCCCAGCTCACTGCAACTTCTGCCTCCTGGATTCAGGCAATTCTCCTGCCTCAGCCTCCCGAGTAGCTGGGACTACAGGCGTGCACCACCATGCCCAGCTAATTTTTTTTTTGTATTTTTAGTAGAGACAGGGTTTCACCATGTTGACTAGGATGGTCTCGATCTCTTGACCTCGTGATCAACCCATCTCGGCCTCCCAAAGTGCTGGGATTACAGGCGTGAGCCACCTCGCCCGGCCGTGTCTGCTTTCTTTGCTGCTGCATCCCCAGCTCCCGAGACAGTGCCTGGGCCATAGTAACTCCTCAAAGAATACTTGCTACATGAATGAATAAACAACTCTGTCAATTACAATCTTTCATTCCAGGCATATAACAGTTTGATAATCAATACCAACAACGTTTAAGATATTTCTTATTGTCTCTGTTTTATAGAAGAAGAGACAGAGACTCAGAGAGGTCAATTAACTTGCCTAGGGGCACACAGGTACTACATGGCTCAGTTTGAAATAGAATTAAAATGAAGCTGACAAATCAATGCACTCTTTTTTTTTTTTGAGATGGAGTCTTGCTCTGTCACCCAGGCTGGAGTGCAGTGGCGTGATCTTGGCTCACTGCGACCTCCGCCTCCTGGGTTCAAGGGATTCTCCTGCCTCAGCCTTCCCAGTAGTGAGATTACAGACATGTGCAATCATGCCAAGCTAATTTTTGTATTTTCAGTAGATATGGGGTTTCTCCATGTTGGCCAGGCTGGTCTCAAACTCCTGACCTCAGGTGATCTACTCACTTTGGCCTTCCAAAGGGCTGGGATTACAGGGATGAGCCACCATACAAGCCCAACACACTCTTTAGTTCTGCATTCTTTCCTATTGATGCAAACACCTCAAAGAGACCCAGCCCTCCTCTATGGATGGGCAAGGACAGGCAGGATCAAAGAGGAACATTAATACAATTTCAGGGACGAGACATTTGGTATAGGCAGAAAGTGCAGAGGAATGTGGGCTGTTCAGCTGGAGGGTTCCTTTGTAAATTTTGGGCGAAGCACTGATTGGTTGTTCCCCACGCCAGGCCACAGATGCTGCAAACCGGAAGACGTGGGGATGCGTTTCAGGAAGTCTTGTCTGTCTCAGCCCAGTCTCAGAACTGGAAGGACAATCTCCCTAGACTCCATGCCGATCACATTTCCCAAAGAAACTGTTTCTGCCGACCACATCTCATATTTGTAATTATGTTGATAAGTAATTATATGCGATATGGTGGTAAATATGGGAGTCACACAAGACATTTTCAACTCAGAGCCTGTTGTCTTCAGTTCACAATTGCAAAAATGTGGAACCAGCCCAAATGCCCATCCATCAATGAGTGGGTAAAGAAACTGGTGAGGCCAGGTGCCCTGGCCTATACTGTAATCCCAGCACTTTGGGAGGTTGAGGCGGGCAGATCATGAGGTCAGGAGTTCAAGACCAGCCTGGCCAGCATGGTGAAACCCTGTCTGCACTAAAAATAGAAAAAATTAGCCAGGCATAGCGGCATGTGCTTGTAGTCCCAGCAACTGGAGAGGCTGAGACAGGAGATTTGCTTGAACCTGGCAAGTGGAGGTTGCCGTGAGCTGAGATCAGCCAGTGCATTCCAGCATGGGCAACGGAGCAAGACTCCATCTCAAAAAAAAAAGAAAAGAAACTGTGGTATACACACACACACACACACACACACACACACACACACACAGGAATACTACTCAGCCCTGAAAAGGAATCAATTAATGGCATTCATAGCCACCTGGATGGGACTGGAGCCCATTATTCTGAGTGACGTAACTCAGGAATGGAAAAGCAAACATCGTATGTTATCACTCATAAGTGGAAGCTAAACTGTGAGGATGCAAAGGCATGAGAATGATACGATGGACTTTGGAGACTTGCGGGGAAGGGTGGAAAGGTGGTGAGGGATAAAAGACCACAAAATGAGTTCAATGTTTATTGCTCAGGTGATGGTGCATGAAAAACTCAGAAACCGGCCAGACACAGTAGTTCACACCTGTAATCCCAGCACTTTGGGAGCTAAGGCAGGTGGATCATCTGACATCAGGAGTTCGAGACCAGCCTGGTCAATATGGTGAAACCCCATCTCTCCTAAAAATACAAAAAATTAGCCAGGCATGGTGGTGCTTGCCTGTAATCACAGCTACTTTGGAGGCTGAGGTTAGAGAATTGCTTGAACCCGATAGGCAGAGGTTACAGTGAGCCAAGATCACGCCACTGCACTCCAGCCTGGGCAACAACAGTGAAAACTGCATCTCAAAAAAAGAAAAATCTCAGAAATCACCACTAAAGAACTTTCTCATGTAACCAAATATGACCTGTTTCCCAATAACCTACGGAAATAAAAAATAAATAAGCTGTCTGCTGTCTTACTGCCTGGAATCAGGTCTCAGGAGGGATTCAAAGAAGAGACGACCGGATTCTGGTCTGATGCTGCTGGGTTCCCTCTAGTAGCTTGGAAATAAGCTGAACTGGAGAGGTTAGAGTTCCCAGTGGGGTCTTCAGGCACGCTGGGCCTGAGAGAGCAATGTTATAGATGGTCTGTGGTTCTCAAAGTGTGGCCTTTGGAAAGCCTCACCTGGAAACCTGTGAGAGACGCAGATTCTCTCCCGCTCCCGCTCCGTGCTGAATCTGCGGTCCCAGCAACCTGTGTTTTAACAAGCCCTCTGGGTGGTTCTGAAGGTTGAGAACCACTTGTATATATCACTGCAAAAACAGGGCCTCAGTGACCTTCTGATCCCTTCAATATTGGTTGTCCTCCAACAGCTGGGCTGTAGGATCTGGAGTCCGATCTGGGTGTGAATGCAAGTTTGAACACAAAAGGAGTTAATTTCCCTGAGCCGCAGTTTTCTTTTACTTGTAATATGGGGATAAGTAATATCTGCGATCTAGGGTTGTGATAGTTAAAATTAAAGAGATAATGCATGTGAAGTCCCTGATACATAGTAGGTACTTCATTTGCCTCCTGCCTTCCTCCTCTATTAGTCCTGGCTTTCGTTCTTGTTATGAGCAACAGAAAGTCAATTCACAACAACTTAAGGAAAAGTTAAAACTTTATGGGTTCAGGGAACTCCTGGAAGATCAGTCCATCCTTGCTGCCTCAGATTTATCTCATCTCACTAATTCCTGAATCCACAATCATCAGGTTTTTATACCTCTACTCCACCGAAGCTGCACTTCTCCCGATTCCCAGTGACCTCCTTGTGGCTAAATCCAATGGTCCTTTCTTAGTCTCTGTCTGGTGTGACCTGTCAGTAGCATTTGGCACAGTTGATCACTTTTTTCTGGACAAGCTTTCTTCTCTTGGCTTCCAGGACACCCTCCTCTCCCGGTCCTCCGATTTTTAGGTCTTCTTGATCTCTGTCATTCTGTGACTCTCTAAAGGTTCGAGTGTCCCAGAGCCCAGGTTGTGGCCCTCTTCTCTTTTATTTTTTTTGAGACAGAGGCTCACTCTGTCTCAAGTGCAATGCATGATCTTGGCTCACTGCAACCTCTGCCTTCCGGGTTCCAGTGATTCTCCTACCTCAGCCTCCTGAGTAGCTGGGATTACGGGTGCATGCCACCATGCCCAGGTTATTTTTTGTATTTTTAGTACAGATGGTGTTTCACCCTGTTGGCTAGGCTGGTCTCGAACTCCTGACCGCAAGTGATCTGTCCTTCTTGGCCTCCCAAAGCGCTGGGATTACAGGCATAAGCCACCATGCCTGGCCCCTCTTCTCTTTTCTGTCCATACTCTCTTCCTAGATGACCTCATCCAGCTTCAAGTTTTAATCTCATCCATGTGCTGACAACTTCCAAATTTACATCCCAGCTGGGACCTCTGTATTGAATTCTACTCTAGAATATCCAACTGCCTCTGCAGCATCTCCTCTTAGATGCCTAATAGCTCTGTCAAATGCAGCGTGTCCCAAACAGAGCTTGTGGTTGCCCTTGTACCTACCAGAACCCGCCCCATCATAATTTTCCCATCTCAGTTAATGGCAGCTCCATCTTCATGTAACTCAGGCCTAAATCCCTGGCTTCCTGCTTGTTGCCTCTTTTTCTCTCATGTATACATCCACTTGGCAGCAATTCTTGTTGATTCTGCTTTCAGGATCTGGAGCCTGATTCAGTGGTGGAGGTTCCCATCATCTCTCATCTAGATTTTTGTAGTGGC
>CM052654.1:8567415-8583218 GCA_028533165.1 Leontopithecus rosalia
TGGAAACATGGGATGTCTCTCAATGGTTTGACTTGGAATCACATATTGTCATTTCTGACTACAGCCCAATGGCCAAAATCAGTCACTTGGGGGTGGGGGGGAAACAAACCCCAGCTGCCCTCCTGCACTGCAAGGTCACAGGCAGCAGAGAGTGAAGGATTTAGAACACTCGTTTAATATCCAACAATAAGCTTGGCGGAAAGAAAGAAATTCTTGTCCATTAGTTCCTGAGAAGGTCTTGGGCTGATTCTCATTTGACTGAACTGCTTCACTCAATCACTGGGGCCTGGGGCAGAAAGTCAAATGGTTAGGCTTGTACCGTGCGCTCACTTGCAGAGATGGGCAGTGGGGTGGGTAGGTAGGGAGCTTAGCCTTTCCCAAGCCCCAGGACTGAGAATCAGAAAAAGATATCCTTCCAAAGGAAATCTAGGTTTGCTGTTACCAATGTGGGGTTGTCTGGACGTTGTGCTAACAAAATCACAAGTTCTTTGTTTTGTTTGTTTTGAGACCGTGTCTTGCTCTGTCGCCACGCTGGAGTGCAGTGGCACAATCTCGGCTCACTGCAACCTCCGCCTCCTGGGTTAAATTGATGTTCCTGTCTCAGCCTCCCAAGTAGCTGGGACTACAGGTGTGTGTGTGACTGTGCCTGGCCAATTTTTTGTATTTTTAGTATTTTTCACCGTGTTGGCCAGGATGGTCTCCATCGCCTGACCTTGTGATCCACCGGCCTCGGCCTCCCAAAGTGTTGGGATTACAGGCGTGAGCCACTGTGCCCAGCCTAAAATCACAAGTTTTTCACTCTGGAGTTACGGCCTCCCAAATGTAGATGCCTATCCTAATCCCCTAAACGTACAAATATGTTATCCTACATGGCAAAGAGGAATTAAACTTGCAGATGGAATTAAGGTTGCTACTTAGTAACGTTAAGATAGGGAGAGTAAGGTGGGTTATCCAGGTGTACCCAATGTAATTACAGATGTTCTAAAAAATGGAAGATGGGGGCAGTGAGAGACATGAGACAGAAGTCTGGAGGCATCTGGCAAGGGGCAGGCTTGGGGAGCAGAAAACATTGCATGGCATGGAACAGCCACTGTGGCACTTGGCTTGGGAGTCTGAAAGCAGAACCTTGCCTAGGAATACAGCGAAAGAGAAATCCACAGGCTACCTCAAACTGAAATCTCCCGCTGTTTGCATGGGAAGCACGTTGTCATGGCAGGCTGGAGGCTCTGGGGGCTGGAGACTTGGCTTGCTTTTCCTGGCTTTTGGAGGCTGCCCACGTTCCTTGGCTCCTGGCCTCCTTTGATCTTCAATATCAGCAACAAAGCATCTCTCTAACCCTGCTTCTGTCTTCATGTTTCTCTTTCATTGCCTCCTTCTGTTTTTAAGAACACCTGTGATTACACAGGGTCCACCTACATAACCCAGGATACGCTCCCTCTCTTACTAACTAGCAACCTGAAATCCATCTGTAACCTTACTTCCCCCTTGCCATGCAGGGTAATAGACTTGCAGGTTTTGGGGATTAGGAAATGTGCCTCTTTATGCCTACTGCGGGTACAAAGTGTAATTGTGGCCCTATGTGGTCCACATGGTACCTTCAGTGGGTACCCAGGACATGGTTCCATGACTGACAAATCCACATCATGGGGTGTGGCTAGAAGAGAGCGCATGTTTACTTCATGTTCCTTCCGAGAGCTTGGTCGGCTCTAGTTAAGTATTTGCTGATGTTGAATAAGACTCTCCTGTCCCATTGAAGCTGTTTAAATTGATGGGCTTCTGATTTCAAACTGGAAGTGGGAAACATGTCTGTCTTAGTTTGTTTTCTGTTGTTTACAAGAAAGGACCTGAAACTGGGTAATTGATAAAAAAAGAAATTGATTTCTTAGTTTTCTGGAGACTGAGAAGTCAGGGACTGAGGAACTGCATCTGGTGAGGGCTTTCTTGCTGCGGGGATTCTGCAGAGTCCTGAGGTGGGTGCAGGGCATCACATGGTGAGGGGGCTGAGCTAGCTCAGGTCTCTCATCTTTTTTTTTTTTTGAGACAGAGTCTTGCTCTGTGGCCCAGGCTGGAGTGCAATGGTATGATCTCAGTTCACTGCAACCTCCACCTCCCAGGTTCAAGTGATTCTCCTGCCTCAGCCTTGGAGTAGCTGGGATTACAGGCACACACCACTATATGTGACTAATTTTTGTATTTTTAGTAGAGCCAGGATTTCACCATATTGGCCAGGGTGGTCTTGAACTCCTGACCTCAAATGATATGCCTGCCTCGGCCTCCCAAAATGCTGGGATTACAGGCATGAGCCACCACATCCAGCCTCCTCTTCTTCTTATAAAGCCACCAGTCCCACTGCCATAATAACCCACTAATCCATTAAACCACGAATAGATTAATACATTCCCAATTGCCTCTCTTGAGGGTTCTACCTCTTAATATTGCCACATTGGAAATTAAGTTTCAATGTGAGTTTTGGAAGGGACATATATTTAAATGATAGCAATATCCTTTCTCCAAGTTACTAAACTTCTGCTTCCACCGTGGAAGGGGCAGAATGCCCCATTGTGATGCCACATTAAGAAATACATTTAGGGGCACAAGTGCAGCTTTCTTATGTGCCTGGGCTTTTAGTGAACCTGTCAGCTGGATAGTTCTGACACATTGTGTCCACTTCTTATTCGTCACCACCTTCCTACCCTCTCAGCTTTCTAAGTCTCCAGTGTCTATTATTCCACTTTCTATGGAGCTGTGTATGTAGACAGTGGAATATGCCATATTTGGCTTTCTGTTTCTGAGTCACTTCACTTAAGATAATGACATCCAGTTCCATCTATGTTGATTTAATTCTTTTTTATGGCTGTATAGTATTCCATGGATTGTATATGTGTGGAATATATTTATATATATATTTATTTATATGGCTATACATGTGGTATGCGTGTGAATAGATATATGTATATGTATTAGAAAGAAAATGTGATTTTTAAAATGCAGTCATCTGTTGATGGATGCTTAGTTTGATTCGATATATTTGCTATTGTGAATAGTGCCATAAGATACACACAAGTGCAGATATCTTTTTGGTGTTAAAATGTCTTTAATTGTTATGTGAGGAACCCTAAGGCATGGATGGAAAGAGCACTGGACTGAGAGCCGGAGCCCTGGCCCTGGCCCTGCCTCTGCCTCTTACTGGAAATGATTTTCAAGGCTCTGCCTAGTACTAGCATTCCAGAAGTCTTTGGCCTCGCTTGGCTAGTGTTGGAGAGAAATCTTTTAAGAGGGAGGGACTTGTGTGAGAGAAGTGCCTGGAAGTGCCTGGTTTTTTGTTTTTTGTTTTTTTTCGGGGGCAGCTGGTTCTCCAGAGTTGGAGTAAATCTTCACCTGTTACAAAGGAGAGATAGTTCAGAATCCATTAGAGCAGCAACTTTTGTCTATTATGCAAAAGTCTAACAGAGTGACACGGAAGCCGGCTGGAAGCCCAGCGCCTCTGCCCGAGGCTTTGCACAGGAAGTGCCTGGTCCCATTTCCCCAGAATCTTTTTCTGGTCTGGTCTGGTCTGCACTGGGTAGGGAGGGGCGAGCTGCACACAGATCTGTGCCCCAAGCTTCCTTTGCCCAGTCTGGCACCTGAGAACCCTGGGCTCATGTTACCGCTTAGATGTGGAGAGGGAGCTGGACAGTGGATTCCAGGCCTTCACAGCGCTGGTAGCCAATGTCCCTGGTACTTTTCCAGAGCCCAGTGGCAAGAGAAGGGCTGACCAGCTTAGGACAATATCAGCTCCCATTTCTAAAGTGTGGGGTTGTTCTTGTTGAGACTGTTGCCCAGTCTGGAGTGCAGTGGTGTGATCTCGGCTCACTGCAACCTCCACCTTCTGGGTTCAAGCGATTCTCTTGCCTCAGCCTCCCACGTAGCTGGGACTACATACAGGTGCACACCCACCACGCCCCGCTAATTTTTTTTTTTTTTTTTGAGACGGAGTTTCGCTCTTGTTACCCAGGCTGGAGCGCAATGGCGCGATCTCGGCTCACCGCAACCTCCGCCTCCTGGGTTCAGGCATTTCTCCTGCCTCAGCCTCCTGAATAGCTGCGATTACAGGCACGTGCCACCATGCCCAGCTAATTTTTTTTTTTTTTTTGTATTTTTAATAGAGACGGGGTTTCACCATGTTGACCAGGATGGTCTGGATCTCTTGACCTCGTGATCCACCCGTCTCGGCCTCCCAAAGTGCTGGGATTACAGGCTTGAGCCACTGCACCCAGCCTAATTTTTGTATTTTTAGTACATACCAGATTTTACCATGTTGGTCAGGCTGGTCTTGAACTCCTAACCTCGTGATCCACCCACCTTGGCCTCCCAAAGTGCTGGGATTACAGGCGTGAGCCACAAAGCCGGCCTAAAGATCAACTTTTACCCCTATTTCTAGGCCAGGTGTTTGGCTGAGGCCTCATCTCTCTTCCTCAATTGATGGACATGAGACCTAAACCCACCCCAATCAGCATTGCCCTATCCTGGCCAAATGATTGGTTGAAGGGCAGCATGTGACCCAAGTTGATCAAATCAGAGTGAAACCCACGACTTGCCCAGGAGCTAAACGGAAGAGAATTTCTTTTTTTTCAAGACTTGCACCTGGGGAAACATGAGGGGAAAATCTGTCTGAGCTGTAGCCAATACAGCAGAAGACAAAGGCAGAGAAAAGTCAGTGAGATTGTTCAAGTTCCATAACCTGGCCACACCTCCGTCTGCCATTGCTCGTTTTTTCTTTGTTGTTTTTTTTTCTGTTTTATGTCAGTGGGTCCCTTTTTTGCTTAACCATTTTGAGTTAAGGCCTTTGCTCTGGACCAACCCGGCCCCTTGCATGGTCTCTTTTCATCTCTTTGTGCATTGAACATTTGCTCGCCTGTGACTTCAACACCTGTACAATTTATCAAAGAGGACTGTGGACACAGGTGACAGACAGGTCATTAATGACAGGTTTTCTGAGTGGCAAAAACTGTCTCTAAAATAGGATGCTTTGTGTTCTCCCATTTGAAATGGCTTCACCGTTAAGTCACGCAGGGAGGTTTTGGCCCTTACATTTGTAGGGGCGTAACAGCGCAACAAAGACCCAAGAATCGATTTCCCTTTTTTGGAGTGAGTAAATATAGAACTAGCCATTTCCAGAAAGCAATGTGCTAGATAAATGTACTTCCATAAGAAGAAGATTTTCCTTATAATTATACCAAGCTAACTAGCATTTTACAGTCTTTACTCTTTGCAAAGATTTTTACGTGATCAAACCAACCGAAGTTAAAATCACCCCAAGAGGTGTGTATCATAATCCCCATTTTATGCATCTGGAAATGGAAACTCCACTGCATGAGGTTAAAATAGGTCACCCATGTTCTCTAGTTAATGAGGGTAAGAGACAGAATTGGAATTCGGGTCTCTGTGATTCCAAAATTCCATGTAGTTCACATCACAGCACCCTGGCAGAATAAGAAAGTTTGTGGCAGTGTTAAGTAGAATCGGCTCAGAGTCTGCTTTATATTCTTTGCTGCCAAGCCCATCTCCATGACTTCATTGGACCATTGGAAAAGGGCCATGGAAACATCAGATGTCTCTAACAGAAAGTGGTATCAGAAGTTAAGAGAAAGTTGATCTTCCTCCTCATCTTTCACCCACATCATGAGAGGAACATGTCCTGGCTGGACAGATAGTCCAAAGAGGAAGGTGAGAGATATCTGAAGCAGATGTGCCTCAGTGGAGCCCAGCCTAGATCAGCCAAACTCTAGCTGACTTATAGGCATATGGAGGATAATGAATGATTGTTATTTTAAGCCACTGAATTTTGCAGTGTTCAGGTGATTTGTTACACAGCAACAGCTGACTAATACAATCCTCAATGAAGATGATTCCCACTGGGCATAGCCACTTCTGCTGGTGTGTTGTGGTTTGTGGCCAACTGTGAGTGTGACTGTCCATAACTTTTGGTCATGTGGGACTGCTTATGCTCAAATAGTCTTTTTTGAACATAGCTCCTGCAACTTCTGGCCATTACCGATTCTTCCATGGAAGTTAAAAACTGGCTGCTAATGCTAGGCCAGCAGACAGTCACCATGGCAACCCCTCCATCCACCCGCTCTTCTCCATCTCCAAACTGTAAATCCTACCGTTATCTTTTACCAACAACTCGAATCGAATATAAACAAAAAGATTAAAGCCTGCTTGCATTGATAGGCTTGCAAACACCTGATTGTAGGCAGCAGTAGTCTATCCAGTTTGTCAAACAGCCAGGTTCTGGGTGACAGTTCAGGTCTTGGAGAAGCAGAAAGAGCCAGGATGAGCCTTCAATACCTTTGAAAGGGGAGTAGGAAGGAAGAACCTCAGACCCCAGCACAGGTTTGAGAACACTTTTCTCCAGGCTGATGAGGAACCAAAGTTACCCTTACAGGAGTTCCACATCCTCAAGGAGGGGTTGTTACTGAACTGTGCTGTGGTCATTCATTGGGTGGAGTAAGCTTGGCAGAAGCATAGCCTCAGTGTGAACATGAGTCAACTTTGTTCCTTTTAGCAGGAGATCTGGATGATGCATTTCTGTGGCCTCCATACTCTGAATCCCAGATTGGCCCTCAAACGATATGCCTTGAATAGAGAAATGTGTTTAAATAAAGGGTTGAGAGAATGGGTGATCGGGGAGGGGGAGAAACAGACCTCTGCATGCAGAGTTCAGCTTTTCTTAGGACACATTCCTACGGAGCAGACATGGAATACCTGTCTTCGAGACAGGGACCCAAGACGAGGTATCTTTCTTTGTCTGAATCGAAAATACTAACTAGGTGGCTTTGGAGTGGGTCACAGGGTTGTTGAACAAGATGATACCGATTGTCGAAGGTTATATGGTAGCAGAACAAGAGTATGGGAATCGTTTCTGTATGTTCTCCTTTAGAACAAAGGAAGTGGGTACACAAAGACCTCAAGATCTGCCTCTGTAGCCAGACTCCAGGTGTGGAGAGAAAGTTTAGTGTCATTCATTCCACAAATAATAATTGCACACTTGCGCTCAGACTGCACCAGGGGAATGTTCCAGATAGCCCCCATTTGCCCGTTCAGACCCCCGCTTTGCTCTCTACCAGTCTCCATCTTGCTCTGGCTCCAGAGGCTGACTTGTTTGGAAAGCATCAGGCAGGCTCCAGTGCCCTCTGGCTTAGGGTTGGTTTTGGCCAATGGTGACCAGTAGTGGGAGGGGAGGTCTCCCAGCAGGAGATAGGGAGTGGGAGGGAGAGTGGGCTCAGGCAGTTTCTTCTTTGGCCCTTTCCCTTTGACTACATGATGGACAATCAGCTTTTTTCTCAGAGGGCTGATTCTATACAACTCAATCCTTTGTGACTTCCTTAACTGACCCCTCCTAGGGTGGGAAGTACTGGTTATTGCCGCTACACCCACTCCTTTGTGTAAATAAGTTCTCCTCTACTCAACCAATTCAGGTGTGCCCTCAGTCTACGTTGAGACCTGGGATTGATAAAGGAGCAATGATGCAACAGACCTGCCCATCGGGGGTGGTAGACATTGTCTTAATCCTCTCAGGCTTAAACAATGTACCATAGATTGGGTAGCTTATTTCTCGCAGTTCTGAAGGCTGGGATGTTCAAGCTCAAGGTGCTGGCCAATCTGGTTCCTGGTGAGGGCTCTCTTCCTGGTTTGGCCACCTTCTTGCTGTGTCTTTACATAGTGGAGAGAGATTGAGAAGGAGCAAATTTGTGTCTCTTCTTGTAAGGGCACAAATTTTATCATGAGGATAACCTCCACCCATGACCTCATCCATACCTAATTATCTCACAAAGGCCTCCTCTCCAAATACTGCCACACTGGGGGTTAGAGATTGAGCATATGAATTTTGGTGGTATACAACTTAGCCCATAGTGGACATCAAACACATTGTTTCATAAACATTTTAAATTATGGTACAATAAAGTCTACAATGGAAAAGTATTTGGTGCTCCTTGTCTGGGATCAGGTGCGGTCAGAAAAGGCTCCCAGAGAGGTGCCATGTTTCATGTGCTCTCTGGTGGGCACCAAAGGAAGGCGCCACGCACAGAAACACCTGAAGTGGGAAGGAGCTTGGGGTGTTCCAGGAACAAAGGAGGGCTGTGGGTGGTGGTTGGGGGAGTGGCCGAGAGGAAGCTCAGGAGGCAGGTGGTGGCCTTGAAGGGCCTTATCCTAGCAGATGGGCAAGGTATCTGCATGGGAACAGAATCTCAGCCCTTCAAGTCCCCTGTCCAGCCCCTTCTGAGATACATCATCTCCATCTGGCCGTCCCTTGTCTTCTCTCCTTGAGCCCTGAAATTTGAAGGTCATTGAAGTTATTTTTCAATCCCTATTTGGGCAGTCTGTACAAATCTGTCTTCTATCTCTCTCTTCTTGAAAGAATAGGCTTCGTGGTGGGAGATGTTGGTTAAAGGGTGCAAAGTTCAGTTATGCAGGACAAATCAGTTCTGGAGATCTGATGTACAGCATGGTGAGTATAGTTAATACTGTGCTGTGTAACTGAAATTTGCTAAGAAAGTAGATCTCACATGTTCTTATCACACACACACAAATGTGACTATGTGAAGTAATGGATACATAAATTAGCTTGACCATGGTAACCATTTCATAATGCTTATGTATATCAAAACATCATGTTGTATACCTTTAATACGTACAGTATTTATTTATCATTTGTACCTCAGAAAAACTGGAAGAAAAGAAAATCAGGGCTGGGCACAATGGCTCATGTCTGTAATCCCAGCACTTTGGGAGGCCAAGGTGGGCAGATCACCTGAGGTCAGGAGTTTGAGACCAGCCTGAGCAACACGGTGAAACCCTGATTCTACTAAAAATACAAAAAAATTAGCTGGGTGTGGTGGCACATGTCTGTAATCCCAGCTACTTGGGAGACTGAGGCATGAGAATCTCTTAAACCCAGGAGGCAGAGGTTTCAGTGAGCCCAGATCGTGCCATTGGAGTACCACCAAAAGGTACTCCAGCCTGGTCAGTAAGAGAGAAACTCTGTTTCAAAAAAAAAAAAAAATGGGGGGAAAAAAGAAAAGAGAGAGAGAAAGAAAGTTTCAAGGAGGTCTCCAGCCCACGATCACCTGCTGATCTTAGTAAGGAACTGGTTCAGGGTCCCCCTGGCTTAAAATGCTGAGTAAAGACTGGGTGACCTTCTGCCCTCCTGTCTTCCTCTGGACTGTAGAGGGCTGGGAGGATTAACACTTTGTGAACACATCGCAAGATGGCCCAGATGGCTCACAGGCAGGACCAGCCCAGTACACAGAGGCTTGGTTATGAAAGGCTCCCAGAGGCCGGGGAGGGCAAGACAGACTGCACTTGGCAGGACACTGTGGAATCTCATTTATTGGCTCCGTTATCTGAATTAGGAACAATTTGAAATTATGACCACTAGATTGAAATAAAAGATAAGAGCATTTGCAGTCTTCCTCCTCCCTGCTTGTCTGTGTTGCGGGCATTGCGAGGGCCTCGCTTACCTTTCCTCGTCTTTCAGAATCATTTAATTAAATTTAATTCAGTTCTTCTAGATCCCAGAAAGGGAGGAAGGGAGTCAGCATTTGTTATGTGCTAGGATCTGCATTAGTTTTAATCCAGAAGCCACACACAGCAATTCAGTGTCTCATTTAATCCTCCCAGTGGCCCTACTCAAAGGTATTCTTGTCTGCATCGTGAGTGTTGATATGCTGAGGCTTAGCAAGGCTGGACAACTGACTGTAGTCCCTGAGACTTCATACACCTGTTCATCCATCCACCTATTTATCTCGCGACCCGTCCTTCCTTCCATCTGTCCATCCATCCATCTCTCACCCATGCAGCAATTATTTATTGTTCATGTTTTTTTTGTGCTCTGTGCTGGGCCTGGGGTATCATCGAGGCAGGAAACACTAGGTCTTCAGCCCTCATGGCGTTCTCAGTCTAGTGGGGTGAGTGTTCAGCCCTCCCTGGGTCCCTTGGGTGAATTGTCTCAAAGAACGTCTTACCTGCCTGGGTGTGGTGGCTCACGCCTGTAATTCCAGCATTTTGGGGAGGTTAGTGTGAGTGGATTGTGTGAGTTCAGGAGTTCGAGACCAGCCAGGGCAACATGGTAAAATCCCATCTCTACTAAAAATACAAAAAAATTAGCCAGGCATGGTGGCAGGTGCCTGTAATCCCAGCTACGTGGAATGTTGAAGCATGAGAATTGCTTGAACCCATGAGGCAGAGGTTGCAGTGAGCGGAGATCACACCACTGCACTTCAACCTGGGTGACCGAGTGAGATGCTGCCACAAAAATAAAAAAAAAAAAAGAACTTCTTACCCACAGCCCCACATCAAGGTCCCCTGCAGTCTTGATTTGGTACCCACAGGAACCTGGGGCATGTCAGTGGCCCATGAGCCACCCTCAGACCTCCAAAAGGAATGTGTTTTAGGGTAAGCAACTGTCTCAGATGCCCGAGACTCAGGGGACCCCCAGGACACAGACTTTTAAGCGCTTATACCAGAGAGTCTTGGAGAAACTAGGGTGGAGAGTCACCATAGCTCAGTTGTTCTCAGCATGGGGGTGATTTTGCTCGCCCCTCCAACCCCCTGCCCAGGGATATTTGGCAATGTCTGGAGACATGTTTGACACAACTGGGGTCGTGGGGCTGCTCCCGACCTCTAGTGGGTCGAGGCTGGGAATGCTGCTAAACATCCTCCAGAGCACAGGGCACCTGCCACCCCCACCCCTACAAAGAATTATCCAGTCTAAAATGTCAGTAGTGCCGAGGATGAGAAACCCTGCCCTAGTTGATAAGGGCAATGGAAGGTGGAAGGAAGAGGGAGTATAACTGGTGGGTTTATCTAGATCAAGATGGAAACCGAGCTCTGTGAGGCTACCAGGTGATTAGACCCCCAGATTCCTAATCCACGGTTCTGCCGAGTCCTTGTTTCTCAATGAGACAGGGTCTCCTTCTGTCACCCAGATTGGAGGGTGGTGGCGCGGTCTCGACTCTGTGCTTGGTCTTAAGAATCGCCTGGAGTGCTTGTTAACAGTCAGGATTCCAGGATCCTTTCAATCCTGCTAGATCTGAATCCAGGAGAGGAGACTGGGAATCTGTGGTTTTGTCACATGAGTTTGGGAAACGCTATGCTGAGTCACCGGTGGAGACATGCAAAGCTGAGGAGGCTGAGGGCTCTGTGGAGATCAAGCCTGGCCACCTGGGTGCTGGTTCCACTGTGGGACACACAGAAAGCATGTTTCCACTACTGGTCAGGTACTCGTGGTTTTTCTTGCCTATGAATTACTCAAGCCGTTGGAGGCTAACTGGCCGTCTGCTCTGTGAATTCAACCTGAGCAGATGTGCATGCACCTGGAAGGGCTATTTGAGGACATATGGGGACCTCCTTACTGTCCATTTGGGGAGGTGGAGGCCCTGAAGTCAGATCCAGCAACAACTTGTCACAGAGCAAAAGGGCCAGGGCCGGGACTAGGACTTTGAGAATCCTGGGTCCATGACATTTTTTTCTTTGTGACAGTCTCACTCTGTCACCCAGGCTGGAGTGCAGTGGTACGATCTTGGCTCACTGCAACCTCTGCCTCATGGGTTCAAGTGATTCTCCTTTAACAGCCTCCCTAGTAGCTGGAACTATAGGCATACAGCAGCGTGACTGGCTAATATTTATTTATTTATTTATTTTTGCAGATGGAGTCTTGCTCTGGTACCCAGGCTGGAGTGCAGTGGCATGATCTTGGTGCACTGCAACCTCCACCTCCTGGGTTTAAGCAATTCTCCTGCCTCAGCCTCCTGAGTAGCTAGGATTACAGCATGCACCACCATGCCTGGCTAATTTATTTTTGTATTTTTGGTAGAGATGGGGTTTTACCATGTTGCCCAGTCTAGTCTCGAACTCCTGGCCTCTATGATCTGCCCACTTCACCCTCCCAAAGTGATGGGATTATAGGCATGAGCCACCGTGCCTGGCCTGTGACGTTTTTTATTCCTCTGTGCACCTTCTCTCCAGTGCTGAGAGCTGGGAGCCTGTGGGTGGGGGTAGTAGGCAGGGTCCTCAGGATTGACTATAAAACCCACTGCAGGATTCTGTCTGCCAGCAGAATAGCACACTGCTCTCTCCTTGTCTTATTTTGTTTATATTCTGCAATGGATATATACCAAAGGATTTTGAATCAGCTTACAAAAAAACCCCGCATGGAGTAACATGGAAGAATGTACAAAAGAATTATAAAAAATCAAATCCCGGCTGGGCGTGGTGGCTCATGCCTGTAATCTGAGCACTTTAGGAGGCGGGGGCTGGAGAATCTCTTGAGCCCAGAAGTTCAAGTTTGTTCTGGGCAATATAGTGAGACCCTGTCTCCACTAAAACAAATTAGCCAGGCATGGTGATACATGCCTGTGGTCATACATGTAGGTGATACATGCCTACTCAGAAGGCTGAGGTGGGAGGGTCATCTAAGCCCAGGAGATCGAGGCTGAGGTGAGCCGTGATCATGCTGCTGCACTGAAGCCTAGGGGACAGAACAAGACCCTGTTTCAAAACAAAACAAAACAAAATCAAACCCGGAGGAATTATCTGTAGTATCGGGAATCATCCCCAGATTTTGCTACAGTGCTATAATCAGTTGCACAAGACCTCTTCTTTTCCTTTCTTTTTATTTTTTGAGACGGAGTTTCACTCTTGTTACCCAGGCTGGAGTGCAATGGCGCGATCTCGGCTCACTGCAACCTCCGCCTCCTGGGTTCAGGCAATTCTCCTGCCTCAGTCTCCCGAGTAGCTGGGATTACAGGCACGCGCCACCGGGCCCAGCTAATTTTTTGTATTTTTAGTAGAGACGGGATTTCACCATGTTGACCAGGATGGTCTCGATCTGTTGACCTCGTGATCCACCCACCTCGGCCTCCTAAAGTGCTGGAATTACAGGCGTGAGCCACCGCGCCCGGCCTCTTTTCCTTTCTTTTGTAATGGGGTCTCGCTCTGCCACCCAGGCTGGAGTGCAGTGGCATGATCTCAGCTCACTGCAACCTCCACTTCCTGGGTTCAAGCGATTCTCCTGCTTCACATTCCCAAGTAGCTGGGATTATAGGCATCTGCCATCATGCTTGGCTAATTTTGTGTTTTCGTAGAGACAGGGTTTCACCATGTTGGCCAGGCTGGTCTTCTGACCTCAGGTGATCCATACGCCTCAGTCTCCCAAAGTGCTGGGATTACAGACATGAGCCACTGCACCTGGCCACAAGACCATTTCTTATAACAACCCATTGAAAGTTAAGATCATATACCCAGGGGTTAATGATTTTAGGGATTAAGGAAAGTTGTTATGGCAGCACCAGTTACTTTGGAAGGGTCTAAAGAATATTTTAGTATTGACATAAACAGGATATTGTAATTCTTGGACAGATGACTCAGTAATTTTGCTTCTAGAAATCTATCTTAGGCCGGGCGCGGTGGCTCACGCCTGTAATCCCAGCACTTTGGGAGGCCAAGGCGGGTGGATCACTAGGTCGAGATCGAGACCATCCTGGTCAACATGATGAAACCCCGTCTCTACTAACAATACAAAAAATTAGCTGGGCATGGTGGCACGTGCCTGTAATCCCAGCTACTCAGGAGGCTGAGGCAGGAGAACTGCTTGAACCAAGAAGGCGGAGGTTGCGGTGAGCCAAGATTGCGCCATTGCACTCCAGCCTGGGTAACAAGAGCGAACCTCCATCTCAAAAAAAAAAAAAAGAAAAAAAAGAAATCTATCTTAAAGAAAAAATTGTGGACAAAGATTTATATACCAAGGCATTTACTGAGCATTAGTTAGTCCATTCCTTAAACAGGTTTTCAGTATTTCTGTGGTGACAGGCTCTATTCTAGGTGTGGGCATGCAGTGGTGATGTGAAAGGTCATAGGGCATATAGTGTAGTGTAGTGGCATTGCTCTAGTTAATGGCATTGTCACTGGCATAGATAAACACGATTGTGTGTGAGAGAGGTAGTAGAAGCCCCAGCATCTGACAACACCTGTACTAGTCTGTTTTGCATTGCTCTAAAAGAATACCTGAGGCTGGGCAATTTGTAAAGAAAAGAGGTTTATTTTGGCTCATGGGTCTATGGAGGGTACAAGAAGCATAATGCCAGCATTTGCTCCTGGTGAGGGCCTTAAGAAACTTACAGTCATGGCGGAAGGTGACTGTAAGTCACACGGCACATGAGAGATGTCAGTCTGTTAAACAACCAGCTCTCACATAAGCTAGAAGAACTCACTGTTTCATGAGGAATTCACCCTGTGACCAAAATGCTTCCTAATAAGCTCCACCTCCAACATTGGGGATCTCACTTTAACATAATATTTGGAGGGGACAACATCCAAACTGTATCAGTATGGAACCAATAGTAGCCTCATTATAATTACAGTGAAGAACCCCAATGCAACTTGCTGTTGGCAAGCTGAGATGGAGGGAGACATGTGCAGGCATTTCAGGAAGTACCATATTAGATTTAAGGGCATCATCAGGATGATTTACAGAAGGGATACAGAATGCTGGTTCATCTGGACCATGATCAGGTGAAGGTGGGTTCAAAGTTCTACAGGGAAGCAAATGCTATCGATGCCCTGCCCAGATCCTCTGGGCTCTGTTCTAATGTGTGCAAAGAGAGTCTTCTGCAGAGGTTGCATCTGCAGAGGACTCCACAGGGATTGAAATGTGGAGGCAGAGATTGCATCTCTGCAGTGTCTGTGCCTCTCCACCAAAGGGCCTGCTCTAGCCCGTGCACAGGGGACAAGCTAGAAATGCTGACGAGTTCCTAATGCCAGGAGCAGCATTCAGCCAACAGCAAGTGGGAGTCAAAGCATACTACCCCCTCAGCCTTGCCTCTCGGGCGGGAAGACTGCGACATATATTCTATGTTGTCTCTCAGACTTTCGTGGTAGAACTGAGTCCCAGCTGTCCCAGTGGTTGCCTGCTCAGTAACACAACCCTTTGTTGTCCACCTTCCATTCCATGATTAGTTTCTCCACTGTCTTTCTGATGCTTCCTTAAAATTACGAGCACTCAAATCCTTGAGATCTGCTTCCAGTGGAACCCAGTGATCTTTATAAACAGAAAAATCAAACACAGTCGATTTCTTTTAATAGATAACAGTGGATTGGCTACTTGGAAACTCTGTCCCTCTGTCACATTTTTGGCACCCAAACTCAGTTCAGGGTTCTTACTGGGTAGCCAAGTGTAGCAGATACATGAGAGTGGGCCATCATTGAACATGGAGCAGGCTCTTCATGCAGAAGCTGCCCCTGCATGGCTGTCTTTGGGAGGCCTCGGATGTGGGTAGACTTGCCGGAGGGACTTAAGAAGGGAGTGATGGTGTTAGGCAGGGCATGGTGGCTCATGCCTATAATCCCAGCACTTTGGGAGGCCAAGATGGGCAGATCACAAAGTCAGGAGTTCAAGACCAGCCTGGCCAACATGGTGAAACCCCATCTCTACTAAAAATACAAAAATTAGGCAGGTGTGGTGGTGCACGCCTGTAGTCCCAGCTACTCAGGAGGCTGAGGCAGGAGAATCACTTGAACCCTGGAGGCGGAGGCTGCAGTGAGCCGAGATCACGCCACTGAACTCCAGCCTGGGCAACAGAGCAAGGCTCTCTCTCAAAAAAAAAAAAAAAAAAAAAAAGGGAGTAATGGTGTTGATGTGAAACACGGGAAGGGAGACTAGGGACAGCCAGGCCAGGCTGGAATTCCTTTGACCATGACTTATTGACAGATGGGAGCCATATCTGTTGGCCTTGTAATTGTACATTGGAGATTTCGGTGGCATC
>CM052654.1:8583318-8627611 GCA_028533165.1 Leontopithecus rosalia
AAATGCACTAATTATAGTATTAAAATATAATATATAACTTTGAGAACTGCTTCTTACATTGATCATAGGTAAAAGTACCCACATACCACGTGACTTGCAATTCATTCAAAAACACTGACTTGCAGATGACTCAAATACAGTTGACATCATATTCACACTTATATGTGCATAGATGTGTGGGTGTGTATAATTCAAAATATAATTTTGCAGTTTGCAGGTTATCAGGCCTAGAAAATGTGTCTGGCTCATGCTCCAAAGTATATATTGGCAGAGAGATAAGACCCATGAGCATGGGGAAGAGACTCATTTTCTTCAAAGAAACTGTTCAGTATTGAAATTTTCAAATATACACGAAGGTAGAAAGAATATCATCATGAACTTTTGAGTATTCATCATCTAGCCTCAGCAGTTATCAATATCTTACCAATCCTCTTTTGTCAATGTAGCCCTCAGCATTTTTTTTTCCTGGAATATTTCGAAGCAACAAGTCACTATCAGTTTGTATGGTAATGGATTTAGGCTCATTCTTCTTCATGCGGGGCTGAAAACCCTCTCTGCACCAGGCTGTGGAGTCGTTTGCCCCCTCCCACAGCCCTGGTCACCCCCCTGCTTGCCACCCCCGCTTTCTTCCCAGGGCCATTGTTGGTAGTGGTATTTCGAGGTCGTATCTCGCTTATATCCAGGTACCTGCCACCTGCTTCTTTGGACTTAGCTGGCGTAATTCATACTGAGTGCCTGTCGCGTCTCAGGGAAGGCTCTGCTGGCTCCACATTTCACAATAAATATCTTTTTAAATGGCCTGGTGTTCAGGCTCGTTTCTCATTTCCAAGGAGGCTTTTGACTGATGACCTGAAGAATTGCTTCCCCGTGACTGACAGGGTAATACAGTATCGCAGCTTTCTCAATTGTTCTCCCTCCAGGAAGCTGGGTTAGAGCTGTGACTTCCCAGTGCCATCGGCTGCTTCCAACAGAGGCGTTTGCCCCTAGCTACTGCCTGCTCTCCTCTGCCCTTGCAGGCTGCTGGTCAGTAAGTCAGCACTATCCTGGGGTGCTGCAATAGGATGCATTTTCCCAGGCAATAGACGTGAAAGGCCTCCAAGGGGAAGGGGAATTGGGCTTTTTGCCCACTGGACTCTGTGATTGCTGTCACTGGGGTCTAGAAGCAGCCCTCAAAGGCACAGTTTGGTAAAGAGCTTGGAGTCCACTGCAAAACCTGTACGAGGGATTCTGGTTAGAATTCTCTCTTGGCACGGGGCCTCAAGCTGTCAGGGCCAGTCACGGGCCCTAGGCACTCATTCTTTGTGAAGCCCCTTCTTACATTGATCATAATTAAAAGCACCCCCGTTCCACGTGACATGCAATTCATACAAAAACACTGAGTTGCAGATGACTCAAATGCAACGGACATTCTGTAGACATTAAAGTCAACGTCTGTTAGGCTTACATTCCAACTTACGATGTTCCTATACATCTGTTAACTTGGTTTTTTAGGGGGTGTTCTGTATTATTATTATTATTATTATTATTATTATTATTTCAGCAGGGTTGTCTCAAGGATGGGCTTATTGCTGAGTTTGGAAGTGAAAACTGAGGAGAGTTCATTATTTTGCAAAATTGAAGGGAGTTGGAAGTTCTCGAGAGTAATCAATAAATGAAGGGGAGGAAAGAAAAATAGAGGGAGGCAGGTGGAAGGCAGGAGGTGAGGAGAGCCAGGGGTTCCTCTCTGCCTGGGGGACCCTCAGGGAGTAAAGTGACTGGTGAGATCCTGCTGATGCAGAGGCCTGGGAATCTTGCGAACAAGATATCCAACGTTCGACTTCAAGTTCCTAGCTGAGACCCACCCAACCTCAGTGCATGAACTTCTGAGCGCAGTTTGTTGGGTTTTGCTTTTAAAAGGAAAGGGTCTGCATGCCGACACTTTCAACACAGCGGTAACATCTGGAGTGTGACACAAGCCACCCACCATGGAGGCTCAGTTGCCACATGGTCTTTGCTGGCACGTTCATTGGCTGCTTCAAGCCTGGACTCTGTTATGAAGTCTCTTTGTAGACAGCTGCCTGCGTGGCAGAGAGGCTCACAGCAAGCAGTTGTTGATCGACACATTGTCCCAAACAGGCTGTCCCGTCAGAAGTCCTGGAATGACATTCCTTCCAGTTCTGTCCAGTGGCCTCGCCTTAAGAATGCTGCTCTGAAGACAGCACAGACATGTTGCCCGTGGCCACTCGGAGACTATGGCAAAGGGATGACTGCACTCAAAGATGAAAAGTCCGCTCAGCAGCTTCAAAAACATTTTTTTTCTCTCCTAGCCAAGTTTCTGTTCTGCTAGGAGTTCTTGCTTGTGACCTAGAAGCGGCCGATGCCCCAGGGAACGATGCTGTCTACACTTCCTCCTATTGACGGACCTCTCCAACCCCTCCCACTGCCGCTGGGAGACTCGTGCTTCCCAGGAGCCTCTGAGGCAGCCCTGCCTGCACCCAGCCTCCAGCCACATCACCGCCGAGAACTCCATCCTATCAGATGGAAGCCCAGAGCTGGACGGCAGCCAGTCATAGCCTCGAATGTTGGCACCGGTCTTAAATCCACACCGGCCTCCCTCCCGCCTGCAGTGGATCCAGTCTGGTCTCCCTGCTCTGCTTCTCTCCCTGCTCTGGCATATGTGCAGAGTTTCTTGGTCCAAACCGTACACAAACAGCTGGGATTTGTGTTACGACATACATGCTTAGCTTTGTAGATATGTGCTCTGGAAACGTCTGTAAGTTAATTTTTCTTTTGCATATTGATTAGTTTGATCTATTAACAGAGGCACCCCCACTTAAGAAATTGCAGAGCCCACTTTTGCTGTGAGTGGAAGTGACTCCTTGTCTGGTTGCCCAGAACCGGCTGGGAGCAGGCCAAGAATCCCCCCTTAGATATACCACTCACTGCCCACAGCCTTCTAAAATTCTCTCAAAGAAAACTTCTGACTCATCTTCTTTCTCACCGTCATTGATTCATTCTAAAAATATTGAAACCTACCATGTTTCCATGTACACAGTGCTGAAAAAGAGACAATGATCCCTCCAGCCTGGAGCATCCTTGGAGGCTAGTGCAGGGTAGAAACGAGTCAACAGTGTAACCCACTGAGGTACTAGCCAAAGGCAGGAGCACAGAAGAGGAGCACCCAGCCCAGCCTCAGAAATTCAGGGAAAGTTTCAGGAAGAAATGCCATACACATCAGGCATGCAAAATGTTGACATTAGGCCGGGGGGATTGGTTGACTTTGGCTTTAACCACGGCCTTGAGGTGCACCAAGTACCTATCATATAGGCAAATGCCAAAATTGCACCAGACTTGAGGAAACTCGGGAAGGCGTTGACTTGCTGGTTTTTCCATTTCTTGGTACAAAAATGTCTTCATTGGCAGCCTTTAAAAATGGGGTGGCCGTGTCATGGACACAGGGAGGGAAATGTCACACACTGGGGCCTGTTGGGGGGTGGAGGGAAGGAGAGGGAGAGCATTGGGACGAATACCTGATGCATGCGAGGCTTAAAACCTGGGCGAGAGGTTGACAGGTGCAGCAAACCACCATGGCACATGTGTACCTATGTGACAAACCCGCACGCTCAGCACATGTACCCCAGAACTTAAAGCAAAAAAACAAAGAGTGGCAGTGAATTGCTTCTCACTCCTTCACATGTAAGAGTCTGTGGTTTGTAGTCAAGGCTTTGTCCAGTGTCCTAATGGATGAGTTTATCACCATGGGGAAGCTCCAGCTGAAACCTCCCACGGTCCACCTCACCCATGTGCCCCACTTAATGGACACCAACCATGACCTTCCTATCGAATGAAGGCCTTACAAATGTGTCTCAACCTCCCAGGGCTCAAGCAATCCTCCTATCTCAGCCTCCTGAGTAGCTGGGACCACAGGGTGCACACCATCACACCCAGCTAACTTTTTAATTTTATTTTTTGTAGAGATGGGAGTCTCACCATGTTGTTGGGCTGATCTCAAACTCCTAGGCTCAAGCAATCCTCCCTCCCTGGCCTCCCAAAGTGCTAGGGAGGATGTTTGGTCCAGGAAATGAAAACACGAGCAAAAAGCACGGAGAGACATTGTGTATGCCCTGGCACTTCACAGCTGCGCTGGTCGGTGGGGGAAGCTGCCAGTCTGTGCCCTTGCACAGTGGAGCCTGGAAGCCTCAGATATGAGTGGGTGGGTGGGGCTCACATCCAGCGCAGCTCCCCTTGTCAACTCCAGAGGGGGTGCCCTGTTCTGATTCTGCACAGGCGCCCTCAGGGTGACCCCCGGCCTGCTCTGCTGTGTCCTGGAGTGGCGGCACCTCCCCTGTCCCTCAGTCTCCCTGCTGGCAGACCCAGCTCTCCAGAACCCCCTTTGCCTCTGGGCCTGCCCATTTAGGTTGAGAACTTTGGGGGAACACCATAATTATCTTTGGCCTACATCCTGCATGCCCGCCCGAAGCTCATGCTCAGACGGCAGAACCTAACACCAGGAGTCGTTTCTGGTTTCTGAGCTTCCTGGGAGGGGATTCCAGCAAAAGCCGAACATTAGGGAACAAGGAAAACAGGAAAGAGAAGAGAGAGGAAGAATAGTGTGGGTGCTGGACTTCCCATTTGAGGCCACTCACTGGAGCATTCAGAGAATGGGGCTGCATGTCTCAGGCCAGAAGTAATTCCAGCCTCTCGGCCCTTCACAGCTCATGTGGGAAATAAGATTGACTAACGAGATCAGCAGACATCTACAAACAGATACAGAGCATAGGAGACACAGGCACACACCAGCCACTCAGAGCATTGGATTTTCAATTTCCCCCAAGCTCCCGTAAGAAATATTAAATGACAGATATGAAACTATCTAAATATATCCTTGGAAAGCTAACTTCTCCAGCCAGAATAAGAAATGAGATATTATTCACATTTCTAGGAGACTATGTTCCCACAAGACAGGAGATCTTGCCTGCATGTGTGCATGTGTCTTAGGTGTGTCTGCACATATGTGCCTGTGTTAGTGTGTGATTGTGTATGTTTGCATGTGTGCAAACATGTCTTAGGTGTGTCTGCACATATGTGCCTGTGTTAGTGTGTGATTGTGTATGTTTGTATGTATCTGCACATATGTGCCCGTGCACGTTTGTTTGCATGTGTGTGTACACATGGGACTCTGCCTACAGCATTAGCAAGCACGATGTCACAGTTGCTTCGGAAACAGGATTCTTGCCTTGCCACAGCTGGGGACAAGGGGTGTGGCAGGCCACAACATGACTCTGAGTGGCTGTGATTCCCTTAGGGATGTGGAGGCTTCTGTGCTCTTGGATCCTTCTCTTTAGTTGGAGAATATACACAGGGTCTACGGGATAACAAGGTGTGGAGAGATCTCTTTCAAGGAAGTTATGCAACCCTTGTTTGAAGGAAGATCTGGAAAAGAAAACAAATTGGCTGTGTAACTTGCTCTTGCATCCTTATTTTTTGCCATCCAATTCCTCCCCGTATTGAAATCTTTTCCAGAGGAGGTAGGTGCTAGGGCATGGTGGTGCCTGTTTCTGGCTACTGGGGGACATGACTTAGGGCGTTCTAGGAAGCCTCCTGTATTTGTTTTACGTAATGGGATGTTAGCAGCCATACTCTATGCTGGGGTGCAGAGGAGTTTTGTGGTGATTGCTGTTCAAATATAAGAGATCAACGAGGAAACATTTGGTTAGAGGTGACGGCCTTGTGGGAATTACAATGACAAATGTTGATTTATACAGGGTGTGTGCTGGTGTGTGTTTTAAAAAGGTGTTTATTCTCACATCTGAATAAATATCATTAAATCATTTGGGAAATCCAGAAGCTACACAGTGAAGATCCAGGGATAAAAGATCCAGTCCATCTTCTGAAGGAATTTACAGGATGGAGAATGCATTGAGTTCAAGAGATAATGGCAATGAAGTCTGAGTAGTTCTAAGAAAGAAGTAGTGGGGGGCCGGGCACGGTGGCTCACGCCTGTAATCCCAGCACTTTGGGAGGCCGAGGCAGGTGGATCACTAGGTCAAGAGATCGAGACCATCCTGGTCAACATGGTGAAACCCCGTCTCTACTAAAAATACAAAAAATTAGCTGGGCATGGTGGCGTGTGCCTGTAATCCCAGCTACTCAGGAGGCTGAGGCAGGAGAGTTGCCTGAACCTAGGAGGCGGATTGCAGTGAGCAGAGATCGCACCATTGCACTCCAGCCTGGGTAATGAGCGAAACTCCATCGAAAGAAAGAAAGAAAGAAAGAAAAGAAAGAAAGAAAGAAAGAAAGAAAGAAAGAAAGAAAGAAAGAAAGAAAGAAAGAAAGAAAGAGAAAGAAAGAAAGAAAGAAAAGAAAGAAAGAAAGAAAGAAAGAAAGAAAGAAAGAGAAAGAAGGAAGGAAGGAAGGAAGGAAGGAAGGAAGGAAGGAAGGAAGGAAGGAAGGAAAAAGAAAGAAAGAAAGAAGTAGTGGGTGTTGTGGGGTACCCACTGGGGGGTAGGGTGGTATGCTCTCCGTCTCACCTCCAAGCCCTAGGAACTTCTCATTCCTGACCAATAGGTCAGTTGGGAGAATTATCATGAGCAAAGGAAGGTCAATGCCAATGTCATTATCACTTGGGGGATTGGGGGACCACACCAGTGGGCTGTGCTGGGCTGTGATTCAACAGATCAAAGCACTCACTGCAATTGGTAAGGCTGTTTGTGAATATTAAAGTGACTTTGCAGGTGACCCCTGAGTGGGAGTGGACTTGGGTACTCATGCCAAGAGCAGCTGTTGTTTCTTTGGTCTGCAGGATGGTGCAGAGAACTCTGCATCCCTCATCTTATGTAGGACCACATGCATCCTTGGCCTCAGTATTTAGTTGAGAAAACTGCCCCTCAACGAGATTACTGGGTGGTGGAGCTGCAGGTCTTTTTTGTCTCTAAGGCCCGTGTCCTTCCTGTAGATCTCCCTGCCCACTCCAGACATGCAGTCTATGCACATGCATATGTAACTGAACCTCATAGAGTAGGATCAAATTAGTTTTATTTCATTCTCCCCTCTGCACACTCTTACCCATGTAGTGGGAGGAGTCTTTCGCTTGCCCCTGGTTAGAAGCTTTTCCAGCCACTCTCAGATAATATGAGCACCCGGTTCACTTTATATCCCAAAGAACTCTCATTTTAGTCATTGATGTGTCCCATCCATGTAAGGATCCAAAATCCAGACCTTCCTAAAGCTGCAACTTTTGCCCTGCTCCCCACAATGGGCCTGCTGCTGTGTGGTCAGTTTTTCCTGTTTCTCTGCCTTTACCTCCCCCAGTTTGGTAAGCAGTTTCTGGTCCCTCCAGGGCCCAGGTGGTGGAGGCAGGAAGCAGAAGGATCTTATTTGTTAGGTTTTGTCCCAAACTTGCTGCCGTATCTTGTGGTAGCATAAAGGAGATATAATTTTAGCTTTAAAAAAAGCACATTTGTTTAGTTTTGGAGGAGTGAGATCACTGGGAAATGAGAGTTGCAGCCAAAACATATTGAGTTATTTTTCTGTATTTTTAAACACATACACAACCAGAAATGGCTACTATTACTTTTTCCCACTTTATTTTAAGAAAGCAGAAGCTCTGAGATGAGTAATTTGTCAAGGTCAAATAGCTTTTTAAGTGGGAGAGCAGGGCTTTGAGCCCAGAGACTTTGACTGCAGAATCTGGCCTCTATACTGCTCTGCTATATGAAGTTGGGAAATGCTACCAGACCAGATTGCATTTCCTTGTAATAGCTGCTATCAAAGCAAATCTAATGAAAATGTGTAACTTGAAAAAGAAGTTTCTCTGAAATTTATGCTCTTAAAGGGATGTCTTGTGTTTGAAATCAATTGTATGGTATGTAAAGAATTAGGAAAACTAAGGAATTCTCAAGGGAACTGATTTGTGTAACTAGGAAGTATCTCAAGAGAATGACTTCTTGCATTGTCCGATACTTCGGAGCTTATTTCATACAGATTTGCAGCCAGAAATAATTTGTTGTAGGAAATAAGACACCTTCCCTCCAACACTTGGTCTGTAGGGAGAGAAGGCTAGATTACTGATAATGGTTTTCACATGTGAGGCTGTTAGTCCAGTAGTTGCAATTTGTTCCTTTCTTGGTGCTTCAGTTTAGCTGGTTCACAGGAGCATTAAATATTTTTTACATAATATAATTTTCCAAAGCATTTTTAACCCGAGGTTGGAATATTTTGGGTGGAAGTAGACATTTTGGATTGTGTAACCTGTATCCACCAGTCTTCACCCTGTTGCCAAGTCAGTGTCTCTACTGTTGAACTTCTCAACATTCAAGGCCCACACAGATTGTCACCTCCTCATTGGAAGCCTTCCTAATTGTCAGAACCAAACGGGCCGCCTGCCTCCATTGGACCATAGCCAGTTTTGTAACTCACAACATTTTACCTTCTATTAGATTTTCCCATCTTTGAGCCATTGCCCCGCTTAAGAGTTTCTGCTTACTAGGTAGCATAATCTTGTTTCAGCGGTTGCCAAACTATGGCCTGAGGGCCAAATCGGCCTGCTCCCTGGTTTGGTGTAGCCCTTGGGATAAAAATGGCTTTTTACATTTTTTAATGATTGGGGAACATAAGCCAAAGAAAAGTAACACTTCGTTGACACATGGAAATGATATAACATTCAGGTGTCATTGTCCATCATTAAAGTTTTATTGGAACACGGCCATGCTCATTTATATGCATTGTTGGTGGCTGCTTTCGTGCAACAGTGACATTAAGTACTTGCAAAACAGACCATCTGGCCTGTAAAGCCTAAAATATTTTCTATCTGACTCTTTACAGAAAACCTTTGTGGACCTGTGATACGGTTTGGCTCTGTGTCCCCACACAAAGTTTATCTTGTACCTCCCATAATTCCCTCCTGTTACAGGAAGGACTCAATGGGAGATGATTGAATTATGGGGGCGGGTCTTTCCTGTGCGATAGTGAATGGATCTCACGAGATCTGACGGTTCTAAAAACGGGAGTTGCTTTGCCCAAGCTCTCTTTTTACTTGCTTGCATGCTCAGAAGTCGTGACTTTCTCCTTCTGCCATGATTGTGAGGCCTCCCCAGCCATGTGCGAATGTAAGTCCAATACATGTCTTTCTTTTGTAAACTGCCCAGTCTCCGATATGTCTTTATCAGCAGCCTGAAAACGGACTAATACAACCTGTGCAGTAGAGCAAGGGGGAAGTTCTCACAGTTAGTGTTTATCAGAATAACATGGAGGGCTTGTTAAAACCAACTATTGGACCCTACCCCTACAGTTTCTGATTTAGCAGGGCTGGGGTGAGCCCTGAGAATTTGCATGTCTAACAAGTTCCCAGGTGAGGCGCCTCTGCCAGTTGGGCCCTCCACTTCCGGAGTCACTGGTTCAGGGATAAAGGATCATCTTCGAAGACAAAGATTCATCTTGAGCTAGTTTGTTGTTAAGCAGTTAACCTCTCTGAATCTCAGTTTTGTCATCCGTTAAACGGGGATAAATGACACCTCTTCAGAATGCTTGAAGATTCAGTAGATAAAGCCTATGAAAATTCCTGGAAGGTATAGTAAAGATTCAATACATGTCTTTCTTTCCCTTTGGTTCTCTGCCCACACCTTCTCTCTATGTGAATAAACTGCAAACACTTCATTTCTCAGAGACTAAGCATCCCTCTTCTTCATAAGGCTGCTTGGGAACTGTATAGCCGTGGACCAGTCCTGAAGAGTTTCCCTGTAGCGTCATACTTTTCCTGTAACCCAAGGTAGCCTGGGAAAACCATTCTGACCTAATTTACTTGTGCACCTACTGTGTACAAGTGTCTGTACTAAGGAAGAAAATTAAGATCCAAGACTAGAAAAGAGATGATTTCTTTCCGTGTCAGACGATTTCATGATGAAGGCAGAGGCCAGGCTTTAAAAAATGAATGATTATGCTTTTGTTAATTATAATCAGCCGATTTTGTCTTTCTTAAGACGAATGATAAAGGTCAAGTGCTTTAGAAACCAAGCCATGCTGAAATGTTTAAGGAACCAGATATGAGTGCACTCAAAAGAAATACAGGCGATTTGAAAGTAGTGTTTTTCTTGAGCTTGGCTTTAGAACAAGGGTTAAGCACACAAAACCCTAAGTTTTCCCTAATAATTTTTTCTCCATTTGAAACTTAGCCATTCCTACTTCAAAAATTGTTGTGAGGATCCAGGGAGATAATATAATTATATTTCAAAATTTTAAAGCACTGTTTACATGCAAGGGAATCAGGTTTACCACATTAAATGGCAATCCAATTAGGGGCAAAAGAGTGCAATTTATTGGATGAACAGCAGAGAGTTCAGAAAAATCTGGGGAATGCTGAAGGGATCCACTTCTTTCTGTGTTAGCCTCTAGGAGTGTGTGCACCTTAATTTGCTTGTTAAGTTAATTAGAGAGATGATCTTTTGACCTTCTTGTTCTCGGATTTCTTTCTTTCTCTGCATGTGGCAGAATCTGACAGATGAACAATTAACAGCATACAGTTTCCCTCCACATAGGGCACAAAATACCAGTTGTTTACTCCCTGTTAGCCCTGGTTGGAAAGAGGTACTTTTCCACTTTACCTTCATATTTTTGCATTGTATCTCCGTTTCATTACCTCTTTAATGATTCAACTTTGGCTAGAATTGCAGATCACGTTTATTTTGATAAACTTCTACTTAGAAAAAATTGTTCAGCAGTGGTGTGCCGGTAAATGTTTAACAACCAGTTCCCTGAGAAAATGTATATATGTATATGCATGTTTATTTTCAATATTACTGATATAAAGGATGTGTAACACGCAATTTACAAATAATGATAAAATGTGCAATACTCTTCATGGTAGATTCTGTATAGCCAATTGATATTCACAGGAAGCCTTTGTTGATTTGTAACCAATTCTTGTATCTACAGACAACCTATGATTGCAGTTGTCCAGCAAGTGTAATTCCAACATAAATATATTTACTTTTATGTTAATTGGTAGGATGAAAGCGAAATAATGAAAGGCATATGTATGCCAATAATAGGAATGACTCCTTTTTTGAATTGGATAATAGTTTTGAATACTAGAAGAATATATGTATATATATATATATATATATATTTTTTTTTTTTTAATGCTATGCAAATACTGAAGAATGATTTACTTCCAATTATGTGGTCACTTTCAAAATAGGTGTAATGTGATACTGAGAAAAATGTATGTTCTGTGGACCTGGGGTGAAGAATTCTATAGATATTCACTGAATTTACTTGTTGCAGGTCTGAAATCAGATCGTAAATGTCCCTGTTAATTTTCTATCCCGTTGATCCATCGAATATTAACAATGTGGTGTCAAAGTCTCCCGCTATTATTGTGCAGGAGTCCAAGTCTCTTTATAAGTCATTAAGAACTTGTCTTATGTATCTGGGTGTTCCTATATTGGGTGCATATATATTTATGATCATTGACTCCTATTGTTGTATTGATCCTTTTACCATCATGTAATGTCCTTCTTTGTTTCTTTTAGTCTTTGTTACTATTAAAGTCTGTTTTGTCAGAGACAAAAATGACAACTCCTGTTTTTTTTTTCTCTCTCCATTTAGTTGGTAAGTCTTCCATCAAAGCTTTGTTTTGACTCTTTATGTGTCTTTGCTTATGAGATGGATCTGGATACAGCATACCGATGGGTTTTGACTTTTTATTCAATTTTTCTTTCTGTGTCTTTGATTGGGGCATTTAATCCATTTAAATTTAGGATTAATATTGATATTTGTGAGTTTAATATTGTCATTTAATGCTAGCTGGCTATTTTGCCCATTAGTTGATATAAATTCTTCATTATGGAGATACTCTTTATCTTTTGGTAAGTTTTTGGGATGACTGATACTGGCTGTTCCTTTCTGTGTATAGTACTTCTTTCAGAAGCTCTTGTAAAGCAGGCCTGGTGGTGATGAAATCTCTGAGTGCTTGCTTGTTTGTGAAAAATTTTATTTTTCCTACATTTATAAAGCTCTGTTTGGCTGGATATGAGATTCTGGATTGAAAATTCTTTTCTTTGAGGATATTGAATATTAATCCCCACTCTCTTCTAGGTTATAGGGTTTCTGCTGAGAGATCTGCTGTGAGTCTGATAGGCTTCCCTTTATGGGTAATCTGACCCTTCTCTCTAGCTGCCCTTAGAATTTTCTCCTTTATTTCAACCCTGGTTAATCTAATGATCATGTGTCTTGGAGTTGCTCTACTTGAGGAATATGTTTGTGTTGTTCTCTTTATTACCTGGAGTTGAATATTGTCCTGCCTTACTAGGTTAGGAAAGTTTTCCTGAATAATATCCTGAAGAATATTTTCCAGCTTGGATTCATTCTCTTCACAACATTCGGGTACACCTATCAAATGTAAATTAGGTCTTTTCACATAGTCCCATATTTCTTGGAGACTTAGCTCATTCCTTTTTATTCTTTCTTCTCTAATCTTGTCTTCTCATTTCATTTCATTACATTGGTGTTCAACCTCTGATATCCTTTCTTCTCCTTGATCAATTCAACTGTTAAAACCTGTGCATCCCACTGGGGTCTGTTGGGGGGAATAGAGGAGGGACAGCGGCAGGTGGGGAGTTGGGAAATGATAGCATGGGGAGAAATGCCAGATATAGGTGAAGGGGAGGAAGGCAGCAAATTACACTTCCACGTGTGTACCTATGAAACTATCTTGCATGTTCTTCACGTGTACCCAAAAACCTAAAATGCAATTAAAAAAAAAACCTGTGCATACTTCATGGAGTTCTCCCATTGTATTCTTCAGTTCCACTAATTCACTTATATTCCTCTCTAAATTGTCTGCTCTCGTGAGGATTTCTTCAAACCTTTTTTCAAAATTCTTAGTTTCTTTGGATTGGATTAGAACACGTTCTTTTAACTCACAGAAGTTTCTTGTCATCCACCTTCTGAAGTCTACTTCTGTCAATGGAATGCACTCATTCTCCATCAGGCCTTGAGGAACTGTGATCCCCGGTAGAGGGAGAGGAATTCTGATTTTGGGTATTCTCAGCCTTTTTAGGCTGGTTTCTTCCCATCATTATAAATTTATCCATCTGTCTTTGTAATTACTGACTTTGTAATTAGGTCTCTGAATGGACGTCCAACTTGTTGATTCCCAGCGCTGGAAGCTGAGCAACCCACTGCGCCAGCTAAAACAGCGGCGTTAAGATCCATGGTGCTTTTCTGCCCGGGAATCTCTGGCCTGGCTTCTTTCTTGAGTCCCTCCTTCAATCAGCTGAATAGGTGACTCTGCCTTCCCGGAGCTCCAAACGTTGACCAAAGGGGGAGTCAGTCCCGTTTACTCTGCGCCAAGAACCGCTGCACCGAGGCGCCGGCAAAACCGCCGTGCCAGCCACAAGAGTCGCGCTGGCGACCTGTGGGGCTCCTCCGCTGGAAATCTTCTGGTCTGTGAGCCACAAAAATTCGTCTGAAAGTGTGGCATCCTCTCATTCTTTGTGCTTTCACTGGGAGCTACAATCCTGAGCTGCTAGTGATCAGCCATCTTGGATCTCTCTCCTCAAAGAATATTTTCTTAATTTTTTTATGCTATCATTACTACAGACACAACACCCACTTAATTTTAATCTGCATGATTAACATTTTTCTTCTTCACTTTTTTAAGCCTAGATAATCAACAAAACAATAAATTGAGCCCTGATGTGAAGCATCTACCAATTCCTGTTATATAAATAATCCTACTGCTGATTTCAAGTTACCAATGAGATGTCCCTGAACATAGAGGTGGGAAGAGATGTGCTGGTTCACAGCTTTGTAAACCACATAATTTGTGTTGCAGCTACTCAGTTCTGCCATTGCAACACAGAGACAACCACAGACAATGTGTAAATGAATGAGTATGAGTGGCTGTGTCCCAATAAAAGTTTATTTACAAAAACAGGCTGCAGCCAGGTTTGGCCCACAGGCTGTTATTTGCCAACCCATGGTCTTTTGTCAATATCATGATTATAATACTTTTCAGCTTTTTAAAATAGACTTTATTATTTTTAGAGCAGTTTCGGGTTTGCTAATAGAAGGTACAGGGATTTCTCACATACCCCTGTCCCCACACATGCATAGCTTCCCTCACTATCAACACCCCTTTGTTACAACTGATAAACCTACATTGACACATCATTATCACCCAGAGTTCATAGTTTACTTCGGGGTTCACTTTTGGTGGTGTACACATTACAGGTTTGGACAAACATACAATCATATGTATCCACCATTATAGTGTCACACAGAGTAGTTTCACTGCCCTAAAGCTCCTCTCTACTCGACTGGATCAGATCCAAGCAGTAGTTGCTAAGGGTTGCGGGAGGAAGGATGAATGGGTGGAGCTCAACTTTGCTTTTAATCAGGAAAAAAATACTTAAATCTACTGCAAACAGCAGCTATTTACTGAATATCTAATATGAGCCAAGCACTGTGCTTAGTTTTAAGAATCTGGGAGCACGTCATTCATGGATAGGCTCTTCATGGATCTTACATTCTAGTCGGGTGTTCTCTCTCTGTCTCTCTCTCTATTTTTTGCTATAAATAATATGTATAATATACATATAAATATATAATATATAAAAATATCTAGTATATATAAAATATATATAAATACATAATATATATTTTGCTATAAATATAGGAAATAATATGTGTGTATGCATGTGTGTGTATATATGTATGTATTGAGATTCTTCCTCAAATATATATATATATATATATATACATATGTATGTATTGAGATTCTGCCTCAAATATATATATACATATATATATTATATATATACATATATACAATATATATATACAAATATATATATAAATATATATATATACATATATATATATTTGAGGCAGAATCTCACTCTGTTGCCCAGGCTGGAGTACAGTAGCATAATCACATCTCACTGCAGCTTCCATCTCCTGGGATCAAGTGATCTTCCTCAGCCTCCCAAGTAGCTGGGAACACAGGCAGGTGCCCCTATGGCTGGCTAATTTTTTATTTTATTTTATTTATTGTTAGTAGAGATGAGGTCTTGGTTTGTTGACCAGACTGGTCTCAAACTCTCCCACCTCGCTCTCCCAAAGTGCTGGGATTACAGGTATGAGGCACCACATGTGGCTTGTACATAAACCCTGATCTCATTATTTTATTACAATAGATTTCTATCAGAAAATTTATGGGGTCAAAGGGGTATGACTATTTTTAAGTATCTTGTTCTATTTTGTGAAAATATTTTTCAGTTCATGCTACTTTGAGCGCTATTATGTGAGCTTTAGTTCACCTTTGTCAACACCTAGTATTGGCATTTAAAAAGTGTTTGCAAATTTGATAGATGAAAAATATTACCTTGTTTTCATTTGCATTTCTTTGATTAGTTGAGTGTTGAACATTTTTTCATATTTATCAGTCATTTGCATTTTTTCCTCTGAATTGATGAGAAAAGGACATTTTAAACATAATTTAAGTAGAGCTTTGAAAAGAGATTAATGAATTAGTTTTTACCCCCAGATACAAGACTTTGAGTTCATATGAGGTCATGGCCAAGAAAAGCAGAATTCTGTGAATTCTGTAGAACTCTCCAGGGTAGCCAAGTCTGCATTTTATTCTGGACGCAATACTCTTCTTAATTTGATAACATTATTTTTTCAAGTATTTAAAAACACTGTCTGAAAACTTACAGGTAAAGATTAACTATGAGGGAGAAACAATGTGATATTCCTCAGCAGAAGAGAAAAAATGAAACTAGATATAATGAAAGTACAAGGTTTGTAGTATGGACTAAATGCTTGTATCCCCCCATTTTCTTATGTTGAAACCTAATCCTTAGTGTGATGGTATTCGGAGGTAGGGCCTTTGGGAGATCATTAGATCATGAGGATGGAGCCCCTATGAATGGATTAGTGTAGATTCTCTCTGCCCTCTGCAAACCAGATCTCTCTTACAAGACAGCCATATGCACACTAAGTCCCTCTCAAGAAACTGGATCTGCCTTGACTTTGGACTTCCCGCCTCTAGAACTGTGAGAAAAAAATCTCTATTGTTGAAGCCAGCTAATCTGTGGGATTTTGTTATAGCAGCCTGAGCTAAGACAGAAATTTGCGTTAGTGTTCTCTAGATAAACAGAACCAATTATATGAGAAATCCCATCATCTGTCATCTACAAGCTGCAGATCCAGGCAAACTGGAGTGTAGTTCAAAGGTCTGAGAGCCAGAGAGACACAGTGCTAGCAGTGTAGATTCCAGTTTAGTCTGGAGGCCTGAGGACCAGGAGTGCTGAGGGCAGAAGACTGACGTCCCAGCAGTCAGCAATGGGAGGGAAAATTCAGCCTTCCTCTGCCATTTGGTTCTATTTAGGCCCTCAAAAGATCGAATGATACCCCCTCCACCTTGGGGAATGCCATCTACTTTACTCAGTCTACCAATTCAGATGCTAATCTTTTCCAGACATATCCTTGTAGACACACCCAGAAATAGTGTTTGACCAGCTATCTGGGCAGCCCATGTCCTTGTCAAGTATTGATGAGTAAAGCCATCACTATATGTAAGGTGGATGGGAGAGAAAATCTGGGTAGTTTAATTACTTTACTTTTTCATATTCTTCGTAAGCAAATTATGTGCCTGCTGACAGTAATTCCAAAAATAGACTTAACCATGTGCCTGTTTTGAAACAGGTATGGTTTACTTCCAGTCTTTCTGCATCTAGTGTTTTTAATTTTTATTTTTTTAATTGTAAAGCAACATTTTACTCAAAAGTTGACTTGTCAAAAAAAAAATTCCTTCCTTTGAATATTTATCAGGTTTCTTTTTTCTCATCCCAGAGTTTTCTTAGATTTTCTTTTGATTATTAGAGGACTTTTCAAAAATACGATAGATAAATATAATAAGTTGATTATCCACCTTCAATAATTCGCATGTCTTATCAATCTTGCTTTATCTACCCCTTCCCGTCCTCTGCACTTCCATCCCCTGCCACCTCAGACATGCACATGCACACCACACCCACACCTTTTTTAAAATTGCTATCAGGATTATTTTAACATAAATATCAAATGTTATTGTATAATATTTTGGCAGTCTTAAATAATTTTGATTTGAATTACTTATTTGTGATAAAACTTTCATTTCATTAATACGTATTAGAAGAATTTGATTATTTGTTGTGAAAATAAAAGCGGTATCTTTTATTGAAGAAAAGTTTGAAATTACAATAAGCAAAAAGATTAAAAAATGCTACCATTTATATTTAGGTTTATGTAATTCTCATTTTTTCCCTACATATGTCTTCTATGAAATCGTTTTATGGATACTCTATATTCTGCTTTTTTTCACTTACTAAAATATTATGAATATCTTTCTATAATATTGACTTTTTTCTGTTATTTTGATGGCTGAATAGCATTCCTATTTTAGGGATGAAAAGGTTTATTTAATCAGTTATTGTTGGAAATTAAAAAAATTTTTTTTAACTATTGCTTTGCCAAAATAAATATTGACCAATTTAATTCCTTCTACAAATAATTATTTTCATTAGATAAATTCCCAAAATGAATATGCAATTATTTGTTTTCTTCTTTTGTGGCTTGCCAGTTTATGTCCTTTTCTAATTTTTTTATTGGTGACTTCAACATTTTTTGTGGATTATTTATATATTATAAAAGATAAATTTACCTATTTGTCTTTTGTTTCAGTTTTTAAATTTTCCAGTTTTTCATTTACCTTCTGTGGCAAATTGTATTTTCCAAAGATGGTCTTGACCCTTCTGCCCTAGAGAGGTGAGTTGCTATCACCTCTCTTTGAATCTGAGCAGGCCTGAGACTCACCTGTAATTTCTAGGCCTAGGTCAGAAAAGGTGAGCAGTGTGGCTTCTCCCTTGCTTGCTGCAGTACTCTCCTGTGGTACCCTAAGCTGCCATACAGGAAGTGTGACTGTTCCGAGGGAGCCATGCTGTAAGGAACCCAAGCTACACGGAGAGACCATGTGTAGGCTTTCTAATTGACATTCCCAGCTGTGATCCCGGCCACAGGCAGTATCACCAGCGAGACACCAACAAAGCCACCTTTACATGATTCCAGCCCCTACCTGTCAAGTCATGTGCAGCCTTTGCGTATTCTCCCTGGGGCTGCAGATGTCATGGAGCAGAAACAAAACAATCCTGTTGTTCCCGATCCAAAAATCCTTACCCACAGAATATGTGCTTACAGTAAAATTCTTGTAAGCCACTAAGTTTGGGGGATATGTGTTACACGGTAGAATGCTAAAGCCAGAACATGCTATGATTCTGTTATGAAGTTATGAAACATAGAGAGTTAACGTTTGCCGGGCGCGGTGGCTCAAGCCTGTAATCCCAGCACTTTGGGAGGCTGAGGCGGGTGGATCACGAGGTCATGAGATCGAGACCATCCTGGTCAAAATGGTGAAACCCCGTCTCTACTAAAGATACAAAAAATTAGCTGGGCATGGTGGCGCGTGCCTGTAATCCCAGCTACTCGGGAGGCTGAGGCAGGAGAATTGCCTGAACCCAGCAGGTGGAGGTTGCAGTGAGCCGAGATCGCGCCATTGCACTCCAGCCTGGTTAACAAGAGGGAAACTCCGTCTCAAAAAAAAAAAAAAAAAAAAGAGTTAACGTTTTTATATGATAAGTGTTTGCCTTTTTTTTTTTTTTTTTTTTGAGTCAGGGTCTCACTTTGTTGCCCAGGCTGGACAATCTTGGCTCACTGGCAGCCCCTGCCTCCCAGGTTCAAGTGATTTTCCTGCCTGTCTCCTGAGTAGCTGGGACTATAGGCACATGACACCATGCCCAGTTAATTTTTGTATTTTTAGTAAAGATGGGGTTTCACCATGATGGCCAGGCTGGTCTTGAACTCCTGGCCTCAAGTGATCCACCTGCCTCTGCCTCCCAAAGTGCTGAGTTTACAAGCATGAGCGACTGCAATGGGCCTGCTTTGATTTTTAATCTTTTATGCATCCCCCATGATTAGAAGGGACTTTTCCATCTGCTATAGACTCAATTGTGTCCCCCTAAAATTCATATATTCAATTCCCAACCTTCACTTTAACTGCATTTGGAGACAGTGCCTATAAGGAGGTAATTAAGGCTAAATCAGATCATAAGCATGGGGCCTTGATCCATAGGATTTGTGCCCTTCCAAGAAGAGCTACTTGAGAGCTTGCTCTGTTTGTCTACCCTTGCTAGAGTGAAAGGAAAGGTGGGCACAGAGCAGCCATCTGCAAGTCAGGAAGGGAGCCCTCTCCAGAAACCAAGCCCTGCCGGAGCCTTGATCTTGGACTTCCCAGAAGTGGATTTCTGTTATTCAAGCCATGTAGTATGCAGCATCTTTTATGGCAGCCCTAGCTGCCGAAGATTGAATAATATTATTCCTTATTTAAAAATGGTTCTTTCATTACCTTGGTTTTGTTCTTCGGTCTTCATCTTCCCTGGTCTTTCTGTAGCACTGAGCACAGGTGACCTCCTTTGCCTCTTGCCTTGGCTTTCAGACTCCACACCCCGTAGCTATTACTCCTACCCTTTCTGGATTCTCCTTCTTCTTGGTTGTCTTGGCGTGAACATCTTTCTCCAAATCGGTCTTTAAATTTTGGAGTTCCTCAAGACTCAGTTCTGGTTGCTTTTATCTTCTCACTCCATTCCCTCTAGGATATCTCATTTACTGTGTGACTTCAGTGACCAGTTTGAGCTGATGGTGTCCAGATTAAAATTTCCATTCCCGACCCTTTTTTGAGCTCAGTATCCAATGCTTTCTTTTCAGCTCCCCATGACTATCTTACAGACACCTCCAAAAACCCAAGAGTCCAAAACCAAGCTCATGCTCTGTCTCCGTCCTTGGCCCCCCACTGTCAAACCTGGACTTTTCCCACCTTCATGACGTGGACTGGCACCACCAGATACCTTGAGGTCATCTGTCCTGCTGCCTTCCGCCTCCTTCTCACAGAAGACCAACTTCTGACTCCTGTTGTTCTACCTCAGAAATATCCTTAACCGTCTGTTCTTCTCTTGTTCTTTAATTGCTCTTGCTTTTGTCCCCTATACCATCATTTTTTATCTGACGTCAGTAGAATATTAACAGGATTCCTTGACTCCAACCTTTGCCTTCTTCCAATCTACTCTAGAGCCGGTGTGATCTTTCCAAAATGCTAGCACAGTCACATCACCCTCTTGCTTTACCTGTCAGTGGGTTCTCATGGCTCTGAGGATAAAGACGAACCTCCTTATCATGACCCACGGGACCCTTCATGGTCACTGCCCCCATCACATAGAGCTGTCTCCTCTGATCTCATCCTCCCACCCAGTCTCTGAACTTCAGCCTTGTTGGCCCTTCTTCAATTCCCCGAACTGCATGCCCAGTCGCAAAGTCTTCTCTGCACATGCTCACTCTCTGCCTGAGCCCCCTGCCTATTTAATTCTTGCCTCACTGCTCAGAGCTCTCAGAGGTGCTCATGAAAGCCTCACCTGATCCCTGTTCTATGAATTCCTTGACCCTGCACTTCTCTGGCATTATCACAAAGGTAATTAAATAACTGGTTGTGCAATTCAACCTTTGATGTCCGCTTTACAGTTGCCATGTCAGTTAAGGTAAGAACAATTGGAAGGCCGAATTGGAGGCAGTTTTATTGGCCAAACGCCACACCTGAGACCATACCTGCCCACTAACAGCCTAGTCCAAGCACAAAGAGGGAGAGACAGAGAGACTGACTTAGCATTCTCTAGTGCTAACTAAGTCAGAGAGACTGACTTAGCATTCTCTAGTGCTAACTAAGTCAGAGAGACTGACTTAGCATTCTCTAGTGCTAACTAAGTCAGAGAGACTGACTTAGCATTCTCTAGTGCTAACTAAGTCAGAGAGACTGACTTAGTTTATTTTTAGGCTTAATCTCTCCTCTCTCCTCTTACTGATTCTGACCCTGATGGGGGAAATGTTAGCAGGGGCTGGCAGGATAAATTACCCGTTACTGCTACCTTTGCCCTTTGTTCTGGAAGATCCCTTTCACCTTCTTGTGAATGTGTGGCTCTCTCTCTTCAGCATCTGCCAATAAATGCTGCAGACACTGGGTTTTAAACATCCTGGTGCTCGATTACCTCCCCACCCAATATTTTTTAAAGGTGAGCAGGAAACCTCCTAAAGGGTACTATCCCCAAGGGAGAGGGGAAGAGTCAAAGGGTTGTCACCTGCTGGCTCTGTGCACCAGATAAAGCAATCCAAGCTGGAGAGCAAAACCCTACCTGACCCCGGAGGAGCTGTGATGGGAGCCCCGATACTTAACAACAGAACATTTTCCCAGTTCTGTGGAAGTCATCAGACCATCCTGTTAGGGCTCAGCTAAGCTGTAACTCCGAGACTGTGGAATAACTGGGGGTTTTCTCCACATATTTACTGAGTACAATATTATTAATATTAGTAATATTAATAATATTAGTAATATTAGTATATTATTGAATATATATAATATATATATTCAAATATTAGTAATATTTGAATTAGTAATATTAGTAATATTAATATTGTACTCGGTAAATACACATAATAATAGAAATAGAAATAGAATAATTTTGTACTTGGTAAATATTTGTTAAATGTATGAAGAAATTAAAGTCTTTTTTTTGAGGCGAGGTCTTTTGGTGTTGCCTAGTCTGGAATGCAGGGCGTGATCATGGCTCACTACAGCCTCGATCTCCTGGGCTCTGGTGATCCTCCCACCTTAGCCTCGCAGGTAGCTGGGACTGCAGGTATGCAGCACAATACCCGCTAATTTTTGCATGTTTTGTAGAGATGAGGTATCACCATGTTGCCCAGGGTGAGTCTCAAACTCTTGGGCTCAAGTGATCTGCCCACCTCGGCTTCCCGAAGTGCTGGGATTACAGGCATGAGCTACCACACCCAGCCAAATTAAACTCTTCCATCCATTTGGAATTCATTTTTAGTGTATGCTTTGATTTAGAGAATAGCTTTAGTTTTCTTCCACAAATGATTAGTCAGTCTCCTCAGTGGCAAATATTTAATAATTTATCCTTTTCTAATAATTTAGAACACTAAATTTACTGTATACCTAAGTCATTTTTCCATTAGGTACTAAACTTCCTATTGTTTATTAATCTGTTGGTTTGCTACCATTATCATCACCCTTTAAAATATTGTTCTTGATTAATGTGTTTTTCATGTTTTTATAAAAATATTTTTAACATACTTATTCTATGTTTTATTTTGAAAACAGAACTTGAAAATTGGAAGTGAAATGAAAAGCTGTGCTCTGTAAAGTGTGAAGTGTGTTAACTCAGTATTTTGATATTCTGTAATTTGGATTCTGAGATTTTTTTTTTTTTTTTGAAACGAGTTTCGCTCTTGTTAGAGTGCAATGGCGTGATCTCGGCTCACCACAACCTCCGCCTCCTGGGTTCAGGCAATTCTCCTGCCTCAGCCTCCTGAGTAGCTGGGATTACAGGCACGCGCCATCATGCCCAGCTAATTTTTTGTATTTTTAGTAGAGACGGGGTTTCACCATGTTGACCAGGATGGTCTCGATCTCTTGACCTAGTGATCCACCCGCCTCGGACTCCCAAAGTGCTGGAATTACAGGCATGAGCCACTGCGCCCGGCCTCATGTTTTTATAAAATATATATTTTAACATACTTATTCTATGTTTTATTTTGAAAATAGAACATGACAATTGGAAGTGAAATGAAAAACTGTGCTCTGTAAAGTGTGAAGTGTGTTAACTCAGTATTTTGAAATTCTGTAATTTGGATTCTGAGGTTTTTTTTTTGAGACGGAGTTTCGCTCTTGTTACCCAGGCTGGAGTGCAATGGCGCGATCTCGGCTCACCACAACCTCCGCCTCCTGGGTTCAGGCAATTCTCCTGCCTCAGCCTCCTGAGTAGCTGGGATTACAGGCGCGCGCCACCATGCCCAGCTAATTTTTTGTATTTTTAGTAGAGACGGGGTTTCACCATCTTGACCAGGATGGTCTCGATTTCTTGACCTCTTGATCCGCCCGCCTTGGCCTCCCAAAGTGTTAGGATTACAGGCGTGAGCCACTGCGCCCGGCCATGGATTCTGAGTTTTAAAGATAGTGATATATTGTGGCACAATTTATGAAAGTAAGATATTTCTGGCCAGGTGCAGTGGCTCACGCCTGTAATTCCAGCACTTGGGGAGGCCGAGGTGAGTGGATCACTTGAGTTCTTCAGGAGTTCCAGACCAGCCTGGCTAACATGGTAACCGCCCCCCCCCCCGCCCCCCCCCGATCTCTACTAAAAATACAAAAATTAGCCGGCCATGGTGGCGCACGCCTGTAGTCCCAGCTACTTGTGAGGTTGAGTCAGGAGACTTGCTTGAACCTGGGAGGCAGGGTTTGCAGTGAGCAGAGATCACGCCACTGCACTGCAGCCTGGGTGGCAGAGCGAGAATGTCTCAAAAAAAAAAGTAAGATATTTCTATATAAAAGTAAATTTTCGATTGCCCTTTGGAAAACAAATGGGGGCAGCTTTCCGTAACATCCTTTGTTTGCTCAGGACAACTATGTGGGAGGAATCCAAACTGCTAGTCTTTTGGAAGGAAGTAAAATAAATTGTACAGCACTGGATGCATTTGTGGTGTGGCTCCTCCTTCCCTGTTACTAGTTTTCAAAATCTTCTTGGCAGTTCTCAGTCATTTATTATTCCAGATGAACCTTACAATTATTGTGTCAAATTCTGAAAGCAAAATCCTGCTGATATTTTGACTGGAATTGAATTACATTCACAGATTAATTTGGGGAAATTTTAGTTCTTTGCAATATTGAATGTTTTCATCCAGGAAAATGATATGCCTTAAAAAAAAAACTCAAGTTGTTTTTGATGTCCCTTAATAAACATTTTCAGCGTCATGTGAGTCCTGCCTCTTTCTCTCATCTTTGTCTTTCCTTCCCTCCCTTCCTCCTACTCGCTTTGTTCCCATCCCTCCCTCCCTTCCTCCCTGCCTTCCTTCCTGCCTTCCTATTATGAATGAATATTTTTTCCCCATGCACTCTTTAGAACTTGTCATACACTTACATAATCATTGAACACTTGTATAGTGACAGTCTCATTCCAGGTAATCCAAGTTATTGGCATTCTTTTATTGTGGTAAAATATATTTAACAAAAGATTTACCATTTTAACCATTTTTAAACGTACCGTTTAGTGGAATTAGGTACATTCACATTCACATCACCATTATCCATCTGGAAAATGTTTTCATAATCTCAAATCAAAACTCTGTACCCAACCATTGAAATTTGAGTAACCAGTGTGACAAGACATTTTAGAAAACTTTGTTAGTTTCAGTTGTTGGCAATATTTTGTTTCATAGGTGTATACCTGTATGTGTCTGTTTCCTTTCCATTAGGAGCCTCACTTACTTTCCTTGCATTATTGTAAACATACACAGAACTGTCACCATAATCTTAAATAACATAAGTGATTATGGCCATCCTTGTCTTGTGTGTTTTACTGTGAATGCCTTTAGTGTCTGGGAGTGGTGGCTCACATCTGTACTACCAACAGTTTGGGAGGATGAAGTAGGAAGAGTGCTTAAGGCCGAAAGTTCGAGACCAGCATGGGCAACGTAGTGAGATCCTTCGTCTCTACATTTTTTTTTTAATTAGCAGGGCATGGTGGTGTGTGCTTGTAGTCCTAGCTAATTGGGAGGCTGAGGCGGGAGAATTGCTTGAGGCTGGGAGTTCGAGGTTATAGTGAACTATAATCGTGCCACCGTACTGCAGCCTGAGTGACAAAGCGAGATCCTGTCTTTAAAGTAAATAAATCAAATGAAGAGAATACCTTTAGTATTTAAAAAAAGAAGTGTACTATTACTTGCTGGCTTACTATTTGCTATTGATATTATTTATTAGAGAAGTATACATTTCATTTTTGGGAGATTTTTAATTGGAATAAATGCTGTATTTTATAAAATGCTTTTCTTTCTTTTTTTCTTTCTCTCTTGCTCTCTCTCTCTCTCTCTCTCTCTCTCTCTCTCTCTCTCTCTTTTCTTTTGACAAGGTCTCACTCCATCACTCAGGCTGGAGAGCAGGGGCACGATCACCAGTCACTGCAGTCTTGACCTCCCAGTCTCAGGTGATCCTCCCACCTCAGCCTTCTGCAATTGCCTAGTAAAGGAATTATTTTTACCGTTTTTGTTTAATAATGAAATCGTGGAAGCATGATGAATACAGCTTTGACTACATTCCTTGAAATGTAGTATTGTTTTACTAAGTGGTGGAGCGTTGAGATCACATCTGTACAAATTCTGTTTTTGAAGACTAATAAATGATTGGTATCTATGTCTACATCATTTAAAAGATATGAACTGTGTTTAATTTTTGGTCAGTTTTTCCTTGAGATTTTTATAGTCGTTGCTTTATACGTTTTGATGCTGGTACAGAAGGGATCTTGACTGTTGTTTATTTATTGGTCTACGTTTGCCAGGCAGTTGCATTTTATGTTAGGGAAGTGTTTCTGAAGACTGCAAATCTAAGACTGATTTTCTTTTATATAATTTCTTTTAGTTTAGTTTTATTTTGTCAAGATTGACTTTTATATTGGGATAAGTGTGAGTGTATTCTTTTTTTTTTTTTTTTTTTAAAGATGGGGTTTCACCAGGGTAGCCAGGCTGGTTTTGAACTCTTGACCTCAGGTGATTCACCCACCTCAGCCTCCCAAAGTGCTAGGATTACAGGTGTGAGCCACCGCACCCGGCTGTGTGAGTATATTCTTGGTGTGCATAAATCATCAACCACTATAGTCTAATTTTGCTTGAATGATTCTATATTTTTCAGTATTATTCTGTTACTTTTTTCTAAGGGCCTAATATAACATGATGGCTCTTGACCCTTCTTATAATGTTGTATCATGTCTAACTTCTGTTTTGAAGTGATCAGTTTAGGGGTACCTTTTCAGCAATAGTCACAGGATAATTACTTAATGAAAATTATTATAATACACAAATAACTTATTTATTATTTTTATTTTTAGATGGGGTCTTACTCTGTCACCTAGGTTGGAGTGCAGTGGCACCATCTCATCTCACTGGAACCTCCACCTCCTGAGTTCAGGCAATTCTCCTGCCTCAGCTTCCCGAGTAGCTGGAATTATAGGAGTGCAGCAATAGGCCTGCCTAATTTTTTTTGTATTTTTAGTAGAGACAGGTTTTCACCATGTTGGTCAGGCTGGTCTCAAACTCCTGACCTCAAATGATTCACTCCCCATGGTCTCCCAAATTGCTGAGATTATGGTTGTGAGCCATTGTACCCGGCCAATTTAACAAACTACTTTTTACTGTAAGCTACTATTTTTACTATATACTGTAGTAAAATAACAAATGCCGTCCAAAATAATCTGCAGAGATTCCGGCGTTTAGCAGTAACATGAGACTTAGGATGATGACCGAGGATAATGGGTTGTTTTCTGCTAATGTGGTGTCTTCATGTGGCAACATCAACTGTCATCATCATCTTCATCCTCACCAGAACAAATATTACATAATATTTGTGTTTTCTTGGCTGTGTTCTAAGTACTTAAATATATTAACTCTTTTAAAACTTCTGACATCATATGACATGATTATTATTAGTCTCACATCATAGATTGGGAAACCAAGGCACAGAGAGAGAAAGCAGTTTGTCCAAGGTCACACAGCTTATAAATGGCAGAGCTAGAATGTACACCCAGGCAGCTTAACCCTAGAGTCCAGACTCCTAACTGCCCTGCCATGCTGCTTCTCCTCAGTCAACAACTCACTTGGTTAGAAAGCTCTGTAATTTTCCTATGTTTTACGCTTTAAAAATACTGGGCTTTCACTCATAGGTGGGTGTTCAACAGTGAGAACACATGGACTCAGGGAGAGGAACATCGCACACTGGGGGTAGTTGGGGGGGTAAGGGAGAGACAGTGGGGGTAGGGAGGGAGGGGAGGGTGGAGAGGGATAACATGGGGAGAAATGCTAGATGTAGTATGCAGTAAAGTAAAATAAATAAATTTTAAAAAATTTGTAAGAAAAAAATTACTGGGCTTTGCATTATTTCAAATTTTGCATATAAAGGAAAATTTTCTTAATATATTGATCTCACTTTAATTTACTTAAAATCACACAAAATGTAACTATACTGTTTTGCTAAATTGCGTCACAGAGTTTGCATGAATTTTTATCTATATTGCCACTACCATTATTTAAAGGAATTATTTGTCAACAAGGGGAAATGTAAAGTGATCTATTATTTAAATTTGCATTTATTATTAAATTAAAAATGAGTTTATTCACCCTTAGTGTCTCTTCTCTGTAGGTTTTCTGCTTATGCCAGTGTTTCTATGGGGTTTTAATATTTTATTTTCTGATTTCTGAAAAAAAAATCCTTTTTATTTTATTTTTATTGTTATTTTTTGAGATAAGACCTAGCTCTGTCACCCAAGCGGTAGTGCAGTGGCACAGTCTCAGCTCACTGTAACCTCTGCCAGGCCCACACAATCTATCCACCTCAGCTTCCCAAAGTGCAGGATTACAGGTCTGTGCCACAGTACACGACCCCCTTTCTATCTTAAAGAAACCAAGTACTGTTTCAAATATAAAACAACTTGACAAAATAGGGCACTTGGATTTTATGTGACCTAAAAGGTTCATTTGTTGTGATTTTCTTGTTTGCATTTCTATTTGGCAAATAGAAATTTTACATTTGTATGTTATCAAGTCGGTGGCTGTTTCCCTTTATAATTTATTACAGTCTTTCCTTCTCAAGAAGTTGAAAAACATTTAATGTATTTGTTCTATTTTTATGATATGGTTTTCTTTAATTGTTTAATCTGGCTGGGGTTTCTGTTTGTGGATGGTGAAAAGAAAAATCCTCAGTTGAAGGCGAATCTTTACATTCTTCTTGCAGTTGTTAGCATGTTCTGCTAATAAAACTTACTAAAATATCTCTGATTCCAAAACACCTTGAATTAAACAATGGCTTCTGTTTCTCAGGGACTGGTTTTGTTCTACCAATTCCCTTGACCTCGTCTCATATAGTATCACTGTTTGTCGTACCTTGAGAGAGAGGTTAGGGCTGGTTTGTTTCCATTAGCGTTATTCTTTGATAGTCTTATTTATTTTTCCGGTTTCATTTGAAAATACACGTTGCGGAAGAGTTTAGATTATGGACTCTGGAGCGGGACTTACTAAATTCAAATCCTTGGTTGATGCCATCCAGCCCTGAAACATCTGGGCAGTTGCTTGACCTTCCTCTATGCCTCAGTTTCCTCATCTGCACACAGAAAGTATATTTAGGGGGAGAACTAAGAATTCGTAAAGTATGTACCGCTCACGTATTAATAATTGGCACAGAGTAAGCTTTAAACATGCTGGTTATTCTCACAATTTTGTTAAGTTCAAACCTCATCCTCTTGGGATATTGATTGCAATTACATTAAACCAAACCTATGGATTGATTGAGGAAGATTGATCACTTGCTCTTCAGGACCTTAGTTTGCTTTATTCAAGTTCTATCGCACATTTTCTCAATGAGCATTTGCAGTTTTACCCACATGTGGTTGGAGTCTTAATTAACTAGAGCAATTAAGCCTTGAGTTGGGAGGAGGGATTCTGATCACCTCAAATCCATCCAGATGGGACCATTGAACTGGATGTTACCACTAGTGTCTTGAACAGGATGAGACTCTTACTGGGGGTAGTTAATAAACAAGACAGAAGTAGTATCAACCTCTCCTCTCTCTGGTGACCCTACAGCAAGACCCTCCCTGATTTGGATATTGTCATTGGCACGAGAGGTGGCTGGCAGCAGAGGTGATGTAGACTGGGCTTGACCTCTGGGTACCACTACCAGGCTTGTTGCAGAGGAAGGCAGGGTTGAGCACTCCAGCCTTCCCTCCTGGATCAGGCTCCAGACCTTGTTAGAGCTGCATCCCTGCACCAGAAAAAAGTAGGAGCCTCAACTTACCAGCCCTTGCCCTGCTCATTTCATCAGAAACAGGGATTAAATGCACAGACTGTTTCTTCTTGGCATCTACGTACGAGGAACACTTATTGACTCATATCCTTTCTTTCACTCAGCTAGTCAACATTTCCCATGTTAGGAACTACAGCATTCTTCCAGCTCCCACTTGCAGACCAGCACAACGTAGTTACTTCTGCTTTCTTATCAAGTACACGCTGTTCATGAATACATCTGGAACTTGCTCTCCTTTCCTTCTCTCTCAAGGCTAAAGAACTGCACACAGAACATGTTTAATAAATACAGTTTTCTTCATATGTCACAGTTTTCATTTAAATATTTTACAGATACTGCAATTCCTTTGTTATATTTATGAATTGAATTACTTTAAAAAATGCTTTAAAATTTATTATAAATTTTAAAGAAATGTTACTGATTTTTTGAATGTGTATGTTTTAGCGAGCTCTTATTTTTCTTTCATAACTTCTGTTAAATTAATGAAGTTTTCCTTATTCCTGTTCTCCTCCACTGATTTAGAAACTATGCATTCTTTTTTCTGTTCTTTTAATGTCTTCCTTAAATTTTTAATGCACATATTCAACTGAGGATTTCAAATTAATGTCATTGTACTCTTTTCCAAGTATGTGATATGACCTTAAAATGGTTTCACTCTGATCTCCCCTAACATCATTTGTTTTTATTATCTAGTGGTTACATCTTGTTACTTGTTCTTTATTCTTTCATGCCAGCAAATTCAGCTTTAATCTCTTGGTTTTTTTTTCAATCTTTTCTTTAAAAAATAATCACAGACTCACAGGAAATTGCAAAGATAGTACAGAGAGATTCCTGTACCTCCCACCCAGTTCCACCCCTAACCCCTGGCAGCTTATCTGCTCTCCCTTTTAATCACTGGGTCATTTCAAGACTGTCAGACAAATGGGATCGTGCAGTATGTGGCCATCTGAGACGGACTCTCTTCCCACATTATAATGCCGTTGACATCCAACCAAGTTGTTGAGTGTATCAATAGTTTGTTCCTTTTTATTAGTAACTGGTACACACCGTTAGTAACTGGTACACCACCGTTTTTATTCCCACAACAGTCGTTACTGTTACCTTTACTGATATGTTTACTAGTTTCTTTGCTTACTATTATTTCTTGCATCTACCTCTTTCTGAATTTAATTTCCTACTTGATGAAGGTACTGTAGCCTTCAGTAATTCTTTCCATGAGTGTTTGCTAGTGCTAATTTTTTTCAGTCTTCATTTATCCCAAATTATCCTTCCGCCCTCTTACTTTGAGTGGTAGTTCAGATGAATAGAAGGTTCTAGATTTAAGGTAGTTTTTTGTTGTTGTTTTTTTTTTTGATGGAGTTTCACTCTCAGGCTGGAGTGCAGTGGCATGATCTCAGCTCACTGCAACCTTCACCTCCCGGGTTCAGGTGATTCTCATGCCTCAGTGTCCCAAGTAGCTGGGGTTATAGGCACATGCCACCATGCCTGGCCGATTTAAGATTATTTTTTCACAAAACTTTGAAGATATATACTATTATCTTCTGTCTTCTGTTGTTGTCGTTCATTTACAGGTGACCTTGTTGGCCGTCCCCTTCTGCACCCTCACTGCTGCTGCCATGGCGTTTAAGATGACCTTGTTGCCTTTTGCCTTCTGCAGTTTCACTGCAGTGTATTTAATGTGTATTTCTTTTTATTTATCCCATTCTTGTCTCAGAACAAATATTCAGAATGAAGATTCATACTTTCTTTAAACCATAGAAAATGTTTAGGCAACATGTCTTTAATATTTTCTTCTTCCCTTTATTCTTTTTCTAAAGTTGGAATTATTGAAGGCCAGTTTATATCTAGTAACATTCAGCTCATTTATCTATATAGTTCAGTGATTTTTAACATATAGAGTGTTGTAAACACCACTAGAACCATAATACAGAATATTTTCATCACCCCAGAAAGTTCTCTCACCTAGTTGATCCCCTATCTCTGCCCCATCCCCTGACAACTTCATCAGGTTGATGTCTCTATAGTTTTGCATTTTGTAGATAATCTTATACATGGAATTACAGCATGAAATGTTTGTGTCTGGCTTTCTTTTTTTTGGTTTCACTCAGCACAGTACACTTGGGGGTTGTTGATACCGTTGCATGTACTCAGTGATTCCTTCCTTTTCATTTTCATGTAGTATTTCATTGTAAGGCTGTACCATAATTTTTTTATGTGTTCACCAGTTGATGGATATTTGGGCTTTTTCCTGGTTTGAATGATTATGAATAGGTTACTATAAATATTTGTGTTCAGGTCTTTTAGGGGACATGTATTTTATTTCTTTTGGGTAAATAAGTTTGGGATTATTGGTTCATATGGTAATTGCGTGGGTACTTTTATAAGAAACTGTTTTCCTGTCGGGTGCAGTGGCTCACGCCTGTAATTCCAGCACTTTGGGAAGCCAAGGCGGGTGATCATAAGGTCGGGAGATCGAGACGATCCTGGCCAACATGGTAAAACCCCATCTCTACTAAAAATACAGAAAAAAAAAATTAGCCGGGCATGGTGGTGCATGCCTGTAGTTCCAGCTGCTCGGAGGCTGAGGCAGCGGAATCTCTTGAACCCAGGAGGTGGAGGTTCCAGGGAGCTGAGATCACGCCATTGCACTACAGCCTGTGTGACAGAGTGAGACTGTCTCAAAAAAACAAAACAAAACAAAACAAAACAAAACAGAAAAACCTGTTTTCCAAAGTGGCTGTAGCACTTTGTACTTTTCATTCCCATAAACTCTGCATAAAATTCCATTTGTTCCATGCCCTTACCAGCACTTAGTATTGATAGTTTTTAAAAAAATTGTCATTCTAATAGGAGTGTAGTGGCATCTCACAGTGGCCTGAATTTCCCTAGTGACCAGTTATATTGAGCATCTTTCTCACGTGCCATTTACAGACATTCCCAATACACTTGTTTGACTATAATTTTTCAACTTGATGGTGTGAAAGTGATAGAAATTCAGTAGAAACCATACTTTGAGTACCCATGTGCCCATTCTATTTTTTATTTTCAACTAATTATTGGATTCTGGTACAGTATTCAATAAATTGCCTGAAATAGTCAACACAGTTTCATAAAATGGGCTTTGTGTTAGATTATTTTGCCCAGCTGTAGGCTAATGTAAATTTTTCTGAGCCCATTTAAGGTAGGATAGGCTAAGCTGTGATGTTCCACAGGCTAAGTAAGTGTATTAAATGCATTTTTGGCTTATAATATTTTCAATTTAAGATGGGTTATTTGAGACATGACTCCATCATAAATTGAGGAGTATATGTATATATCTTCTTTGGTGAAATGTTTGTTCAATTTTTTTGTTCAGTTTTAAAATTAGTCTTTTAAAAATATTGTATTTTGAGACCTTTAAATATTCTCAATATATGTCTTTTATGAAATATGTGTTTTGCAAATATTTTCTCCCTGTCTGTGGCTTGTCTTTTGCTTTTAATTTCTATTTACTTTTTTAATAGAGATAACAGAGATTTTCTCTTAAGAGTTCATCTATAAGTTTTATAATTTAGGTTTTACATTTAGGTCTAGGACCTAATTTGTGTGTGTGTTGTGAGGTAAGAGTTGAAGTTCCTCTCCCCAGTTCCCACAAATTTTTATATGCTTTTTATTTTTATTCTGTTAAATAATTTTCCTGATTTCTTCTTTGAGCCATGGATTTTTAAAAATGTTTTACTTGGTTTTTACATATGTAGGGGATTTTCCAGACATCTTTCTGTTATTGATGTCTAATGCAATTCGTTTGTGGTCAGAGAACCTGAATATTTTAAATTTATTGAACTTTATTTCATGACTCATAGTATGATGTGTTTTGGTAAATATGTTAAGTGTTCCATGTGCACTTGAAAAGAAGATCTTTTGTTGGCAGAGTGCTCTGTAAATGTCAATTAGATCAAGTTGGTTCATACTGTTTCTCAAATCTTCTGTGCATTTATTGATTTTCTTTTTCATCCATAGATTATTAATTTTGGATTTGTCTATTTCTTTTTTTGGTTCAACCAGTTTTTGTTTCATGAATTTGAAGATCAGTTATTAGGCTTATAAATGTTTAGGAATTGCCTTGTACTTTTGATTAATTGACCTTGTCATATATATATATATATTTTTGAGATGGAGTTTTGCTCTTGTCACCCAGGCTAAAATGCAGTGGCTCAATCTTGGCTCACTGCAACTTCTGCCTCCTGGGTTCAGGCAATTCTCCTGCCTCAGCCTCCCGAGTAGCTGGGATTACAGGCATGCACCACCATGCCTGGCTAATTTTTGTATTTTAGGAGAGACAGCATTTTATCATGTTAGTCAGGCTGATCTTGAACTTCTGACCTCAGGTGATGTACCCACCTCAGCCTCCCAAAATGCTGGAATTATAGGCATGAGCCACCACACCCCGCCTTTTGGAAAGCTTTTAATGACTGATTTTATCTCTTTACTTGCTATAGATCTGTTCAAGTTTTTATTTCTTCTTGGGTCAATTTTGGTAGTTTTGTGTTTCTAAATATTTTTCCATCTCTTCTAGGTTATCTAACTTGTTGGTGTACAGTTGTTCATAGTATTCTCTTATAAGTCTTCAAGTTTTTTTAAGGTTGGTAGTAATGTCCCAATTTTTATTGTGTGTGTGTTTTTTAGATAATTGTATCTTCTTTCTTTTTTGTGTAGTCAGCCTAGTTGAAGTTTTGTAAATTGTATTGGCCTTTTTGAAGGACTAACTTTGCTTTGTTGATTTTCTCTATTATCTTTCTATTCTCTACTTAATTCATCTCTGCTCCAATCTTCCTTGTGCTAGCTTTATGTTTAGTTTGCTCTTCTTTTTGTAGTTTCTTAAGATGTTGTTAGGTTATACTTTATTTCTTCTTATTATTTCACATACTTATTTACTGCATGTACAACTTTTTCAAAGTGTCTATTCAGATGTTCTCTCCATTTCAAAAATTGGGTTGCTGTGTTCTTCCTATTAACTTGTAGTGGTTCCTTGTATATTTTGGATGCAAATATTTGTTCGGCTGACAACACATGGACATAGGGAGGGGAATAACACACACTGGGGCTGTCAGGGGGATCGGGGAGGGAAAGCATCAGGATCCGTAGCTAATGTATGTGGAGCTTAGAGGGTTGATAGGTACAGCAGACCACCATGGCACATGTTTACCTATGTAACGTATTGTCACATTCTGCACATGTATCCCAGAACTTAAAACCAAAAAACAAATATTTCTTTGGATATAGACATTGCAAATATTTTGTTCCAGTCTATGTCTTTGATTTTGAGTGTTTTTCAAAGAGTAAATCTTAAAGTTTTGTTGAAGCCCAATTTATTAACTGTTTTTAATGTTTTATGCCTTCTATATCCTAAGTAACCATTGTCTAGTCCACAGTTTGCAAAAACTTCTCCTATCTTTTCTTCAAGAAGTTTAAATATTTTAGATATAGGTCTAAGATCCATCTTGAGTTAATAACTGTTTGATGTGAGATAAGGGTTAAGGTTAGTTTCCAATAGACCTCTAGTTTTTTTTAGAAACTTTTGTTCAAAAGACTATTTCTTTTCATTGAATTAAGTTGGAACTTTGGAATCTTAATGGAAAACCAACTGTCTTGGCTTGGTAATGACTTGATACTAGTTAATCTCTTCCTAGAATCTCTATTCTGTTCCATTTGCTTCTATTCTACTCTGATTACAAAGTTGTTTTTATTAGTGAAGCTGCATAGTATGTCTTAAAGTCTTAAATTACAGGGTCTGCCTGAAGTCAGGTAGCAAACACAAGCTGGTGCCTGGATTCACAACCATCCCTGATTCACAAGCTTCTTTTCCAAGGCACGAGCAGGTTTGGGCAGCAAAATGGTGTCATATGAGGAAGTCCTTCAATTAGTCACTATTTGGAGAGTGGTGATCATGACCCTTCAAACTGCTCTTGAGCTGTCTGTTCTGCCTTGTCCCCATGAGCCCAGTCATCTTTTGCAAAGCCAAGTTGCTGGCAACTACTTTCTTCTAAGCAGATTTACCATCTAGCACATGATCCACTTTTAGTAACTTTAAGAAGTTACTGCATAGTATGTCTTAAATTTTCCAGCTTTGTTCTTTTTTCAAATTAATTTTGACGATTCTAAGTTGTTTGCATTGCCATTTCCTTTCAGAATCAGCTTGTTAATTTCTTCAAAAAATTTCAATGATATTTTGATGATAATTACATTCAATCTATAGATCAATTTTATGAGAGCTGACATTATTACTTTGAATCTTTAATCCATGAACATGATGTATATCTCAAACTATTCTTTATGTTTTCTCAGCAGTTTTTCATGTAGCAGTGTTGTGAATATTTTGTTAAATGTGTATTCATGGTTTTTCACACTTATAAATATCTTCATAAAAATTTCAGTTTAAATTGTTAGTAGATTGAAATAAACTGACTTTGTATGTATCAGTTTAAATTGTTGTTAGTAGATTGAAATAAACTGACTTTGTATGTATCCTCTGACATTGATACATTTACTTAATAATTAAATGTATTAAGTTAATAAGTTTAAAAATATATTTCTTATGACATTCTATGAATATGAGCATATCTTCTGTGGATAAAAACCTTTTTACTTTATCTCTAAGATTTATGACATTTATTTCTTTTGCTTTCCTTATTATGCTGGCTAGGAGCACCATTAAAATGTTGATTGGGAGTTGTGAAGTAGACATTCTTTCTGATTTCCTGATCATAGGGGGAAATTTTGTGTCTTTTTGCTATAAAGTATAAGGGTAGGTATTGATTTTTAAATGCTCTTGTCATTATTACTTTGAGAAAATTCTCTTGTATTCCTAGACTTATCCCAGGTTTTGTCATGCATAGGTGTTGAGTTTTGTTGATAATCATGTGGTTTATTTTTTCATGTGTAAAAATCGCTAATTGTATTTTCTTGATTTTTTAATGATAAGACAACACTGTATTTCTGGGATATAGCACATACAGCCATAATGTATTACCCTGTTTACCTATTGTTGGACTTGATTTGCTAATGTTTGTTGAACTTTTTTTTGTTTATGTTTATGAGGAATACTGGTGTGTACATTTTTTTGTAATGTCATTTTTGCTATCAGAGTAATATCAGAGTAATGCTGGCCTCAAAGTAATGCGGGAAGTATTCCTTTGTTCACTATTTTTCTGAGATGGTTTTGCCTCGTTGGTATTTTTTACCTAAATATTTGCACAAATTCATCAGTGAAACTATCTGGACTTGGAATTTCCTTTGAGGAAGTATTTTAAATTATGAATTCAATTTCTGTAATATAAAGGGGCTTTCAGATTTTATATTTCTTCTTGCATCAGTTTTGGTAATTTGCATACTTCAGGGAATTCGTCTGTTTTATCTAAGTTACCACATATTGGTATAAGCTGTTAATATAGTCTCTTACTATCTTTTAATGCCTGTAGATCTATAGTGATATCTCATTTTTAAAAAATTTTCAACTTTTATTAGAGGTTAAAGGGCACACATGTAGGTTTGTTACATGGGTAAATTATGTGATGCTGAGGCTTGGGGTCCCAAGGATCTCACCACCTAGACAGTAAGCACAGTATCCATGAGGTGGTTCTTCATCTTACGCCCCCTCCCTTCCTCCCTCTCACATCTAGTGATCCTAAACGTTTATTGTTCCTGTCTTTATGTCCATGTGTACTCCATGTCCAGCTCCCACTTATAAGTGAGAGTATGTGGTATATGGTTTTCTGTTCCTGTGGTAGGTCACTTAGGATAATGGCCTCCAGCTCTATCCATGTTGCTGCAAAGGACATGATTTTATTCTTTTTTGTGATTGTGTAGTATTCTATGCTGTATAGATACCACGTTTTCTTTATCCAATCTACTGTGATGGGCACTTAGGTTGATTATGTGACTTTACTGTTATAAATAGCAATGCCAATGCAATGAACATATAGATGCATGTGTCTTTTTGATAGGATGAGTTACTTTCCTTTGGGTATGTACCCAGTAGTGGGATTGCTGGGTCAAATGGTAGTTGTATTCTTTGGATATCTCCATACCGTTTTGCACAGTGGTTGAACTAATTTACATTTCTACCAACAGTGTCCGAGCATTTCCTTTTTTCTGTAGTCTCGCCAACATCTGTTGTTTTTTTGACTTTTCAGTAATAACCATTCTGACTGGTGTGAGATGGTATTTCTCTGTGGTTTTGATTTACATTTATCTGATGATTAGTGATGTTGAGCATTTCTTCACATTTATTAGGCGCTTGTATGTCTTCTTTTGAGAAGTATCTGTTCATGTCCTTTGCCTAGTTTTTATTTGGATTTTTTTGTTTGTTGCTGGTTGATTTAAGTTCCTTGTAGATTCTGCATATTAGTCATTTGTCAGATACATAGTTTGTGAATATTTTCTCCCTTTCTATAGGTTGTCTGTTTACTCTGTTGGTAATTTCTTTTGCTGTACTGAAGTGGTTAAGTTTAATTAGGTCCCACTTGTCAAATTTTGTTTTTGTTGTGATTGCTTTTGGGGACTTGGCTAAGTTAAATTCTTTGTCAAAGCCTATGTCAAGAAGGATATTCCCTAGGGTTTCTTCTAGGATTTTTACAGTTTGAGATCTTACATTTAAATAGTTAATCAATCTTGAGTTAATTTTTATATATGGTGAGAGGTAGAGGCCCAATTTCGTTCTTCTGCATATGGCTAGCCACTTATCCCAGCACCATTCAATAAATAGGGAGTCCTTTCCCCACTGCTTATTTTTGTTGACTTTGTTGAAGAGCAGATGGTGTAAGTATGCAGGTTTATTTCTGGGTTCTCTATTGTGTTCCATTGGTCTATGTGCCTGTTTTTGTACCAGTACCATACTGTATAGTTTGAAGTTGGACGGTGTGATGCCTCCGGCTTTGTTCTTTTTTGCTTAGGATTACTTTGGCTACTAGGGCTCTTTTTTTGGTTTCCAATGTATTTTGGAATAGATTTTTCTAATTCTGTGAAAAATGACATTGGGATTTTGATAGGGATAGCATCGCACAGTATGACCATTTTAGCTGTATTGACTCTTCTAATCCCAGAGCATGGAATATATTTCTATTTATTTTTTGTCATCTCTGATTTCTTTCAGCAGTGTTTTGTAGTTCTCCTTGTAGAGATTTTTCACCTTCTTGTTAGATAAATTCCTAGTCCACAAGGGGAATGGTTCCAGCTTTTGCCCATTCAATGTGATGTTGACTGTGAGTTTTACACAGACTCATTATTTTGAGGTGTATTCCTTCAATGTCCAATCTGTTGAGGACTTTCTTTATGAAGGAATGTTATTGAAGGCTTTTTTTGGTATCTGTTGAGATGATCATGATTCTTATTTTTGATTCCGTTTATGTGCTGAATCATGTTTATTGATTTGTATATGTTGAACCAGTCTTGCATCCCAGAAGTGAAGCCTACTTGATCATGGTTGTTTACCATTTTTGTTTGTTTGTTTGTTTGTTTGTTTGAGATGTAGTCTCACTCTGTCACCCAAGCTGGAGAACAATGGCATGACCTCGGCTCACTGAAACCTCTGCCTCCCAGGTTTAAGTGATTCTCCTGCCTCAGCCTCCTGTGTAGCTGGGATTACAGGTGGACACCACTATGCCTGGCTAATTTTTGTATTTTTAGTAGAGACGGGGTTTTACCATATTGGCCAGGCTGGTCTTAAACTCCTAACCTCAAGAGATCCACCTGCCTCAGCCTCTCAAAGTGCCAGGATTACAGGCATGAGCCACCATGCCCAGCCTCATTTAACATTTTGATATGCTGCTGAATTCTGTTTGCTAGTATGTTGTTGAGGATTGCTGCATCTATGTTCATGAGGAATATTGGCCTCAAGTTTTCCTTTTTTTGTTATATCTCTGCCAGATTTTGGTATCACGATGATGCTGGCTTCGTAGAATGAGTTAAGGAGCCCCACTTCCTTGATTTTTTGGAACAGTTTCAGTAGGATTGGTATCAATTCTTTTTTGTATATCTGGTAGAATTTGGCTGTAAATCCATTTGATCCAGGGCTCTTTGTCTGGTAGGTTTTTGATTACTGATCCAATTCCTGAACTTCCTATTGGTCAGTTCAGGTTTTCACTTTCTTCCTGATTCAATCTTGGGAAGTTGTTTATTTCCAGGAGTATACCTGTTTCCTGTAGATTTTCTAATTTGCATGCACAGAAGTGTTTATAATAGTCTCTGAGGATCTTTTATATTTTGGTGGAATTGGTTATAATGTCGTCTTTGTCATTTCTGTTTGTACTTCTTTGAATCTTTTTTTTCTTTGTTACTCTAGCTAATGGCATATCAATCTTATTTATTCTTTCCAATAACCAAGTCTTGGTTTCATTGGTTTTTTTGTGTGGACTTTGGGTCTGAATTTTATTCAGTTCTTCTCTAGTTTTAGTGATTTTCTTCTAATAGTTTTGGAGTTAGATTGTTATTTTTTCTAGTTCCTCTAAATTGCAATATTAGATTGTTAATGAGATCTTTCTTACCTCTTGATGATGATGTTTAGTGGTATAAATTTATCTCTTAACACTGCTTTAGCTGCATCCTAAAGGTTTTGATAAGTTGTGTCTCTCTTTTTTTTTTTTTTGATATGGAGTCTCATACTGTCGCCCAGGCTGTATCGCAGTGGTGTGATCTCAGCTCACTGCAAGCTCTGCCTCCTGTTTCCAAGCAATTCTCCTACCTCAGCCTCCTGAGTAGCTGGGACAACAGGCATGCACCACCACACCCAGCTAATTTTTTTGCATTTTTATTAGAGATGGGGTTTCACCATGTTGGTGAGCATGGTCTTGATCTTCTGACCTTGTGATCCGCCTGGCTTGGCCTCCCGTAGTGCTGGGATCATGGGTGCATGAGCCACCATGCCCGGCCCCTTTGTCTCTATTTTCATTAATTTAAAAGAATTTTTAAAATTTCTGCCTTTATTTCATTTTACCCAAGAGTTATTTAGAAGCAAGTTGTTTAATTTCCAGGTTTTGTGTAATTTTGAGAGCTCTTCTTGGTGTTTATTTCTATTTTTATTGCTCTGTAGTCCTTATATCTCATTTTTATTACTGATATTGGAATTTGCTTCTCTTTTTTTTCTTCATCAGTTAATCTGGAATTTATTTTAATTCACATCTTGAAATAACTAGATTTTAGTTTTATTGACTTCAAGTGTTTGTCTATTTTCTATTTGTTTCTTCTGTTACCTTTATTATTTGCATTCTCCTACCTTGAATGAATTTAATTTTGTTTTCTAACTTCTTTTCTTTTTGAGACAGAGTTTCACTCTTGTTACCCAGGCTGGAGTGCACTGGCACAATCTCAGCTCACTGCAACCTCCGCCTCCTGGGTTCAGGCAATTCTCCTGCCTCAGCCTCCTGAATAGGTGGGATTACAGGCACGCGCCGCCATGCCCAGCTAATTTTTTGTATTTTTAGTAGAGACGGGGTTTCACAATGGTGACCAGGATGGTCCTGATCTCTTGACCTCGTGATCCACCTGCCTCGGCCTCCCAAAGTGCTGGGATTACAGGTGTGAGCCACCGCACCCGGCCTGTTTTCTAACTTCTTAAGGTTAGAGAATTGATTTTAGAAATTTAAAATTTTTTAATATAAGCATTTAAAGCTATAAAATTTTCTCTAAGTATTATTTGCATTCCACAATTTTTATATATTTTTGTTTTCATTGCTTTTCAGTTCAAAGTGTTTTCTGATTTCCTATGTGATTATTTCTTTGACTTATTTTTCTAAGCATGCTGTTTAATTTCCAAATATTTGGAGACTTTCCAGATATTTTTTCTGTTGAGTTCTATTTTAATTCCTTTGTGATCAGATCAGAAATGTATTCTAATGATTTCATTTATTTTAAATGTATTGAGTTCCTTTGCATGGCCCGCAATATGGTCTGTATGGGCTATGTTCCATGTGCACTTGAAGAAAATGTGTATTTGACTATAGTTGGGTGTAGTTTTGTGTAAATCTCAATCAGGTCAGGTTGCTTAATAGTGTTTTTCCAGTCATTTACTTCTTTGCTGATATTCTTTTTGCTCTCTCAAGCACTGAGACAAGAATACTACACTTTAAAACTATCATTACGTACATATTTGTTTATTTTCTCAGTTCTGACAGTTTTTTTTCTTCATGTATTTTGAAGCTCTGTAATTGTGCACATTTAAAAAATGGTTATATCTTCCTTGTGAGTTGAACTTTTTGACATTATGAAATGTTTCCTTTTATCTGTAGTGATACGCCTTTTCCTAAAGTCTGCTTTAGCTATTATTAACATAGTTACTCCAGCATTCTTAAAATTAATGTTTGCATGGTATGTGTTTTTCTTTTACTTTTGAACTATCTGTGTCTTTATGTTTAAAGTTCATTTATTAGAGACATATAGTTTCTTGTAGCATATAGTTGAAGTTTCTTTTTTTATTCATCTGTTATTTGTTTTAATTGGAATGCTTGGAGCATTTACATTTAATGTAATTATTCATATGGTTCTCTTTTAGCTTTCGTTTTAGTACTTGTTTTCCAGTTTTGTTCTTGGTTTATTTCTAACTTTTCTAATTTAGATTAATTGGGTTTTATTTATTTAGTATTCTATTTTATCTTTGCTATTAGCTTATATGCTATGTTCTCTGAGTTATTATATACATATTTGAAACTTATCTCAGTCTATTTTGGTTAATGTACTGCTTTACATATCATATAAGAACCACACAGGAGAATATTTTTATTTCCCCCTCTTTTTGTTTGTGCTTTTGATGTTATACATTAATCCCAAAATATGTTGCTATTATTTTTGTGTTAAATAATTAATTGTGGTTTTAAAGAAATTAAAAAATGAGAAACACAAATCTTATATTTGTCTGCATATTTACCATTTCTGGTGCTCTTCATTTCTTTTAGTAGAACTGGCTTTCCATCTGGTATCATTTTTCTTCAAGTTAAATGACATTTTTACACCTTTTTTGAAGTACAGGTTTCTTGTGGATGAATTCTCTCACATTTTGTATGTCTGAAAAAGTATTTATTTTATCTTTATTTTAAAGTGTGTGTGTGTGTGTATAAAGAATGTATGTCTATCCTCTATAGATGTTCTACAAATATATAGAAGTTCTACATAGTTTCTCATTCTGGTGATCAGAACTTGAAAATCTTCCAATTTGAGGAATATCTGAACTTAGTTTCCTAGACCCTACGAAGTATGCAGCTTAATATTCATCCATGTACACAATGAGACTCTTAGGCAGTTTTTTTTTAATTATTATTTTTTATTTATTATGTATTATTTTTTTTCTGAGACGGAGTTTTGCTCTTGTTACCCAGGCTGGAGTGCAATGGCATGATCTCGGCTCACCACAACCTCCACCTCCTAACCAGCTACTTTTTAAAATATATATTTATTTTTAGTAGAGATGGGGTTTCACCATGTTGACCAGGATGGTCTCGATCTCTTGACCTCGTGATCCACCCGCCTCGGCCTCACAAAGTGCTGGGATTACAGGCTTGAGCCACTGCGCTGGCCAGCGTTTTTTTTTTTTTTTTTTAAAGATACAGTGTCTCACTATGTTGCCAAGGCTGGATTTGCATAGCTGAGGTCAAGTGATTCTCTTGTCTCACCTCAGCCTCCAAAGTAGCTGGGATTCTTATGAAGATTTGGTTAGCTCTTTCACTGTGTAGCTTCCTCTTTTCTGATATAACCCTCTCTAGTTGCCATAGCCTCCCTGATAATCTCTCTCTTCTTAGCTCAGCAGGACCACCTTGCTCTCCCTCTCCCTGTGCTGGAATCTAGAATTGCCAGGAGATTATAGGGGACTCATGTGTTTTTCTTCCCACGGAAATCACAGCCTCACACTGCCTGTATCAGCTTTAAAATTTTCTTTTCCACTTCGCTGTTTATTTATGGTGGGAGGGCATGTTGGCTACCAATGACTTCAACAAGTCATAAACTGTTTAATCTTTCGTTACAATACAGTGTAGAAACACTAACTTTGAATTTAAAACAAACAAAGCAAAACTGTTCCTATATTCCCAGAGTTTTAGGGGTTTTCATTATTTTTTTGGATGTGTTGATTAGTTAAGTTAAATAGATAATAAATATAACACTTTTTCCATTAGTGGTTAACCCCTTTGAATTTCTTTAGCTGAAGTTATAGCTAAACAACACAGTCATAGTCAGTATTGGGGTTTTTTTTTGGTTATATATTCGTTTAGTTTATATATATGTATAGAATTTCTGGGAGAAGTCTTTTGTTTGTTTTTGTTTTGAGACAGGATCCGGCTCCATCGCCCAGGCTGGAGTGCAGTGCAGCTACCACAGCTCACTGTGCAACCTCTGCCTCCTTGGCTCAAGTGATCCTCTCACCTCAGCCTCTGCAGTAGCTGGGATTACAGGCGTGCGCCACCATGCTTGGCTAATTCTTGTATTTTTTGTAGAGATGGAGTTTTGCCATGTTGCCCAGGCTGGTCTCAAACTCCTGGACTTAAGCAATCTTCCTGCCTTGACCTCCCACAGTGCTGGGATTATAGGCATGAACCATCATTCCCAACCAGGAGGGGATTTTTTTAAAGCACTATTCTCAAAATAGCATAATTAGATGAAAATTTTTCTTAGATCTTTGAAAATGAGAATATCTTTCTGTTGCTTTTAAACATAAATGATAAGTTTGCATATAGCATTCCTGTTTTTTACATTAAAAAATGTATCTACCAACTTTTAGAATTTATTATTGAACATGAGATGAACATGATTTTAATTCCTTTGCAGGTAATACATTTTTTGTTGTTGTTCTGCTAGTATGCTTGTAGAATTTCTCCCATTCTTCAAGTCAATATTCTGGTATGTTCTATTCAATAAATTGTCTAAGGTTATGGTCAGTGCTTCCAGTCTACAAATTTATTTATTTTTGCTTTTTAGGGACTAGATCTTCCTCCTTTGCCCAGGCTGGAGTGCAGTAGCACAAGCCATACCTCGTTGCAACCTTGAACTCCCTGACTCAAGTAGTCCACCTCAGCCTCCTGAGCAACTAGAACTACAGGCATACATCACCCTATCTGGCTAATTTAATTTTTTTTTTTTTTTTGCCAAGACAGGGTCTTGCCATTTGCCCAGGCTGGTCTTGAACTCCTAGCCTCAAACAGTCCTCCTGCCTTCACTTCCCAATGTTCTAGGATTTCAGGCGGGAGCCACTGTGCTTGGCCAGCCTACCATACTACATAGTCTATTAAGTCTATAAAATTTTCTTTTGTAATATCTATTATTATTGCTTTTAGTTGGATTGTCCCCCCCCCC
>CM052654.1:8627711-8661734 GCA_028533165.1 Leontopithecus rosalia
TTGGTCATGCTGGACTTGAACTCCTGACCTAAGGTGATTCACCCACCTTGGCCTCCCAAAGTCCTGGGCTTACAGGTTTGAGCTTCTGAGCCCAGCCCATGCTCTTATCTTTGTTCTCTACTCATTTGATTCTCTTCAGCATCATAAATACTTTTTAACTTTGCTTCCACTATGATTTTAATTTTGTCTACTGTATTCTTAGACATTAAAAAGTTAGTTATCTTATTTTAGTTCTCTAGTTTGCCCAGTTTTTAAGAATTAAGTAGGCCAACACATGAGATATATTCCTCAAAATTTCCTCATATTTTAATGAAATAAGCCTGTATTATGGAAAAGATTTAATTATTTTCTCATCAGAATATCTAGGCCAGAATTTTTTGGCCACAGCGTTTTTCTCATAAGTCCATCTTTCTTCCACATCCTTATCTTGAGTGATTGAGTAATTGGATTGAAGGAGTAATTTTCGAGAACTGCCCTTAGCCTTCTGTGTCTGTTCACCTGAGTGTTCATAGATCAGACACGTCGGTTCTGAAGCTGGGGGGTGCCTTGGAATTTGACTCCCAACACAGTTCATAGTACAGCCTGGCTTCCTTTTCTAAGTGCGTAGTTTCACCACAGTCTCCAGGCAATACCAAACGGTCTTTAAAATATAGATGAGGCCAAGATGGGTGGATCGCTTGAGGTCAGGAGTTCGAGACCAGCCTTATCAACATGGTGAAACCCTGTCTCTACTAGAACAATACAAAATTAGCCAGGCCTGGTGGGCATGCCTGTAATCCCAGCTACTTAGGAGGCTGAGTGAGCAGCAGAATCACTTGAATTGGAGAGGTGAAAGTTGCAGTGAGCCAAGATTGTGTCATTGCACCCCAGCCTGGGCAAAAAGAGTGAAACTCAGCCTCAAAAGAAAAAAAAAGAAAAAGAAAAGGTAATAGCTTAAGACTTTCTAGTGCTCTGAGTCAATGACTTTAGTCAGTGGATGACTGATTAATTAAATATTATTAAGAGTGTGGTCTAGGTGTGGTGGCTCTCACCTGTAATCCTAGTGCTTTGGGAGGCTAATGCAGGAGAATTGCTTGAGGCTAGGAGTTCAAGAACAGCCTGGACAACCTAGTGAGTCCCTATCTGCACAAAAATTAATTAGCTGTATACAATGTGTATGCCTGTAGTCCCAGCTATTTGAGAGACTGGGGTGGGAGTCTCGGTGGGGGAGGATGACTTGAGCCCAGCAGTTGGCAGTTATAGGGAGCTATGATTGCACCACTGCACTTCAGCCTAGGTGACAAAAGCGGGACCGTGTCTTTTGAAAAAAAAAAAAGGTATGATGAATGTTACCAAGGTTAAGAGGGCTATGGTGGATATACTGTTAGAATAACTTAATCTACCTAAGGAGTTCCTTAGAAAGTGATAACTCAAACGAGAAAATTTTAATGTTGAATTATCATTGGCTAGGTTGAGAGACGGAAAGTGGGCGAGAAAGAAAAACACAGACAATGCAAAAATTACATGTCAATACGGTGAGTTAAGAAGCAGGTGCCACATCAAGGAATACTGGAGGATATCAGTAAAAGGGAGAGTGGGCCGGGCACGGTGGCTCACACCTATAATCCCAGCACTTTGGGAGGCCGAGACTGGTGGATCACAAGGTCAAGAGATCAAGACCATCCTGGTCAACATGGTGAAACCCCGTCTCTACTAAAAATACAAAAATTAGCTGGGCATGGTGGCGCACGCCTGTAGTCCCAGCTACTCAGGAGGCTGAGGCAGGAGAATCGCCTGGACCCAGGAGGCGGAGGTTGCAGTGAGCTGAGATCGCACCATTGCACTCCAGCCTGGGTAACATGTGCGAAACTCGGTCTCAAAAAAAAAAGGGAGAGTGATAGAGTGTGCAGGAAGGAGGATTCTGTAAGATCCTGTGAGTTTTAAGATTTTCAGCAAAAGAAAAGTCAAAGTGAAAAGTTTTAAATAACTATGGGTAGTGGGCATGGGTAAGTACATGACCAGCTTTCTGTTTTAGAAAGATCTTTCTGATTGCAGATTAATTGGATTTGGGGGTGAGACACAAGATTCATGGCTAGGCAGCTAGACAGGGGGCTACTACAGAAGCCCAGTTGAAAGACAGTTGTGGGCTGGGCACAGTGGCTCACGCCTGTAATCCTGGCACTTTGGGAGGCTGAGGTGGGTGGGTCACTTGAGGCCAGGGGTTCAAGACCAGCCTGGCCAACATAGAGAAACCCCATTTCTACTAAAAATACAAAAATTAGCCAGGTGTGGTGGTGCACGCCTATAGTCCTAGCTACCGGGGGAGGCTGAGGCAGGAGAACTGCATGAACCCAGGAGATAGAGGTTGCAGTGAGCCAAGATTGTGCCACTGATCTCCAGCCTGGGAGACAGAATGAGATTCCATCTCCAAAAAAAAAAAGACCATGGTGGCTTGAAAGACAGTAGTAGGGTACAGAGGAGTACACAGATGTGGAAAATCCTTAATATGTTGAATCAACACGATCAGATTTTGGAGTGTATGCAAGAGAAAGAGTCAAAAATAACTGATATTTTTAGTTTGAGCAACTAAATAGATAATGCCATTTACTGAGATAGGGGTTAATGGCACAGGAACGAGTATGGGAGAAGAAACGGGAGAAGTTTGGAGGTCAGGTCTGGTCATATCAGGAAATACAGCATGTGGATCTGGAGTTCATTATTCTCAAGAAAGGAGAATAAGTAAAAATACCTAGAAAAAGTGGGAAGGAAACCAGGAAAATATGGCTGCTCTGACCCCACGGAAAAGTATATTTTTCAAAAAGAACAATCATTGGTACCACATATTGCAGATAAACAAGTCACACAAGATCAAACAAGACAGGGATTCAAAGGTGTTCTTTAGATTTAGTCGCAGGAAGGCTCTGATTTTTCTTGGTTAGAGCAGTTTCAGTGGAAGAAGTTTAAGTCACAATGTTAAGGACTGAGGTGGAGGAAAGAAATACAGGTCATCAGAGTGGGCAGCCATTTCAAGAAGTTCAGCTTTTACCCTGACTTCTGGGTTGTCTACTCTGAAGTACACTTAAAAATATTTTATTTTTCTTAGAAAATTTTGAGCATTATATGCTTTGGCATGGATGTTTACTTGTCAATTTTGTCTGAAATATGTTGGTTATCTCATTATTATAAAACTTAAAAATGCTTAATTTGTATAAGTTTTCTCTTATAACGCTTTTAATTATTGGTTTGATCTATTTGCTCTTTTTTTCTGCAGAAACATTCATTTGTTCAATCTTTATGATCTATTCAATTTATCTGCCAACTTCTATATTTCTTTTTTATTTTTATTCAGTCTGTTAATATTTCTTAAATTCTCAGTATCATTTAATCAGGTTTTGGCACCGTTAAGTCTTTCTTTTACCTTTTCCTATATGATCATTTTTTTAAATTTTAGTTTTTTAATGGGTTGACCGTTTATGTCAGATTGTTTAACTTAAGGGAAATTGTATCTGTCATATCCTACTGAACGTAAGAGGTAGATCTTTTCTGAATGATTATTTCATGAAGTTTCGTAGGTAATTTATCTTTAAATCTGTATGTAAGAGTATATGATGGAATTGTCATACACGTGTTATGGCCTTTTAAAAGCCATTGTCTAGATTTAAAAATAATTTGTTATAATAATTGAAGAATAATTTTCTGAAATGAATGGTCCATGGTGATGGTGAGCTCCATTGAGCCGCATCAGTGATGGTGAGAGTTGTAATAGAAGGATAAAAGGATCCTTTACCGGATGCCATTTTATACCGTGAAAAGCTTACACATTTTACGGAACAAGTGTCATTTAGTACTGACTACTGAACAGAAGATGGGTCAGAGGTAGAAGCTGGAAGAGAAACCTGAAAAAGAAAAGCAGAGCAAAAAAAAAAAAAGAAACAAAAGCAGCTGACAGCTCTTTTCATCAACACTGTGGTGCCGTTTCATTCCTGAGTTTCTGTGCTGCTGTTTGTTACATCAGATCCTGTCTCTTCAGATCAACAAAGATTTCCTGGAAAATAAAAACTTCATTTCAAAAAGTAATTTGTCATTTTTATGTATGTATTTTTTTAAAGGAAACAGTGCAAGCAAATTCTCTCTGTATGAGACTTGATAAGTAAAATATGTTTGCTGCGTTTCCATTACTAAATATTTAGTTATGTTTTTCCCACTTTCAAGTTCATCCCGATTTTTTATAGGTGTAGTTGATGATTTATATTTTCTATTTTCTTCAGTTCGTTTGCATGATACATTTTTGTTAGATAAAACTCTTGTAGCATATACATGCCTTTAAAACGAATATGTTTTTGGCCAGGTGTAGTGGCTCATGCCTGTAATCCCAGCACTTTGGGAGGTGGAGAGGGGTGGTTCACTTGAGGTCAGGAGTTTGAGACCATCCTGGACAACATGACAAAATCTCATCTCTACTAAAAATATAAACATTAGCTGGACATCATGGCGCATGCCTCTAGTCCCAGCTACTCAGGAGGCCGAGGCAGGAAAATCGCTTGAACCTAGGAGACAGAGGTTGCAGTGAGCCGAGATTGCACTACTGCATTCCAGCCTGCACAGCAGAGTGAGACTGCCTCAAGGAAAATCAAAGGAAAACACTAATATATGTTTTTCAATACTGTAGGTCCCCCATAATGTTCTATGATGTATTTTTTCTTTTTACCATTCTACTTATTTGAGGTTATCCTATGTAAAACTGGAAATATTCTGTAAGAGATCAGATCATGGACATTCTGGCTAAGTCATCCTTTAGTGTTACTTCACAAGAAAATATTCTTTGAAACTTCCTTAGCTCTTTACTCCTTTCTCTTGAACTCCAGAGAGTTCTGTAGTGTCTCTTAATTTCTCATCCTGGCATCTTTAGGTGGACTCCACTATCTTTGGTTGTGGCAAGAAACGGGAAGAGCAGTTGATTGCTGTCTCAACAGTTGACATCAACAGTCAACATATGGAAATTGTCAGACAAATCATTTCATCTTATTATCCAGTATTTTTTTCACACAGCACACAGATTCTAAGTAAGAGAGGTGAGTCAACATGGATGGTTTTATACTTGCGGATTCATAAGCATAAAGACGGAAAAAGATGGCGGGCTGCTCGCACACTGAGGCACTCTCAAGTGTACAGGTTCAATAGAGCTCTCTTATCCTTCCAAAAAAGGAGTTTATTATCTGCCTGCTGCAGTAGTCCTCCCCAAATGCCACCCCAGTTTCTACTCACCTCTCTTTTTCACTTACGTTTACATTCTTTATCTGATCCACAGGCTCAAATCTTTTTCTGATACATTTTTTAAAAACTGACATTTGTCTAATTTGGATTCAGGAATCCTCTTTCAATCACAACAGCATTACATTCTGAATAATCATATACTGAGCTTCATACAAAGTTCATTTTCCGTATGTAGTATTTAATCAGACACAATACCTTCCGATCTTAGGAGGATATACTTTTGGTCTTTTTGTATTTTTCTTTTTGTCTTGATGCATGTGGCCCATCAGACTCCACATTAATTTTTATTTTCTACTTCTTGAATATATAGTGATATATCAAGTTCCAGTGTTGGAGAGCAATTAGTATTGTTTTTAATTCTCTCTAAGGTATACAGAGGCAAACAGTTACCCTCTTCTATGTCTGAAGTTCATAGTGGCTTTGTCTATAGTGGCTTGCTGTTAATGTTGCATAGCAAATGTTTAACAAAATATCTCAGACATCCAAATACACTGGGGGATTAAAGGCCTTTGTAAGTACAGTTGCATATTAAGTCACGAGAAACTCTGAGGCCAATGGCTTTTAAAATATGATTGTGATATTACTGAGGGTATGACTTACAGAAAGCTGAAGGAAGCATCAGGCTAGATAGTTTTTTCCCATTGATTCTTCAAATGTCAAATACAGATATGGCCATGGACTTTATTTTATTTTATTTTTTTCAGGCAGGGTCTCGGTCTGTAGCCCAGGCTGGAGTGTAGTGGCGTGATCTTGGCTCACTGCAATCTCTGCCTCCAGGGTTGAAGCGATTCTCCTGCCTCAGCTTCCCAAGTAGCTACGATTATAGGCGTGTGCCACCATACCTGGCTAATTTTTGTGTTTTTAGTAGAAATGGCATTTCACATGGTGGCCAGGCTGGTCTCGAACTCCTGGACTCAAATGATTCACCCGCCTTGCACTCACAAAGTGCTGGGATTACAGGCATGAGCCACCGTGTCTGGCCTGGCCATGGATATTTCTGATGCTGTCAAAGATGGTGAAATGACTGGATTCATTATTTCACAGATATGGAATGTCTGTTATGTGGCAGGCACTGTGGTAGGTCTTGTGCATACCACAGGGGGTCCCTGCATGCACATGGCCCAAAGCAACCTTACTGTCTGTTCAATGAGTGTGGAACAGGACAAAGAGCAGACATGTCAACAAGTGATATAACACAGTGTGGGAGGAGCTCTACTCTAGGTCTCTACGAAATGCTGTCGGATATATCAATGTTCAGAGGAGCAATTTCATGATAGTCAAAAAGTTCAAACAACCCAAATGTCCATCAACTGATGAGTAGAACAAAATGCCATATATCCATACAATGGAAGATACTTGGCAATAAAGAGGATCAGAGTACTAATACATGGTATGACATGAATGAACCTTGAAAACACTGTTAAATGGAAGAAGCCAGTTGCAAAGACTATATGGTGTATGATTCCATTTATATGAGATGATCAGAACAGACAAATCTATAGAAACAAAATAGATTAGTGGTTGCTTAGGGCTGAAAGTAAAGTAGGGGAGAGAGAACAGGACGGTGATAACTAAGGGAAGTCGGGTTTCTTTTTGGAGTAATGAAATGTTCTTAAATTGATTGTGTTGTTAGATGCTTAACTCTGTGAATATTCTAAAAGCCATTAAGGTAGGCACTTTAAATGAGTGAACTGTGTGGCATATGAATGACACCTCAATTAAGCTGTTAAAAAAATGCTATGGAAGCAAAGAAATGTGTGATCATTGCCAATGTCATGGGGATGGGAGCAGTATTTACAGAACACATAATTCTCTGGAGAGCCTGCAGGTGAGTGCCGTCACCCCCATTTTCAGAGAATAGAACTTGTCCCTGGCCTCAGAGCAGAGATGAAGCATGGTCCCCCATCTGTAGGAAACAGTCAACACTGTTTCTTATCACACTTCCCCACAGAGGAGGTAATGTTTATCCTCCCCCTCAAAGTATCTATCGGAGCTAATGAGGGACAGATGATCAGAGAGGGACATTCCGGCAGAGAAGCATAAGGTCAGGGTCCTGGTAGGAAAGAGATGGCACTTGTGATCTGCATAATTTGAGTAGAGATCAATAAAGTGACTATCTATAGAGGTATGGTAAGAGTTAAAGGGAACCACAGTGGGGATGGCAGCAACCTGGAGCATTACTATCCCAGGTCTGAATGAGTGAGATGAGGAAGCCATCGTAGGAACACAGAGAGGGTGGATATATACACAGGGCTACCTTCCATGGGGAGACACAGCAACAGTGGCCCAGCAGGGAGGAGCCCAGGCAATAACTGTCCGGATTCATGTTCCTCTTACCCTCTAATCTCTGCCGGTCACTTTCATTGGCTGTACCAAGAAGCAAGAGGGCAAGAGAGCCCACTGATGTAATCCACACAGGGCAGCCCCATGGGACAGAGAAAGGCACAGCAGCCGGACTCAAAGGGACAAATGGGAAGTAATCAGCAGAGATGCGGAGGTGTACAAATAACATATATTGTAGGATTGGTAAAATGAATCATGACACCGTTGTAATGTGGTCTACTCTGATTCTCATTCTCCAAATTCTTGCCCTGAGGCCATGTGTTTTTCCTGGTAAATTAGAGAAGTGCCTTCCAGATGCTTTTCTCAGTGGACTCCCAATCCTTTCATTCTTAAGGCATTCCAGCCTCCCACTTTCCTGGTTCTTTGTAAAGCCGGTGCTTGCTCCCAGTGCAGATCTCAGATAAGGCAGGCCCTCTAAGTCAGGTCAGGAGGCCTAAGGCCTTCTTTGGGGAACCAATGCTCATCATACTGAAATAAATGAACTCCCCATGCTGACGAGGGGAAATAACAATTCCCCTTGCAGAGAAAGTTCAGGCAGGAGGGATTGTAAACCAGTGACTGTGGGGATCCGTTTATGTCTACCACCAGGGGGCAGGTGGACCCATTTTTAGGACTACTTAAAGTGTTTTGCTAATACCTTCTGAGAACAGAGGGAGAGAAAAATGGAGACTTGGAAAAGAAACAGGTTTTTGTTTTGTTTTTTTCTTTCTTCTAAAGTTGTTCTCTGATCAAGGAAAATGTGCAGAAACCAAAAAACTCTCCTTCTGGAAACAGACAGCTAGGCGCTGAAGTGTTCTTCATTGACCTTGGTAAATTTCTTCAAGGCCCCATAGGATCTCTCTCTTCCATCTTTGTAGACTAAGAAGTGAGAGTTTGTGCTGGAGATAACTTGACCTAGTATCACGGGCCATACAAACACGGCTGTCAGAGACCAAGGCGTCGAACAGATACTAGTTTATTGGTTTATAATAAGAAACATGTTGGGGAGATAAGGCAGCTGGCAGGACTTGATTAGGACATTCTTTTGTTCAAAAAACCTTCATGGGAAACCGAAGTATAATGAGAAGACGACTGGGAATGAGAATAAAGTGAAGTTGGTTGTTTGACTGGAAGTTTACTGCTTTGGTCTGCTGTGTCTAGCCTCACAGCAGGGATGTATCTGACAGATGAATGAGATTTTTGTGATAGTTGAAAGGGCAGCTTGCTCCTTAGATGACACTGAGATGGGAAGCTCCAGTACTGCCTTGTAACTCTCTTCTCTCTGTTGCTGAGCACCCTTTGTGTTGAGTGTTAAATATTCTCACTCATCTATCTATTTATCTATCCATCCGAATCTGATCTATGTATCTATCAATCATCTATCAACTCTCTCTCTACCAACCACATATCTATCACCAATTGATCATAAATTATGTATCTATCATCTGTCATCTATCCACCACCTATCAACTCTCTATCATCAGTTGATTTATCATCTTTCAGTCATCTGTCTGTCAGTCCATCCATCCATCCATCCTTCATCCTGCCAACAAGTCAGGCATATTTTAATGTTAGGGCCTACAAGTCACTGTGGGTCTTTAAGATGAATTCATAGATATTTGCTCCAATTTGTGTATCTTGATTCACAGTTTGACTCTCAGAGGACAACCTTCAGTTCTTCTGGGTAGTTGTTCCTTTGGGTAACGGAGAGGCCAGCACACTCAGATTGAGGATGTGCTGAACAAGTGTGGTAGAATGGGCACAAACTGAGCACTCAATCTGTGGACGACAGGGTGAAGGTATGATAATTTAACACCCACTGGTGAAGTCTGAGGATAGGAAGATACCCCATCCATCAAGGATTAGGTAAGATAATATTTAAAAGAATGGACTTCAGTGGGATTTGTTTTAATTTCTCTGAGCCGTCTCAAATTTAAGCCTCTGTCTGTCATTTCATTCTGAGAATTTATGCATACAGTGATGACTGTTGGGATGTCCAGAATAATCGTTTTCCAAATGTCTTGAGAAATTCTAGAGTTAAATAAAGTAAAAACATGGTGTAGATCGGGGTTGACAAACTACAGCCCAAAGACTGAATCCCTCCTGCTGCCAGCTTTTGTAGATAATGTTTTACTGGAACACAACCACGCCCATCGGTTCACATACTGTCTGTGGCTGCTTTCTCACCATAACAGCATAGTTGAGAGGTTGCCACAATGAATCCGTGGCCCACAAAGGCTAAACTAGGAGCTACCTGACCCCTCACAGCATACCACATTACCTCCACCTGCTGTGGAGGAAAGAATACAAGATTTTAAGCTAGGTATATTCTAGCTGTATGTCATTAGGCAAGCTTTTACCTCTGCATGTCTCGGTTTTACCATCTGTAAATGAGAATAATTATATCTGCTTTTAAGTTAGGTTTAGATGAAGTAACTTATTTAAAACATCTACCATATAAGGCTCTCAGGAAATTACTATTAATCAGTGGGAAAACTTTACTCAAGTCTCTGTGACAGAGTTAACATGAATACCCGTACATTTGAAACAATAGCCATGCCAGCATATTTGAGTGGGAACAACTGTTGAACACACCTCTACAGGAATACACCGATTTTTAATAGTTGTGCTGCCCAATATGGCGGCCACATGTGGTTCCCGGGCACTTGAAATGTAGGTAGTCCAAATTGAGATGTGCTATAAACGTAAAATGCACCTCAGACTTCAACGATTTAATATGAAGAAATGTAAACTCTATCATTTCATATCGATGATCTTGAGAGGCTGGAAAAAATTATTTCATATTGATTATGTACTAAAAGATAATACTTCAGAGATACTGGGTTGAATGATCTATATTAGTAAGTTAACTTTCTCCTGTTTCTTATTACTTTTTTTAAATCATGGCTACTAAAGTTTAAAAATCACATTCGTGGTATGCATTTTATTTCTATCAGAGAGGACTCTTTTAGAAGAAAGGAATGTTAGTTATGCAACCACTAAGAAGTTAGTTTTGGGAAATCTTTGCCACCTAATAAATAAGTATTGCTGGAAATCAGGGTTGCAAATGTAAACTGAGATATTTTATTTAGAGGTTGAAGGAATGATTTCTCATAAAAGGATTAACTTCCTTTGAAACAGATGTTGGGCGTGTCATCTCCAGTTTCCCAGGGAAGGGTCAGGCATGTTGTAGGTGCTCAGTGAATGTTGAATTGAATTGACAGAGATAAGAGAAAGGCAGATTCATCAGAAGAGGAAATGAAGCCAGAGGAAAAGTCAGTGAGCCTCACTCTGTCTTGCTAAAAGAAAGAATGGGTCTGGGGTTTTAACAAATTTACGTTTAAGAGGAGATGTCTTAAGAGACAGGATCTAAAGCCCTGGTGAGAGAGCCATTCTGTATAGAACTGGAAACTCCCAGTAACTTAAATCTGGACTGGGGAGGCAGCTTCCAAAGGCAGGGCCATCCAAGTGAAGTCCGGAGGCTTAATACCAATCACAGCCTTGGGATAGGCCAAGGAGGCTCATTATTCACTCTCAAGAACTGATGAGGTGCCTGTTACGTACCAGGCACAATGCTAGGTGCTGAGGACATAGAGTTGAAAGGAGCTCTATATTCAAGGAGCTTACAGTTTAAAGAGAGACAGACCTAGTTATTTACAGTACAAGTGGCCATTGCTTGCACAGTCACACTAAATGAATACCCATATTCCATTTTAAGACATAATACTCAAGAAGACTCTATAACCACTTTGAAAATTAGTGGTATGTGAGGAAGAAACACCCCAACCCAACATGCAGTGTTTTGGCAGTCCTTTTAGCCCTGTTCGCTTAAGCGATTCAGTCTTTGCAATCTTTCTTCATTCTGTCTGTCCTCAGCATGATAAGCATTTGGGGCTAATAGCCGAGGGTTTTTTTTTTTTTCCTTTTTAAAAATACCAGGGCTTTCAGCAGTTGAGTTTTATATTTATAGCTTCAATTAGTTGAGTTGTAGGCTTATTGTGGTGGTTGGGACCATCATTCAATATACCTGCTCTCACTGTGGGTGGAATACACCTTCCTGTGTCATTGAATTTGGCGTGGCCACGTGACTTTCTTTGGCCAAAGGAAGGCTAGCAGACTTGATATGGAGAGAGGCCTTAAATCTGCTTGTGTGATTTAGCTTGGCTTTTGCACTTCAGTTATTACCATGGGAAGAGCAAACCCTGAGAAGGCACTGGTCCAAGAAGAATGAGAGACAACTGATAAAGATGTGATTGAAACCTACAGCAGGAAATTCAGCCCAGCTGACCTACAGCTTAAAGCAAAGCCACTCTCTGGGGCCAGCCTAGACAAGCCAAACTGCAGTGGACCTGTGGACCCATGGGCATGAGAATAAATATTCGTGGTTGCAGACACTTTGAGTTTTGGGTGATTTGTCGTGCAGTGCTGTTTTGGCATAATTGTGTAATATGCTCATCAAGAGTCAGTTTTGTGTGTTCCTGATCCTTTTTAGACGGATTGAACTTTTATTGTATTCATACAATTTAATTAAACATTACACACACTAATGGAATACGAGTGCAAAAACAAAGAGGTTTGTTTTTCTACATAAATCTTGTTCTATGTTTAATTTTTGAAATCTCTTTGTTGGGTTTTGATGTTAAAAGTGACGTTGGACTAATAAAATGAATCAAGGAGTATTCTTTCTCTGCAGGCTGAAATAGTTAATATTGGTTTTTTATATTTTGGAAAGATAAATCCATGTTGTCCTAAAGGGCAGACATTTAATCATTTTAATGATTTATTCAACTTTTCCATTTTGGGGGTAGTTAGTTTTGGTAATAAACATTTATTTCTAGAAACTCATTTGTTTCCTAAAAGTTTTAAAAACAATTTGTGCTAATATTTTCTTATAATATTTTTGGCTGGGCACAGTGGCTCACGCCTGTAATCCCAGCACTCTGGGAGGCTGAGGCTGGTGGATCACAAGGTCAGGTGTTCGAGACCAGCCTGGCCAACATAGTGAAACCCTGTCTCTATGAAAAAAAAAATTAGCTGGGTTTGATGACTGGTGACTGTAATCCCAGCTACTTGGGAGGCTGAGGCAGGAGAATTGCTTTAACCTGTGAGGCAGAGATTGCAGTGAGCTGAGATCCTGCCACTGCACTGCAGCCTGGCGACAGTGTGAGACTCCATCTCAAAAAAAAAAAAAAATATATATATATATATATAAAATATATTTTAAGCATTCTGAATCCTGCATATGTAATTTCCCTATCCATTTTTCTTAATCAAACTTGTGAAACATTTTCCAGTTTTTGGAATTTTTACTTTTCCTACTTTTGGTTATTTATGTATTTTCTATAATTTTTGTTACTTTATTAATTAGAGCATGTAATTTTTAAAATGTTAAGTTCCAGGGTAAATGTGTAGGATGTGCAGATTTGGTAAATGTGTGCCACAGTGGTTTACTGTATCTATCAACCCATCACCAAGGTACTAAGCCCACCACGCATTAGCTGTTTTTCCTGAAGTTCTCCCTCCCCTCAACCCACCCCGTGACAAGCCCCAGGGTGTGGTGTGTACCTGTGTCCATGTGTTCTCATTGTTCAGCTCCCAGTTGTCCATGAGAACAGAGCATGTAATTTTAATTCATCTTTTCTAAATTCTGTTTCATGATTCAGTCTTAATAGGTTGTATATTTCTAGGAATTTATTCATTTCTTCTAGGTTATATGATGTTTTGACACATGAATGCTTATAGTAGTCTCATAATTTTTTGAATTGTGTGTTATTGGTTGTAAGAGTTCCTCTTTCAGTTTTGATTTTATTTGACTCTTCTTTTAGTCTAGCTAAAGGTTTGTCCATTTTGTTTATCTTTTCAAGAAACAAACCCTTAGCTTTCTTGATCTTTTCTACCGTTTTTCTGCTATTTGATTTTATTTTTGCTCTGATCTTTATTATTTCCTTTTTACTAACTATGGGCTTAGTGTTTTTTGTTTACCTTGAGGTGTAAAGTGAGGTGGATTATTTTTCCCCCCATGTAGGCATTTATTGCTATAAACTTCCCTCCTAGAACTGCTTTTGCTGCATCTCATAAAGTTTGGCATATTGTATTCACATTTTTGTTTGTCTCAAGATATTTTAAAATTTCTCTTTTGATTTCTTCTTTGACTCATAGGTTGTTTAGGAGTGTGCTGTTTACTCTTTATCAACGCGAGGAAGTTCTGCTCTATTCCTTGTTTACTGAGAGTTTTTATCATGAACTGATGTTGGGTTTTATCAAATGCTTTTTCTGGATCCATTGACATGATCAGGTGAGGAGCAGGTTGTTTAATTTCCACCTGTCTGTGAAGATTACAGTTTTCCTCCTGTTATTCATTTCTAGTTTTGTACTATTACGGTTGGAAAAGATATATGATAGATGTCAATCTTCTTAAATTTGTTGAGGCTTGGTTTGTGGCTGCTATAGTCAAAATTCATATGTTGAGACTTAATCCCCATTATGACAGTATGAGGAGGAGGGGCCTTTATGAGGTGATAAGTCATGAGGGATTTGCCCTCACAAATGGGATTAGTGCCATTACAAAAAAAGGTTGAGGGGAGCTGCCTTCTCCTGCTATGTGAGGGTGTGGCAAGAGGAGTCGTCTATGAAGCAAAGCGCACGATTTCCTCAGACACTGAATCTCCTGGGGACTTAATGTTGGAGTTCTCAGGCTCTGGAACTGTGAGTACATTTCTATTATTTATCAAGTAACCAGTCTGAGGTATTCTTTATAGCAGCCGGATAATGGACTAAGACAGTTGCCTAACAGATGATCTATCCTAGGTGATGCTCTCTGTGCATTTGGGGAAGAATGTGTATTCTACTTTTGAATGGAAAAAACGAAACAAAGCAAGGACCATACACGGTGGCCCATAAACCCAGGAGTTTGAGACCAGTCTAGACAACACAGCAAGAATATATGTCTGTAAGATCCATTTAGTCTGAAGTGTAGTTCAAGTCTAATGTTTGCTTATTGACTTTCCGTCTTGATGATCTACTCATTGTTCAAAGTGGGGTACTGAAGACCCCCACTATTATTGTATTGCTACCTGTTTCTCTCTTTGTGCCTGTTAATATTTGCCTTACATAGTTATATTTATATTTATAATTGTTTGTCCTCTTCAGAAATTACCCCCTTTATCATTATGTAATGATCTACTTTGTCAGTTTTTGACTTAAAGTCTATTTTGTGTGATATAAGTATGGCTCCCTGTTCTTTTGTTTTCTTTTTGCATGAAATACCGTTTTCACTTTCCGTCTACATGTGTCCTTAAAGCTGAAGTGAGTCTCTTGTAGGCAGCATATTGTTGAGGGGATGCGGGTCTTGGTTTTTTTTTTTGTTTGATAGGGTCTAACTCTGTCACCCAGGCTGGAGTGTAGTGGTATGATCCCAGCTTACTGTAACCTTGAACTCCTTGCCTCAGCCTCCCAGATAGCTAGAGCTACAGACACATACCAGCATTCCTGGCTAATCATTTTATTTGTATTTTTTTTGTAGGGAAAGGGTCTTGCTGTGTTACCTAGACTGATCTCAAACTCCTGGCCTCAAGCGATCCTCCTGCACTGACCTCCCAAAGTGCTAAAATTACAGACATGAACCACCTGGCCCTGTTTTTTGTTTTGTTTTGTTTTTTATTTTGTCCATTCAGCCGCTGTAGATCTTTTGACAGGAGCATTTAATTCATTTACATTCAAGTTAATTAGTGATAGGTAAGGACTTACTATTGTTATTTTGTTAATTGTTTTCTGGCTTTTTTTTTTTAAAGGTGCTTTATTCCTTTCTCCCTCTCTTGCTGTCTTCTTTTGTGATTTGATTGTTTTCTATAGTGGTATGCTTTTGTTCCTTTCTCTTCATCTTCTGTGTATCTATTCTAGGTTTTTGCTTTGTGGTTATCATGAGGCCTATATAAAACATTTTGTAGTTCTAACAGTTAATTTTAAGCTGATGTCATCTTAACTTTGATTGCATATAAAACTTAGCACTTTTACTCCCTCTCCCTCACATTTTATGTTTTTGATGTCACTATTTACATATTTTAATATTGTGTATCTATTAGCGCATGATTGTAGCTATTATTGTTTTAACACTTCTGTCTTTTGACCTTTATAATAGGGTTATAAAGTAATTTACATACCACAATTACAGAATTAAAGTATTCTGAATTTGACTATATGCTCACTTTTACCAGTGAGTTTGATAATTTTCTTTGTTTTCATCTTACTAATTAGTATTCTTTGGTCTCAGTTGGAAGAACTTCATTTAACATTTTTTTGTAAGGCAGGTCTAGCAGTGATGTACTTCCTCGATTTTGTTTATCCTGGAAAGTCTTTATCTCTTCATTCTGAAGGACGGCTTTGCCAGGCGTAGTATTCTTGGACAGTTATTTTCCTTTAAGCACTGTGACTATGTCATCCCACTGTCTCCTGGACTGCAGTTTCTGCTGAGAAATTTGATGATATCCTTATGAGAGTTCCCTTGTATGTGAGGAACCTCTTTTTTCTTGCTGCTTTCCAAATCCTTTTTTTTTTTTTGTCTTTGATTTTCTATAGTTTGATTAAAATATGTTTTGGTAAAGACTTGTTTGAGTTTGAGTTGACCTGATTGGAGACTTTGGAGCTTCATATATCTGGATGTCCATATGTCTCACCAGATATGGGAAGGTTTCAGCCACAATTTCTTTCAATAAGCATTCTGCCCCTTTCTTTATACCTTCTTCTGAGACTTCTATAATGTGAATGGCAGCTCCTTTGAAGGCGTCAAATGAATCTCATAGGCGTTCTTCATTCCTTTCCACTCTTTTTTCTTCTTTGTCTAGATATTTTTTAGTGACCTGTCTTGGAGTTTACAGATTACTTCTTTTGCCTCATCATGTCTGCCATTGCCCTTCTCTACTGCAGTTGTTTCATTTTATTCATTGTTTTCTTCAATTCCAGAATTTTCATTTGGTTGTTTTAAGATGATTTCTGTTTCTTTATTGAACTTATTGTTTCGTTTATTTACTTTTTTGATAATGTTATCTGTGTTTGTTTGTTTTTTTTAACAGCTCACTGAGCTTTCTTACATTATTTTGAAATCTTTTCAGGGAATTATAGATCTCCTTATCATTGGGGTTGGTTACTAGAATATTACTCTGTTCTTTTGGTGGTGTCATGTTTTCTTGATTTCTTTTCCTTTTTTCCATACCGTCTTTTCCTTTTCCTTGATTTTTCATTCTTCTTTACATTTTCTGTTGCTATCTTCACATTTGAAGAAGTGGTCATCTCCTCCAGTCTTTACTGACTGTCCTTGGGAGAGAAATATCTCCACCAAGCAGCCCAGCTAGGAATTTCATGGCACTCTTAGATCTTTTTTATGGATACATCCACTGTACACCTCTTGTTCCCTCTAAGGGAATTTCTTTTTTTAATGGAGTCTTGCTCAGTCACCCAGGCTGGAGTACAGCAGCATAAACTTGGCTCACTGGAACCTCTGCCCCCGCTGGTTCAAGCAACTTTACTGCCTCAGCCTTCTGAATAGCTGGGACTACATATTTGTGCCACCACACCCAGCTAATTTTTGTGTTTTTCTTAGGGATGGGGTTTCACATTGTTGGCCAGACTGGTCTCAAACTCCTGACCTCAAGTGATCCATGTGCCTCGACCTTCCAAAGTGCTGGGATTACAGGTGCGAGCCACTGCGCCCAGCTCCTCTAAGGGGATTTCTTTAGGTTGTATGTCTACTCTTGACCCTGCAAAGCCAGGCCAGGTGCTCAGAGGCTCCTGTTTGTTTTTCCTAGGATGGTGTCTTGAAACCCTCAAATTGTGTACGTTCCTTCAATCTCACAAAATTGAGCTGCCTCTGTGTGTAAGATGCTTGCAACAGGGGCATGCTAGGGAGTCTGGTCTGGGGAAGATGGAATTGAGGCATAAGCTGTGTTTGGGATGCCTATGGGTCAGTTGAGAGGGATCCACAAGCAAGGCATCCCAAGTGGCTCATGGACGGGTTTCCTGATGGAGTCTGTGGAATGGTTAGTAGGATCTGCAGCCTCTCTTCCTAGGAACATTCTCTCCCCACTACTCAGCCATGGCGATTACCTCAGCATTGTGGCTGGGATGGGAAAGAAGTGGTCTTCATGAACCATGTCCTGCATGATTGGGGAAGCCGGGCATTCACCACCCCTATGCTCTCACTTTCCCCATGGGAGAAATTGTGGCTAAAGGGGATTTTTTTGGACACTGAGCTGTGCTGCCTTGGAGGAGGGAAGACTTGGATAGTGTTAACTGTTCTTGATACCCTCTTCAAAGTACCTAGACTCAGAGTTTTTGCACCAATAGTGTGCTGAAACTTTTCCTCTGGACTCCCCAAAGATACTCCTAACTGTTGGTAATTGTTAAAGTTAATGCTTCTGTGGAGTGAGGCGTGATGACGGTAGAAAGCTCTGATTCCGCCATTTTGCTGATGTCAGTTTTAATTTCTAACTGTTCACCTTCCTTCTGACATTTTGTCCCTGGGCTCTGCTTGTCAGTCTCATTTCCTGAGCTCTGATGTGTTCCAGGAGCGTGTCTCTTTCCTTCGCTTCTGCAGTTAGCTTCACAAAAACAAGAATCTATATGGATCATTGCGTTAGTAATAGAGTCCCTGTTTTAGCACTTAGTGCTTTTAGCCTTAAATTCCATCTTTTCTGGTATTATTGGTTTCTTTCCTCTTTTGTTTTTTACTGTGTTTTCCTGGCATCTGTTTGTCCATCCCTTTATTTTTAACTTTGCTTTAGTATAAAGACTGATATGCTTAATCTTATATTTTACATTACCTCAAAATTCGTATTACTTCATAATTGTTATTTTAGTTTTCAATTTCTCTTTTTGTTTTTCCTCATTGTTTTCTGATTTCACTGATTGGCTATTTGGTCTATATTCCTTCTGTTTTCTCCTTGTTGATTTAGATGTTTAATTGAAATTTTTGTTCTATTCTGTTGTTTTCTTGTGCTCATTAGACATCTATATACTTTTCTTTTTTTTTTGCAAGTGAGATTCCAGTATTTCCTCCAGAAAGGTACATCGTTCCTCCACCATGGTCATCTCCCTCTGTCCCTTGACCCTGTAAGAGATGAAACCTCTAAAATGATTCCTTTCCTTCTTTCCTCCTCATCACCCCTTCCCGCTGCCTAAGGTGAGATCTTTGAAACATTTTTACATCTCTTCTCCCTCTCTACCTATAACTCCTACATTTTCCTGGGATTCTCTAGGATTTTAGTCCCAGATTATAATTGGAATTTTCCTTGCTGCATGTCCCTCCTATTTCCAAAGGATTTACGTAGCATTTACACTACAAAATCCCCCAATAGCCATTAACATACACTTAACCTGTCTATATTGGGTTCATTTTTCATCGGTGTTTTCTTTCCTCTCATCTCCCTATGTCTTGAGATCTCAATCTAATTCTCTCTTTTGAAGATTTTTGCTTGATTGTTTTCTTCAGATGGGAATTGCTGGTGGTATACTCTTCACATTCTTGTGTGTTAGCAGTTTCCTTCTTTTGCCCTGGTGGGTGAATACCATCTTGAATAAGTAGAGGGTCATAAGTTGCTTTCGGCTTAGCTATTGGCAAAGGTCATTTCCATTGTCTTGTGGCTTCCAGTATTGTCAATAAGAAGTCAGATGCTAATTTTTCTTTTTGCAGATAATATGTACTTTCTGTCAATTAGCTTGTCAGCTTTTTTTTGGTTTTTCTTTTTGTTTTAAACTTTTGGGAATGCCAGGACATGCTCAAGTGAATGTTTTTCTTTATTCATCAAGTCTGGAGCTCTGGAGTCCTTTCAGTCTCTAGACTCCAGGGTCTCTTCTGCTTAGGAATAATTTTCTATATGACACCCTTTAAAATTACTCCCTCTCCTTTGATTCCTCTTTTCCTGAAGTCCATGTCATTGTTCATAATAGGTCTCCTGGATCCAGTCCCAAGTCTCATCTTTCCTCTTACTTGTCTACTATGTTGCTTGACCCATGTGGTGAGAATTTTTTCTTAATGTGTTTTCTAGTCACTAGTTCGTATCTCTCCAATGACTGTTCTCTCTTTAACTCATCTACCAAATTGTTCAATGGAACAGCTGCCAGATGAAATAGAGAACAACTGATTAAATTTGAATCTCAGAGAGATGGTGAATAAAATTTTAGTGTAAGTATGTTGACTATAGCATGGGACATAATATACTAAATTTCTTGACTATTTATGTGAAATTCAAATGTAATGGGGTATCTTGTAGCTGTTTGTATGTAGTTGCTTTAATTCTGGCAGCCATATTCAATGGAGAAATCCTATGTCCTGGTCCAGACATTCTTGTCGGTATGCATTTGATTCTCCTTAAGTGTCCTTCTTTATTTGCTTGTTCTCTGTTATCTTTAGAAGCTTCTGTTCACTGGCCAGATGTTTTGTTTGTTTGGGTTGGTCTTTCTTTGGATGCTGAGTTTCCCTTGCTATGTTATTTGAAAACAGTCAGAGGTCTCCTCGTCACAGGACCCCAAGTAGAGGCTGACCTCTGACTGGTAGAAGATAAAGGAATGTTTCCCATAGCAGGAAGGTGGAAAAGGAGAGGGCGTGTAGCAGAAGGTAGACAGCAGGCCCATGCTGAGGGCCTGAGAAGAGCCTCTGTGCCAAAGTGTCTCTGTGCTCTTTTGGCTTTACGAATGTAAAAAATTAAGTTCATCTGTTCACTGTCTTCATGGCCTCTAGGAGCCATGGATACTGGGCATACTGAAATAGGACTGATACTGTCTCTCACCTCAGGAGTTCTTGTATCCCCACAGATCACACTGTTTTTGCAAATCTGTCATTAGCAATCTCTATCTCCAGGTTTTCAGGTGCTGGTCTCATGGCTCTTCCCCGGCACAAAATAAGAAAACTCTACAGACACTCCATCCACTAGAACCCATTCCCATCTACCCCCTACTCTGTCCAGGTAAGCAACCAACCATCTCAAGAGAGGAACTAGGCAGGAGTGGGAGGGGAAGATGGGCACTGAAGGTATCAAAAGACCTAAAAGATGCAAATTGCTAAAGGAAGCAACAATCAGATTAGGTGTGGTGAAAGACCTGGAAAAAAAAATTAGAAAAAAAGTACTCAAGTTTAAGAGGATTCTGCTCTCGGAACATGTCACCATTTCTTTATGTTCTAATTTCATTTAAAGCAACCAAAACTGAAATCAGAGAGGAGGCATATGGATGTGATCTGTGCAGAGAAGATAACAAGGATGGGTTGGGATGACTGTATTATGACAGGTATAGAATGTTTCATTATCTTGGAGGGTTCTACTGGACAGTATCACAGTTAGTTGTCCATACTCACAGAGAAGTCCTTGCCTCTCTGTTACAAACACTGGCTAACCGATCTGCATGTGTATATCTCAAGGTAAAATGATATTTTTCTTGCATGTATTGTTTTAATGTAGCACTTGAACATGGAGGACGTTATGCTGAATGAAATAAGCCAGGCACAGAAACACGAGTATCACATCATCTCACTTATAGGTGGAATTTTGAAAAGTTAAATTCATAGAAGTAGAGACTAGAAGGGTGTACCAGAGACTGGTTGGGGAAAGGAGAAGAAATGAAGAGATACTGGTGAAAGTGTGCAAAGTGTCATTTACACAGGAGGAGTAAGTTTTTGAGATTTATTGCCCAATATCATTACTATAGTTAATATAAATAAATTGTATATTTCAAATTGCTGAGAGAGTAAATTTAAATGTCTTACCACAAACATGATAATTAATTGAGGTAATGGATATGTTAGTTATCTTGCTTTAATCACTTCATCTTGAATAAATGTATCAAAACATTATATTGTACCTCATAAGTATTTACAATTATGAGTTGCCATTTAAAAATATTATTAATTTAGGCCAGGCATGGTGGCTCATGCCTGTAATCCAAACACTTTGGGAGGCTGCAGTGGGAGGATCACTTGAGGTCAGGAGTTTGAGACCAGTCTGGCCAACATGGTGAAACCCTGTGTCTACTAAAAATACAAAACTTAGCTGGGTGTCTTGGTGCATGCCTGGAATTCCAGCTACTTAGAAGACTGAGGCAGGAGAATCATTTGAACTTGGGAGGTGGAGGTTGCAGTGAGCTGGGAGATTGACCACTGCACTCCAGCCAGGATAATGACCACTGCTCTCCAGCCAGGGGGACAGTGCGACTCCATCTCAAAAAAATAAAAATAAAACAAAACCATTATTAATTTAAAAAGATTTTAAGTCATCAACTGTTACTTTACTGCAGTCTCATTGGAGAATAAGGTTCTGCAGTTCTAAGTCACTATGTGCTGAGTAAAGTGTTTGACTAATGATTTGAAAGAATACATGAGAGAGAATCTGAGAGTGAGCAACAGGGGGAGCCCTGTTTTCTTTACAGAAAAAAAGTAGACAACTCTTTGTTTAGTTAGCACTGAATTTTCGGATGGACTTCACTGAAGGGTAAATGACTCAGTATCCATCTCCATGATCCTGGAGGTGAAGCCACTTGTAGCTCCATCATCAGCCAGCTGGATGTCAGACTCACGTCTGTCCTGGCCAAGCCCGTTTTGCTGTCAAAACGGGTTGGTTGCTCCCACCAAGAAGCCTTCCCAGAACCATACGCTCCTTCCTTGTGCCTGTGTTTTCTATGTTGCATTTCCTTGTGATTTCTTTTTACAGATAATTTTCTCCCTGCACTGTAAGCCGCATGAGGACAAGGACCATGAGTGGTTTTGCTCACTGCTCTATCTTCAGTACCTAGTACATAACAGGACATAGTAAATATTAGTTGAATGGAAGATTAAATCAACAAAAAGGTAAGTTCCTGATGATCATAGGTACGCGTCTGGGTTCTATTCTACTGAGGAATGAGAGATTGGCTGCTGGAGGCAAGAACATGTTTCATTTACATTTACGCATTTGACCCTGAAAAATGTCACCAGATTTTACAACTTATTTACAATGGTGTCTTGGAATGACTGCAGGCTCATAAATAACCAGGAAAGATAAGGCTGAAGAAAAAACAGTTGAAGAATCGGTTGCTTGTTTTAAAAACTCATTTCACAGTGTGCTATTTTCTTACCAAAGAGGCAGGAAGCTCAATGTCTATAAAACTTTAAAGTAAGTATTTCCCTTTAAAATGATGACACACTCTTAAACCTCTCTGTGAACCAATCTCTCCATCAATTTTTATGATGTATTGGAATTAGAGTGTGCTAATTTAAGTGTGATGCCCAAAAACACTGCAAAGGAAAAAATAAGCCTTAATTTTATTTAATCTCAAATAATAACTAGTAATTGCACAGGAAATAATCAGGATCTTTGAAAACAGAAGGAGTCTTTTACATTGCCACTGGTAGCTTAAATGTGTAGCCCATGAATCAGAACAAGGAGTCAAAGTTTCTTTTCAAGGACCTGAAATAAAAAGGCAAATAGCAAAGCCTGTGCCCAAACAGGCAGCTTGGTGTAACTCCTTATCCCAGGATGCTCAATGGCTTTGTAAAAGAAATATCAATCAGGAACATTCTCCTAACATAAATAAGCTAGAGGAAATATCTTGATTTTTAGAACTGATAGGATTTCAAAACAGGAAAATCTTCAAAGCCATTGCATTTTTTTTTTTTTTTGAAGAACAAGATATTTCTTCCCAAGGCAACATTCATGCCCTGGAACTGGCTGAACAATCCTCCTGCTGACCTTTTGCCTTGTTCAGAGAGGCTTAATGGTGACTAGTGTGCCATTTCTCATGCATTCTGAGTAAATGTGTTCTGAGTTTTGTTAGGTTGGTGCAAAAGTAATTGTGGTTTTGCCATGAAAAGTAATGACATGCTGGGTGCTGTGGTTCACACCTGTACTCCTGGCACTTTGGGAGGTTGAGTCAGGTGGATTCATGAGGTCAAGAGATCGAGACCATCCTGGCCAACATGGTGAAACCCCATCTCTACTAAAAACACAAAAATTAGCCAAGCATGGTAGCATACGCTTGTAGTCCTAGCTACTAGGGAGGCTGAAGCAGGACAATCACTTAAACCCAGAAGGCGGAGGTTTCGGTGAGCTGAGATCATACCACTGCACTCCAGCCTGGCAACAGAGCGAGACTCCACATTTCAAAAAAAGAGAAAGTCATGGCAGACACTGCGCCTACTTTTGCACCAACCTAATAGTTCCTAATTAAACTCTATATTCTTTATAAATACTCCACCTTGAATGATAGCAGTAGACACTGGGGACTCCTAGAGAAGGAAGGAAGGAGGAGCAAGGGTTGAAAAGGAAGCTGTTGTATACCATGCTTACTGCCCGGGTGACAGGATGTTTCTTATTCCAAACCTCAGCATCATGCAAGATACTCATGTAACGAACCTGCACATGTACCCCCTGAATCTAAAATAAAAGCTGAAATTATTTAAAAAATGGGGGGGTGGTAGTGGGGGTTGGAATGAACTTTAGATATGTAATAAGTTTGATTGAAAACAATTTCTCATCCTTTCATTAAAAATTAATTTTCCGGCCGGGCGCAGTGGCTCAAGCCTGTAATCCCAGCACTTTGGGAGGCCGAGGCGGGTGGATCACGAGGTCAAGAGATCGAGACCATCCTGGTCAACATGGTGAAACCCCTTCTCTACTAAAAGATACAAAAAATTAGCTGGGCATGGTGGTGCGTGCCTGTAATCCCAGCTACTCAGGAGGCTGAGGCAGGAGAATTGCCTGAACCCAGGAGGCGGAGGTTGCAGTGAGCTGAGATCGCGCCATTGCACTCCAGCCTGGGTAACAAGAGTGAAACTCCGTCTCAAAAAAAAAAAAAAAAAAAAAAAATTAATTTTCCTCAAGAAACTCCAAATTCTCCACCTTGAGAATGAAAAGTACATTTGAATTTCAAGAAGGTATGAGCATGACAACTTTGCAGTTTTCTAATTTGTGGGGACAAAATAATTCTTATAACACCAACCATAGATTTCCTCTACAAACCCCTTGTAATTCCTTTCTGATCTCTCTCCCTTCTAGGATGTTGGGGTGTCTGAAAGACTCAAAGCTATGTAAACACAACATATTAGTTGTTGGAGATGGGATAGCTTCTTGTCTTCTTTCCCTTGTGATACGGTTTGGCTGTGTCCCCATCCAAATCTCAACTTGAATTGCATCTTCCAGAATTCCCACATGTTGTGAGAGGGACCCAGGGGGAGGTAATTGAATCATGGGACCAGTCTTTCCCATGCTGTTCTCCTTATAGTTAATGAGCCTCACGAGATCTGATGGTTTTATCAGAGGTTTCCGCTTTTGCGTCTGCCTCATTTTCTTTTGCTGCCACCATGTAAGAAGTGCCTTTCACCTCCTGCCATGATTCTGAGGCCTCCCCAGCCATGTGGACTGTAAGTTCAATTACATCTCTTTTTCTTCCCAGTCTTGGGTATGACTTTATCAGCAGCATGAAAATGAACTAACACACCTTGTTTTCTCACTGTGGGGTTGTAAACATTTGTAAATGTGGCCACCTCAGAACAGACGTTAAGTGGAATTAAGAATTGTAGGGTAGCAACGAAGCCAGTGTAGGACCTTGCCTTGTGTAGGACCAAGTTTTCTGTTTTCACACCTTATTTTTTCCTCCCCTTAAAAGATGTCTCCTTCTAGTATGCTACCAGACTGCCTTAGTCTTCTCATTTTCCATTCTATCAAAGCTTATTTTTATAAAGGCTGGGTTCAATATATTGATGTGATTGTGATATGACCCTCCTTCTAGAGGCAAGGCATTGTAGCAGAATATCAAATTTGTAAAGATGACTCCCCCAGATACAAAAAAACAAGCACTTGGCCTTGAGCAGTCTTGTTAGAACCAAGTCTATAGGGAAGTTTGTGAAAGTAACTTGCAAAGCTATTTAATATGGACATTAAATAGCCTAGTTTTTCCTAATTGTGACTCATTTCAACTGTGTCCTCTGGACACTACTGGCTCCCCAGTGACTCAGTTGAGTTTAAGCCCCTAAATATGAGTAAAAGAAGAAAAACTAATTCGATCACTGGGTCTTGGTAGCATATTAAAAATTGGGTAAATTAATGTTCAACCATATATTTTATCTTTGGCCAACCAGATGAGGACAATTTTTGGATTTAAACTGCTTAGAATCTTCAGGCAAGATCTGATGGAGCAATTCTTGGACAGCCAGAACTTCACCAGGTTCACACGAGAACTCAGATGAAGTCAACACCTCACCCACAATGGTTTCCTCTGGAGGGCTGAAACCATTGAGAGCTAGTTTTCATAGCACCAAAATGACAGGTGCAAGTTCAGTAGTGTTTATCATCCAGTGCCATATTGTGCCCCAGGAGACATTTGACAATGATGGGGTATTACTGGCATCTAGTAGGCAGAAGTCAGAGATGCTGCTTAACATCTTACAACAGGACAGTTGCCACAGAAAGCATTATCCAGACCCAAATGCCGATGGTGCCAAGGTTAGAAGCCCTGTAGGAGAGAATGCTGAATGTCAATATCAGGGAAGCAAAATCTGTCAGTGGTGAAAGGGATGTGTATGGGGCTTAGAGAAGAAGCAAAGCCAGAGCCAAGACACAGGTAGATTCTGGAGAACTGGAAGCGAGGATCAAACCAGGAGAATAGTGAGGGAAACCAAGACCATGGCTATGATCCAGGTTGCGATACTCGAAGCTCCCTTGGCTTGTGTGGTGGAGGACCAGGCTTGCCTAATTTCTAGGCATGGATTTGGGGCTTGTAATAATGGTGGCAGACGGGCAGTGCTTTGGGAATGTAGCTGACCACTGCGTGGGTGCTAACTAGTCCAAGGGTCTTAAATAATTTGTGTGGGCCTTGAGGATCCACTACAGACGTTAAATAGTCATAGAGTTGAATCTAGGACATCACTGTCTGCTACCACCAGTTTTACCTGTTCTAAGAATCCTAATGGCCTGATTTAATTTACAGATTTTTTGTTTTATTTTCAGTAAAGCATCATGTTAGTGTATTATGGAGGGAAGTGAATTCATGGCTGGTGCTTCTTTTTTTTTTTTTTGGAGATGGAATGTCACTCTGTCGCCCAGGCTGGAGTGCAGTGGCGTGATCTCGGTTCACTGCGACCTCCGTCTCCGGGGTTCAAGTGATTCACCTGCCTCAGCCACCCGAGTAGCTGGGACTACAGGCACATGCCACCATGCCTGGCTAATTTGTTTTGTATTTTTAGTAGAGACAGGGTTTCACTGTGTTAGCCAGGATGGTCTCTACCTGCTGACCTCGTGATCCACCCGCCTCAGCCTCCCAAAGTGCTGGAATTACAGGCATGAGACACCATGCCTAGACATTCATCTTGATATCTCTTAATAGGATCTTGAGGCAGTGTGGCAGGAAGAAAAAATTGTATTTAGTTAAAAAGAAAAGAAAAGAAAAGAGAGACTCTGCCTTCTAAGGGAGGAAGAGCATGACTATCAGAAATGAATGACTCTTTGATGGAGTAAAATGCTTTGATGAGACTATGTGGTTGATGAAGATGCCTCTGTGTTCCTTTTTTGCCTACTTCTAGGCAAAACCTAGATTTGTAAGGATAAGTGAGAGAGCTCAACTGCCTCAGCTTAGAAAATAAGGATTTGACTGTTTGTGGGCAGCCCATGAATGAGGGCTTGAGGGGCCCAGTATGTGAGAACTGGAGAAACCGAGGGGTAAACTGAGGCCATGAGAAGTTCCCCAGGAAGGAAACATTATGGGAAGTATATGAAAATGACACAGCTTTAAATTAGGCGCATTCTGGCTGTGAAGGAGTGGTTGTGAAGAAACCACTTCTGTTATCCCTAAAAGCCTCAGTAAACATTCTCTACACTGTAACAGCTTGGGGATAGTTGGGGGGGAGGAGGGAAGGAGGCTGACTGGGGTTCAGAAGCAGCAGGGAGAGAGGTGACCCACAGGAGGGTAAGCCCTACCCCAGCCACTCCTCTTTCCCATTCCCACTCTCTGAGGCACTGGAAAGGTCACAGGACATCTCATAGCACATGAGATGGGAGCTTGAGCCATTTTATTTGGATAATGAAAGAAAATGTGCCCTCATCAAACTAGAGGGTGTTTGGGACATCTGATTTACAGAACTGAGTCAAGGGGAAATACTGTCAAGCAATGGTGACATCCACCAGCTCTGCATACTGGGCCCCGGCTTGTCACATAAATCTCCTTGGGCAAATGTTTTCTGCGTAGATTTTAGAAACTTTCCTGTGACTTTCTCAAGGTCTTTTGGTGACACATGCAGCTTGAAGCTCTGTGAGGGGCTAGAGTCTAATCCCTTCTTGCCCAACTTGGCTGCGGGAGAGGAGGGAGATATGACAGGAGCTGGCTTTGACTGAGGTGGTGTAGCCGGGGATTGCAAGGGTTATTGCTAAGGCTCTCTGGCGGCATCACATGCTTCAGGAGTTGGATGACCTTTCTATCATCTTTTGAAGTCTGTCACCTGACGATCTCTTGGTTTTGTTGCATTGCAAAGATCATGTCAGCTGTGTCTCCTTGCCGTTCTGAGAGTGCCCAGCTACCAGCCCAAGAGCTCTTAAAAGAGGCTGCTTGCCAAAGGTGACAAGTTGAAGATGCCAAGGCGTTTGCTGCACTCATTTTTCTTGCCCAATCTTTATCATCTTCCGTTAGTCAAGAGTATTAATGGACAGTCCTGGCGTGTCCAAATGGCAGCAATTCATCTTTTTCCCAATCCTACTAGGGGTGTTTCTACGTAGCTGTTGAAATAATAATGCTTGTGCATTATTGCTGTTCTCTGGGTACCCTAAACGTCTTCCTCTCCTGGATCTTTGTTCACCAAATCGACCCTAAAGCTTTCTCTTCAGTCTCTTTCTCTTGACTTTCCTTTAGATCTTGCCCCTAGACCTTCACCTGCTGGTTCGTCCTCACTGCCTCCATCTAAGTTCAAATGTTTCCTCTTCGGACAGTCTGGAGTTTTGCTCCCCTCCTCTCTGCCACTCTATAGCAGTTTTTTTTCCTTAAAATAGTGCCTATCATTACCGGTATTGGCTTGCTTAATGGCTTAGTGTCTTAGTCGGTTGTGTTGCTACAAAGGAATGCCTGAGGTTGGGTAAATTATGAAGAGAAGAGGTTTGTTTGGCCCGTGGTTCTACAGGCTGTACCTGAAGCATGGCCAGCATCTGCTTCTGGTGAGGGCTTCAGGAAGCTTCCACTTTTGGCGGAAGGTGAGGGGGAGCACATCACATGGCAAGAGGAACGAACAGAGAGGAGGTTCTAGGCTTTCTCTTAGCGCCCAGATCTTGCTTGAACGAATAGAGTAAGAACTCACTCATGGGAATGGCACCAAGACATTCATGCAGGATCTGCCCCCATGGTCCAAAATCTCTACTAGGCCTCTCCTCCAATACTGGGGCAAATTTCAACATGAGATTTGCAGGGGACAAATATCCAAACCATATCACATGCTTATTATCTTTCTCCCTCTGCTAGAATATGAGCTCAAGAAAGACCAGGATTGCATCCAACATGCTCATCATCGTGTCCCCCAATGCACAACTGTGCCCTGCACATGATACGTTCTCAAGAAATCGTCATGTAATAAGTGAATAGCTGAATGAATGAATGACTAAGTGAAACTTCTCTTTATAACAATTAGTCCTTTCTAAGGACAAATAGTCTTTTCTAAGCTCTTATCCTCCTCATTGTCCCTGGTGGGTTCCCACCATACTCAGAATTACATTTCACCTTTCCATGCATATAAGGCCCCAGCTAATCAGGTGCTGATCTTCTTACCTTTCTATCTCCTACCACTTTTCGCCTTGCTCCAGGAACTCCACTGTCTTTTCTGTTATAGGAACGTTCCAAGGTTATTCTTCATGGTCTAGAGCACAAGCTCTGAACCTAGCTGAATCTGTTTTTGAACTCCAGTTTCGCTTATTGCTAGCTGTGTGATATTGGGAAATTCTTTATGTTCTCTAACCCTTACCTCCCTCATCTGTAAAATGGAAGTAATGACAGTTCCTATCTCACAGGTAACAACTACATGAGGCAGCACACTCAAGGAATTAAGGAAGTTTCAGTGGTTTCCTGCTTTATAAAGACAGTGTTAAGGCAGCGCAGTGCAGTGGTTTGGGAGCCAGGAACAGCATGTGGGCTGGAGTGTGGCTGTAGGATAGGAAGTCACAGATATGGATTGAGGGTGGAGTAGGAAGTCCCTGGAATGTCATCCTGGGAGCTTGACATTGTAGTATACGTTTCTCTTGTTATTAACTCTTTAGGGTGATGGATCTCTGATGTGAGTAGAAGAGTTCCCTCAGCCCCAAAGGTTATATCCATCTAAAACCTCAGCATGTGATTTCATTTGAAAATAGTGCCTTTGCAGATATAATTTAGGTAAGACTGGAGATGAGATCATACTGGATCAGGATGGGCTCTAAATTTAATGAAAATGTCTTTATAAAAAACAGGAAAGCCAGGCGCTGTGGCTCACACCTGTAATACCAGCACTTTGGGAGACCGAGGTGGGCAGATCACCTGAGGTTGGGAGTTCGAGACCAGCCTGACCAACAATGGAGAATCCCCATCTCTACTAAAAATGCAAAATTAGCCAGGCCTGGTGGTGCAGGCCTGTAATCCCAGCTACTCTGGAGACTGAGGCAGGAGAATCGCTTGAACCTGGGAGGCAGAGGTTGCAGTGAGCCAAGATCATGCCATTGTACTCCAGCCTGGACAACAAGAGCGAAACTCTGTCTCAAAAAAAAAAAAAAGAAAAAAAGAAAAGAAGAAGCAGGAAAGAATGCATAGAGACACAAGGAAGAAAGTCATGTTAAGATGGATACAGAGATTGGAGGGATACAGCCACCAGCACAGAAATGCCCACAGCCACCAGTAGCTGGAAGGAAATGAAGTGTTCTCTCTTAGAACCTTTAGAGAGAATGCGGTCTTGTCAACACCTTGATTTTGGACTTTCTTATAGCTTGTTTACTCTTACTTTGGATGCAATTTTATCCGAACTTGGCTAAACAGTTTCTCAGCCTACAGAAAATTTAAAATGGAGAAGGTTCAATTTGATTCTTACAAAGCAAGAAAATGATGGGAACATTGGAGGAGGCCAAGAAAACCTATAAAAAGCAAAAATATGAAGTCAACATTGTGGTAGCTTTAAGATGTTTGGTGTAGCTGCAGGCACCCCGCACAGGTGAATCCCTAAGGGGATCCCTGTATCACAGTGTAGTGTGAGTGTTTGACATTCCTGATCATCTAGAGACATACAGAGCAGGTGAATCTGTGTTCTGTATATTCTGCCTAAGGCAGAGAAATGTTTAGCTCCCTTTAAAATAGTTTCATAATTTTTTCTAAAAACTTTTTCTTGAAAACTGTAAGCTTCCTGTAACTGGAGCATTTCACTTTAAATATCTGGATAAATATGTTATCCAGGCATTTCGTGTGTTTAGGGATTGTCATTTAGATTCTTCGTGATCCATTTAGCTGCTAACACTTCCTGCAGAGTGAAACCATTCATAGATGTGAAATAAAGACCTATTGATCTGAGTTACCTTTACTTGTAAACTCTTCTGAGTGTTTTAACTTCATTCATTTAATCTTTCAGCTTTTACAGTTTCAAGAGTTTTTGTCACCACGAGAAGAATTCAACTGGGTGGGTGATGTCAGGAGGCTTTAGAATGATTTATCTGTGAGGGAAGTAAGACACTTTCAGAGCTTGACTTTAGAAGGTGTGAACTGGCTAGATAATGAATCCCAGGGCTAACGCTGCTATAGCACTGGGAAGGAGGTGATGGCTTTTCAGTTTGGACCTCAAACATCAATACACTTCTAGCAGTGGGAGGAACAGAGCCCCTCCTTTACCTGTCCAATAGAAAGAATGAGATGGGGAGAAAACGGGACAGGCAAAGTGAATTCAGATGTAAGACAGAATTCAGGTGAGAGAGCCAGGGCATCACTCAGCCATTCCTAACATATGTAGCAGGCAACTAGAAAGTGGCAGAAAGGAAGTGAAGTCTCTTTAAAAGTGAGCTGAAGTATTCGGAGACAATTCAGTGTTACAAAAAATCTGCAGATCTCTGGATAAAGAAGCGGAGGTTCCAGCATGGGACCAATGGAGCCTCAAAGGTGGGAAGAAGACAGACAAGATCAGGGCAGAACGCATCTCTTCGTTTCTCTTGGATTTCCTGGATAAGGACTGAGTCAGTCCTATGGAAGGACAGGCGACCAGCTCCAGAACACTGTATGTACTTTCCATTATATACTGCTAGCTGTGTGATGTTGGGAAAATGCCTGACCCTGTCTAACCCCCACTTCCCTCATCTGCAAAATAATGATAGTACCTACCTATCTGAGAGGTGGCAACTACAAGGGGCAGCGTACGGAAGGAATTAAGGAAGTTTCAATGAACGTCAGCTTCATGAATACAGAGTTCATAAAGGCAGCTCAGTGCAGAGGTTTGGGAGCCAGGAGCAGCGTGTGGGCTCGAGTGTGCCTGCAGATGAGGTCCGAGATGTTGCTAATAATGGAGAATAAATGACACAGTTTTCATTACTGACCTTGGAATCATTCGTTCTCAGAACGTGTTTTGTCAACTTACTGAAACACTAAATTAAGTAATCCCAGGTTTTGTTTATTACAAATACTAAGACTTAGTAGACCCAAAGTTACTGACATCCAGAGTAGACAAACATCAGGTGTGCCGTGCTTCTGTGCCAAGCGTCCTTCATCTAGATGTGCATGGATCATATTTGGGAGGAATGAGGAGTTCCTGGAAATATATGGAATTCAGTGTAGGTACACATGTGCATGTTCATGGCCAGCCAATCAATAGCTTTCACTATGTTTTCCAGGGTCTGTGATCCCAATAGGGATAAATAACGCAGCCTTTTAGAGTACTCTCTTGAAATTTTATTATTGCTACAATACATAAATAATACAATGTTGAAGTTGTCAAAAAGGCATATGAACAAAAAGAAAAATTATTAATGCAAAGACTAGTTAAATAGCTATTCCTTCAGATTTTAACTGTACAAAACATTGTATATGTGGAAAAATATGCACACACAACAACTAAAATACACATTAAATATGTCATGCAGTGCTTAACAAGAGGGATATGTTCTGATAAATGTATCATTAGGTGATTTCGTCACTGTGCAATTATCAGGGTACAGCATTTACAGAAACATGGATGGCATATATGTAGTTTATGAACATTTATTCACATGGGAAACCAACTGTTTAGCACCATTACAAAATATCAATCATTTCCCCTGCTTGATCTGTAATGCCAATATCAAGTACCATATATCAGGTTTCTATGTGTGCTCCATAATAAGCTTATGGGACCATCATTACACATGCAGTCTGCTGCTGGTTGAAATGTCATTATGTAGCTCATGACACGTTATATATACTATATATTCTTAGAACAGAATAGTGGTATACAACAAAATATTGGTGAATTGTTTTTCTGCTTTGAAAATCATGCATGCCTTTTCTTATAAATAAATACACGTTTACATAATCATCCTAACAGCTGTATAGTAATAAATGTATAATAATTTACTGAAGCATTTAAGATTTTTCTGGATTTGCCCCTATTATAAATGGCACCGAGATGTGTAATACTTTTTGCCCACTTACCGAATTATTTTTAAGGACAAATTCCAGGAGTAGCCTTCCTAAGCTACTTTTTAGGTCTTTTGATGTTTTACCCAGTTGCTTTTTAAAACATTTTATGTCAATTTACACCTCAAGGAGAGTGTAGGATGGTGCCTCCTGCCTCTTTTCTATCGCTTTGCCAAAATTGAGTATGATCATACTTTTTATCTCTGTTAATAAGATATTTATTTCAATTTCAAGTCTTACTGAGCTGTGGGTTGGAATTGCATTGTATATGTGGATCAGCCAAATTAAACGTATTTTAACATTTTTTGGCTATTTTTCTATTCTGAGAATTGTATTTTATTATTGTCATTGGCATCTTAGGGCATTCATCGTTTTTCACTTGTAAGAGTTTTTTACATACGAATCCTGCAGCATGTATGCTACACATAAATTTCTTGGTTTGTTGTGGTTGACCGAATATTTGTAGAACGAAAATTGTAACCTTTTATGTAGCCAGATCTTTAAACTCTTTCATTTAAGTGTGTTGCTCTTTCATGTTATATTTAACTGGATATGAGATTATATAAATATTCATCAGTGTTTTCTTCTAGAGACTTCATAGTTTCATTTTGACACTTTATCTTATTTCTATTTTTATATCATTCAACACTTTTTTTCTTTTTATTGCATTTTAGGTTTTGGGGTACATGTGCAGAACATGCAAGATAGTTGCATAGGTACACACGTGGCAGTGTGTTTTGTTGCCTTCTGCCCCTTCACCCGCATTTGGCATTTCTCCCCATGCCATCCCTCCCCCACTCCCCCCCCGCTGTCCCTCCCCTATTTCCCCCAATAGACCTCAGTGTGTGG
>CM052654.1:8662234-8714790 GCA_028533165.1 Leontopithecus rosalia
CTTAGCATTTTCTTCTTCATTTTAACCCTGGTGAATCTGACAATTATGTGCCTTGGGGTTGCTCTTCTTGCGGAATATCTTTTTGGTGTTCTCTGTATTTCCTGGACTTGAATATTGGCCTGCCTTGCTAGGTTGGGGAAATTTTCCTGGATAATATCTTGAAGAGTATTTTCCAGCTTGGATTCATTCTCTTCGTCACATTCAGGTACACCTATCAAACATAGATTAGGTCTTTTCACATAGTCCCATATTTCTTGGAGACTTTTTTCATTCCTTTTTGTGCTTTTTTATCTAATCTTGGTTTCTCGTTTTATTTCATTGAGTTGATCTTCGACTTCTGATATCCTTTCTTCTGCTTGGTCAATTTGGCTGTTGAAACTTGTGCATGCTTCATGAAGTTCTCATGTTGTGTTTTTCTGTTCCATCAATTCACTTATATTCCTCACTACGTTGTCTATTCTTGTTAGTGTTTCATCAAATCTTTTTTTATGGTTCTTAGTTTCTTTGCATTGAGTTAAAACATGTTCTTTTAGCTCATGGAAGTTTCTCATTACCCACCTTCTGAAGTCTGATTATGTCATTTCATCACACTCATTCTCCATGCAGCCTTGTTCCCTTGCTGGTGAGAAGTTGTGATCCCTTCTAGGAGGAGAGGTGTTCTGGTTTCAGGTGTTTTCCTCCTTTTTGCGCTGGTTTCTTCCCATCTTTGTGGATTTATGCACCTGTTGTCTGTGTAGTTACTGATTTTCAGATTGGTTCTCTGAGTGGATGTCCAGGTTGTTAATGATGAAGTTATTTCTGTTTCTTAGTTTTCCTTCTAACAGTCTGCCCCCTCTGCTGTAGGACTGCTGAGGTCCACTCCAGGCCCTGCTTGCCTGGATATTACCTGCAGCAGCTGCAGAACAATAAGGGTTGCTACCAGTTTCTTCTTCTGCTATCTTTGTCCCAGATTGATGTCTTCCAAATGTCTGATCAGTCCTTTGTGAGGTGACTCTTTGGATATATTGGGGTCAGGGAGCTGCTTGAGGAGACAGTCTGTCCTTTAAGGGAGCTCAAGTGTTGAGCTGTGAGCTCCGTTGTTCATTCAGATCTGCTGGGCAGGTATGTTTAAGTCTGCTGCAGCGGAACTCATAAACCCCCCCCTTTTTTTCCCAGGTGCTCTGTCCTGGGGAGTTAGGGCTTTATTCATGAGTTTCCATTGTGCTGCTGCATTTTTTTTTTCAGGGCTACCCTGCCCAGCAAGGAGGTAGCCTAGTCACTGTCTGCCTGCAGAGGCTTTGGTGAGCTGCTGTGGGCTCCGCCCTGCTGCCGTGTGAACCTCTCTGCAGTCCTGTTTATATGGGTGTGGTTAGAACTGCCTCAGCAATGGTGGCCCACCTCTGTAATGGTGGACTCTCTTTAGTGGGCTGCCTTGGCAATGGTGGGCTGCCTCAGCAATGGCAGACTACCTCCATAGGAGTGGAGTGCCTTGGTAATGGCAGACACCCCTCCACCACAGAGCTGGACCATCCCAGGTTCAACTGTGCTTGCTGTGAAAGTCTCAACCCAGAGCGTTTCCAATTGCTGTTTTTTATTTTGTTTTTGTTGGGGTGGGACCTGCCGAGCCTGATCACCTGGCTCCCTGCCTCAGAGACTTTTTTTTAAGTTGAACGGTTGACTCTCTCCCTGGTGTTCCAGTCGCCTGTTGAAAAGGCACTAGGATCTGTGTGATTTCCTGTGCAGCGACCCACTGCGCCAGCTCAAACAATGGTGCTGAGATTCGTGGCACTTTTTTGCCCAGGAATCTCCTGGCCTGGCTCCCTGTTTCAGACCCTTGTTTAATCAGATGAATGAGTGACTCTGCCTTCCTGGACCTCCAATTTCCAGCTTAAATGGGCAACCAGACCAGTGTATTTTGTACAGTGTATTTTGTACATAGCACTGCCATGCTCTGGTGCTAGCAAAACAGTGACACTGGCCAAAACATCAGTGCTGGCAACCCGTGGGACTCCTCCATCTGGGAATCTTCTGGTCTGTGGGCAATAAAGATCCATCTGGAAATGGAGCATCCACTCACCCTCTGTGCTTTCACTGGGAGCTGCAATCCTGAGCTGTTTCTAAATGGCCATCTTGGCAGAAATCTCTGCCATGTTGTCATTTTATCCATGAAGATAGTATGCCACTTTATGTCCTGGCCTGTTTTTGACTTTTCTTAGAGTTTTGTAGATTTTTAAGAGCATGTTTTAAACTTCAAATTTATTTTTTCAAGAAACATTTTTAGTTTTTGATACTTTTACAAAGCTAGTTTCCCCATGATTCTTTATAAGTAGTTGTAACTAGTATGTGGAAAAGCTATTGTCTTGGTTCATAATTATTTTCTAGTTTGATAACTTTCTGGACTAGTTTATTTATTTAAATAATTTTTTGGCTGATTCTCTTTTATTTTTGAAACCAAGTATTTATACATATTGTTGTAGTTTACATATTATTTCATTTCCTAACTTATTGCACTAACCAAAAATTCTAAGAAAATATTGAAAAATATTGGTTTTTTTCATTCACCATTTTCTTACAAGAGTAAGAAAGATTTTAGAGGGAGTGGGAATCTTACTAACATTTATGAACCATTCTTCTAACCCTAGTGCAGTAGGATTGTTCAACCAAGAATACAGTTTAATTTATCAAAGGTTTTTCTTTTTGTCCATTAAACTCTCTACAGGGTGTTTTTTCTTGTTTCTGTTATTAAATTATACCAATGATTTTATAATATTGAACTATCCTTGCATGTCTAAAAATAATGCTGGCTGGACACAGTGATATTCTTTGAATATGCAGTTATATTTAATTTTCTATAATTATTTGGTTAACTTTTTATATCTACATTTAAATTTTAATTTGTCTTCAAAATTTTAGGGGTATTTTTGTCACCCTTTTTATATCAGAGTTATATTGATTTTATTAAAATAATTAGAGTATCTTTCTCTTTTTTAAAATAACATTTTAGAAGAGTTTGAAGGCTATAGGAATTAATTTATTTCTTAAAAGTCTTCAATTCGTACTAAAACATGTTGGGGAAAACTTTTTTTCTTATACTTCTTTCAAGGCTCTTCGGATTTTTGAGTTTTTGAGTCAATTTATTAATAAATGATATTGAAGCAATTAGTTAAATGGACTCTTCTTGCATCAATTTTAGCTATTTATAATTTCCAGCAAAATTTGCCCATGAGTCAAGATTTAAAAATTGATTGACATAGCCTCCAAGGTATCTTGTACCATTTAAAATATTTCAGAAGTTATTAAAAACAATATTGAAATTTCAGTTTACAAGATTTTAAAGATAGGAACAAAGGCCGAGCAAAGGTGTCAACTCCATCTGCTACCAACAGATGGCGATAGCAGTCACTTTAGGTTACTTTAGATTTAAGAACAAATGGACTTTGAAAGTATTCCAGAACCTGATCTCTTTAGGAGAACTTTGTTCCTAACATTACTTAATTGCCTTGCTTCTCTGTTCCCTCCCTCTCTCCCTCCCTTCCTTCCTCCTCTTCATCCTCCCTCGTTTTCTCCTTCCCTCTCTTCCTTTCTCTTGTCAAGACTTGGAATGCATTAGTCTTTTCAAAAAATTAGAGCCTGGACTTGCTTTTTGATTTATGTGTGTTAATTCCCAGTTTTTAAATTTAATGTCCTTTTCTAGCTTTTAAAAAGATGCTTTGTTTATTTTCAATATTATTTAATAATGAAAGCATTTAACTTTATAAATGACTCACTGAATAACACCTTGACTGTATTCCATTGATTTTGATATAATCTACTTTTAGTATAATTAACATCTAAATATTATCATTGCAATTTTGTTATGTTCTTATACATAATTATGTAGGAAAGAATTTGTTTTATATTCCATGAGGGAGGTCTTTAATATCTAACTCCCTACAGTTACGAAGTTGTACAGGGTAGCAAAGTTGTTATAACACAAAAGGTTTGCTGATGAAATAATTATTTATGAAATTGATCTTATCTCTAGTGTTTCTTTACCAGGAAGACCAGGGCCTATACCTGTTGATCTGGTCATATTTCTTTCTCTAGTAACCTCTAGATGATTGTTGCATATTTTTCTGACAAAACATAGCAAACAGATTAGATTTGATTAAAAAGAGATTCTGTAGAATTTTATGAAGTTGATGAAAGTGATGTTGCAGAACTGCTGGAATCACTCTAATTTCTTTGATAAATTAGGATCTGGCAGAATGCAGCTAGAAGGGAAAAATCTACAAGATGATGACATGATAGTTTCAGAGAAGACATATCTAATAGAAAATCATTAAAAGAACCTTTGGGAAACTGATAAAGTCTTTTCTTTTTCTTAAGAAAAATTACTCTTGATTATTCAGACATAAAGGATATTGTATCCTGAGATCGTAAATTTTGTCAGAACAAATATGCCAAAAATCAGTGTTTAATTTTTCCCAGCACTTTGGGAGGTTGAGATTGGAGGATCCTGGCCTACATGGTGAAACCCCATCTCTACTAAAAATACAACAACAACAAAAATTAGACAAGGTGGTGGGTGCCACCTGTGATCGCAGCTACTCAGCAGGCTGAGGCAGGGGAATCACTTTAACGTGAGAGGTGGAGGTTGTAGTGAGCTGAGATCGAGCCACTTCACTCCAGCCTGGGCAAAAAGAACAAGACTCCATCTTAAGAAAAAAATTTTTTTTTCTTTAATTTTAAGAAATATGCAATAACATAGGCTCCCTGTGATAGTTTTTGTTTCAATTTTCAAGGTAAAGTTCCACTCCAACTTTTTTTCACATTATAAAAATTTGAACTTCCTTATAAGGAGATTTGCTTTAAAGGGATTATTCTCAGAATCTATTATCCTCAGGCAATTTCTGTAATTTATTTATAGCATTATTGCATTTTTATTATGTGTTCTATGTCAGTGGTCCACAACCTTTTTGGCTCCAGGGACCAGTTTCATGGAAGACAATTTTTCCCTGGTGGGTGGGAGGAGGGGATAGTGTTGAGATTATTCAGGTGCATTACATTTATTGTGCACTTTATTTCTATTATCATTATGTTGTAATATCTAATGAAATAATTATACAGCTCATCATAATATAGAATCAGTGGGAACCCTGAGCTTGTTTTCCTGAAACTAGACAGTCCCATTTGGGGGTGCTGGGAGACAGTGACAGATCATCAGGCATTAGATTCTCATAAGGAGCGTGCAACTAGCTCCCTCACATATGCAGTTCACAATAGAATTTGCCACTACGTTGCCCATGCTGGTCTCAAACTTTTGGCCTTAAGTGATCCTCCCACTTTGGCTTCCCAAAGTGCTGGGATTGTAGGCATTGTAAGGCCGGTTGCCTTGCCAGGAGTCAAACGGACACATTCATCACTCTCTGTGCCTGATAACTGCATCATCACCCAACCAGAGCTCATTATCTGGCTTCCCCACAAAGCTTCCCTGCACCCACCTCTGCATACCATGCCCAAGCCCACACTCAGCACTAAATTATGCATCCAACCTCCAGCCTGCTGTTTAAAAACCCTGCAGGGAATTTTTTTTTTTAAAGAAGCCCCACTGTTCCCTGCCCAGCAACAGCCTGCCCCATATGCCCCCAGCAGGCCCGCATACCCAAGGTCCTGCCCGCCTACCAATGGCAGCTAGTTTCATGTACTTCCTACTTTAACTCCATGTACTTCCTGCTCCTCAACAGCCAATAGAAATGCCTTCTCTTTGTTTCCCCAGTAGTCAGTCAAGGCCCACTTACCCAAAGTCCCACCCACCTACCAATGGCAGCTAGTTTCATGTACTTCCTACTTTAACTCCACATACTTCCTACTCCTCAACAGCCAATAGAAATGCCTTCTCTTTGTTTCCCCAGTAACCAATCAATTGCCTGCACACCCCATAAAACTCCATGCCCTGAACAGCCGGGTGTGACTTATTTGGCCCCTCTTGGACCACTGAAGGTTGCCCGGGAGCTGAATAAATTGGCTTCTCACTTTTTTTATACCTGCCTCAGTTTCCTCATTTTACCTCGGCAATAAATCTTACAGGCATGAGCAGCTGCATCCAGCCCAATGATTCTGTTTTTAGTTTTTGCTTTAAAAGTTAAACATTTAAACTTTTAATATTCTAGATCCTGTATATATTTGTTTATTTTTTGTCTAATTGACCTGCCTAAAACAGAAATGGCATGTTTGAGTTTTTCCAAATTACAGTTTGTGTCAATTTTTCTTTGTATTGGTAACATTAGAAAATGTATTTTAAATGGAATAGTCTGAGGAATAGAACAATCCAAAAAGCTATTTATCTTATTTCAAATTTTAGTAGCAGTTAGCATTAGATGTTTTACATGTTTTTTTTGAAAAGCTGTGAGCATTGATAAGTGTTTGCCAAATAGTGCATTATATCCTTATTTTGAATTATGACCCTTATTCTTGCAAAATGTCCTCCTTTGTTCCATTTAGCATTTTTGTCTGGATTTCTTTTCATCTAATATTCATTTTACATTTGTACTGTGTCTCTTATATTTTTTGGGTTTTAAGCATGTTATAATCACTTTTATTTTATATTTATATTTTATGAAAAACGTGATTTCTGACCCATCATACTTAGGGGGGCTAATTTAAGAATCTTTGCCTCTCTGCGAGCATTTATTCCATTCACCTTAGTCCTTATGATAGATATTGCCCCTGCTACCTTAACTAATGTTTTCGATTTGTTGACTTTCTTGCTGTCTCTTTTGTTTTCTACCTTAAGTTACCTAGAGTATATTGACTTAACTGTTCTATTTGTCTGTGTTTTAGAAGCTAATATAGCTTGTAAGTTCTAGTAATGGATTACCTTTGGTGTTTATAAATTTGTTTCTTTTTCTCATTGTGGGATCAGGCACAAAGCAGTTACCTTTGGGCTCCCAATGCTTTGTCTTCCATGTGAGAGGAAGTATTTAGTATAATTCACTTCCTCCTCCTTCACAGATCTTGGTACCAGATTATTATTACATTGTTACTTTCCCCTTTCCATTTTAAAACTAGACTTAGGCTGGTGGGCCCAGTGGCAGGTGCCTATAATGGCTGCCACTTGGGAAGCTGAGGCACTAGAATTGCTTGAACCTGGGAGGTGGAGATTGCAATGAGCCAAGATTGTGCCACTGTGCTGCAGCCTAGATGACAGAGTAAGGCTCTGTTTCAAACAAACAAAAAACTAGATTTAAAAGAACTTGGACTTAAGTATTTTGACCAATTTCAGAGTTTATTATATTCCCGTGCCTAAGATTTAAATTTTGATTAGACCATAGAGTCAGGCAATTTTTTAAAGGGAGGGCACATGAAAAGCATATTTTCTGAGTTCTTGTTAATATGAGAATGTTTTGTGTTGTCTATACATGAAAATGGCTACTTTCTTTGTATAAAATGGTTACCATTTTAATTTAAATAAACTGTTAAGACTTTAACTCACCACTTTCTTCTATATCTTCAGATTTTGCTTCTGTTGTATTTTTTCTCTTTAGTCATAATTTTTATCATATCTTTGTTCTCCAATCTCCATTTTCCATAATTATCATATTTTCTTTCTTCATCTTAATCTCTTTGTCCTTTTATGCTAAATTCTGGGGGGCAAGACAAAAGAGAGTACTCTGAATTTTACTGTCCATATCATGTACTGCCAGTTATTATCTACAATGTTGATTTATTTTTCATTTATTTATTTTCTTTTGAGATAGGATCTTGCTGTTTCCCAGGCTGGAGTGCAGTGGCCCAATTTCAGCTCACTGCAACCTCTGTCTCCCAGGTTCAAGTGACTCTTCTGCCTTAGCCTCCTGAGTAGCTGGGATTACAGGCACACACTGCCAAGCCCAGATAGGTTTTTTTTGTTTTTAGTAAAGATGTTGGCCAGGCTGGTCTTGAATCCTGGCCTCAAGTGATCTGCCCACCTTGGCCTCCCAAAGTGCTGAGATTACAGATGTGAACTTCTGCGCCCAGCCTTACAATGTTGATTTTAATTCTGCAACAGCATTATAAGTTTCCTTGAAATCTTTTCTGTCATTCACATTTAAAAAAAAAATCTTGGCTGGGCGCAGTGGCTCACGCCTATAATCCCAGCACTTTGGGAGGCCAAGGCGGGTGGATCACGAGGTCAAGAGATCGAGACCATCCTGGTCAACATGGTGAATCCCCGTCTCTACTAAAAATACAAAAATTAGCTGGGCATGGTGGCGTGCGCCTGTAGTCCCAGCTACTCGGGAGGCTGAGGCAGGGGAATTGCCTGAACCCAGGAGGCGGAGGTTGCGGTGAGCCGAGATCGTGCCATTGCACTCCAGCCTGGGTAACAAGAGCGAAACTCCGTCTCAAAAAAAAAAAATCTTTCTGTTGCCTATTAATCTCAATCTTACCATATGACTCTCTATTATTATAAAAGTTTATTTTTTTTTTGAGAATCTCAGTTATGTTTTGAAATTTTTCTTCTGGATTTTGGAATAGCTTATCTTTAGAGATAGGCTCTTCCTGAGTTTCTTATTATTTAGTAGGTGTGTATTTTCTCAGATTAAATTCCCTATTTTCCCACTTACCTTGTTCTAAAGGCTATTGAAATTACAGCTTTGTAGATAATTACACATTCAGAAAAGTATAATCATTCACTCTTAAGAGAAAAATATTCCTCCTCTTTATATGTATTTTTGGCTATACTGTTAATTTAGGTTAATAAAATAATACTATTCTCCAGAACTAACTTGGCTTTTAATGGTCTTCTACAATTCTGAAGAGTATTTCTGAAAATGCTTTTATTGTTTTTTGTTGTTGTTAAAGAAACTTGATTAAAAAATGTTATTTCTTAGAATATTTATAGAACATTTGCAAGGAGAGTAGAGAGATCCATATATTCCTCAGTTTTCCCTATTATTGCCATATATTAATATGACACATTTGTCATAATTAGTGACCAATATGGATACATTTTCATTAACTGAAGTCCATACTTTCTTCAGATTACCTTAATTTTAACCTAACATTCTTTTTTCCTGTCCCAGAATCCCATCCCGGATCCCACATTACATTTGGTTAACCTGTGTCCTTAGACTCCTCTCGGTTGTAACAGTTTCTCAGATTTTCCTTGTTTTTGATACCCTTGACAGTTCTGAGGAGTACTAGTCATTTATTTTGTAGAAGGCCTTTTGGCTGAAGCATTTGTCTGATGTTTTTCTCATGATTAGATTGGGGTTATGGGTTTTTGAGAGAAATATCATTTTTATCATATTGTATCAAGGGTACATGCTGTTCACATGATTTGTCATTGTTGGTGTTGATCACCTGGCAAAGGTGGTGTTTGTCAGGTTTCTCTAAGGTAAAGTTACCACTACTCACCCCATCACTCTTTCTATACTGTACTCATTGGAAGGAAGTCACTTTGTGCATCCCACGCATAAGGAGTAGGGATTTATGCTCAATCTCCTTGAGGTTGGAGCATCTATATACATTACTTGGAATTTTCCTGCACAAGAAATGGTCTGTTCTTAACCATTTACTTGTTTATTTAGTTATTTTACTACTGACTCATAAATATTTATTTTATACTTTTAATTTAATCCAGTACTACTTCATTTATTTTGTGTTCATATTGCTCCAACTTTGGCCACTGGCAACATTTTCATTTGGCTCCTTTGACTTGTCCCCCTCACTGTGGGTTTATTTACCTTTGAGCACTTCCTTACTTTCTGGAACCATAAGATGTTCCAGGCTCATCTTGCATATTTCCTGTCCTAGCCCTAGAATCAGCCATTTCTCTAAAGCAAAAACACCCTGGTTCTTTTTATTGGAGAACAGTATTAGCAATCCAGATCTGGGTAGTGGGTTTGCTCAGTGCTACTGGGGGGTTGTTACTTCTAGACCCTCTCAGTTGACAGAATAAGGAAATGTGTGGATACCTACCTGCATTTATATACATATCTATAAATATTTTTATACATAACTATCTGTATCTATATTAAGTGAAATATGTTCATACTGACATCTCCAGCTCCAGTCCATTACCACACAGGTTGTTCCTGCCTCCACCCATCACTTCTCTGCAGACTTCCCTTCCAGAATCTTGCTTTTAAAAAACATTTCCGTGTCCAGACGTGATGGCTCATGCCTATAATCTCAGCACTTTGGGAGGCCGAGGCGGGCAGATCACGAGGTCAGGAGCTCGAGACCAGCCTATCCAACATGGTGAAACTAAAAATACAAAAAGTAGCCTATAATCTCAGCTACTCGGGAGGCTGAGGCACAAAAATTGCTTGAACCTGGGAGCAGAGGTTGCAGTGAGCTGAGATCCCACCACTGCACTCCAGCCTGGGCAACAGAGTGAGATGCTATCTCAAAACAAAAACAAAAACAAAAAAACCAAATGCTTAGCATGTCGGGGGGCGGGATAAGACAGAGCGAGACGCTGTCTCGAACAAAAAGAAATTAAAAACATTTCCTTAAGCAACATGATGTTCTCATGCTATAAGTCTATCTGTGTTTTAAATGTGTTTGTGTGAAAGGTTCATTGTAGAACATTTGGAAAAGTCAACAATGTCCATGGAAGAAAACCCAAATCTTCTAGACTCAGTCACCGCTAACATCTTCACACATACGCACACAATTTTATAACTAAAACTGTGATTATGGTAGACATGCTGTTGTGCAATCTGCTTTTTCTACTCAACAATGTATAATGAACTTTACCACCATGTCATTATGTATTTTTCTTAAAGGTCATGATTTTAATTGCCTGCAGAATATTAACCTTCAATTTTCAAAATGTGAGTTTTGATATTTTTTGGTATTAAAAATAACTATAATAAATACTTGAAAACATAAATCATTATGCACATATATTTTTTATTTAGACTGTTTTGTGGAAGTTAAATTACTAGGCCCTACTGTAGGAATGGTTTAAGGAGTATGATAAACAATTCCAAATTTCCTTAGAGAAAAGAAAGCAGTGATTTAGCTTCCTACCAAAATTGTATGTGAGCCATTTTCTCTACATCCTTAGCAATACTATATACTGAAATAATTTTTTAAAATAATCAATTGATTAAAATGACATTTTAGTGTTGTTTTATATTCAGTTTCCTTTATTGCAAGGGTGTTTGAATAGCCTATTTCCTAAGTTCATTGCCCATGTATATTTCATTTCTATATTTCCTTTAATGCTTTTTTCATTTTTTTCTGAGTTTTTCAAATTATTTTAAAATAACATTTTAATTTGAAAATACATATGTACTCAATGCAGAAGACTTTAAAAAGCACAGAAAAAGACAAAGAAAACATAATTACCTATGATCTCACGACCCATTACTTTACATTCTCACTCTGGTGTGTGCTGAGGTCCGAATGTTTGTTTCCCTTCTGCAAATTCTTACATTGAACGCTAATCACCAGTGTGACAGTTTTAAGAGATACAGCTTTGGGAGATGATTAGGTCACGAGGGAAGAGCCCTCATGAATGGGATGAGTGCCCTTATAAAGGAGGCCCCAGAGAGCTGCCTTGCCTCTCCATCATTCCAGGATGCAGAGAGAAGTTTTCATCTGTGAACTAGAAAATGAGCCCTCCCCTGACACAGTCTGCCTTGATTTTGGACTTCCCAGCCTCCAAAACTGTGAGAAATAAATTATGTTGTTTACAGTTTACCCGGTCTATGGTATTTTGCCAATAGCTGCCCAAATGGACTAAAATATGTGTCTATTTATATACCAGAAATTATTTTATATTTTATAAATAGTTAATTGGAAAAATAGTTTACCAGATGCCTTGTTTTGTATCCTGCTTATCGACCACGTAACCATTATTATTTCCCCAGTTAATACACAATAGTCTTTTCCTACTTTAAAGGAAGGTACTCTTGGGAACGCATGTCTATGCATGTTTTCTGTGGCCTTTCTTCACCAGGATATATGACTGTTTTCAACAGGACCCAAATCTGGACCATCTCCAAATTCCATGGCACCATTCTCTGTTCGCTGAGGATTTCTGCGGGATCTGCCTCCAGGAATTGACAGCCATAGTATTCCCTTAAGCTGCTGTCACTGCCCACCTCAGCCTTGGGAACAGTGAGTAGGAGGCATGGTCACTCTCGGCTTTATTACCACATTCCAAGCACATACACAGCTGTCTCTGAATTTTCCACAGCACAATTGAGATATGGCTGTACCATTTCACAAAACTTGTCTGAAGATCTTGACATAAAACAAGAAAAATTGAACACAGAAAATTAAAACCAATAACTGGGTTATTCTCTGAGTCCACAGATTCAAGTGTCTCCGCCTGAGTCTCCAGCCATCACTTCCCGGGCCACTTCCTAGATGGGGTGACCCTGTACAGACTGCTCACCCCCATTTATTTGCTGGTGGCTTTCTCTGATGCCCTTTTCTGTGGTGGAGCTTCAGGTTCCCACCCCTCTGCAAATTCTCACTTGTCATCCCCAGATTGGTTCCCACCAGGATGATTGACAGTTGCAGAGGCAGCGCTCCTCAGAAATAAAAATAAGCCTAATGCCCTGCCCACAGTGTTCTTTTGGACACTCTCTGAACAGACTGTAATGATCAAGCACCTGTACGTTTTCTGCAGTTCAATTACTCAGCATAAAACTGAAGTCCCCCTATAGGCTAGCAGAAACTCAGAAAGACACAGGCATAAAGCTAATTATTGCAGTACTATTTGTAATTCTAAAAAGCTGTCCATCAATAAGGGACTGGTTGAATAAACTATGATACAGCCACATCATGGGGTATTATACAGTTGTTGGAAGAAAGAGTAATTTTGAATAATGTTAAGGATGTTTCTAGGATATTCTACTTACTGAAAAAAGCCAGGTAGAGGAAAGTCTGCACAGCATACCAACTTTTTTTCTAAGAAAAGGTGGTATGCACATGTATGTGCCTATCTGTTTATATTAAAAATTCAGTAATAAACCATGCAATAAAATGGTTCCCAACAAGGGGAGTGAAGGAAGCTAGACTTCTCTAAATATATCTTGTTTTTCAGTTTAATTTTGGAATCATGTAAATGTTTCACACAATTAAAAAATTAATTAAAATGTAATCCTTAAAAATCAAAATGAAAATAATGAAATCTAAACACATAGTGAGTTGGTGACATAACTGAGCATAAAGTTCTTTCAAGTAACTTTGAAACAAAGTCATTTGACTGGACATCCTTTGTGGGATAAACTCTTAAGTTCTAAAAGAACTATAAAACCTTTCAGGCTTTGTCCATTGAAAAACACTAGAAACAATGACCAACCAACCCATAGCCACAACCTGGTGTTCACATTTAAAGGAACCAGGAATCATTGGTGAAATTGTAGACCCTAAATCTGGTGGAGGGAAATGGTCAAGATGAGTCCAAATATCCTACATTAAAAAACAATGCTATCAAAGGCTCAGGAGCTACCTGGAAGAGTCTCCTACTACCCAAAGCAGAGCAGTTTCAGCAAAAAGAAGAGGAACATCCATGTCCCCACAAAGGACATAATTTTGTTTCTTTTTATGGCTGCATAGTATTCCATGACACATATGTACCATATTTTCTTTACCAAGTCTATCATTGATGACATTGGGGTTGACTCCATGTCTTTGTTATTGTGAATAGTGCTGCAATGAACGTATGTGTGGATGTATCTTTATAACAGAATGATTTATATTCCTTTGGGTATATAGTACCCAGTAATGGGATTTCTGGTTCAAATGGGATTTCTGGTTCTGAATCTCTAAGGAATTGTCACACTGTCTTCCACAGAGGTTGAACTAATGCACATTCTCACTCCTCAGTAAACTAACACAGGAACAGAAAGTCAAACACTTTATGTTCTCACTTCTAAGTGGGAGCTGAACAATGAGAACACATGGACACAGGAAGGGGAACAAGATGCACTGAGGCCTTTTGGGGGAGGCTGGGGGCGGGGGAAGGGCATCAGGAAAAGTAGCTAATGCATGCTGGGCTTAATACCTAGGTGATGGGTTGATAGGTGCAGCAAACCACCGTGGCACACGTTTACCTGTGTAACAACCTGCACATCCTGCACATGTACCTCTGAACTTAAAAAAATGAAAAGAAACAATGTCAGTGTACTGAAACATTAAATGTGCTAACATGCATGAGTTCACAATGAAACTAAAATCCCCCGATTCTTTGGAGGATGATAGAGAGCCAACTCGTTGTTTGGATAACTGAAAAAGGAAAAGAATAAAGCATTCGGCCAACTGTCAAACCTTTCCTGCTCAACTGTACTCCAGAGAAATGAGAGTTGATCAGGGAAGATTTCATAGATGTATCCAGCTAATAAATAGGGAAGAAATAATAGATGATCACGATTTTGCAACTTCTGTTGAAATGGTGAATCTATGCAAGGATCATCAGTGACTGCAAAGATTACAAAAAGAAAGGCAAGCAAACATTTTATGCCTTGTGCTGAAAGCTCACAACACCAGCTATAAAGTCCTTTTGCCTCTGAAACAAACAAAATCTGATCAAGCCTCTAAATCTAGCTACCAGTATGTAGTAAATACTGCGTAGAGAAGGGCGTCTAAATGACACCACTCAGAGATAATCTAGCTTCTTAAACAAATAAATTGCAAGAAAATGTTGACGGGGGATAAGGTACCTAAAGGTTAACATAGATTTAAGAAACATTGAAAGCAAATGTCATTAATAAATGTATGGATTCTGATTTATATGAACCAACTGTCAGAAAGAGACAACAAAAAGTATGAGAAATGTGGACACCAACTGAATACTTGATAATATTAAGGAATTAGTATGAATTTAGGTGTGATGATAGAGTCGTGGTTACATTTAAGAGAAGAATTCTTATCATTTAGAGAGACATATCGACACTTTGAGATGAGATGATGTGATGTCTGGGACCTGCTTCAAAGTCATCTAGTGTGTGTAGTGAGGGAATAGGGCAGTAGAAATGAAGTAAGAATGGCTTTGAGGCCGGGCGCGGTGGCTCACGCCTGTAATGCCAGCACTTTGGGAGGCCGAAGCAGGTAGATCATGAGGTCAAGAGATCAAGACCATCCTAGTCAACACAGTGAAACCCCGTCTCTACTAAAAATACCAAAAATCCGCAGGGCATGGTGGCGCGTGCCTGTAATCCCAGCTACTCAGGAGGCTGAGGCAGGAGAATTGCCTGAACCCAGGAGGCGGAGGTTGCGGTGAGCCGAGATCGCGCCATTGCACTCCAGCCTGGGTAACAAGAGCGAAACTCCGTCTCAAAAAAAAAATTGGCTTTGAACTGGTGGATCTTGTAGTTGGGTAACAAGTACATGCACACTCGTTGTATTATTCACTCTACTTTTGCATAGGTTTGGAATTTTTAATTGTTAAAAAAGGGTTAAAAAAGGTAAAATACTTGAAGGAGGAGAAAGAAGAATAAACCTCCCCCACAGGACTTAACCAATACTCTTTATTTATTATTATTATTATTATTTTGAGACGGAGTTTCGCTCTTGTTACCCAGGCTGGAGTGCAATGGCGCGATCTTCGCTCTCCGCAACCTCCGCCTCCTGGGTTCAGGCAATTCTCCTGCCTCAGCCTCCTGAGTAGCTGGGATTACAGGCACGTGCCACCGTGCCCAGCTAATTTTTTGTTTTTTTGTTTTTTTTAGTAGAGACGGGGTTTCACCATGTTGGCCAGGATAGTCTCGATCTCTTGACCCCATTATGCTCCCTTAAAATTCTTGCCAATGCGTGTGGTGAAGACTGACGTTTTCATTTCCTGGGCTCCTCTGGATGAGGATGCTTCTTGAACAAGAACATGCACTCTCACCTCTCAAGATGTAGGAACAATGCGTTCTATTTAAAAAAGAAACATTTTTGGCCTGGTGTGGTGGCTCAAGCCTGTAATCCCAGCACTTTGGGAGGCCAAGACTGGTGGATCACGAGGTCAAGAGATGGAGACCATCCTGGTCAACATGGTGAAACCCCATCTCTACTAAAAATCCAAAAAATTAGCTGGGCACGGTGGTGCGTGCCTGTAATCCCAGCTGCTCAGGAGGCTGAGGCAGGAGAATTGCCTGAACCCAGGAAGCAGAGGTTTTGGTGAGCCGAGATCACGCCATTGCACTCCAGCCGGGTAACAAGAGTGAAACTCCGTCTCAAAAAAAAGAAAGAAACATTTTCATATAATCTGCAAAGATGCAACTTTACCAACAACAAAGGCAGCCTTTTTCATGATTCTTTAGAATTGCAGTTCTCAGAGTGGTCCAGGCAAACTTGGGACTGTTGAAGCAATTTTAAGAATCTGTATGGTCAAAACTATTTTCATAGTAGTACCAAGACTTTTTGCCTTTTTTGTGCCCATTCTCTCACCAGTGTGTAGAGGAATTTTCTAGAAACTCTAGAATTCTAGATAATTTTATTGCATTTACAGCTAATGGAATGTGTGTTTGTGTGTTATTTTTATGTGTGTGTTCTTGCATTTTTTCAATTTTATTGTTAATAGCTTAAATATCCATAGATATAACCCACATAAATAAAAGCTCTTCAAAGTTTGTAATCATATTTAAGAGTGTCAATGGATCCTGAGACCAAAAAGTTGAGAACTCTGATACAGACAGCAGTCAGGTACTTGATGGGTACATACGTGTTTCACAGTCATGTCACTGATTTACTATGCACAAAGAAAAACTGCATTTTGATCGTCCTAGACAAAGGGGTGTTGAGCTCACAAACTTAAATCTAAGTTCCTTCTTATAACACAAACAACTAAAAAATAGACACTGCTTGCTTCCGGGCTTCCATCCACCTCTCACCCCAAGGTTTCAAAGTCACAGGACTGTGCTTAGTCAAGGCTCAAGGCCAACAACTTGAGTATGTTTTGTCTTCCATGTTGGCTATGCGCAAGGAAGAACTCTTCCCAAACACGCAGCCAGCAGGGAGTCTGGGCCTACTTAAGGCAACAGAAGCTCTACCCATCTGTTCCAGAGGCTGTCCCAGGGGTCAGGAAATTTTCTTCTTACATTATAAAATAAGGCCAAATGCTTCTTACCTTGTTGAAATGATGAAATGATGCAAGATGTATGAAATCAGTAGGTTCTGCCTACAATGCCTACAAGGAATGGCAAATTCATTTCATTACCAGAAACTGCTCGAGTCTATACAGAGTGAAACACTTTTTTTTTCCTTTTATTTATGGTCAAAGATGATCTCATTTGGGTTTCTGGGAGGTTTTTCCTTTCTGCTCTCCCTCGTTTCTCAGACCCTCTCGCAACCCCAATATCCATGGTCTTTTCCATCCCTCAGTCCTTATTCCAAATTCACCCTGTATCTTTCAGGTCTTCAAAGTTCTAAACATTAGTCCTGACCCCATCCTGGGGGACAGCATCAGGTCCTCACAGTGTGAGTGGGGGAGGCGAAAAAGAGGCGAGGGAAACAAAAGATGGCCACACTTGGAAAGCAGGTGGCCCGCGCAGATGCTCATGAGTGGTAGCTGCCATTACTGACAGCACCATTTCAAGAGACCTTCTCATTGCTGTTGTGGCCCTACTCTAACAATCTTTGTTCTACTCCTTTGACTGACAGTTTTGTTTGTAGTCGCCTCTACCCCAAACCCCATATCATTACATCCCTCCTTATAAAGCCTAAGCTAGATTGGTAACCATCATTCCATCATTTATAATAACTTCCTTACAAACATGCTTAACCCTCTTACCCATCTCTCCTTCTATTGACCTCACATGGCGAATCCCAACCTTGGTTAAATCCAATGCCCCACCTACTTCAGCCTGACCCTGAACAGATGACTGGGAATGGATAAATCACAACCATCCTGACTACTCTGACTGGCCTAACTTTAACTTGTGACCACAAATATCCAGTGGGCCTTCAGCACCTTCCAGCAATGCCTTTCTATTTTCCGAGTTAACCCACTCTTCTCTTGAGCTGACTTTTCATATCTTTTAATCTGTCCTCAAACATCTAACACTAGAAAAACCATTCACGTGTTGTCTAAATATGGATACCTTTGAGAGTGAAAGAGGTTCTATTAATAGTTTTGTTTTTTTTTTTGGTGTCAGCGTGCATACAACAGTCAAACCAATGTTGTTTCAGGCAAATCACATTCCCCTATCTGATACATTCTCTTTTTTCCTCACTTTCATCTGATGACTGCATGGCTTATTTTATGGAGAATATCAAAATAATGAAAGAGAGCTCCAATCTGTCAACCCAATTCATCTGCAGCCATGCTTGTTCTTCCAGTGGATGGTGTTTGAGTTTCCTGCAGCTGCTGTAATAAATTAGCAAAGCTTGGTGGCTTACACTAATACAAATTTATCCTCTCATAGTTTTGGAGGCTAGAAATCTGAAATCAAGGTGTTGGCAGGCCTCCAGGGAAGAATGCTTCCTTGCCTCTTCCTGGCTTCTCATGGTAGCTGGCAATCCTTGGCATTTCTTGTCTGGCAGATGCATCACTTCAGTCTCTGCGTTCATCTCACATGGCCTTCTCTCTGTGTGCCTCTGCCTCTGTTTTCTTATAAGGACACTGGCTACTGGATTAGGGTCCACCCCTAATGACCTCATCTTAACTAATTACATCTGAAGTTATGGGTGGACGTGAATTTTCAAGGGACACAATTCAACCTAATACAGGCTGACTCTGTGCTCCTAAGTCCAGTTCCCCCACTTTGGACTTCTGCATCCCCTCTCTGTCGGCACTTTCAAAGACTGTTGCTGCAATTCCCTCTTCATTGCACAACCATTTTCCCACATTTATTGCATGCCTATCACACAAACGTACTGTAATAGCTTCTGTATTAAAAATTCTTCTTGCATCCGGTGCCCCCTCTACCTACTGACCCAATTCTCTGCTCCTTTATAGCAAAAGGCCTTGAATGAGTCACCTGTGCTCACCATCTGCACTTCTTCTCTGCCAAAGCTCTATTTAACTTGCTTCGATCTAGCTTTGGACTTTCCTACACCACCGAAACATGTCTTCACGTTGCCAAATCCCAGTCTGCTTCTTACCTAACCTTCTACCAACATTTTAGGTTCATTTTGGTTTCTTTCACTTGAATCTGGGACAGCACATTCTGTTGGTTCCCTTCTCCCTCCCTCGTGCCTTCTCAGGCACCTTCACTGCTTCCTCACTGTCTTCCTGACCTCTGAATGCTCACCTGCTCTAGGGCTCTCTCCTAGGGCCTCTCCTCTTTCGGTCTTGCATTCATCCCACTGGGGATTATAGCGAATATTCTTTCATTGTCATCGATATGCTGCCAAGCCACATAAATGTCCAGCTGAGTTCTTGACTCACATATCCAATACCTCCTTTTCTCTACTTGGATATGGAATTCCCAACTCAAAATTGACCTATCCTAAAATAAAATTATTGATTTCCCTTCACCCACCCGATACTACCTACCAAATGCACCACTCACCCGTTGTCCTCGCCTCAGTAAATGGCACCTCCATTCATCTGAATACTCAGTCCAAAATTTAGCATTTCTTCCCCTTCCTCATGTCTCAAGCATTATCCTATATATTCTCAATCCAACTACATTACATCTGTTCATCTAGACAGCTTCCTCCTTATTCCTCATCACCCACATCACTAGGACTTCACTCAGGGACCTCTGCAAAGGTGGCCAGCATCACCCTTGTCCTTCTTCATGCCATTCTCTATCTAGGAGCTCAGTGATCCTATCATATCAATCCCTTGCTCAAAGCCTCCCAGATGACCTCTCCTGTCACTTGGAGGAATCTGAATTCTCTTCCTTGGCCTACCAGGACCTTGGTTAGCTCTCTATCTCTTCTCATGTTCTTTCTTGCTCAGTTGGTTTCAGCCAGACTGGTTGATTTGCAGGACCTTGAACACAGCCAGCTTCTCCAGCCTCTGGGCTTTGCCCTTGCTATCTTTCTCTCTCTGACATTCTCTGCCCTTTGATTTGATTTGATTTGTGCCCTCTTTCACTTGTTTAGGCTTCTGCTGCAATGTCACCACCTTAGTGAGGGCTTGCTTAAGCACCTTATCTAAGCCAGCACCCCTTTCTGTCCCCAGCACACTCATTTTTCTTCCTAGTTCACATCACTACCTGAAATAAAGTTATGTATACACATATTTTGTTTTCTTGGCTTATTCTCTGTTTCCCTTTGTATCGTAAGCTCCATAAGGGTAGGATACTGTTTTGTTCAACAAGAATAGCACCTAGCACACTGTAGATATTAAATAAGTATGACTGTAATAATAAAAATATTTATGGAAGTAAAATAAATGAATGCTGGAAATAAAGCTTAATTAGTAATAAGAATTTCTGTATAGCTTGAAAACAATATTCAGTTTGAAGGTTTTGTTTGATTTAATGCCTTTCTATTGGAATTTTTGACATTCAAGGATATTAGTGACTCATATTAAGTTTGAAATGGGTAATAGTAGTTGTAATTACAACAGGGACCATTACTCAGCCCTTATTATAGACGCTTTGCATGGATTAAGTTATTAAATTCTCCAAACGACTCTATAGGTTGTCTATCACCTCAATTTATAGATGGGGTGTGGTGGCTTTAAACTGTGCCCATAAATTCTTTGTTAGTCCTGCCTTTAAAAGATGGAGTCTAATTTCCTTCCTTTGAGTATGAGCTTGGCTTAGTGGTTCAGTTCTAAAGAACAAAGTAAGTGACAATGTTTGGTGTCTAAGATGAGATATTTGAAGGCACTGTGACTTTCTCCTTGCTCTCTGTGAGATCACCCAACCTGAGTCTTACTTTTTGCATCTTCAAAGTGAGGTGTGTGGATCACATCACATCCCCATTTACTCAACCTGACATGTCGTAAATAATCCCTGCATCAAATAGTCTTCTTAGCATGGACTACAACATCAGATTAGTTAGCTGCTCTGTCCTAGAAAGAGTTGAAGCTTCGGCATTTTTTATTTTGTTGGATTTGGTGGGGGGCAAGATGAGAATGACGTGAGAACATTCAAGCAACCCTATGGAGAGACCCATGTGGCTAGGAGTTTAGGCCTCCTGCCAACAGCCATATGAGGGTGCCATCTTGGAGGTGGATCCTCCAGCCCAGCCAACCCTTCAGATAAATGCAGTTCTAGCAAACATTTTAACTGCAATCTCACAAGAGATCCTGAGCCAGAACCACCCCCAGTTAAGTTGCTATCAAATCTGTAACCCACACAAACTGTGAGATTAGAAATGCCTTTTGTTTAAAACCATTAAGTTTTGGGGATAATTCATCATGCAGTAATAAATAACACACATTTGGAAATGGAAGGGCAGAGAGGTTACACAAAGAGGCTTATACCAGATATCTAGTAGTGATGATGCAGGCATTGGGACCTAGGCCATCTACCTCTAGAGCTCACATGCTCAACCACCACAGGATACCAGAGGTCAAGATCATGTCTCAAATAATACCAGAAAGAGAATATTGCCACATTTCAGTGCTTCTGTCAAGGCAGTGGATACCATCTTCCCTTGGTTATTAAACTGGCTGGTCTTGCTCTATTACATTAATAAGGCCATGTTCCAGGCAGCTACTGCCCTTGTTTCTGAGTTTGCTTTCTGTCTCAGATTTGTTATGGCATAAACACCTACCATTTCAGTATTCCTTCCACTGTTCCTTTGGGCTTCTGCTCATACCTGATTCCCATCAGGTAATTCTGGCAAAACTGCCAATTGTCACATTATTCCCATAGATAGGAGTATGAGTTAAGCCTGGCCAGTCATAGTGTCCTATCAGTTGTTGACTATGGTGACTGGACCAATAAGACAGGACATGAGCTACACTGGCCAAATAGAGTCCTCCCCTAGGATTTAGAAATACTGTATAAGGCATAAACCCAGATGAGTGAGTGGCCAGGTGCCACATTCTCAGCTGCATGGAAGAAGCCTATCTTCAACAGGAAAGACACCAGCATGCAGAAAGAAGGAGAGAATAAGAGAAGCTATTTTGTGTCCTTTCAGACCTTGAATCCAGCCAATCCTGAGAGCAATTCCATCCTCTTCTAGTCTATGTGAGTCAGTAAATACTCTCTTGCTTTGAGTTAGAACTTTCTATCAGTCGGTCTTGAGTTATGACCAATAGGAAGATTCTACCACAGTTTGCGGAAGGTGGCAGCTATCTTATATTCTCCATGAGCAATACTAGTTCTCTATCATCTGGAGAACTTAGAGCCTCACTGTTACTTGGTTGGGCTGACCTTCCTACAGTGGGTGAAGACCCTTCCCCTCTTCATCCCTCAGGAAGCACCTGTCTTTTCTGGAAGCTAGCCATAGTCTGGGGGTAAGCTCAAAATAAAACGGTGTTATGACGGATGGGTAGCTCAGTCACTCAGTTTAAAACCTTAGTCACCTCTGTATCCTTTCCTCAGTCACGGCCCCTCCCCCAGTCCTCAATGCACACACATCCTGTTAGTCATCAAGTCCTGTTGATCTGAATCGAATGCTTCATGGAAGTAGGTGGAGTAACCATATGAAAGCTAGCCTGGTCCTTCCTTCTGAAAATCTCACAAATCCAGTTTTTCTTCTTCATTTGTATTGCTACCACCAGGGACCACTGCAATCGGTCTCCCTGCCCCTGACCTCAAATCCTGCAGCCAATATCCCATATTTCTTCTGGATTTTGCACTTTTGACAGTCACATGCTTTTGATCGATTCAAGTCTTCAGGAGTTTCCCCACTGTTGACCTGCTAAATAGCAAACTGCCTAGCTTGGCTTCCAAGACTCTCCACGAACTGGCCCACATTTACCACCCAGGGGCCCGTAACCTCCATAAACCAGTCTTCTAATCTTCTCCTACCCCTCCTATTGCAGAATTGCCTGCTATCTGTCCTGACCACTTCTCCTCAATGAAAACACCGTCCTTCCTTTTCTATGAGTCTTCAAGATCCATTTCAGCCCTAAAACATTTCCTGAGCATGGCCATCCACAGTAAGTGTCCTCTTCTGTGAACTCTATAAACAACTGTTGTCTAGACTAGGGTTTTTCAAACTGCACTCACATTCTGAGGGAGTACTTGGCCAGTACAAGTCAAGCTTTCAGTGTTTTTGTAAAACTACTGATTATATATTCAAATTTGGCTAAGTCTATTATTTCCAAGCCCAGTTTCCTTCTTGTGTTCTCCCAAATTACACCCTCATGCTATAGTGGTGCATTTATTCCTGAGTACAAATTAAGAATCATTAAAATTTGTTTTGCTACCTATGGATAGGGAACTGCTTATTATTACTGTTATTATTTAAAACCGTGGCCACCGGGAAGATACCAATATGAAGAGAGAAGTGCTATAACAATTTCAACAATTTCTAAGCCAAATATGCTTTCCGATTTATTTATTCATTCCATATCCTCGCCATTTCTTCCTTCATCATCTCCATGTGGGATTTTAACTAGAAATGGGTATAAAATGTGTTGTATTAGCTTAGTTTGAAAAACATTCACGGTGTACCTTCTCTATGTCAGGAATAGTGGAAGATCCTTGTGATGAAAAGATACACAAGCTCCCATAGGAAGAACAACAGTGTTTCAGGTAGATTCAGTGTGGAAGGACATTCTAGGGAGAAGGAATAGCAAATGCAAACTCATGTGTCCTGGAACGAGCCAGACATACGAACGTCGAGCTCCAGGTTCCATGGAATTTTTTTTTTTGGATTAAAAAATTTCGTAATTTTTCCAAGTGTGACAACCTCTGGATTAAACAGTTTCTTGTGCCCCTCTGCCACCTCATTCTCTATGAGGGCAGTTCAGGTTGGCACTCAGACGCAAGTCACCTTTATTGAGTTCGGCTGGGATGGAAAGGCCACTTCATGTCTGCATACATCCTCTCCTTAATTCTGTTTAAATCCCGTAGGTCCCTATCTCCAGCTCCAATTGAGAGATGAAGCAAGCGAGGCTCAGTGACCTGCCCATATCACAAGTAGAAAATGACCCAGGGAGCATGTGAGTTAGTGACATATCACATCTGGAGCCAGGTAGGCATTTCTTGGGTGGGGATGGAGATATTTCCTCCAATTTCACAACCGCCTGGGCTTGCAGGCTCAGAAATATCTTAAAGAGAACCTCTAAGCAGAAGGGTGACCATTTATCATACCATTATATTGGTAGGAAGAGATGGCTAAGGAATAGGTTTGGGTTTTGGAGAGCTTCTCTAGCTCCTCAGCCTGTCACACGCAGGATGACCTTTTAGAACAACTGAGTGCTCCATTAATTACACTCCCCACTTGCGGATTCAAAGTCCCTGTGGGCAGGGTTCCAGTTGTGCCTGTCCAGAGACACTGTGCACTTGGGTTGACTTTGGTAAATGTTGAGTAAGGAGATGAGTGAATGAATGGGGGTGAGGGGTTGTTGAGGGAAGGCCACGCCTGGCTCTAAAGACTTTCCAGGGTTTATGGGGTGGCCACGCGTGTCCTCGATCCCCATGGCACCTCTGGATGGGTCACTTCATCCCTCCTCCCTGTGGCCTCCACATCTTACAACCCCGCCTGGAGGGAGGGGCCGCGCAGCCCCGAGGGGCCAGGTCTCCCAGGCGGCGCCCACCCCGCTTCAGGGTGGAGGAGAGAGGTGGGGACCCCCGGGCCGGCGGGGCTCCGCTGGGGTCCCTTCCCTGCGGTCTGCAGCCGCAGCCCTCTACCTGGCTTCCCGGCCGCCCCTTCGCGGCCCCGGATCGGGCACGCCCGGCGAGCACCTGGTCCGCCGCCCCCCGGGGGCCCCGCCAGCTGGCCCCAAAGCCGGCCCGGGGTGGCGGGGCGGGCCCGAGCGCTCGTCGCCTCCAGGACCGGTCCCCCGGGGCGCGGCCGGGCAGCAGCCCCCGCCTCCCCGCCCCGGGGGCCGGGCCGGGCTCCCGGGGGGCGGGGACTCGCCCAGTGGCAGCAGCGTCCGGGCCGGCGGCGGGCGCCGGGCGGCTTCCTGCAGGCGGCGCCCGGGTGAGCCGTTGCCGGCTGCAGCCACCGCCGCCGGGTCGCCGGGTCGCTGGGGCCGCGGCGCTCGGGCCGCGTCCGTGCCTCCCGGGCGCGCTGCGCGGCCGTCGCTGCTACCCGCGCTCGTGCCGCCGCCGCCGCCGCCGCCGCTGCCGGTTACGCCAGCCCCGCCGCCGCCCGCTCTGATTCTGCGCATAGGCAGCCCCCAAGCCTGTCATTCTGCAAAAACACAGTTTACTCAACACACCACACACACTCGCACACACACGCGCGCACACACGCGCACACCGGCCCCCGCGCGCACACGCACGGAGGGCGCGAGCGAGCAGACGCGCACACCGGCGAGCCAAGTTCCGCAGCCTGGCATGGCTTCTGGGGACCTTTACGAGGTACGGGGACGCGGGGGCGCGGGCCGGCCCCAGCCCGCGGGCGGCGGCGGGCGGCGGCGGCGGCGGGCGGCGGGGACCGGGCCGGGGCCGGGGCCGGGCGCGATCCGGAGTTGCCGAGCCTGAGGCGGTGGCGGCGGCGGCGGCCGGAGGGTGGCGGGGGCCGGGCGCGCCTCCCGCCCGCCGCCCGCCGCCTCCCGCGGCGCCCGCGCCCGCTCCCTCTTTCTCTTTCTCTCGCACACACACTCTCTTACTCCATCTACTTTGCGGCCTTGGAGGGGAAGGAGGAAGCCGGGCGGAGCCGGGGCGGGGGAGGTAGCGGTCCCGGGGAGGTGTTTCTCGCCCGACGAGCCGCCTCGAGTGCAGAAAGTACAGGTAAAAGTCGGCGCCGGACGTGCTGGGAATGCTGGGGGCCGCACCGCGGCCGGTGGGGGTGTGTGGTTTGGGGTACGCGGCCGGGCTGGGCCGGGGGCGCAGGGGAGGAGGGGGCGGGCGATCTGAGCGGAGCCCGGCCGGGGTGAGGCGGCGTGCCGGGGGGCTGCGAAGGGGACGGCTGGGTTGGGGTTCGGGGGGACACCCACCAAACCGCTCCCCGGGGTCCCCAGGCCACCTCCCTCACCCACCACCTGCTGCCCCCGCACTGGCTCCGACGCCCTCCGGGCTCGGAGGGGGCGGCCCTTGCGGGTGTCGTGCTCCCTAGGGGCGAAAGGGGGCGCTGCAGAGGGCCCTGGGTGGGAGGAAACGTGGAAGTCTGAGGCTACGGGGGACACAGGACACTGATGGGAGCCCAGCGCCCAGCACTCTCGTCACCCTCAGCGGATACCTGGCTCTAGGTCCACATGGGTAGTGGCCAGCGTTGGATACTCTCATGTCTTCCCAAAAGTGGCGAAGGAAGAAATTAGTCTCGCATCTTTCAAACAAAGAGGGATACCCATGGTCTTTGGGGAGCAAGGGCTTAGGAACACAACTGTTTTGCTTTGGGTTTTCCGCAAGTGGACAAAACAAGGAACAGACACCACTCCCCGGAGGGGATGGCCTCAGAGGTCTTGGCGGCCAAGACCAGGTTCAGGATAAAGAAGCTAAGAGACCAGGCGTCTTCAAACAGAGGGGTCGCTGGGCCTCCAAGAAACCAGACGCACGGGTGAGCCTGGACCTGTACTTCCCTGACAATAAATTGGTTAACATGACCTCTGGTTCTCAAGGCTTTGTACTCCATTGAGATGAGCACCCTGAAGGGGTGGAATTAGCCTTTTGCATAAGACATTGCAGGGTGATCCACCCACGACAGACTGCAGGGGTGATTCATAAGAAGCTTTTTCCTCTAGGCCCTCGTGGGCAGTTGAAGCTTTTTCAGATGATGGGTTTGCTGACTGGTGTGAGAGAAGAAGAATGGAGAACAGGCAAGTTAGCATCTTGGCCTCCTGTGTGACCAGGGTCTTGTGGACGATTCTGGAGTTGGGGAGGCCCAGGCCTTGATTGCCGGCCAGCGGGTTCACGAGGGGGTGGGTGGGAGACCTTAGAACTCCTTGGAAGAATGGTATACGTTGCCCTCTTCACTACTCTACGGCCTTCCTCATCTCTATGCTAAGAGACAAGATGAAGTCGGATAGAGACCTGGTGAAGAACTTCAGCAGATGTGGCCAATGGATCATCCAAGTGCCTTGATCTATTTCAAGATGGTGGAACAATTCTGAAATGGAAGATTGAAGCACAGTAAAATGGAAGGTTCCATTGAGCTTCCTGAAGTGTAACCGGCACTGTGGGGACATTGGCTAAAAGTAGATAATATTTAGGCGTGAAGCTGATCTTGTTGGAATCATGGAGTTTTTTACCCATTGAGGTTGAGTCAGCTAAGAGCTGTTGACCTCCCCTGAGTGAAAACTTGTATCTTGAAGGTGTTAAGAGGCTATACTAGGAGCCATCAGTATTTCCCCATTTAAAGTTTGGAACTTATGAACCTTCTGGGGCTAATTTCTTGTTTAATGTTCATCTGCAAGTGCCCTCCTTAATGCTGGTGATTGTAGTTGCCGGATGAGTCAGTTAAGAGGAGAGTTTTCACAATGGCTTTGAAACTATCTTAGCACCTCAAGAGTTTTCATAGAATTTCAATAAGCAGGACAATAATAATAATACTTCTGTGATGTTAGGTAATTGTACTAGATGGAAAATGGCTTTCCTGTGGCTGATTATTTGCATAGTCATTACTAAAAGGGCTAAATTGCATTACGAGAGTATAACCAATGTCAACATTTTTATAGCCTGTGTCTATATTACATAACATATACTGAAGAATTGAATTTATTGTTCAAATGTAGCTTTAAGAACAATTAAGAAGTACTAAGTGTACATTAGCCTATATATTTCTGACTGTAAAGTTGTTTTGTGGGTAAAAAGTAGGCTATTGATTTAAGAAAAATATTGGAATATCCTGTAATGTTGACTGGCCTTGAAAGGAAAAAAAAAGAAAACATTTCATTCTAAATAATGAGACCTGTTTATTACTTTAATTAAATATTATACTAAAGTGTACATAAAATGGCTTCTTGCAATCTTTACTCAAGAAACCACGTTTTTAGAGGGCTAAGAGTTCTTAACATTTGTAATTGATACATTTCACCTGTGTGTCTGCTGACATTATCTTTGACCCTTTATGGTGAAGTATGGTTTAGATTGTAGAGATTCTTCATCTTTTCTTTGGCGTTTTAGAGAATTAAATTGTAAAGAGTGAACCTCCATGAAGCAGTTTTTAGGAATAGGTGCTGATTTTTAAAGACACCAGAAAATGAAAAGTTTGTTTATGTAATAGACTCTTCAATCCTCATGAAGAAATAAGGAATCAAGCTCAGGTTCCAGAATTTTGGATCTTGATAGATTGTTCTGCTTTGTTTCTCCTGGAGCAGAGTTCTCATCATCTTCTGGTGTATTGCAGCTGTCAGTTATAGGAAGGTGATTTTAAATTTTGGGTCATGTCTTCGAGTCAGGTGTCTGTGAGGATCCAAAGTGAGATTTCTTATCTGGATGCCTTGGTCTGTATTCTGCTAAACATAGGGGCCATGGTGTGGCAACCTGTGAGCCAGGTCTCGGCTGCATACACATTTTGCCTTGCCTCAATAGTAGGTAAGAAAAACGATTTGAACACTTTTAGATGGAACATAGAACCTCTAGTTTGTCCCTATCCCCTTGCTCCCTATTACCAAGCACCCAGTCTCCTTAAATTATTCATCGGGCTCCAGTAGACATTAGAGTTTGCAACCCCAGACTTTAGTTAGTCTTTTGCTTCGATGTGTGGGTGTCAGGAAGAAATAATCAGCGGCATAGGCACTCAGCTTTCTTGTCTGTCTCTGGGTCTCTACCTGCGTGTACATTCAATTACTTGTTGACTGAATCAGTGAGCAGAAGACCGATTTAAGGATATCAACTACCTTGTGTGACTGTTGTTGTCCTTGTGTGAGTGTTACTGTTTACTCTCTTTTCTTTCCCAAGCTCTTGGCCTCTTGGTGGTGATAAAACCGTTGGTAAGGGTGGCTCGGTCCTCTCTCTCTAGGGAAGTGTCCACAACTATCCAGTTTTTTGGGGATCCTTTCGGTTTGCTGTTGGTTGAATCCACAGATGTGGAACCCGTGGGTATGGAGGCTGACAGAATCTACACCTGGCATTCTGCAAAATCATGCACCATTAAGAATAACGGAGGATATGGGAAAAACAGGATTGAGGAGGGCCGCTAAAGAGAGGTGGAATGTTTTTAGCAAGTTGGTTCACCCTTTGCAGTGTCTACATTGAGCTTTGCTTCCCTTTTGTCTCTGTGGATTGTACAGGGCGTTTGCTTCTAAGAGAGACCATTTTATTGAAATTAAATCTGATCCAGGGCCTAGCCTTCTTCATTTATCTGTATAAGGAGAAGTGTTTTCATTGCTGTTCTTGCAGTTTTGCCATGAGGTCAACATAGTGGAAAGTATAGTGGTACTTGAAGCCACTAAATCAGCCACCACTCATGTTAAAGAAAGGCATTTGAGTGCATTTCCAGCTTTGTTCTGAGATCTTCACACATTAAGTCTTTCTCTTTCCCTGTGATAGTGCTTACCTTGATTGCTGCAGAGTATTAACAAAGTAGAAAAATAGTATATGAACCAAAACAGACATCCTTTCTCTATTTATCAGTCACGCCTGACGTCATTCCTGTCAAAGAAATACACGTACTAGCAGAACTGATGGTCTGTGATACAACTTCTTGAATCTTTGTACCAGCAATCGAAGAGGCAGATATCTTCAGAGACGATGTTATCGGTTAGATTGCATTGATTTTTTGGCGTGTAGTAGACACCTGATGAATATGGAATGAGTATATGATTCTCCCACCTCTTGAAAGTTATTTTAAATTATTCCCTCTGGGCAGTCATCAGCTTATTTTCAAGTAGGCTTTTATGTCAGGTCACTCCTTAGTGCATGAGATAATTTCTTCAGGGGCTTAAGCTGTCCTAGTAAGGAGTTGATATGGCTCTTTGCAGCCTGGCCAGTTGCTAAGAAGTGGTTCAGGCCTGGTGATTATTGAAGGTCTTTGTATTGGAGACATGCATTTATGTTCCCAAGATTTGGATCCTTCTGTAGCTCTCGGATGGTGAAAAGAAGTATAGGTGTGGTTGAATTCATAGCACCATCATACATTTGTTATTTCATATTTATATACCACCAAATATATGCCAGGGACTTGGGGAACAGTGATGATCACATCGTCCATGAGCCCAGTGGGAGATTCAGTTTTGAAAGCAAGTATTTTACAGTGCAGTGGGGAAAGTGTAACTAGGGGAAGATGGGGTTCTCCAGGAGCGTGTTGTGGGGTGGGATATGAGAGAATGATCAGACTTGTTTGAGTATATTTATTTTCTTTTCTGTTGTTGAAAGCAACTTATGTTCATTGATGCATCACTAAGAAATACAAACAAGAAATACAATATCTAAGAGAACTATTGTTATATATTTAGTATGTAATTGATGCTGAATAAATACTAATGTGATATCTGAATTAATTAAAATGTTAGCTTTTTGGGGGTAGTTACAAAAGTGGGACTGGGTCTGTTTTCTACAGATGTTTATGTAATTAAAAAGACCAAATAGGGATATTGGATACATATTCTTTATAACCTATTTTATTTTCATGTAAGTTTATATATAAAATATATATCATGTAGATAAACATTTTATCAAATGCTAAAATATTTTGTGTTATGATTTTTAAATGACAGGTTAGTTTTCCCTTGAATGCACCATGTTTTCTATAACGAATCCCCTGTTATTGGACATCTATGTTGTTACCACTTGTAAACCATTACAAATGTTGATGTTATGAACATCCATAAACACAATCATGTATTTATGCATATCTTATTATTTTCTTCAGCATAAATTCTGAGAAGTGAAATTGCTGTGTAAAGTTGACCCTTGAACAACACTTGGATCAGGGGCACTGGCCCCGCTTTGAAGTTGAAAATTCACATATAACTTTTGATTTCTCAGAAACTTAACTACTAATAGCCTACTGTTGACTGGAAGTCTTACTGATAACATAAACAATCGATGAACATACATTTGTATGTTATATATATTATATACTCTAGTCTTACAATAAAGTAAGCTAAAGTAGAGAAAATTTTATTAAGAAAAATCATGAGGAATAGAAAATATATTTTCTGTTCATTAAGTGGAAGTGGATAATAATAAAGGTCTTCATCTTCATGGCCTTCCCATTGAGTAGACTGAGGAAGAGGAGGAAGAGGAAGGGTTGGCCTTGCTGTCTCAGGAGTGGCAGAAGCAGAAGGAAAGGAAATCTTCGTATAAACGACTTGCATAGGCTGGGCATTGTGCCTCATGCCTGTAATCCCAGCACTGTGGGAGGCTGAGGCAGGCGGACAGCTTGAGCCCAGGAATTATAGACCAGCCTGGATAACATGGAGAAGCCCTATCTCTACTATAAAGATACAAAAGATTAGCTGGGCATAGGTGTTATGTGCCTGTAGTTCCAGTTGCTCAGGAGGCTGAGGTTGGGGGAATTGCTTGAGTCTGGGAGAAAGAGGTTGCAGTGAGCCAAGATCACACCACTGCACCCCAGCCTGGGTGACAGAGTGAGGCCCTGTCTCAAAAAAAAAAAAACCTGCATAATTCAAACCTGTTTGTTCAAGGATCAACTGTAAATTGATGAATGGGAACATTTTTACATTTTTAATGCTGTTGATGCATATTCCCAGATTGTCCTTCAGAAATGAACCGCTGATTAGGTTAGAGGAAGAGTAGAAGTAGGGCAACCAGTTAACGTGCTGTTTCCGTAATTGAAACAAGAGATGATGGTGGCTTGAACTAAGGGAATGGTAGTGGCAATGGAAAGGAATGGATGCAGTTGAAAGACTGAAAAAGAGTCAACATTTGGTATATCACTCAGGCTTATGTTTGGTGGCATATAATAGAAGATGTACAGTAACAGTGGCTTAAACAAGATTTATTCTTCTCCATGAAATAAAGTTTGGAGTTGGGCAGTAACAGGGTTGATTGATATGATGTGCCCTGTGACATTCTCGGAGTACCAGGTACCCTGAAAAGATATTTCTCTACTTTGTCATCTTCATCTGTTGCTTCTATCCTGAATGTCACTTGGTGGCTATGGAACTCTACCTGTCTTTTTTGTAAGAGGTTACAGGAAGAATACAAGGGTGAAAGTTGAGTCTTCTCTCTTGGTGGAATGTCCATGGTGGTTTTGGAGCTCTACCTGTCTTTTTTGTGAGAGGTTACAGGAAGGATACAAGGGTTGAAACTTGAGTCTTCTCTCCATAAACAGTTGTCTGGAAGTTCCATACAATCCTGTTTTCTTCTATTTGCCTGAAGATAATTATGTGGTCACACATAGCAGAAAATGTAGTTTTCAGCTGTAGTTTTCCCTCTCCTCCTCAAGTAAAACTTGATTGATGGTATGTAGGGATGGGAGAAAGACAGGAGGTAAGGTATAATTTCTAGGCTTCCATTCCAGTCCATCAGGTGCATGGTGTAGCCAGGGATGAGCATTGGTTGAAGGGAGTGGAGGCAGTGGAAAGGACAGTGAGTTTGGAGTGTTTGTTGAACAGCCAAGTACAGATGTCCACAGCAGCAAGTCATGTGTGCCTGAAGCTCAGGAGCCCTATTTGGCATGGAGATAGAGATTGGGAATAATTAGTGTGTAGATTATAATTAAAGCCAAAGAACGGTGTGTAAACATGAGGAGGGGTCTTGTGATGGAGAAAGTGGACATTTTAGAGATAGAAGAAAGGAAATAAGATCAGATGTACAGAGGATAGCAAGAAAGGTAGGAAAAGAAAGAGGTGTTGCTTGTATGGAAGGCAATGGAAAATTGCATTTTAAGGAAGAGGGGATGGTCAATAGTGTCCTTTGGAGTTAATAACCAGTGAGTCACTAGTAACCTTGGGGCGCATCTCTTCCAGGCCATTCCATGTAATGTGTTAGTGGGTTAGGGATGGCTTGATTGCAGTGTGATGAGTCATCTGGGAGTCTGGGTCTTCTGGATTTAGAGACATCTTGTACGGACAACTCTTTAAAAGTCTTGGGTGTGACATCCAGGGTGACATGGGAGAAGGGATTAGTTATCTCCACTTTCCTAGTTCTATACACTCTCTGCCCCTTTGAATGACGTGGATAGCAAAAGACTGTGGTGTAGATTTTGGATGACTGGATCTATGTGTTTACAAGAGATGATTTTTCCATAAGCCCTACAAACCCATCTCCTGCTGACCTATAACAGATGTGTTTCATGTGTTCAGTAATTTTAATTGTAAAAAAAGTAGAACATATATAATATAGTCATATAAAACTTTGTTGCAGCAGCATTTAGTGAGGAGGGCTAAGGTGGAAAGAACCATATGGTGCTATTGATAAGTCAATGTGATGGTCAGTTTTATGTGTCGATCTGGCTGGCTCCAGTCTCCAGTTATTCAGTCAGAATCTAGGTATTGCTGTGAAAGTCTTTTGTAGATGTGATTGCAGTTCATAATCAGTTGACTTAATCAGGAAGATTATCCTAAATAGTCTTGATGGGCCTGGCTTCATCAGTTGAAAGGTCTCAAAACTAGAACCAAGGCTTCCCTGAAGAACAAGAAGTTCCAGATGTGGACAGCAGCTTTAGCCTGTGCCCAAGCATTCTCACATGCTCTACCTGATGACCTAGCCTGTGGATTTTGGACTTGACCAGCCAGCCTCACAACTATATGTAAGATAATTCCTCGCAGTAAATCTCTTAATGTATATATTCTAGTGATTCTGCTTCTCTGGTTGAATCCTGACTCATTCTGTTAGGGTTCTTACCCACACTCCGTCATTTGGTAATAGTGTATGGCTAGACAAGGCTTTTAATCTTTTGAACTTCTGCTATAAAGTGAGATCTCTTCTATTTTTGAAAACTCTTCTTCTCATTCAGTCTATTACTTCTTCAAATAAATGCCTTGATTCCAGTAGCTGCCATCATCTTGCTTATATGCCTGTGTAATGAGGGACAAGCATAGAGCTCTGGATTTTAGACCAGCACTGGTAACTCCAAGAACTCAACCAAGCTTGGGTGTTCCCATCACACTGGAGTGCTCAGGAAGGCAAGCATGGGTGGTGCTGGACCTTGAGGAGAGGCCTATCCTGGGCCTAAAATTTGTCTGTCTGGAGTCAACCCCTGGTTCTGGTAGGTTGGTGAATGGTGGGGATTGTGGAGTAATACTTCTTGGTTTTGAACTAGCCCTTCTTTTCCCGACCCTCAGTTTATTGTCACGCGCCTATGTTGCCCAGTTAGCTTTAGCCATTGAGTAGAAGCTGCTCCCTCCAAAGGTCACACCACTCCAGTGAAAGGCCCATTCATTGACCAGGTCTTTATAAAGTAAGGGGTTCCTGAGAAGCCTTGCAGGGCCATTGATTTATTTTATATTCCAGTTTCTCTTATAAAGGCTACTGCTGCCAAATTATTCTCATTTGACTTTAGTCACTCCATCTCTTCCAGAATTTTCATGTTGATCCATCACCTCATTGATTTATAAGTAACTTACTGAAGTTTCAGCACGGAGACTTCAGGGATGCATTTGTGGGATTGGGGCCCTGGGCCACACTGTCATACCAGGAATTCCCCTACTGAGAGGCCACTGCCCTTCCCTCAAATTCTTGATCAGGGAACTTTTCTCCTTGACTTTCATTATCCTGTCTTCCAGTCCAGTGTTCTTAAAATTATGTCACAAGGGGCCTTACTAATAAGCTATGGGGACTTATACAAATGCCGGATTTGAATTTTATTTGAAAGTAGTCATTTGTTTAATAGTCCGTCAGTCAAATTTTTATTGTATGTCAGCTATGTACCTAGAACTATGCTGTGTACTAGGGTTGCACCATGAATGCCTTTAAAGCTGTCACTGGGAATGTCATAATTAAAAACTCAACACTTGCATATGGTTATATACCATATTTTTAGTGCATTGAAGTTTTCTGCATGTTAAAAGGTGCAGCCAGGTCAGTTTGTATGTGTCTGTGTGCATGTGCAGACCTCAGAATATGGCTTTTTCTGTTATTTTTGACATGTATTGGAACTTCTGGTAAATATACTATTTCAGCAAGAGTAGTTCTTAAGTGTTCTCAGAAAAATTCAGGCCTATCCATGTCTCCTCACCTAAAATTAAACAAGCAAATACACTTTTACAGCACAGTCACCCCAGTCAATTAAATACCACTTCAGGTTCAGGAGGTGATGGCTGGTGAATGTTCTAGACATGGTGTAATAATCAGTATGTGTTAACAGCGGAATGTGTAACACTTTGTATCATATATGGTATGAAAGGTCGTTTTGGGGTTTATTGATAAGACCAGGTCCTCCTTCTCTGACTCAAATTTGAGAGAAGCAGTGGGGACAATATTGTGTGTTAGAGATTTATCCATGAAACAGACATTTCCTTCTCTTATTTCAAACTTCAGGATCAAATAGAAGGAAGAATATCCTGAGACTGCAAGACAAGATGGTCCAACCAAACCTGATACCAGTTATAATTACTTTCATAGCAAATCAAAGATTGTGTTTTTTTTTTTTTGAGACGGAGTTTTGCTCTTGTTACCCAGGCTGGAGTGCAATGGCGCAATCTCAGCTCACCACACCCTCTGCCTCCTGGGTTCAGGCAATTCTCCTGAGTAGCTGGGATTACAGGCATGCGCCACCATGCCCAGCTAAGTTTTTGTATTTTTAGTAGAGACGGGGTTTCACCATATTGACCAGGATGGTCTCCATCTCTTGACCTCGTGATCCACCCGCCTCGGCCTCCCAAAGTGCTGGGATTACAGGCTTGAGCTACCGTGCCCGGCCAAAGATTATGTTTTTATATACAAACAACCAAATGCAGAAAGAAATTGACTGCTGAGACTGTTATAGGAAGGCAGCTAACACCTTCGGGCTTCATTAAAATATTTTGCTATTCATGAAAACAGTCATTATTATTCTCATAAGTTAATATGTAGTATCATAAGCTAAAGTATCATAAGCTAAACTTACAAAAGACATCTACACTATGAAATTATTGTATGTATCAATTTTTATGTATTAGGGATTCCGGAAACATTGATAGGGAAATGGTTCTATTGCTGAACCCCACCGTGTTCTGCTAGACCCCAAGTTCTGTGAGGGCAGTGACCATGTCTGTATCATTCAAGGTTGTATTCCAAGCTTGTGGCACTCTTCTGGGGTTGTAGTTTTTCAATAAATATTCATTGAATGAATGATTGAAAATGTTTGAAACCTATGCTTCCAGCCACCATGACCTTCTCTGCAGTGAACTTCATTGAGTGCTTCCTATAAGGCATGAGTCCCTCTCTTTTCTAAGGACATTCTTTCAGATTGTCTGGAAAATCAGGTTTCCATTTTGTCTTCCACTAGACCTTGTATAGATTTATTAGGTAACAAAAGTCCCTTAAAGCAAATTGAAACATTTAAGCCATTGTCCCTCATCACGGGTGACGACTGAATTAAGAGTGGCCATTTGCTTCCGCCATTTGCACCTTTGCCTCTCCACTCTAGCCTCAGTGGCTGGCCTAGTTTGACAGGTGCCATTCATTTTGGATTGAGTTGCCTGGAGAAGGACTCTGGAATGGAGAATTGTATCCAGCGGGTTTACTGAGGAGTGCTCTTGGGAGACACACTTGTAAGGAAATGTGGAAGGTAGGCTAGGACAGATGGCGAAGCTGCTCTGCAATGAGGTTACAACCAAGGCCCTTCAGAAATGTCCTACATTGAGGCAAGGGAACTGGGCCCTCATATCCCTGCATCAGTCGGTCATTGCTGGTAGGCTATTCCATGTGAAGGGGTGTAGACTTGGGCAGGGCATTTACCTGTGGCAGAGGGCAGTTTCCTTTGAAGGACACATCTGTGAGCTTTTAGCAGCAGCGATATTCCGAGCAGCTGTGGGGATGGGCACATCGACATCTGGGTGGAGTATCACATTATCCATGACAGCATCCCTTCTTGCCCTTTACTGATGGGTGAGTTTTCAGCTCTGGATCCCCCAGAACACATGCCTGTCACCTTGGTTGTACTTTTAGTTGTTGGTGCTTCTCTTGAAGACATCATTGTCATTTGCAGCTTCTAGTGGCAGCCTGGGTGTGAGAACTGATGAACTGGCCATGTGTTAGGAGCATGCTTATGGTTCCTTTGACTCCCTGTGCATCACGTAGCACAGGATCATATATAGGTAAATATTTCAGAGGCTGTCACTTCTTTGGGTTGCCACCCCTTGTTCTTGAAACGTTCTCCTGGAATGATCCTCCACTTCTCAGTTGACTTTGTGTCCTCATCTCCTGCTGGCTCTTCCATAAACATTACAGTTTCTCATGGTTTTGTCCCAGGGTTCTTCTGTTCTCTCATTGTACTGTAGTGATTGTATGGATGATTGCCAAGTCTTAGACATTCGCCTGGATTTTTCTCCTGAGCTCTGGAACTATCCATCCAACTCCACTTGGGCTCCTAAAATGCAAAATATCAGAAATTGAACTTAGGATATTCCTTCTGGATTCCTGGCCTCCATAGTACCCTCATCCACCTGTTCCCAAGGTAGAAGTATGGCCTCCTTGGTTTTGCCCAGAAATCATATGTGTTTTATTGAATCAGCATCCTGCATATTTCTTGACTCCATCCTTTTCTCCTAATATTTACCCTCACCACTTTAATTCAGGAGACAAATCCCATTGCTTGGGTCATTGTAGTACCTCTCAGCTGATATTTCTGCATCTAGCCCTTCCAACTCCCATTTTCTTCTGGACTGTACTCACGGGTCTTTCTACAATGTCTATTTTATTATGTATCTTTCCTGATTAAATGCTTTTAAGTGATACATAAGCTTTTTGTGGCTTGACTCCTTCTCACCTCCTCCTGTTTCTCCACTTACAGCATGTATTCAATCCAGAGAAATCTGTTTTCAGTTCCTTGAATGTTCCATGCTCTCTCCTTTAATCATATCCTTCCAAATGACTGGGACACTCTCTGTTACCAATCCTTGTCACATTTTTGCTTGTTTAATTCCAACCATACTTCGGATCTCAGCTTATGTGTTATTCTTGGCAAAGCCTCCTCTACTTATCAGGAGATTTCTGCCCTTTCTTTGGGCTCCTATAGAACCCTTTTCTCTCATTGTAGCACTCAGCTGAATATGTAGTAGTATCTTATTCTGTAAATGTCCCATTACATTGTAAGCTTTGTGAGGGCAGTGATTCTGTCTGTCTTGTTCCATATGTAGTACCTAGCATAGTACATGACTCAAAAACCAGTCTGTTTAATGAAAGAATTAATATATTCAGTCTTTCATTTGTATGAAAGTTGTAATAGTCTCAATTATCCCTGTAGGCTGTTTGGTCTGATACTTAAAGGCATTTTCAATCTTTCAGGTTTCTTTAATTCTTGAATGTGTTTCCTATGTCTTTATAGATCAAATAATGGGACATTCCTATAAGATAAACTCAATGAAAGCATCCAGCTTTGTATTATCAATACAGATAATATAGTTTTGTATTCAGAGAATTGCTGAATCTTTGATTTGATAGTAATCTTGGATGTTGGATGAGAGTTTTGAAGTCATCTGTTTAGTCTTTCACTAAGATCTCTAACAGGTGATCAAAAGTGAGGGCCTCATTTACTTTGTTGACGGAGACAAATACTTAAAATGCTAAAACTGGGTTTTTGCCTTCACTGAAATCTGAGTGTGTTGGACATGAGACAGAGACTGTATCTTCCTGGACTCTTCTGGAGCTTCTCCTTGAAAATCTTGACGTCATTATTGATTTCTTATGCGAGATTCAGCAGAGGACAGTAGGAAGGCCCAGCACAGCCTTGAGTCTTGTTTAGTTCTCTTGGTGATCAAGCATGGGGCTAAGACCTGGCCCACTGACTGACATCACAGGCCTTGACATTATGGGGAGCACCTGATAGCTAAACTTTTCCTAGAAATCCAAACTCATCTGTGAACTGTTGGAAGTCAGATCAAGTAATAGAATCCAAAGCACCTATTACTTTAAGAAGGAAGGATAAAATTTGAATGTCTTGATATTTACATTGCTAATTTGCTTGTCTGTATTGCCACCTAAAACCACATTCACTTTGAGGAATGTGGTGTATATAATAGCTGTGAAGCAGACCTTGGTAAGATCTTGTATTTAATAGAGAAATGGAGTGTGTTGGACATGAGTCCATGTATTTAATAGAGAAAGGGAGTGTGTTGGACATGAGTGTGTTGGACATGAGGACCTTCTTCAGACTGTAAACCTATTTTTTTCTCTTAATTGCTGTATATTTTGGTGCTATGTAGACAAAGATTGTTTTTGTACCTTGATTATCACTCATGGCAGAGATGGCAAAGTCTTTAATATCTTAGGTATTTATTTGTTTTATTACCACCCCCTTGGAACTTGTGTAGACATGTCTATGGTATTGGCTTTTTGGGATGCTGGTGTAAGGCCTGTTAGCTTATTGACTTAATGAATTGCTGTGTTATCTCTTGGAGTAACTTAATCTCTGATCCTAGGTGTTGCATAAAAAGGTTGTGAAGTGATACTTCTTATTTTTCTTGAATATGCTTTATAACAGTAAAGAAAAGTTATAACAGCATTTGTTATTATTTGATTTTATTTTAGATTTTGGGGTGCATGTGCTTGTTTGTTACATAGGTTTACACATGTAATGGTGGGAGCTGGGTTTCTACTATAGCCATCGTATTATACCCAGTAGGTAATTTTTCAACCCCCACCTGCCTCACATCTTTTTCCCTCTTAGAATCCCCAGAGTCTGTTTTCACCACCTTTATATCCAAGTGTACCCTTGGTTTATTTCTCTTTTACAAGTGAGAACATACAATATTTCATTTTCTGCTTGTATTAGTTCATTTAGGGTAATGGCTCCAGCTTCATCCATGTTACTGAGAAGGGCAAGAGTTCATTCTTTTTTAAATGGCTGCATAATATTCCATGGACATGTTCTTTATCCAGTCAACAGGTGATAGACACTTCGATTGGTTCCATGACTTTGCTGTTGTAAGAGTGCTGTGATGAACGTAGAAGTGCAAATGTCTTTTTAACGTAATGATTTCTTTTCCTTTGAGTAGATACCCAGGAATGGGATTGCTGGGTTGAAAGGTAGTTCCATTTGTAGCTGTTTGAGATATCTCCATAATGTTTTCCCTAGAGGCTGAGCTAATTTATATTCCCACCAACAGTGTATGAGTGTTCCCTTTTCCCTACAACCAAGCCAACATCTGTTGTTTTTTGACTTTTTGATAAAAGCCGTTTTGACTGGTGTAAGGTGATATTGTGATTTTAATTTGAATTCTCTGATGATTAGTGATGTTGAGCATTTAAAAAAATTTTTTGGCCATTTGTATGTCTTCTTTTGAGAAATGTCTGGTCATGTCCTTTGCCCAGTTTTTAATGGTTGAACACAAATGAACGAAACAGTCACAGTTTGTTTTTTTCTTGTTGAGTTGTTTGAGTTCTTTGTAGATTCTGGGTATTAGTCCATTGTTAGTGGCATAATAAAAACAGTATGAATAGCATTTAACTAGGGTTTACTATGTGCCAGACACCATGGTAAATTTGCCACATGTATGTTATCATCTAATCCTTCTATGAGATGGGTACCAGAATTATCTCCATTTTATAGTTCAAAAATTAATTCACAGCCACCAGATGATAGAAACAACATTTAAACCAGTCATCCTAAGTGCCTCTAATCATCTCTTGATAAATTAAAAAATGCCTATGATTTTCCTTCTAACTTCCCTCCTTTTTTTTTTTTTTGACGGACTTTTGCTCTTGTTACCCAGGCTGGAGTGCAATGACACGATCTCGGCTCACCACAACCTCCGCCTCCTGGGTTCAGGCAATTCTCCTGCCTCAGCCTCCTGAGTAGCTGGGATTACAGGCACACGCCACCATGCCCAGCTAATATTTTTTATTTTTAGTAGAGACGGGGTTTCACCATGTTGACCAAGATGGTCTCGATCTCTTGACCTTGTGATCCACCCGCCTCGGCCTCCCAAAGTGCTAGGATTACAGGTATGAGCCACTGCGCCTGGCCGACTTCCCTCCTTTTGTTAGTGATACTTCTATCATAGTCCTGGCTTGGAACTGTACTTTCCACAGAATCCCAGGTATAGGTCAACGAGTGTTACACTAAGAATAAGAAAAGGAAGAAGAAAATCTTCCTGGTTTTTCATGCTTATGGCACAAAAAACCATGTGTCTGTGGAATTGTTCAAGAGAGGGATTACACAGGGCAGCTTTGGTGTTGGTATGTAAAGGACTTCCTGTGAATGAGTTAATCAGGATGGGAAAGCATCTCTTTGAGTCTGAATGGATGTTTGTCAACACTACTTAAAGCCATGCTGCATCACAAAAAGAGATGTCTCTGTCCATCTTAGTAATTGTGATGGTGGAAACCGTTTCATTCTTGGTCTTGGTGTTAATTGGCTTTTACTCAACTTTAGCAGTGAGAAGACTCTGGTTTTGAGAGCAGTTGGTAATATTTCTTGGTCAGTCTAATTTTGTCCTTTTAGCGTATTTATGAGCCTCAGTGCATTTCTTTCATGTGCTTTTTTTTTCCTTTTTCTTTCATTTGGCACGGTGCTTGCATTCCTTCACAGTCGGAATTGGCAGGATAATGTTTTTGAAACTTTTCTTTTACTACCATGTACTGTACTTAAGTGTGGTACCTGGTGGACAGTGATGCCTTGGCTATATGGCTTTGTATTCAGAATGCCTATGGACTTCCCATGGGTAAGGCAGATAACCCCACATTCTAGCAAATGTGTCTGCATGCTTGGCATTAAAAAATATTAACAGAGCATAGACATTACTGATCTTTACTAAAATTAAGAAAATAAATTAAGTAGAACCATTTATTTAAATACGTAAAGAAATACAAAGGACTAGAAAGGGATACATAAAACTATTTTTCACCACCTGAGTGACAAGCAGTAAAACACTGATTGTGTGTTTTCTGTAAGAAACTCAACTGGAATAGAGAGGAAGATTGAGATATGAGATCTCACACACACACACACACACACACACACACACACACACACACACACACACACGGCGGCCTGGGAGGGTAGCAGAGAGAGAGAGAGAGACTGAGAGAGAGAGAGAGAGTAAAGAAAGAATAAACGGCCGGGCGCGGAGGCTCACGCCTGTAATCCCAGCACTTTGGGAGGCCGAGGCGGGTGGATCACAAGGTCAAGAGATCGGACCATCCTGGTCAACATGGTGAAACCCCGTCTCTACTAAAAATACAAAAAATTAGCTGGGCACAGTGGCGCGTGCCTGTAATCCCAGCTACTCGGAAGGCTGAGGCAGGAGAATTGCCTGAACCCAGGAGGCGGAGGTTGTGGTGAGCCGAGACTGTGCTATTGCACTCCAGCCTGGGTAACAAGAGCGAAACTCCGTCTCAAAAAAAAAAAAGAAAGAAAGAGAATAAACATACTTTATATCTGTCCTAGGTGGTTTCACATTGAATTTTCTAGGTGACCTGACATTTCTGTTGTTTTTAATCAAGAGTCTCAGAGGTCAGAATGTCTTAGATGTTGTCCAGTGTAATTTCTCCCCCAGCATATGTATCCTTATGTTCACCCAGTACCTCCTAGGCAACTGCATAAGGAAGGGGGTGCTCTGCTTTGAAGGGTAGCCTCTTCCATTTTAGCATGCAACTGCTGGCTGTTGGAAGTGCTCTGGTATAAAGTGAGCCAAAGTCTGCCTTCTTGTGCAGTCTCTACCTGTGGAACAATGAATTCAGTCCCCAAGACTTCTCAGTTCCATTTCCTGGCTGGCTTCATTTCCTCTGCTGCCGTCCTAGTTCAAGGCACCCATTTCTTTCTTCTGGAAGAAACAATAGTCTCTTAACTAGACTCCAGCATTTCTTCTTTGTCACCTTCTATTCCTGCAATGTATCTAAAGCGACTGTTTGGAAGGGTAATTCTGAGCACGTCACTTTCTCCCAAAGTCTTCAGTAGCCTCCCATCATTCTTGGACAGAAGTCCTAAATACTAATGATCTAGCCCTTACTTACCTCTCCAGGCCTGGCCAATAGCACTCCCCCTTTTCTTCTCTGTGTTACCAAATGTACTGACTCTTTTTAGTTCATGCAAATGTTCTTTGCTTCATGACCTTTACTCCTGCCCTGCCTGGTTTCCTCTCACCCTTTTGAGCTCTAAAGTTGTTTCACTAAGGAGGCCTCCCTGACCTCCAGACCAGGATAGACCTCCTTGTGATGTGTTCTCAGGGCAGCCCATGCTTCTCTCCAGCATTGATTATTGTAATCACTCAGTTATTTTTTGTACTATTTAAGGACTACATACTTGAAGGCAGACTCACATCTGTCTTGGTCAGTGCTGCATCCTCAGTACCTAGAGCGTAAGAGGTCTTTGTGGAGGTCTTTCGAGTATCCAAAAAGATCTGCGCTGCTAGAAATGCAGACTTTTTTACTTCAGGTTAAACAACATTGTCTTTTTTTTCCTGCTTTTATCCTGATGTTTCTTAACTGTTTCCCCTCCTGGTTTTCTCTAATGGTTGATCTCTAAACTATTTAAGATCCCACTTTCAATGTATTACTGAGAATAATTCTCAGTTCATCAGCAAGGTTCACTTCTCATAATTTGGACACTATACTTTTAGTTAATTTAGTCTCATGAAAAACCAGAGCCTAAACTGCAGAACAAATTTTTTTTTAATAACACAAATGACAACCGTTGTCTTAGAACTTCTGGATAATGGGCAAAGTGGTACTCAGAGGAACATCCATAACCTTAAACATATCTATTCAAAACAAAGAAGAATAAATTCAGCAGTCATTTCAAGAAGTTAGAAAGAGAACAACAAAATGAAAGGAAATCATAAAAAAGGAATAAGTTAAATGAAAACAAAAATATTAAGAAAGTAGAGAAGGGAAAAATGGTGTAATAGGTGTTATTCATGGTTATATTAGCATTTTTGATGTCAAAAGTACTTATATATATTTACTACTTTTATTGTGGTAAAATATGTACAGTATAATATGGTATTTTCCATTTTAAATGTACATTTCAATGGCATTTAGTACTTCAATGTTCCTAGGTCTAGAACATTTTTAATGTTCATTTTTTATGTGGCAGAAACCACGTGCCTATTAAGTATCACTTGCTATTTTCCCAGCCCTCGGCAATCATTCATCTGTTTTCTGCGTCTGTGACTTTTGCCTATTTTAGATATTTTATAAAAATTGAATCATATAATATATGACCTTTTCTATTTGGCTTCTTAAAACTTAATGTTTTTGAGGTTCGGCCATGTTGTAGCATGTAATCAGCCATGTTGTAGCTTGCATTACATGTTTTTATACTATTTGTACTATTTGCATTACATACATGTAGCATGTAATCTGACTCATTAAATCAGAGTTCTGATTTGCTCCTTTTTATGGCTGAATATTTCATGCTATTGTGTATATACCACATGTTGTTATGTTTTCATCTGTTGCTGGACACAGGTTGTTTCCACTTTTCCATTATTGTGGATCTGCATATTGTCTAACAAGTATCTGTTTGAATTCCTGATTTCAGTTCTTTTGACTGTATAGGTAGGAGTGATTGCTGAGTTACATGGTAATTCAATTTTTAACTTTTTGAGAAACTTCCAAATCATTTTCCATTTTACATCCTCACCAGCAATGTATAAGGATTTTGGTTTACAACCTTGCCAACACTTGTTATTTTATTTTATTATTTATAGCCATTGTAGTAGTTGTAAAACAGTATGTCGTTGTAGTTTTGATTGGGTCTCCCTAAGTGACTAATGATGTTGAACATCTTTTTATTTGCTTATTAGCCATCTGTATGTGTTCTTTGGAGAAATACCTGTTCAAGTTCTTTGCCCAGTTTTGAATTGAGTTGTTCATTTTTTTATTGTTGAATTGTTGAGTTTCAGATATATGATTTGAAAATATTTTCTTCCATCCTGTGAGTTGTCTTTTCACTCTTTTAAAAATGTCCCTTGATGCACACAATTTGTAATTTTAAGGAATTCGACCGTATCTGTGTTTTCTTTTGTGTTCAAGTTTGGTGTCAAACTTAAGGCAGATCTTCCAGTACCGTGTTAAATAGAAGTGGAGAAAATGGTCATCACTGTCTTATTCCTGATTTTAGGAGAAAAGCTATCAGCCTTTTACCTGAATATGGTGTTAACTTTGAGTTTTCACAATTATCTTTTATGATACTGAGAATTTCATTTTATGCCCAGTTTTTCAGAAATGTATTTTTAATCATAAAGGGGTGTTGAATTTTTCAGATGCCTTTTCTCTGTCATTTGAGATGCTCATGTGTTTTTTTCCACCATTCTACTGATGTGACATAATAGATTTATTGATTTTTGTGTATTGACCTAACGCAATCCTGGGATAAATCCCTCTTGGTCAGGGTGTGTGATCCTTTTAGCATACTGCTGAATTTGGTTTCCTAGTATTTGTTGAGAATTTTTTGCATCTGTATTCTCAGGGATATTGGCCTGTATTTTTTTTTTTTCTTATGTCTTTGGCTTTAGTATCAGGTTAATGCTGGCCTGATATAATTTTGGAAGTATACCCTCCCCTTAAGCTTTCTGGAAGACTTCAAGAAGAATTGATACTAATTCTTTATGATTGGTAGAACTAATCAGTGAAGTCTTGGTCTTGGTCTTCTCTTCATTGGGGGGCTTCGATCTGTTACTGATTCAGTCTCCTTACATGTTATAGTTCAATTCAGATTTTCTATTCATTTTAGAGTCTGCCTTGGTAGGTTTTCTATTTCATGTAGGTTGTACAGTTTGTTGGTTTACAATTATTTCTAGCATTTAAAAATAATTCTTTTTATTTCTGTAAAGCCTGTAGTAATTTCTCTTTTTGCATTTCTCTTTGAGTCTTCTTCATTTTTCTTTAGTCAGTCTAGTGAAAGATTTATTAATTTTATTGGGCTTTCCAAAGAACAGACTTTGTTTTCTTTGATTTTCTCTATTATTCTTGTATTCTCTACTTTATCTACTCTAATCTTTATTATTTCCTTCTTTCTACAAGCTTTTGGTTTAATTTGGTCTTTTTTAACATTTACTCGAGATGTGCAGTTAGGTTATTGATGTCTTTTTTCCTTTTTTAATATAGGTGTTTACAGCTATAAATGTTCTCTGAGCACTGCTTTCACTGTATGTCATAAATATTGCAGTATTAGCATGTTTTGTTTTCTTTTGTCTCAAGATATTTTCTAAGTTACCTTGTGATTTTTTTCTTGGATCCATTGGTTGTTTTAATAGAGTACCATTTATTTTTCACATATTTGTAAGTTATACAGTTTTCCTTCTATTATTAATTTCTAGCTTATCTCATGGTGGTCAGAAAAGGTACTTTTTATGATTTCCTTTTTTTTCTTCAAATTAAAAAAAATGATTAAAGTTTGTCTTGTGGCCCAACATGTGGTCTATTCAGGAGAATATACAGTGTGCACTTGAGAAGAATGTATGTTCTGCTGTTGTTGGGTGAGATGTTCTGTATATATTTGTTAGGTCTAATAGGTTTACAGGGTTCTTCAAGTCATCTGTTTTTGTATTGTTTTGTCTGTTATTGAATATGAGATACTGAAGTCTCAAATCATTGTGGAATGGTCTATCTCTCCCTCTGTTGTGTCAATTTTTTATTTTATGTATTTTGTTGTCTCTGTTGTTAGGTGCACATATGTTTATAGTTACTATACCTTCTTGATGTATTGAACAATATTAGTATTTAAAAAAATAATTTTGTTGTTTGGTGCAGTTATAGGAATGTTGAAGTCAGTTAGAATGTCCCAGACTTTTTACACAATAGTTCCCAGTAATGTATGTAGGATTTTTTTTTTTAGCATGTTCTTTTCTTCGGTTTTTTGATGTGATGTGTATTGTATAATGACTTATGTTAAATTTCACTCTGCTACTTTTAGCCTTTTGAAGTTATTTTGGAAACCTCTTTGGATCCTTTTTCCTTTTTATGGGGGCTTTTTATTTCTGAGCTTTAACATAGGTAACATAGAGAAGTGTTCTGGAAAACGTAAGTATCAGTCATGAAATAGGATAAGTTAAGACATCACAAAGCTTGCTGTTCTTACAGAGATTTAGCCATTTCTTGGGAACAAATACCCTCTCAATTGATTAATGTCTACAGGTTGGAAAAAGCTGATTCCGGTACTTTTTTTCCAGTTTCCTCATTGCATTTATGGAGGAGAGAGAATCTTTGAAGGTCCTTAGTCTGTTATTCTTACTGACATTAGCTTTATGTTGTTGATAATAGTGTAGAATAGTATTTAAAATGATGTGGACAATTTTGTCAAATGCTTTGTGGCTTTTATGATATTGTGCATCTGTATCATTTTCCTTATGTACAGCCTTGCAAATCCTGTTATAGGAGGAAACGAGGTTGGTGTGAAGGGGTTGCTTGTAGTAGTTCCATGTTGTCATTGATAAATCACTTCACATTATTGTATATACCCAAAATCTGATCTTTAAAAAAATCCTTTTTAGAATTTTTAGCAAGAAGTCCAGAAGTCTTCTTAGAAGTTTGTGGAATGGGAATATTAGGGTGCTTCTGTTCTTCATGGAAGCCTTATTTTTCATGATTAAAAAAATTTCTGGTCACCCTTTTACATCTTCATCAGATTGTTTTCAGGTCCTTAGATTATATGAAGTTTTGGTCTGGAGGTTTGAAATCAGATACAGTCATAGATGTTCATGTGTCATCTTCTCTGCTAGCTTAACTCATTTTCTTCTCTTTGTTATATGCTTTCTTAATATGTATATTTAAAAATCAGATTATAAAGCAGATACATGTTCACTATCAAAAATTTTAAAAATAGAGAAAATACAGAAAAGAAAACACATTTTACTCATAATTTTTAAATTTAGCAGTGTTCACTATGAACATTAATGTATATCCTTCTAGTATTTTTTTTACACTTATATAAGGAGTCTCCAAATATGTATGTATTAACTACATTTATACAATTATTGGCCATACAAGTTTTGTAACTCATTTTAACAACATAGGTATTTCCTTACTTTATTTATGTTCTATGACATAATTTTAATATGCTGTACCATATATTTTATCACTTTGTTATAGTATATTAGATTTTATACTTGATTTGTCTTGAAATTTTCAGTATTTTAAACAGGGGTATAAGCTTTCTCTACAGATCTTTGTTTTTATTGCTCTTATTTTCTTATGATAAATTTCTAGATGTGGAAGGTCAATGACTATGTCCTTGGAAAAGGCTTTTGATAATACTGTCAAATTACTCTCCAGAAATGTTGTGCTTGCCATCCAGGAAGGCTATTGCCAGCATTAACAGACATGTTTATTTCATGAGGCTCTTAGCACTACTGGTATTATTGGTTAAAAAATGCAATTTGAGAGATGTTTTTCATTTCTTATTGTTACAGTAAGATTTAAAAAAAATTAATGGGTTTGATTCTTGTCTATGACATACATTAGCAAAAATACTTATTTTTCATTCGGAGTAGTTGTTCATTTTGCATATTGTGGATTTTTTTTTAAAGGAGAGTAGTTTCAAGTTTTATGCCAGATTAATGTATATTTTTGTGGTTTCTTCTCGTCTCACTATTCTCTTCCCTTCATCCTTCCTTCCTTCTTTTCTTCCTGTATTCCTTCCTTGGAGTGAGGGGCAGGCTATTCTTATGCTAAAATACATAGGCATTTATTCTTAGTCTTCTGTGGCATGATTTTTGCCCATTTAGGTGGAGATTTAATATAGCTGGAATTTGTTTTGCTATATTATGTGAAGTAGGGATATAGTCTTTGTCATTGTTGATCTTCCATTTCAGTCCACTTATTGAATGAGTCATTATTTTCCTTCTGATTTGAAATGTCAGATTTGTCATTGATGAAATTGTAGCATTTTAATATGAGTTTGTTTCCAGGCATTCTACTCTCTTCTACAATTTCCATTATTGTGCTTTCAGAACACAGTTTATGATTTGGTAATTCAAGTCCATTTTTTCCATAATTTTTTTTGTTTATTTCTGTTGATAAAGTTTTCAGATAAGATACTTCTTTTAATTGCACTAAACTTATACATAACTTTGGGTAAAGTTGATATCTCTGTGATACTGAGTCTTACCATTCAAGAACATAATATTTCTCCCCATTTATTAAGACATTCTTTTGTATGTATTAGGAAAGTTTTCTAGTTTTCTTGATACAGATCCTAAGTTTGTTAGACAGTTTTGAATTTTGTTGTCTTTTCAAACAATGTTTTAACATTCACTTCCTTTCGGAATTTTAGGTAGTGACATTATCCTTAAATTATATCATCTTATCTGTCTTTCTGTTAGTTTTAATTGTATATATATTTCTACTCTTACTTTATTAGCTAGAATTTTCAGAAACGCTAAATTGTAGTGTGATAGCCAGTATTCAGGTTTCTTGTTTCTGATTCAGTAAAACTGCTTTTTGTTTCACTATAAATTAAAGCAGTGGCTATTGATATAAAATAGATATTATTTTTCTTGTTAAAATTTCTACACCTAGTTTACTGCTTTTTCTTCTTAACAAGGAATGGATATTAAAGTTTTTTAAATTCATTTTTGATACTTCCTGAGATGATCATATAGTCTTCCCCATTATCACTAGATATAATTTAGTAACAGATTTTTAAGGGTAACTCTTCATATTTTAAAACACACATACTTGATGATAAAACATTTTTAATTTTAGTACTATTGTAAGTTTCAGCCAGCTGCCATGAATGTATTTTAGTATTGATTTCTTTTGTATATGCTAATTTAATCAAGTTTTTAACGTCAAGGTAATGCTGGTTATGTGAGAGTAAATGATTAATTTTTTTTCTGTTTTTAAGAATAGCTCATGTAACATGTCAATTAAGCTTTCTCTGGAATGTTTTTTGAAAGAAATAAGTTGGTTATGATATTTTGTGTGTCTGGATTTTTTTGAGACAATTTTCACAGCATTTTCAGAGGCTGTTGATTTTTTTCATATTTTTTCTTCTTTAATAATTCTTGGTAGTTTATGTTAGTAAGAACTCATTCATTTTATTCTTATTTTAACATTTATCTGAAAAGGTACAAACTGTATTTTCAGAATATCTCTTCCATATATTTGGCTATGCTCTTTATCTCTTTCCTAAGATTGTAGATTTGTACTTTCTCCCTTCTTCATATTTTTTTGTGTTGCCAGACGTTTGTCTCTTAAATAGATTTTTTTTCTGTAAAATCAATTTTTAGCTTTATTTTCCCATTTCAGTCTTTTCTTGCTCTCTTTCAGTGTTTCTAACTTATTCATTCCTTCATCTATTTTACTTTTTCTACTTTTAATTATGAAATAGGTAATACGCAAACAAAAATGTATATGTACAATTTAATAATCATATTGACTGTACTTGCCACATAGTTTTAAAAAAGGACATCTTTCTAGTTCTCTGTGTGCCCCCTTCTCAGTGTATGCCCTCCTTCCCTCCAAGAGGTTAACCCTTCTTCTGAATTTCTGCTTAATTATTTTCTTGACTTTTAAAAATAATTTTACAGGCTGAGCTTGATGGTTCGTGTCTGTAATCTTAGCACTTTGGGAGGCCGAGATGGGTGGCTTGCCTGAGCTTGAAAGTTCAAGACCAGTCTGGGCAACATGGTGAAACCCCGTCTCTACTAAAAAAAATACAGAAAATTAGCCGGGAGTGGCAGCGTGCACCTGTAGTCCCAGCTATTCAGGAGGCTGAGGCAGGAGAATGGCTTGAACCTGGGAGGTGAAAGTTTCAGTGATCCGAGATTGTGCCATTGCACTCCAGTCTGGGTGACAATGCAAGACTCTGCCTCCAAAAATAAAAACAAAAAATAATAATTTTATATTATATATGTATGCATCCCTAAAATATATGTTGTTTGATTTTTTCTGGTTTTGAAATTTATGAAATTGGAATCAAATTATATGAATTCTTCTATATCTTGCTTTTTTACTTGACATTTTGCTTTTAAGATTTATCCATGTTACTATCACTATCAGAATATACAAATGTATATTAAAATGTATAAATACACAAAATATTAAAAATATATAATATGTAGTATACAGATACAAAAATGACAGTACATAATATATAAATAAAAGGTAGATGGAAATGTATGGGATTCACTTATACATTCCATTGTCAATAGACTTTTGGGATTATTTCAGTTTATTGTTTTGTTTTCATGTTTCGATATTACAAACAGGGCTGCTATGGATTTTTTTGTAGCTCCTTCCTGGTATATCCATGCCAAAGATTATTGAAGATATATACTTAGCTGTGGAATTCCTGAGTCCTGGTGTATATTCCGCTTTACTAGATTATAACAAATTCACCAGATTATTTCCAAAACATCTATTCTTTTCAGGCTTAATTTGTTTTTAATTTTCTAGCTAGTTGAATCGAGTGCTTCACCTATTTATTTTCATGTTCGATGATTGAAAATTAAAAGAGAAACTACAGAAGTTTTATTAAGATGTCTTCTAATTGATATGTATTTTTCTAAGTACAATGCACTTTGAGTTGCTAATTTGCTTTTTTACTGAAGAATTACATGGGAGGGTATTTTTAAATTGCTGTATAATCAAATTAATATTATTATTTTTGTTGCTTATAACTTCAAGTTTTTATGCATTATGACCAGAGATTATGACATATATATATATATATATATATATATATATAACTCCTTTTTTCAATGTTACTGACTTTTTTGTGCCCTAATGTATAGCCAATATTTTGATGTTTGAGAAAAATGCAAAGCCTCTGGAGAGTGCAAAAGTTGATATTTATTGTATATAAATAAATATATATCATAATTAAGATATAGATATAGATAAGAAACTTCTGGGAGTTAAAAGAACTTGTTCTAACCCAATGTAAAGAAACTAAGAACTTTGAAAAAAGGTTTGAAGAAATGCTAACAAGAATAGACAATATAGAGAGGAATATAAATGAACTAATGGAGTTGAAAAGCACAACACAAAAACTTAACAAAATATGCACAAGTTTGAATAGTCGAATTGATCAAGCAGAAGAAAGGATATCAGAGGTCGAAGACCTACTTAATGAAATAAAATGAGAAGACAAGAATAGAGAAAAAAGGATAAAAAGGAATGAGCAAAGTCTCCAAGAAATATGGGACTATTTGAAAAGACCTAATTTACGTTTGATAGGTGTACCTGAATGCGACTAAATACTCTTCAGGATGTTATTCAGGAAAACTTTCCGAATCTAGGAAAGCAGGACAATATTCAACCCCAGCTAATACCGAGAACACCACAAAGATGTTCCTCAAGAAGAGCAACCCCAAGGCACATAATCTTTAGATTCACCAGGGTTGAAACTAAGGAGAAAATACTAAGGGCAGCCAGAGAGAAAGATCAGGTTACCCATAAAGGGAAGCCTATTAGACTTACAGCAGATCTCTCAGCAGAAACCCTACAAGCCAGAAGAGAGTGGGGACCGATATTCAACATCCTCAAAGAACAGAACTTTCAGCCCAGAATTTCATATCCTGCCAAACTAAGCTTCACAATTGAAGGAAAAATAAAATCTTTTATGAACAAGCAAGTACTCAGAGATTTTATTACCACCAGGCCGGCTTTACAAGAGCTTCTGAAAGAAGCATTATACATAGAAAGGAAAAACCAGTATTAGCCTTTCTAAAAATATACCAAAAAGTAAAGAGCATC
>CM052654.1:8715290-8741286 GCA_028533165.1 Leontopithecus rosalia
TCTTCCACAATGGTTGAACTTATTTACACTCCCACCAACAGTGTAAAAGTGTTCCTATTTCTCCACATCCTCTCCAGCATCTGTTGTCTCCAGATTTTTTAATGATTGCCATTTTAACTGGCATGAGATGGTATCTCAATATGGTTTTGATTTGCATCTCTCTAATGACCAGTGCTGATGAGCATTTTTTCATATGTTTATTGGCCTCATGTATGTCTTCTTTTGTAAAGTGTTTGTTCATATCCTTTGCCCATTTTTGAATGGGCTTGTTTGTTTTGTTCTTGTAAATCTGAGTTCTTTGTAAATTCTAGATATCAGCCTTTTGTCAGATGGGTAAACTGCAAAAATTTTTTCCCATTCTGTTGGTTGCCAATTCACTCTAGTGACTGTTTCTTTTGCTGTGTAGAAGCTGTGGAGTTTGATTAGCTCCCATTTATCTATTTTGGCTTTTGTTGTCAATGCTTTTGGTGTTTTGGTCATGACCTGGCACCATAAAAACCCTAGAAGAAAATCTAGGCAAAACCATTCAGGACATAGGAGTAGACCTTCGAAATCTTTAATCCAGTTTATCCACATTTGTCTTAAGTGCTATTGTTTTTGAGTGTTTTATTTCTGTATATTTTAAGCCCCAGTGGACATTAGTAGTCTTTTGACTTTCCTGTATTTTCCATTTATTTGACTTTACTCCCCCCCTCTCGACTCGGTCTCCAGCCTTCCACCTGAAATTATCTTCTAAAGAATACTCTTTTTTAAAATTACATTTAGTAAAATTGTTCTCATTTTTATTTGTTTAAAAAAGCTTTATTTCATATTTCATTTTGAAGGATATTTTTTCATTAAGTAAAGAATTATCAGACTGCAGTTATTTCCTTGGTGGATCAAAGGTGACGTTACATTATCTTCTGGCTGCCATGGTATTTGTTGGGCTGCTTGAATTTGTGAAATTGGTATTTTCCATCAATTTGGGGGAATGCTCAGTCATTTTCTCTTCCTTCTTACTCTCCTCAATTCTTCTGGTATTCCCTTTATATGCAGTTAATCTCCATCACTGTATCCTCTTTGTCTCCTAAGCATTTTTTCCCTTTCATTCTTATTTCAGTTTACATAATCCACTAATTTTTAAATCTAGTGTCTAGTTTGTCCTAAAACTCATTTTGTGAGGCCTTAATTTTGGGCATTATATTTTTTACTTCTAGAAATCTGCTGTGCAATTTTTTTAGTTTTCTTTTCTTTTCTTTTTTTTGAAATGGAGTCTCACTCTTTGACACCCAGGCTGGAGTGTAGTGGCATGATCTGGGCTCACTGCAGTCTCTGCCTCCTTGGTTCAGGTGATTCTCCCACGTTGAAGTGATTTTCCTACCTCAGCCTCCCAAGAAGCTGAAATTACAGCTGTGTACCACCACACCTGGCTAATTTTTCTAATTTTTTTTTTTTTTGGTAGAGACAGGTTTTCACCATGTTGGCCAGGCTGATCTCGAACTCCAGACCTCAAGTGATCCACCTACCTCAGCTTCCCAAAGTGCTAGGAATACAGGTGTGATATACTGCACCTGCCCAGTTTTCATCTGTATGTTGAAATTATATTGTTGATTTTTAGTTTGTTGGACATAAGCATCGTTATTTTAAGGTCTGTGTCTGACATTTTCACATCGGGAGTCCCTATAGGCCCGTGCTGTTGGGTATTTCTGCCAGTTCTCATTCGTGTTGTCTTCTTGTTACACGTGTCTGTTTGTTTTTGATTGTATACTTGGTATTGCATTTGGAAGAAATATTTGTAGAACTGAACTGAGGCCTAGCGTGGTTTTACTTTCCATAGATTGGATTTTCATCTGCTTTTATCAGATAGTGGAGAAATATAGGATCATCTTAAACCACTTACAAAGATGGAGATTTTTCTGGGGCATTTAGATGAATCAAAACTAGGAAATGGTCTTCATGAGGCTGGGTTACTTACCATTTACTCTTGTTCCTAGAGTGCAGCCCTTCAAGGTCCTGATGGGATTCCCAGTAGGCCCAACTTTTGTCATCTTTCAGCTGACTCTTCTGGTTTAGAAAATGTCTTCCAGTGGTTCCATTTCTGAATTAATTTCCTGGCTTTCTGTTTCATCCAGATCTTGGCTGGGTAATTGTTTAATTTCTTTTCTTCCTCCATTTTACTTTTTTAAGAATGAAAGAAAATGTTTAATGTTGCATTGGATCTAATCTCTTCCCTAGTATTTGTTGGCATAACAGGATTTTGTATTTTCCTTTTAGATTTAAAAGTATTATATGTCTTATTTAAAAAAATATTAAAAATTAGTTTTTATATAGCTACATTGACAAGAATTAGACATCAAGCCTGAATTTTACTTTTATCTTTGCCTATCACAAATTATTTTATGGTACATCTGCCCCATTTTTGAATTTATTGTTCTGATTCACTTTGTAGTCATGATATAATTCTATTTTTTTTTGTGTGCGAACAGGAAAAATATATGGGTGATGTACTTTCTTGGCTTTTGAAGATCTGAAAATAGAAAACGTATTTTTTTCTTTTGTTTTTCTACATCAGCAATATTTAGCTTGGCTGGTTGTTAAGATTTTGTTGTGCATTGCTTCTTTGAAAACCATGGGGTGGAGGAGAAGTCTGATGCTAACATGATTTAAAAATGAATAATTCCTTCTGGTTCTTGTAAGATTTCCTCTTTACCTTTTACATACATAATTTTCAGAAGTATACATCCAGATATTCAGTTTTCATTAACATAACTTGGTACCTAATCTTTTATCTGTAGTAAAGTCCTTCAGAATGATACCATTGTTTATTTATTAACTCATGTTGCATGGCTTAATATATTTTAGTTTTTCTGGATATACTTTTCATATTTGTCATTTTGCCTCTCATTTTTTCTTCATCCTTAATTCTCAGAGAATTATTTTAACTGGTCTTTTAATTACTCATCCAGTTTTCTGCAGTGACCATTGCTAATTCTATTTATTGTGCAAAGTAGTTTCTTTTTTTGGTAAAACCTGGCACTTTCTAATATAAATGATGCAGAAAAATTCATTTCATTTTATAGTTTTATAGTCTTCTTATTCTTAAATGCTTATTTCCATTTCACGGGTGTGATATTCTCCATATCATTAAGAGTACTTGTTGTATAGTTTATAAAGTCTGATTTTGTTTTTTTTACTAGGAAATGAATAATCTAATTCTTCTTCAATTTGGTCTCTTTAATTTCATCTATGCAAATATCTTATCGTTATTATTTAGTTTTATTGTCTGTATAAAGGCATGTTATTTGTCCAGTGTTGGATGTTGAGCTGAGATTCTACCCGTAAAAGTATTGGTCTCCTGTTTAGATCTTTTAGGCCAGGGAAAAGGGAGCTGGGAGAATTTTATACTTCTTATTGAAGTGACGAGAAACTTCCATTGTCTCCTGAACGTTCCTCCCTATGTTCATGGTGACAGCCTAATATCAGTGGGTGCAGGGTCCATTCTATAACCGACTTGGTAGTCCTCACTAAGAGCCAGCCATAGAGTAACTCTTCTTTTATTTAGCCAACACTAAGGGATGATAATGGTACCCACCTTTTAGAGTTGGAGAATTCGTTGAGGCAATGCTTGTTAAACTGTAGTATAACTTGGATATAGTGAGTGCTTAATAGATGCTGGCTTTCAGCTCACCTCCATTAACTCATGCTTTTGCTAATAGTGTTGCCGTCTTGCAGTCTTTTGACCCATCCTCTCAATTACATAATGATGTAATAAATGACAGCTGATTAGAATGTGATCCCATCCCAGAATGCAGGTGTCCTTAAGCACTGAAATTCCTCCATTTGTTTCATTTACTTGTGAATGTGGAGCTGCTGGCTCTGGGCATGGCTGTAGCCCGTGGACTGGGGGACTGTGGTTGATGATCTGTGATGGGTATTTCAGGTCTGCTTGATGAAGGCTGTTTTATTTCATACTAGAAGTTTTTCACTTTATTCAAAGGTAAAAGGGAGCCTTTGAATATTTTAAAGTAGGGGGCTGGTGGCCAGAACTATGTTTTGATAGGTGTTTTATGTGATAATAGATAATTATGGATACTTATTCTATGCCTTTTTCTCTTTTAACTGTTTTATCTGCATTATCTCTCCTAGTCCTAAAGCATCTTTTACAGATAGGAAAACTGAAGCATTGAAAGACTGAAAAATTTAAGTTACAAAGCTAGAACACTATGGAGGAGGCAGGATTTGAACCCAGGCAGCCTAATTACATGCTTTTATGCTGCATCTCATCCAGGAAACCTTGAAACATCGTGCTATTATCTGAATGCTGTATCTTCCTATCTCCCCAAAATTCTTATGTTCAAATCCAACTCCCAAGGTGATGGTATTAGGAGGTAGACCCACATAAATGGGATCAGTGCCTTTATAGAGAGGCTTCAGGGAGCTTGATCACTTCTTGTGCCATGCGAGGACACAGCTAGAAGCACTGTTTGGGAGGAAGGAGCCTTCACCAGACACTGAATCCACTGGGGCATTGATCTCGGACTTCTCAAGCCTCTAGAATTGTAAGTAATAAATTCCTATCGTTTACAAGTTAAACCGTATATGGCATTTTATTATAGCAGCCTGAATGGTCTAGGACACGTGGACACTGGTTAGTGCAGGTGAGAAACACTTGAGGCATTGATGTTGGGGATGGTGATGAGTGTACTAAGTTCAGGAGATATTTATAAGCCAGATCTGATGGTCAGTGAATAGGGAGAGAGAGGGAATGGAGTTTAGGATATTGTAAAGATCTCTAGTATATTCTGTTTCCCTTCATTGGCCACAGTGTGGCTGTTTGACTTACTAAAAAAGACATGGCTATGAAGTCATCCAGTCTGGGGTTCAAGCCCCAGGTGTTTCTCTTGGTACCGGTGTGGCAGTGGAATCCTGGTGTTATCTTGTGTGAACTGCGAAGAGCAGAAATCGTCTAACAGGATTGAAACAAAGACTAAATGGGTTAATTCATGTTAAGAGCTCGGTATTCACACAACCCTGCATCCATAAAGGTGCTCCAGGGATATTCCCAGTATGAGACAGGCCAGACTGTGACACTCCACAGTGAACACGGTACCACTTGGTGAGTATTCAACCACAGCTCCTTTCCATACTTTTTAGCAAGAGATTGAGATTGTCCAGTGCCTAGAATATAGTAGGCACCCCATGAATATTGGCAGAATGACTCCTCTGCCACGAGCTGGCGTTTCAGTTGCATTCTCCAGCATCCTGTGACTGCATAGACATATGCCTTTATATGGTGCATAAGTCTTGGCCACTTCCACTTTCTGTGCCCTGTCTACCTTATTCATGTTCTGAAAAGTCTTTGGGGATGCCTTGGGCACAAAAGAAATGATTAGAAACCAGCTTATTTTCCATTAGGTGCTCACATTTTATGACCACCTGATGGCCCCTTATTTAGATAATTTCGTTTTCTGTAAATGAAGTTTAGTGGAGGAATCTGTGTGCAGTGAAAGCCTCGTGCCAGAATAAATGGCTGCAGGTATTCTCACTATTGCATTAAATACCTATTAAAGGTAGTAACTGAAATGAAGCTCTCCTTCTCTGAGAAATGCAGCTTAGTAGATTTTGTGTCTCCAAAGTAAAATATGCCCAGAGAGTTCTTTGAAAAATTCCGTGCGGAAATGCAGTTGGGGTATTTTTTGATGTGGTTTGGTAATTGGAGAATCAAAGGAAAAATCTGTCTACATATTTGCTGTATAGTTGGGGAAAAGTTCTATGTTGAGGGCTGATGGTTTTCTGTCACTGCTGTTTGGGAGCGTTTGAGAGGCAGTGTGGTGTGTGTGTACGTGAGCAGTGTGCAAGTTCTGGGGCCACACTAAAAAGTTCACAGCCCAGGTCTGCAGTATGTCAGCGTTGGCAAGCTTCCAACTTCTCTGGGCCTCAGCTTATTCATCTGCAAAATGGGGGCAATAATAGTACCTGTTTCTTAGGGCTGTTGTGAAAATGAAATGAGCCAGTATATGTCAACACCAGTGCCTCGTATACAGTCAGCGCTCACCTAGTGTTTTGTTGTGATTTACACCTGCTAGGATTGTGTGGCCACCACTTCTTTCTTCCTTTGAAATGCTACTCTCCATTTTGTGATGTTGTTTTTCACACTTCTTTTTGGAGAGGCAGCTTGGCCTCGTGTTCTAGAGCTTGGAATTGGCAGTCAGATTGAGGATCTATCTGGAGTCGGTTCTATCAGTAGTTGTGTCATCTCAGACAATTTCTGCACCTCTTGGAACCTCAGTTTCTCCTTGTAAAAGGAGTTAAGAGTAGTGCCTGCCTCACTGGGCTGTATTGGGCTTGGGTTATTATAAAAAAACTTCTGATACTTATTACAGTCCTTTTGTCCCCTAGAAAGGTGATACCAAGTTTTATTTTATTTATTTTATTTATTTATTTATTTATTTATTTATTTTTTTGAGACGGAGTTTCACTCTTGTTACCCAGGCTGGAGTGCAATGGAGGGATCTCGGCTCACCACAACCTCCGCCTCCTGGGTTCAGGCAATTCTCCTGCCTCAGCCTCCCGAGTAGCTGGGATTACAGGCACGCGCCACCATGCCCAGCTAATTTTTTGTATCTTTAGTAGAGACGGGGTTTCACCATGTTGACCAGAATGGTCTTGATCTCTTGACCTCGTGATCCACCCGCCTCGGCCTCCCAAAGTGCTGGGATTACAGGCTTGAGCCACCGCGCCCGGCCTCCAAGTTTTATTTTCACAACGAACATTGGAGAATGTTATTAAATACATTGGAGAATGTATTACAATTTTCAGCCTTCAGTAAATTTTAGGTGAAAAATGCATTATCATTTCAAATGGATTTTTCTTTGGTGTTAGAGGTTAAATGTTCCTCTAGGTTTTATTGGCCATTTGAATGCCCTTTTTTGTGAACTTGCTCTGTTTTGTCTTTAAAAGTTGTATTGAGAGACGATTCACATACTATATAATTCATCCCTTTAAAATATGCAATTCTGTAGTTTTTACTGTATTCACAGAGCTGTATAGTCGTTACCACAATCAATTTTGGAAGAGTTCCAAAATTGGAACTCTTTCCCCTTCTCCTTCAAAAAAACTATATCCATTTGTTGGATATAGTTTTCATCCCCCTTCTCCTTCAAAAAAACATATCCATTTGTTGTCACTGTATGCCACTCCACCCTCCTCATCCCTTGGCCTCAAGCAGCCTCTAGTCTACTTTCTATGTGTATGGATTTGCCTATCCTGGACGTTTCATGTAAATGGAATCACGCGATGTGTGATCATACAACGGAAGAGTGGCTTCTTCTATTTAACATGTTTCCAAGTTTCGTCTATGCTGTAGCATGTATCAGTACTTCATTCCTTTTTTTTGTTTTTGTAGAGGGAGATCTTGCAATGTTGCCCAGGCTGGTCTCAAGCGCCCGGGCTCAAGAGATCCTCCCACCTCAGCCTCCCCAGTAGCCAGGGCTCCAGATACAATACATGCCACAGCACCTGTTTTTGTTTGTTTGTTTTGCTGAGTAATAGTCCCTTGTATGGATTGATTTTATTTTGCTTATCCACTTACCAGTTGATGGACATTTGGATTGATTTCACGTTTTGTCATGAATAATGCTGCCGTGAACATTTGTGTACAAGTTTTTTGTGCAGATTGGCTTTCATTTCTCGTAGGTTTAAACCTAGAAACTGCAGTTTTAGGTAACTCTGGTTTAACTCTTTGAAGAACTGCCAGACTGTTTTCCAGTGTACCTATTCTTTTTAAATTGGGGATAATAATTGCTTTTCTCATACATTTGTATGCTTTTTATGTTAGGAATTTCAGATCCTTGTCAAATCTACTCAAAATATTTAATCTCTTCGCTTTTAAAGAATTGTTCTTAAAGTTTTCAGTCTTTCGTCATTTCTTCCATCACCTTTAAACTTTCAAGTGTTCTGCTATCCAGGGATTGAATAAACATTTGTTTCAGTGTAGGATATGGATAAGCATGGAAACCAAGAGGGCTTTAGGAAATCATGTATGCAAGATTTATTTAGTTTTTCTTAGTATATGATCTGTATGGAATTAATTCAGGCATATTATATGAGGAACTAAATCCTTTCTATTCTACATTACCAGCCAGTTGACCCAGACCCATTTATTTGTTATTATTGACTTAACTTCTTTTCCCGTGGATGGAGACGGCCCCTACAGTATATATTAAATACCGCTGATGCTGGTATCTCATGATGGTTTCTTAACTTATATGAGCATGTTTTTCACCTCTGTACTCTTTCTACTCTTTCCCATTGTCTGTTCATTCTTGTTCAGCAACATAGCCTTTCTTATAGATATTTTAGTATTGATAATGGTTGTCTCTTTTCATTGCTTTTATACTTGAAAGACTGGGATAGGCATTGGAATGGCATCAGTCCTAAAATGTAGTTTGGGGAGAGTGTGACACTGTATTCTTGGGTCTTCCTCCTTAGTGTAAGACACATGGCTCAATTTTTCCAGATCTCTTTTTCTCTCTCTCAGAACCGTTTTGCAGTTATCTTTATATAGGTCATGTATATTTCTTAAGAAATTAGACAGTTCTTGGGTACTATCATCTGTTTGAGGCTACTGTGTAAAGAATGTATTAAAATCATGTTTTGTAAGAAGCTGTTGCTGAAATATAGGAAAATGATTTTTATATATTCATCTTATACCTAGCCACTTTTTCTACTTTTTATTAAGTGCTTATCTTTACCACGATTCTTTTGTCTTTTAACATATTAAATCATACCATCTTTAAAGACTATTTTTTTGTCTTGTCCTTTTTCATATTTATAATCTCATTCCCTTTATTTCCCTTAATTTCTCCAGTGCTTTTCCTGGGCATCCTATTTCATTTTCCGTACCCCTCTTTCCCGCTCTACTCCCTTCCCTATTTTGTCCTTCTCAGTTTTTAACTCCTTGACATACTGTCTGTTAATTTTTGAAGCTTGCTTGTGGTCTCCCAGCAGAAAGTAAGTTTTCCAAGGAAAGGAATTTTTGTCTGTCTTCACTGTTGTATCTTTTGATATAGCAGCATGTAGCATTATGCTTCAATAAACATTTGATGAGTGAATTATCTGCAAATTATTTTGGGACTCCAGATTGTACTTAATCTGAGCCAAGATTAATGACACTCTTAAAGTGACTTGATGTTCCCTTCCTCTCTTAGTCTTCTTTGTTTTACCCCTTCTAATGAGAAGATTCCTTTTTTTAAATTTTTTTTTTTGAGACAGAGTCTTACTCTGTCGCCCAGGCCGAAGTGCAGTGACACAATCTCAGCTCATTGCAACCTCGTTCTCCCAGGTTCAAGTGATTCATTCTCCCATCTCAGCCTCCCAAGTAGCTGGGATTACAGGTGCCTGCCACAATGCCTCCTTTTTTTTTTTTTTTTTTTTTTTTTGCCTTTTAATAGAGACGGAGTTTCACCATGTTGGTCAGGCTGGTCTCTGACCTCAAGTGAACTGCCCACCTCGGCCTCCCAAAGATCTGGGATTACAGGGGTGAACCACTGTGTTCCGCTGGGATGAGAAGATTTTATTCTTTGTTGGAGATAATGGGGACAGTTTAGCTGTTGAGTAGCCACAGTTGATTCTTGTTACTTGTGGTTCTCATTACCTTTATTATGTTCTATAAAGTTGCCATGGAACCCTGGATTAGTAAATACTGAGCCATTGCTTCTGGCAGAAATACGGGGCTAGATTTCTGCTGGAGTACAGTGGCACGATCTCAGCTCACTACAGCGTCAACCTTCTGGACTCAAGTGATGCTCCCGCTTCAGCCTCTGAGAAGCTGGGACTACAGTTGTAAGCCTCTGTGAACTGTTTAATATATAACCTAATTTTATGGTGTGTTTGTCTTTAAAGACACATTATTTAATATATATCGTGGATCATTAATATTGAACTCATGGCCGGCAGTACCGTAGCTCATGCTTGAATGAAGTTCACTTATCTAACACACACATTCTCTCCTTAGGCACATGACAGTCTTCTTGCATTTAGGGACACAAGGCTGTAGAAAGGACACGCCTCTGCCCTAGGAGAGCTCAAACAAGAAGGCAGAGAGTCACCTTGTTTGACCTCAGCTGGGCACCTGCAGTCCATGACGCGAATTTTCCACTGCTTTGAGCATAGCCCAAAGGACTGGACAAGCTCCGAAAGGATGATTTTGGGGTTACAAATACTTTGTAGAGAGTAGGTGAATTACCAGGTACGAAATACACGACTGAGGGTCGAGTGTAGTTTTCTCTGGCATCACGGCAGCGTCTTTTCCAAGCAGTGGCGTAACCTTCTCTGCATCACGCTTTGGTCTGAAATGACTTGATACCCTCTGACACTTGGGCAGTTGTGAGTTTCTTCTGGGTTTTAGCTTTGCCCACTGTCGCTGTGCTGCTTGTATGGACTGTAGTCACATTCTGCTCCTTCCACATTTGGTGCGCTCCCGTGGAAGCCTGGCTCGCCTCTTTGCACAGTTGTTCGCTTTCTTAAATTCTTTCTCTTCCTTGGGATGGTCTGCATTTGTATAGTCAGGATTTCACTCTGGAGCTCTTCTGAAGTTCATTTGGACTTTTTTCCTAGCCTTCTAGACAATAGATGCAGCCTTTTTTTTTTTTTGGAAACAGTCTTGCTCTGTCACCGGGAGCCAGGCTGGAGTGCAGTGGCATGATCTCGGCTCACTGCAACCTCTGCCTCCTGGGTTCAAGTAATTCCCCAGCCTCAGCCTCCCGAGTAGCTGGGACTACAGGTGCACGCCTTCACGCCCAGCTAATTTTTGTATTTTTAGTAGAGACGGAGTTTCACCATGTTGGCCAGGATGGTCTTGATCTCTTGAGCTCGTGATCCGCCCTTCTTGGCCTCCCAAAATGCTGGGATTACAGGCGTGAGCCACTGCACCCCACCGAAGCCTTTGTTTTTTATTGATTGAGACAGGTCTCACTTTGTTGCCCAGGCCAGAGTGCAGTGGCACGATCTCAGCTCACTGCAGTCTTGACTTCCTGGGCTCAAGTGATCCTCCTGAGTCAGTTTCCCGAGTATCTGGGACTACAGTTGTGCACCACTGTGCTTGGCTAATCTTTGTATTTGTTGTAGAGATGGGGTTTTGCCATGTTGCCCAGGCTGGTCTGGAACTTCTGGCCTCAAACAGTCCTCCCGCCTTGGCATCACAAAATGCTGGGAGTTTTGTAAGCCACCATGCCTGGCCAGACTTCTTTTTTTTTTAAAATTTTCTCCTTTGTTAAACTGAAAATTCATATGTTATTTTATGTCCAATACACTTAATAGATAACGTTCAAATATCCAAAGTAGTTTTCCCAGAATCTTTTTCTGTATTTATATTAACATGTAATAGTTGTACATATTTTAATAGATGTAGTTGTGTCCTTTGAATCTGAAAATATTTTGACTTTTCTAAAGTTAGGGCTTTTACATCTAAGTCACCTGGGGGCTCCTATAAAATCTGATCTTCCTGGCCTCTCCCAGATCGATTGATTCAGCAATTGCAAAGGATGATGTGTTCAAAAGGCTCCGCAGGTGATTCTGATCTACAGAGAGGGCGGAGCGGGGTGGGGGTGGGGGTGGGGGCGCTCATTTTGAGAGCTGTGGCAGGAATGCCAATAATTAAAACGAGAACCTTTGAGACCACCAGCATCACCACTCTTGTGGTACTTTTACTAGACATCAAGCTCTTTTTTAAGTTCTGTGTGTGTTTAAATCTTCCAACAACCGTTTGATGAAAACACATACTTTGATGAACCCAAATTCACAGATGAGAAAACAGAAGCTCACAGTGGTAAATAACTTTGCCATAGTCTCATGGGTCTTAGGTGAAAAATTGGAACCCAGATGGCTGCCCGGTAACCACAGGTGGTTCCACCTAGAGCCTCACCAGAATCCCTGGAGGGCTTGTTCAAACAGATTGCTGGGCTTCACCTGCTGAGTTTCTGATTCAGTAGGTCCTTGGTGGGGCCTGACAGTCTGCATTTCTGAGACACTCCCAGGTGATGCTGACATCCGTGTACCCTCTCTCCTGTGTGGGACTGAGTGTATGGTTTTTTCTTCCCGATGAACAACCATCAAGATGCCAAAGTCCATGTGACATCATCCATTTGGTTCCCATGACCTTCACCACCCAATTATTAATTTGGTTTTTTTGTTTTTTGTCACGTTTGTACATTAAATCCACAGAAGCACCGGCTGTTAATGTTTCTTTTTCCCCTTTAAGAGAGAACTGAACATCACGGTGAGTACAACCTTAAGCTTCTATGATTTTGAGAATACGGCCCTGGATAGCTGTTGACCTCTGGATGTTCTTGCTCTGATTTCATCCCTCCTGCATTCTAGATGAACTGCCTCCTCTGGTAGCTAAGTGATCTGTTTAGCTTATATGATTTTTATCCTCCCAATAATAGAAATAGGTGAGAAGATACCTGCAAGAAATACAATGGTTTTGACACTTTGAAAATTTTTTTTAAGTTTTAACTTTGGTTGGTACATAGTAGGTGTATATATGTATGGGGTATATGAGATGTTTTGAGGCAGGCATGCAATGTGTAATCATCACATCATGGACAATAGGGTATCTGTTCTCTCGAACATTTATCCTTTGTGTTATAAACAATCCATTGACACTCTCAGTTATTTTAAAATGTACAATTAAGTTATTATTGAGTAGAGTCACCCTGTTGTGCTATCAACTAGTAGGTCTTATTCATTCATTGGATTTTTTTTATATTCAGTAACAATCCCCACCTCCCCTCCAACCCCCAACTACCCTTCATAGTCTGTGATAACCATTCTTCTACTTTCCATTGACACTGTTTTTAATGAGCCAGAGATGGTGAACTTTCTCAAGTATGTAACAGGAGGCTTTCTCAGGGCAGTTGCTGGTGCAGTTAGACGCCTGCCTAGCTGAGGGTGCCTTGCCTTGCACAGGAGATGACTGCGTTCCCAAGTTGGATAATATTGTCATGCATGAGAGCACCCTGCTAGTTTAAGGGAGTCCTATAGAAAACAATTTTATAAAGTGAACAGTCATACCCAATTTATAAATCTAAATTTCTGCCATTTCCTTAAAATGAATATGCCTTCAGACCAGGGTTCTAATGTCTGAAAAGTTTTTCTTTTTAATATATGTATTTTACTATGTTTTAGGTTTTGGGGTACATGTGAAGAACATAGAGGATTGTTGCATAGGTACATACATGGCAATGTGGGTTGCTGCCTTCCTCCCCATCACTTATATCTGGCATTTCTCCCCATGTTATCTCTCCCCACCTCCCCACCGCCTGCTGTCCCTCCCCTAGTTCCCCCCCACAGACCTCAGTGTGTCTGAAACGTTTTTATGCCTTTACAGTTAATTTACCCTAAGGCAGTAATTTCTAGTCATTTCAAAATAGTCTGAGTCAGTTTTCCTAGAATTTAGGACAAGATCTCAAAGAAAAAAAAATAGTTCACGATATTTCCCCATGTTTCAGGGAATCTTAGAATTCCCCTGGTAGTTTCCTAGTCTTAGGGAGTCTTACATGTGTGGTTAGCTTTGAAGTGGTTTGTGCAGTTGCTGAATTTGTCGTTACTATGCACTTGCGTGTTGACTTTTTCTCAATGCAGCTCTTCCTCGGGCACTTGCATCTTTATGGTTACACATTTGCTTCCAGGTATCATTTCACACTCCTGAGTGTGGTTTGTTTTGCAGCCCCTGAGAAGCCATAGAAATCGCAAACTTTATGTAGAACGAAAAAGAACCATTTTTTACCTAGGTGTAAAAATGGTTCAAAAAGAACCATTTGATTATTGCGCTCATAGCCATCATCATGAAACTTTTTCTGTGCAGTGACGTAGTGTGTTGTTTTAAAATGAGATAATATTTAACTGGCATATTGGTCATGACTCATCAACAGTTAAAATCATTTTGTTTCCTGAGAATACACATTTGAGTCTAGTTCATATTAAAGGGTTTGACAAAAAAAAATCACATTGCTTAGGGATAAACATTCTGTGCACATTCCACGGTTTTTAAAATATTAACATTTTTTCAGATTTCAAGTGGAATCTCCACTCAGTGTGGAAAATGTGAATCATTCAAAAGGGACAAATATACCCCAAACAAATTGTCCATCCATCCATCCATCACTCAGAGACACTAACATATATCATATGTAGATTAACGTATCAAATTATATATACGTATGACTCGTAGGTATTACATTTATATCCAGGTATGTACATACGGGGTCATATGTCTTAGTATGCTGTAACATGTTTTATCCATTTAGCAATTATTCAAACATTTTCCTGGGTCAAATATTTTTCTACACCAAAATTCTTAGTGTCTGGTTAGTATTTTCTCATATCATGATACCCAGTAATGGTACTATAATATGAGAAAGTAAGGTACTGTGATTTCCTTAACCAGTCTTAGGAATTTTAGAATATTTCTCTTTTTATTGATATTATTAGAAGTGCAGCAGCAAACTTCTGCATTTGTGTTCATACACTTGTATGGTTATTAACTTATATTAAAATCCTAGAAAAAGGGTTTCTGTGTCCAGTGGTGTACACATTTGGGATTTTTGGTTTTTACTTCTCGATTGCCTCTGCAACCGCTTGTAAAACCAGCTCAAGATTTACACCTAGGTATTTTATACGTTTGTTTATTATTGTAGTTATGATTATTTCTGTATGTAAGTTCTCTGGAATTTATTTTGGCATAAAGATGGGGTAAAATAAGTTCTCTTCTGTGTAACCACTTGCTCACACTGATTATTCACTAATCCATTTACTCCCCATTTATATGAAATCTCATATTCACCAACAAATAAGATCATTGATCTATTAATATTTCTGGACTTTTGTTTTTTTTCTGTAATTTAGTATTTTATTTTTCCTTGGATACCATACCTCTTTATTGGAACAACTTGTTATTTTTTTATAGCAAAACCTTCCTTTTATTCTTATGTTTCAAAATTTTGTTGACTATACTCGCCCAGTTATCTTACATATGAATTTAAGGAGTCCATTTTTAAGTAAAATAAAATCTTGGCAGCTGGAATTAGAATGGTATTTATTTTGAAAGAATAGACTTATTTATAATAGGCCATTTGGCTTATCTCTCTAATTTACCTGGGTCTAATTAGGTCCTCCAGTAATTTGTTTGTTTGCTTTGTGTGGATTTTACATATTGTTATATTTTTCTTTAGGTATTTTGTTCTGTTCCATTTTGCTTTTGTTACTGTGAATATGCCTTTCCCTGTTACATATAAAATGTCAGATAAATATATAGGTATCAAATATTTATCAAAATGTCAAATATGTTATATAAAATAGCAAATGTTTGTGGAAATATATATGTGTGTGTGTATGTATATACATATGTATATGTGTGTATATGTGTATATTTTTTTGAAACGGTCTTTCTCTGTCACCCAGGCTGGAGTGTAGTGGCATGATCAAACTTACTGCGGCCTTGAGTTCTTGGGCTCAAGCAGTGCTCCCCTCTCAGCCTCCTGGGGAGCTAGGAGTACACATGACTAATTTTTAAATTTTTTGTAAAGACAGGGTCTTGCTATCTTGCCCAGGATGGTCTTGAACTCTTAGGCTTAAGCAGTCCTCCTGCCTCGGCCTCCCAAATAAATTTTTTGTTTGCTAATTTTATAGGGTAAACTATTGGTTATTGATTGAATACTTACTTTGTAACCTGCCATGTTTGTGACTTCCTTTTAGTTATTAAAATATGCTCTTGTGTTACTTGAAATTTTAACTTCAATTATATCTTAAGCAAACAGTGGTCGTTTTCTCTGTCTGTCCTGCTGGTTGAAGCTCTTATTTGTTTTACTTGCTTTGTTTTGTTGGCTAGCATTTTTTTTTACTGGTGTTACATATTAACTATATGGGAGTCTTATTCATGGTTTTCATGAGAATGCCATTATTATATCACCGTAAGTATGATGTTGGCTGTTAGTTTGAGACTAGGAATGTTCTTTTGGTCCTAGTTGACTATTTTTTAAGAATAGGAAATAACTTATCAGCTGCCTTTGAAAAATTAATAAGATAATTCAATTTTTTTCTCTAATTTATATGATGATTATGCTAATTTATCAGCTTGTTTTCTGTGACCAATCTCTGCTGATAGAAGTGTATGTTTTTTTATTACACTAGTGAAATTTAAAAATATTTAACTTTTTAAAATGAATATTCCTAATAACATTGGACTGTGGCTTTAGTGTATAGTGTGCATTGTCAGGTTTTTCTGTCAAGGTCATTAAATGTCGTAAAATGAGTGGAAAAATGTCACTTTTTTACTGTTGTCTGAAACGTTTGCTAATGCTTCAGAGATCATTCTTAGCAGCCTTTTCAAATTCACATACAGCTTTTGGTTAATTTGATATTCTTAACTTTTATTGTCAGTTGTGTTCATTTGTATTTATCCAGAAAATTCCCTGTTTCGCTGAGGATTTTCAAATTTACTGTTCTAAAATAATTTCCCTTCACTTTTGAATTACTGCCTTTTAAAAAATATTCTTTTATTCTTGTTAACAAATGATCTTGGTAAATATTCTTTATTGTGTGTATTTGTGTTTTCTCATTTTCTTTAAATAGACTAGACAGAGGGTTTGTGGATGGTAGATTTTGTTTAGGGCAGTGTTTTTCAGAGAACTGAGTTGGACTTGGACCACTATTTGGTTTTTAATGAATACATTTCTGCTTCTAGCTGTGTTAATGCTCCATTTCTGCTTTTCTTAGTTTTTATTTTGTTGTTCTCTTTTTAACTGTTTGAGTTGGACCAATGGTGCATTTAGTTTTATCCTGTCTTATTTAATAATAGCATCATTTAATAATTTTCTTATGATTTGGCCATATTGCTATTACAAATTATTATGTGTATTATTGTCATTGTTGCTATTTTCTAACTAATTTGTAATTCCATTTCTTTACCCCTTGACCCAGTAGTTATTTAAGATCTCCTTTCCTAAATGGCTAACGGTATAATAGACTTTATTTTAGAGCAGTTTCAAGTTTACAGAAGAATTCAGCAGAAAATACAGAGTTCCTATGTATTTCCTCCCCCTGCTTCCACAGTCTCGTTTGATAAAATTGCAGAAACCAATATTGATATATTCTCATCCATAATTTAAGTTAGGGTCCACTTTTTGCTTTGTACAGTACTGTTGGTTAGTCAGATGTTGTTTGTGATTTCTCTATAACTCTGTGATGAACATTTTGCATTTTTCCCTATCCCAGATAATTAGGATAAGTATCCCAAATGCTTACTTATGTTAAGTTTCTAGAAGCAAAATTCACGGGTCAAAGGGTAGGGCTATTTTCTAGGCTTTTATAGAGTTGGCCAGATTCTTTATTGGCCGTGTTAGCTATCAGGGAAGCTGTGCCATTTCTTGGCTGTGGGTGTTCAAAGTTGTTCTGCACAGGATGTCAGGTCTCTCTGCAGAAAAACCTAAATGCTGAGTATGGGCTCTGGTTCTCCACCGATTTCTCTTCTTCCTGAGGGGGGACTCTTAACGTGTGGGAGCAAGGAAGCCCTTCCTATTCACCTTACATGGATTCAAGATGTCCAGACTCCTTGGTAAATTAAAGGCTTAGATTCAGGTTTCCACCATTCTCCAAATGCAGTCTCTTAGAGTCCCTGCTGCCACTTAGGAGAAATTGACATTTGCTGAGTAACCAGGAAGGACATGTCACATATTTTGCCATCTTAAAATATGTCCGTGCATTAAATAGAATGTGGATGAGGAAACTAAGGCTCTGAGAGGGGAAGTGAGGGCTGAAGTCTGAGATCAGCAGCTGGTTGAGGATTTAAGCACAAGTCTGTTTGACTACCAAGCACCTGCTCTTTCCGTTCAGCTGAAGGGCAGGCTGTGTCGGTGGGTGATTGCCCAAGTTCCAGAACTGATATCCCAATGATATTTCCCCTGGTTAGTCATGGGGGCTTCTCACTGAAATGGTAAATGTTCACCTTTGCATCTGATGCTCTGCTCTCTTCCCTGATATAGGAGGTTCCCCTGGGAGCCCTTTGATTCCCCAGTTTATTAATGTTTTAGAAGGAAAGAGGGCCAAACCCCATCACACTCCTTTTGCAACTCTAAAAGCTCAGCCTAATAACTTATTGAGCTCATGATTGATGCCAGGTGTGCTGTGTATATTTCCTCCTGGAATTCTCCCTGATGTGCAGCTACTACTGTCTCATTTTACTGATAAGGGAAATACGGCTTAGAACAGCTAAGCAACTTCTCCAGAGTCACAGCACTGACAAGCTGTGGAGCCAGGAGGGTGGACACTAGACTGTCGTCATCTACAGTATTCTCGGCCATGTGAGAGGGCACACTTTATGGAGCATAATGGGTGTGATGGTTCTTGGATTCTGGTGTATTTTCTAAACTCCATAAAGTTCCTCTACAGAAATTCCTGTTTTGTAATAGCAACATCTCCTAATTTCTGATACGGGGGTGGCTTTTGCTTGTGGCTTAATCTGTGTTTATTCTAAATCCTAGATTCTTGTCCACCCAGCCCCCAGAAAGTCATATATTCTGAATATCTCTCTTTGGGCTGTGTTTACCTGTTGGCTGCAGCTCCTCTTCCCAGGTGAATCATGATATATTCACCTCCTTTGCTGGTGTATCACTGGTTAGCAAGGATTGATTAGTTTATCTCTCTAACCAAGCATCTTAGTCCCCTTCCCTGTGAACAGTGGTAGCTTTTGGGCATACATTGGAAAGTAGGATTGTGTTGAGCTTGTAAAATAGGGATAAAATTTACACTTATTTCAAGGGATTATTGTGAGGATTAAATATGGTGATGCATAGAATGCTCTCAGTACAGTGCCTTAGGTATGGTAAGGCATGCTTCCATCATACTGTAGCATATTCTTCTGTGTCTCCTGCATCTGTTATTCTCATAAACTTGGTTATTTACCCTGGCTTTTGACTTATGTGTTTTGGAAACAAATCCTTTGTAAGAAGTAAGTATGTTAAATATCTTTTCACAATCTGGCTTTTTTATTCTTTTAATTATGTCTTTTGAGAAGCAGAAATTTTTAATTAGTGAACTCAAGTTTATCAGTCTTTTCCTTTATGTTCAGTACTTTTTGGAGTCCTGGTTTAAGAAAACATTTTCTATCTGAAGGTCATGAAGGTGCTTTGCCATGTTACCTTCTGGAATATTTATTGTTTTATATATTGTGTTTAGACAGGTAATGGATCTGGAATTGATTTTTTTTTATATACATGGTGTGAGGTAGGGGTCAAGATTAATTTTTTTTTAAGTTGGGAATTTACCATTTTTTGGAAAGGCCTTTTTTTCATTACTAAATTGTCCTCTTTCTAATAAATGATTGAGCATCTATGTGTTTATGTTTATTTGACCTATTAAAGATAAATGTAAATTAGAATTTTATCACTTGTCAGACCTTAGAAAACTTTGACTGCATTACACCAGTTTTTCTCTTTTGTGTTAATGTTTTCATGCATTTTAATTCTTCATTGATTTTGAAGACCACATCATTATTATTAATTGTTTAGCACAACAAATGTTCATTAAGATTAACTCACATCTTCTTTCTGTTGCCCCACATCCTTTCTTGCATTTCAGCTCCCAATGTGGGATAGATTTTCTTCTTCCTAAGGAATTCTTTCTGGTTCTGTTGGTTACATTTGTGTGCTGCACTGGCTTCTGAGAGTTGATTGTGCACATCTTGTTCCATCTCTACATTCAGTGATGTCACACTGGCAGCTGAAATCAGCCACAATGGGAGTATTTACACAACAGTAATCAGCAAACACTGACAGAGCTTTCCCACTTCGTTAAACATTTATCAGCACATGACGGTTGGTGGCAAATTAATTCACTTGTTGTGTATTCATTTTATAAGGATATTTTCATAGGGTGAATAATTCTCAGTGGCATTTTTTTTAAATTTTAGCTCTTCTGTTGGTTTTATTGGACCCAGCTGTCAGTTTTATTGTTGTTCCCCCCCTCCCTTTTTAAAAGATAATGTGACTTTTTTCTTATCTGGGTACTTTTGAGAATTTATCTTTGTCTTTGCTTTTATGAGGTTTTACAATGGTGTTTCTAGGTATCATTTTATTTATTCTGCTTGGGATTTTTGTGACTTAATATTCTTTTAGGGAGATTCTTGGTGATTATTTTTTTTTTCACAGAGTGCTTTTCCTCTGTTCTTTCTTTATTCCTCTTCTGAGACACCAGTCACACAGATATGGAGTTTCTCACCAGTTCTCCATGCCTCTTATGTTCTTTTTCATGTATCTATCCAAGTTTTCTCCTTGTTTCTGTGTGGATGTTGTCTTCTAACTTAACATTCATTTTCCTAATTCTATTTGTGTTGTATATGCTGTTAAACTTATTTATTGAATTCTTAATTTCAGTTATTCTGTTGTTTTTAAGTTTTAGATTAGTTTTGCTTTGCTAAAATTCTCCACGTGGTCATCTATTACACAGTTATTTTAAAGATTATATTTGATAATTCTAGTTTTTATGTTATCTGTGGGTTTATTTTGACACTTGGTACTGCTTCTTGGTGTGCCTGGTAATTTTTGGTTGAATTTCAGGCCATGGAGGTTATTTTCTTCTTACAAAGAGTATTCACTTGCCAGTCCTCCAACAGGCAAAGCAGAGGCAGATCACTTCAATTCGATCAGAGACGGAAGCCAGTTTTCAGTCTTTGTAAGGTTCAGCTATCTCTGATTATCCCTCTCTTCCTAAGTGAAAGACTTGAGTATTTACTTTTTTCTGGCCAGGTCCTGAGTTTTAGAATTCATTTCCTCAGCACCTTGAACCTTCTGAAAGGTAAGCTCAGCTCTCCCTGTCCTGCTTATTTCTGCTCAACACTTTAGCCTTTTATCCTTCTTCAATTAAGAATCATCAAGCAATTTGAAGGGAAAACAGGTGCACAGTGTCTTATTTCTCTTGTTCCCTTCTGTCCTAGTTTTGGACCCTCAAATCTTGATTGCCTTGATAGGCTTCTGCTACAGTTTTTGTCTTCTGGGCTCTGTAAGACTGTCGAAAGTTCTCCTTAGCTGCCATGTACTGCTTGGCTTTCTGTTTGTGATTCTGCCAGGCTTTTCAGCATCTACCCCTATACCACTTAAGAGCTGGCACATGTCCCAAGGGAGAAGACCAGAATGCTGTGTGTCAGGTTACCTCCATGAAGTTCTTCCTCCACATTTTTGGCATTCCAGATCCTGGCTACCAAGGCAGCTCTTGAATGTCTTAGAACAGATGAAGTATCTTACCAGCTTTTCTCCTCTTCTTGGCAGGGACATTGGTTTCCTCAAAGTTGCTCAGTTTTGGCCAGAAGTGGGGATTTAAAGTTTTTGGTTTTGTTTTCCTGCATTATTTGTGTTTATTTTAGAATCTGAGTTTGGCAAGTAGCAAAATAGATTTGATTCCTATATTTTTCTATAATCTAAAAATCAATTGACCAGCGTTTATGTTATCTTTTGAAAGTTTGAAATAATTTATTAATAGAATCATTTGGACGTAGCACTCTCTCTCCCTTCATAGTTGTTCTTGGGCAACTTTTTCTAATTTCTGATTATTAGTTTAGTCTGATTTTCTCCCTTCCCATAATTTTGATAACATAATTTTTTGGGGGGTGTTTTAATGCAATCATTAATTTCTTCTGTTATTTGCCAAGTTTATTTGTTGTGGAGAATACATAATATTTTAAGATCTCTGTGCTTATAGCTTCTTTTTCATAGTTAATGTTTTTAAGTTTTGTATTTCTCCCTCTCTGGGTTTTAAAAAAATCAGTCCTTTTATAGAACTGATTTTTTTATTTTTTAAATTCAGTATACTGTTTTTATTTTTTATTTCTCTTAATTATTTTGTGCTTTAAAATTCTTTTATCCTGCTTGAAATGGGAAGAATTTTTGGGTTTGTTTTTAGCTTTTTGTACTTTGTGCTTTACATATTTTTCTTTTTAACTTTAAAAAATTTTTTTCGTATAAGGCCGTTTCTCCCCCTGACCTCAGCTTTGGCTGAATTCTGTAAGTTTTGGTATGTATTAGAGTTTTTGCAATTTTTTTATAGGTAGCTGATAATTTGAGCTACCTTCCTTAGCCAAGAGTTAGTTATTGGAATGTTTTGATACTTTATTTTTTTTGCTAAGATTAATAATTTACCTAATCTTTTACCTGTTGATTTTGCTTTTCATTGTTTTCTAGGCAGACTAAATAGGGAGTTAATTTCTGGGTTTTGGTATTTATTATTTCTGGTGGACTTGTTAAAATTTTTTTGGTAAATACTCCAGGAACACTTGAAAAGATCAAGGTTTGCATTTGTTATTGTGAAAAGTTATGGCTACTGTATTTTCAACAATTTTAAAAATGATTAATTGCCCTAAATAAGACACTGCTAGGAACTCAGTAGTGTTCTGTTATTTCTTTTTAATCATAAAATAAGACTACAGAGGAAATTTGGAAACTAAAAGTATAAATAATAAACACACGAATCACCCATAATCATCCCCACTCTTAACATTTGGTCATGTTGTTTTAGCTCTATTTTGCTATATATATTTTATTTAGGTACAATTAGAACCACAGTTTACATCCAGTTTATAGCTTGAACGTTAACCTTATATTTTGACTATATTTCTATCCTCAATGTTCTTGATGGTAAAATTCCACCATGTACGAAGAGAATATAAAATTAGCCCCCTCTATAGCTTTCCTCTTTTTGATGGATTAAGTTGTATCAAGGTGTGCTAACTTGGTATTCATGCCCAAACTGGGTCCCTTTGAGATCTCAGGATAGAACTGGGGTGAAGAAGAATGAGAGACAAGGACAGCTCAAGGACAGGGATCAACTCTTAAGCAGGGCGTAGAGATGAGAATGAGATCGTTGGTGGTGATGGTTGTGGTGTTGGGCCAGATGGTGGTTGAGGGGTGCTGGTGATAATACATTGGGATGTTTTTTAGTTATCCTATTTATTCTTCCCAATAATTCTTCAGAAACATTAACCGTGTCTTCCATTTGTGCAAACCAAGGCTCTGAGGGTTGAGTGAATAGCTCTAGATCACCCACCTGAGTTTTTTTTTTTTTCAAAGAATGTGAATTTAATGCAACTTTTATTAATGTTTCTCCCTTAATTTACATTTTTTAAAATACTTTGAGTTCTGGAATACATGTGCAGAATGTGCAGGTTTGTTACATAGGTGTACACATGCCATGGTGGTTTGCTGCACCCCTCAACCTGTCATCTACATTAGGTATTTCTTCTAATGTTATCATTCCCCTAGTCGCCCAGCCCCCTGCAGCCCCCAGTGTGTGATGTTCCCCTCCCTGTGTCCAAGTGTTCTCATTGTTCAGCTCCCACTTATGAGTGGTGAGTGGTTTTCTGTTCCTGCATTAGTTTGCTGAGAATGAGGGTTTCCAGCTTCATTCATGTCCCTGTAAAGGGCATGAACTCATCCTTTTTATGGCTTCATAGTATTCCATGGTGTCTCTGTGCTATACTTTCTTTGTCTAGTCTATCACTGATGGGTGTTTGAGTTGGTTCCAAGTCTTTGGCATTGTGAATAGTACTGCAGTAAACATACATGTGCATGTGTCTTTACAGCAGAATGATTTATATTCCTTTTGGTTTATACCCAGTAATGGGATTGCTGAATCAAATGGTATTTCTGGTTCTAGATCCTTGAGGAATCGCCACACTGTCTTCCACAGTGGTTGAACTAATTTACACTCCCACCAACAGTGTAAAAGCATTCCTATTTCTCCACATCCTCTCCAGCATCTGTTGTTTCCTGACTTTTAAATGATTGCCACGCAGACTGGCATGAGATGGTGTCTCATTGCACCACCTGAGTTTTAAAAGGCAGACCCAGGGTACAGACCTAGGCCTCTGGCTCCTAAGCTGGTACTTTTTTCTTTTATTATTATTTTTTAATCTTCCCAGAATTACCTGTGAGAGTGAACTGGCTTCATGGTTGAACTGGTGTTTTCTGTGTGTAACGTGCTGGTCACTAGGGTGCAGGCTGAAGTCACAGAGTTCACTGTGCCCTGGTTTTGAAGAGCTCATGGTTTAATGGAGAAAATGAGCAAATATAGAATGGATTCAAGAATCCTGCCTGAGAATTCAGGAAAGGCTTTGTGATGCTGATCTAATTAGTGTTCATATGTGAGTGTAGGGCTTCCAGGTGGGCAGAGGTAGAAACGGTTCCAATCGGAAGGACCAGAGGAAGCCATAATAGGTGTGTACAGGAAACGGGTGTAAGTGGCTGCAAGGCCAAGAAACTGGGGCGTCTACTCAGTGGCTGTAGAGTATCGGTAAGGGCAGCTTTTGGTTGTGGCTGTGACTCTTTTGTCAGGCATGTGCTTCTCTGACCTCAGAGAAGGCCGAGGTAGGTGGATCAAGAGGTCAGGAGTTTGAGACCATCCTGGCTAACATGGTGAAACCCCCTATTGAAAATACAAAAAATTAGCCAGGAGTGGCGGCGCACACCTGTAGTCCCAAATGCTTGGGAGCCTGAGGCAGGAGAGTTGCTTGAACCCAGAAGGCAGAGGTTGCGGTAAGCCCAAATCACGCCACTGCACTCCAGCCTAGGTGATAAAGCGAATTCCATCCTTTGCCCCAACAAAATAAAAGAATGAAGGGCGGGGTGGTGAATCTCGAGGAAGGGCAGTCATGCACCTGGTTATAATTAAAATGACCACTTAAGAGGCAGGATGGCTGTAGAGAGAACTAGCAATTTCATGATACTCATCAGGTTGGTTCTAGTTTGGGGACAAGTGTTCTATCAAAACCCATGAGTGTATATAGGGTTATCCCTTCCATGTGCAGCCAAGACTGTGCCTCCTCTTCCTGGCCCGAGTTCATGGCAAGTTGTCTCCCCTCCAACCAGCCCAGAGCCCGGGGTGGGAATGCAGGCAGTCTGGGAGGGGATCTCAGGAAGCTTAGGGGTGGGGTGAAGGGACCTGGGAAAGGGAGGAAGCCAGCGCAGGGTGTACTGTTGATTGGCTGACCATGGCGGGCAACCAGGGCTCCACCCTCCGGGGAGCTCTGGGAGACTGGGGGTGCCCTTGCAGTTTGCAGCCTTGCAGGGTTACATCTTGGCGCTTCACTGCTCTGGGCCCGGGGCTGCACCTGACCACAGTGGCTCTGGGGGTTTCTGGCCTGCCCGTCTGTGAGGGTCCTTGTTATGAAGGCACCAGTCATAATGGGTGAGTGGCCCAGTTGGGAGGGGGACAAAGCCCAATCCTGATGCTAGAAGGGACACCCAGTTGGGAGGGGGACAAAGCCCAATCCTGATGCTAGAATGGGGAGGGCAAACTGCCACCCCATTCCCACCAGCGACTACTCACTGCCACTACTACTATTCATGACAACATCAGTATTGACAGTCCCCAGCATTTATTAAGCATGTAATAGGTCCAGGCCTTGTGTCTAGCCCTTTGCATGCGATATCTTCTTAAATACATTCCCCAAACCTATGAAATATAGATATTGTTTTCTCCTTTTAATAATGAGAAATCTGAGGCTTGGAGAGGTTAAATACATACCCCCGGCCTCACTGCTGAGAAACTGCCAGGCTGGGATTTGAACCCAGACTCTTCAGATGGTAGATGCTGAGATCCTCACTATGAGGTGGTTCATGCAAATAAGGAACATAGATGGGTGATGGGCCTTTCCCTAATTTTCCTGAAATATGTGGCTTTTCTATCTTTTGTTTTACTTTGTTTTGCTGCTTTTCTTTTGAGTACAGAGAGATATTTCTATGCCATAAGAAAACTGACAGCACACAGGTGATCATAAACAGCAGTCAACCCTCAGCTCTGAAGGCACAAAAGGGAGTAGTGGGGATTGTGGCAAACTCAGGAGAGGTAGTGGCTGTTGAAATCCAGCCAGTTGTCACCGTATTGGAATATGGTCCCAGAGCTGCTGATTTGCAGTTCTATTATTTTTTTTTGTAAAGAGAAGCTGGGAATCTGGACTTTAAGGGAAGTCTAC
>CM052654.1:8741786-8798037 GCA_028533165.1 Leontopithecus rosalia
TTTTAAACAACGCTCAGCCAACAATAATGGGTTGTGAGGAAAGCAGTGTCCTAGTGAGTGTATGTTGTGCCATATTGCCAGAGAACCTCCTGCAGTCCTTCTGGTGTCCCTCCCCCTGCCTCACACCCTCACACCTACGGAGGGGCCCTCTAAGCGACCTGGTGGTGTTCTTTCCTGGCATGTCTCCTTGTTAAGGGAAGATCCTGCCTGGGCTGTCTGAGCCAGGAACCATTCCCAGTCTGTCTTGGGCACTTGGCTTCCTTTGTCCTACATTCTTGGGGTTACTTTTCCTGTCTTTAGCACTGATTTAGAGCAGTCAGAAGATTCCAGAACATTTGAGTGGATGCAAGGAAAATTGCTTAGAATTCACACTTTAGAAATCTGGCTGTAAGAAGAGAACAAGAGGTCACTACTGGAGTCGGTGCCAAATGGAACATTTCGAGCTTGTCTAAAGAAGCCTTTTTCTTCCGACAGCACAATTCACGACTGAATTCATGACACTTGGGATTATAAAGTCAAGTCTCCCTGGGTCAGCAGGATTGGATAATTCGATCTCAATTTATTATGCTGTCAGCTTGTGCTTCTGCTTAGACAGGGTGGATTTTAGTCCCCTGTCATTTGCAGATTGTCATGGGGATGGGGAGTAATAGCCCCTATTTTCACGCGGGTACGGCCCAGTATTTTGTGCAGGGTACCTGTTGTAACCCGGGGGGAAGGAAGGTCTCAGGTACGGAGCTAGTGTTCTGGGGTTTGTTTCCTTTCCAGTCAGTCTTTACCTTTCAAGAACTTGTGTCTGGATAATATAGAGACAAGTGGGAGCGCTGCCCTGTGCCTGCAGTAGGCTTGCTGATTGACAGTCACAGGACTGTGTTACTTGGTCTGGGTGAACCAGTGGAGTCATTGGTACCCCCTGCCCTTCCCTGTCTTCTGCGGCAGGAGGGACAACATAAATGGAAGGTGGCTGGAGAAAACCTTCCAAGCTTCCCTGGTCATGGGTAGGACTGGACTGACTTCAAATTTCTCCGGAGGCATCACAGAGCAATGCTACTACCATTGTGGTGCTTTGGTACCAAAAGCCAAATCTAGGGCACAAATCAGCCCTGGCTACAGATTGATAACTTTACACTGTCATCTCTTTGTGACAATAGTAATAACAATAATTATCACAGCTGACATTTACTCACTGCGTTCCTACGCTATGCAGCCAGCACTTGAAGTGTTTTAATCCTCACCCCAACTCCATGAAGTGGGTACTGTTTTTATATTCCTCCTAGGGATGAGAAATTGAAGGCACAGAAAGGTCTGGTGGCTTTCTCAAGGCCACACAGCTAGCACATGTTGGGCTGGGATTATATACTCAGGACATTCTTGATTCAAGTCCACTGCACTGCTTGTTGCTGTGGGTATTTGAGTATTTATGGGTTTCTTTTGGCTCCTGGTTGCAGGGTCACTGGCTGTCATAGGGAGTGGTGATTGGCTTTTCCAGATACTCAGGTGACACAAAAGAGGTTGGCTGGTGTCATGGACAGAACACTGAATGTGGAGTTCGAAGGTCTCAGTTAAAAACCCTCAGACTCACTCATAGGTTTAAATGAAACATTGATTGGTCATTATTAATACCCATTTTTTTCAGAATAAAGCAATATTTCCATTCACCCTCCCTCTTTCTCTTCCTCTTTCTTCCTCTCCTTTACTCATTTTTTTCCTTTCTTTCCTTCTCTCAAAAAAAGAAAGAAATCAACTTGTAAACCTCTAGATCCAAGTTGGCAATATCTCTCTCATTGCTTGATTTCCTTCCTTCCCTTCCCTTCCCTCCCTCCCTCCCTCCTTTCCTTCCTTTCTCCCTTCCTTCCTTCCTTCATTCCTTCCTTCCTCCCTCCCTTCCTCCTTCCCTCCCTTCCTCCCCCTCCCCCAAAAAAACCCTCAGACTCCTGCATTCTAGCTGTCGGAACCTTGAGCAGGTTGCTTGAACCTCTCACCTTGATTGCTTTGTTGTACTGGCAGGGTGCTAGCAACACCTGCCCCCAGGGTAGGGGAGTGGTTTTGCAGATGAAAGTGTTGTGAATGCTCTTCCTAGGTGGAAGGCCTCTAGCGCCGTGGTTTCATCATCCTGTATCTGTCACTCATCCTGTAGGTCAGGGGTTTTGTTCATTTGTGGCCCCCTAGAGACTCCTAGGTTTGTGTTTGCAGAGGCATCCCAGGCTTAGGGGAGACAGGTGGTTCAGTGTCGCTGGTTCCTACTGCTAGGCTTGCAAAGCTCACTGCAGAAGGGCTGTGGGTGGGTATGGAAGACCATCCCCTTCCTTCTCCTGAGGGACGTGCAGCCAGCTGTCACAGAGATAACATTATTGTTCTGTTCTCCTGTCAACTGGAAGAGAGCTTGACTAGAAAGTCTCTCTGCTGTGTTGACCCATGCTGTTAAAATCTTAGTTTAGCGGAGACCCCTACATGGCCTTTGACTGTAGGTCTTGCAGAGCTGGAATAATACCTATCACTGAGGCAGGTCGCCTCCCCTCTTAGAGTGTCCGTTTCTTCATCTGTTTATTGAGGGTAATGACGTTTTCTTGTAAGGTTGTCGGGAGGATTAAATAAAATGATGGAAATAAAGTACCTTCTGTAGGGTGCTCCTGCATGCTAATTTCTCTTTTTCCCCATTTTGGTCATCAACTTGTTGCTTTCTCAGGCCAGGAATATTGAACAGGGCTTCCTGCAGAAAGGGTATCTTCATGGTGTCATTGTAAGCTGGTGTTAAAGGAGGCAACACGTGAAGGGGAAGGGAATGTCTGACTGCTTTCCAGAGCTGTGCTGCGGTTAACAGGGTTGCTCAGAGAATGGGGAGGTGAAAATAAAGGCGAAGAGGAGCAGGTGCAGGATGTCGTCAGTACACATGGGCTGGCGACACCGAGTTTGTTCCCCAGGGCTCCCACCTTTTATGCTTCTCTGGACTTAGAATCACACTGATTTGGTCTGAATCTTTTGCTGCTTCTGTGTAGATTTGATGAGTTGCTCTAACTTCTCTGTGCCTCAGTTTCTTTATTTTCCAAACAGGAATAATGATACCTAATTCCTGGGGGTTTGAGCATGTTAAATGGGTGAATAAATGAGTGAGTGAGTGTCAGGTATCTCTTTGACACTCTCCAGTGGGGCGGTTCCCTTTTCCCTTTGGAGAAGCAGCAGAAGAGGCAGGAGGAATAGTACAGTCCCACCACCACCGCAGCCACTAACTCTGATTTCTGTACCACTTACTGGGGGCCAACCCTGTGTTGAGGCAGTTTATCAACACTATTGCTTCTGGTCACCAGGATGTTACTTTCGGTTCTTACTTAGCTTCATAGTTAATTGATTTTTAAGGGATTAAATAAAAAAATACTAAAACAATTTGAATATAGTATGTATTATAGAAAATCTTGCTGTACTGAAATGAAACAGGCAGAAAAAAACCCAGAGAAAATAGTCTTGCTTAGATTAAGGTGACAATGAAGAGTTAACATAGAGCTCACGATGTCTGGGGTTTCTGGGGGCTAATGCCAATCCCTTTGCACTGAGATGTAAGTGAGACCTGTGGCTACACAAGGTTTAAGAAACATCTCTCCTGACCCATTCTTTTTTATTTTAAATTTTTTTTCGAGATGGAGTCTTGCTTTGTTGGCCAGGCTGGCGTGCAGTGATGCAATCTTGGCTCACTGCAACCTCTGCCATCTGGGTTCAAGCAATTCTCCTGCCTCAGCCTCCCGAGTAGCTGGGATTATAGCCATGCACCACCTCACCTAGCTAATTTTTTTTTTTTTTTTTTTTTTTTTAGTAGAGATGGGTTTCACCCTGTTGGCTGGTCTCGAACTCTTGATCTCGTGATCCACCCACCTCGGCCTCCCAAAGTACTTGGATTATAGGCATGAGTCATCGTGCCTGGCCTCTCCTGACCCATTCTGAATCTTCTTATCTTGTCCTCACGTTTTCACCGTTCCTGATAATGTTCTTTATCCTGCACACTCCAGACCATGTTGAGGTGCTGCTGTGTCTATTGGAGCTGATGAATCAGTGCAGACAGCTGTTGGGCTTTTTGTCTGTGGTTCCTTGACACTCAGACTTCAAATAAAGACTTTCACACTTTGTGTGAAAACTTTCTCTGTTTTATGAAATGAAGAGATTTTAAGAACTTAGGAAGGTGACATCTTCTGGTTTGAGGGCTGCCTCACAATGTCTGTGCTTACCATTTAAGGTTTTACTTCTGGGAGCAGAAGTTTGGGTTTTGCTGTTTGTTTCCTGTTTTATTGAGGGCTTAACATGGAACCTGGAGGTTTGCCTACCCTGAAGTTGACATTCAACACATGTAAATGGAAACAAAAATGATTCCCAAAGTAAGGTTTTGTGATTTAGACCATCAGTCAGTCTGTTCGTCGGTCCATCCATCCATCCACCCACCTACCCATCTACCGTCTTACCCATCCATGCATTTGTGCATCCATCCACTCATCTACCCATTGATCTACCCATTCATCTGCCCATCCACATACCTATACTTCATCCAGTGATCCATCCATCCATCCATTCTCCATTTATCCTCCACCTGTCTACCCACCCGCCCATTTATATATCCACTTATTCATCCGCTCACCCCCCAATCTTTCATCCATGCAACTGTCTATTCATCAGTCCATCCATGTACCCATCCATCCATCCATCCATCCATCTATCCATCCACTTACCCACTCACTTAAATATATACCCTTTCACCCATCCATACATGTTTATCCATGCACTCACCTGCCCATTCATCCACCCATTCATCTACCCATCTACCTATCTATGATCTATCCATTCTCCATCCATCCTGTACCCATCTACCCTCTCACCTGTTTATATATCCAATAATAAAATAAAAACATCTGCTAACACACCCACTCTTTCATTCATCCATCTGTTTATTCATCCATCCATCCATCCTCCATTTATCCTTCACCCATTTACCCACTCACCCATTTATATATCCACTCATTCATCCGCTAAGCCACCCCCACTCACATTCATCCATCTGTCCATTCGTCAAACCATCTGTGTCTGTCCGTCTGTCCGTCCATCTGTCCATCTCTCCATCCGTCCATCCATCCATCCACCCACCCATTAATTCTGTCAAGGGAATGTTCTAGGACCTGTTTAATCAATCCATATTGTTGGACATTAGGTACTGTTAAAGTTTTTGCTATTGATATTGATGCTTCTTTAGTGACCTCTTAGTGGTTAAGAGGCTGGGCTAGGTAGTCACACTGCCTGGTTTTGAATTCTAACTCCACCCCATATTGTGTGACCTTGGATGATTCTTGATCTCTCTATACCTCAGTTTCTCATCTGTAAAAGTAGAGATTACATCAGGATCTGTATCTTATACACAATCCATTTGAAGCATAGAACTGTGTTAAAATACACAATCCATTTGAAGCATAGAACTGTGCTTAATAAGTGCACATCGTTTCCATAACATGTGGTGATGTCGAAACCTTGCACATAGTTCTGGTTATTTCCTTAGGCTGTTTTCTGAAAGTGGAATTACTAACCAAAAGATATTTCAAAGGTTTTTCATGGGTGTTGCCAATTTACCCTTCAGGAATGTTGTGAATTAGTCCAGCGTTAACAGCTCCTCCGGATTAGAATGCCCATTTTACCTGGACATCTGCCAGTACTGGGCAGTTATTTAATTTTTGCCAAGTTTGTGAAAATTGTTAATTTGTTGTTTTATTTTTCAATACTTTTATGAATGATGATTTTAAATATCTTTTATTTGTTTACTGGTCATGTTTCCCCCCACAAACTTCTTTTTCCTGACGTTTTCTATTAATATGTTTGCCTGTTTCTTAGAGCATATAATTCATTTAAATATTAAAAATAACCACTTATGCTGCAGATATTTTCCCCATAATGTTTTTTAATAACTAGTTATGACACTCTTTGATATATGAAAATTTAAAATATTTATATAATAAAAGCTTTTACATTTTTCTGTAAGTTTAGAAAGACCTTGTCTATCTTTAAATCACAAGGGTGTGTGTGCATTTTTTTTTTACATGTAATTTTTGAGTTAAACTGGATTCATGCTGGTTAGTGATGTAAGGTAGGCAATCTATAATTTTACTTTAGTTAACCAGTTATCCAAATTCCACTTTATTGAATCTAGAATCTAAAGTGCCATTTTATCATATATAAAAATTTATATATGCATATATTGTGCAGTACATGTAATATATATATGTGTGCGTGCGTGTGTGTGTGTGTGTGTTTCTGGGCTTTTTATGCAATTCAAGTTTTTTTGTCTGTGCTTTGTTACTACCTTATCGTAGCTTTATTTTTTAATAATTGGCAGTACAAGTCTTGAATTCTTTTTTTTTGTTTGTTTCAGAAATTTCAGGGCTATTCCTGTTTGTTATTTACTTAAAATAAACTTGTCAAGTTTACAAAATCCAGATGGGGTTTTGTTTGAAATTGCCTTAAGTTGAAAAAATAAACATGTTTATAGTAATGAAACTTCCCATCCGCAAATATAGAAGTGTCTCCATTTGGTGAAATCATTTTTTTTAATGTATCACAGTTAAGTTTTGTGGATTTCTGCATTTAATCCTGCACATTTCTTGTTAAATATATTTGTAGGCATTTTCTATTTTTGTTGCCTTTATAAATAGAATTTTTTCCACTATATTTTCTCACTGGTTATTTGCTGATTGTTGGTTAGATCTTTATTTGGTAACTACACATCTTTCTGAATTTTTAAATTCATTCTAAAGTTTTTCATTTCATTTTCTTGGGCTACGATAATATATGATTACATATGCAAATCATATTTTAAAGATTCTTTTGTGTAGATTACTTCTCATTTTTCTTTCCTGCCTTATTGCATTGGCTAGAAGTGCTAAATTGATATTTAAAAAATGGTTTTGGATGTCAGACTTGAATTTTTAATGGTGAAATTTTATGTGCTACAGAACTTGGATGGGTGGGTGGTCATAGCTATACTTTTGGATTAGCCTTCTAAATGCTTCTCAAATACATATGTCTGTTCATATGTCTGGCTGCTTCTGTACTCACTTCACAACCTCCACCACCGTAGAAGTGAAAATAAAGAATGAGAATATATCTCCGTAGGATCGTACGCTACGTGATGGAAGCTGTAGTGGGGAACACAAGTGGCAGATTTCAGCCTGGTTTTTGGTGCATCTTCCTGGATGTGCTCGTTCCACAGACTGCCCAGGTTTAACACGGAACACTGAACCAACAAACTTGTCCTTGAGGTTGTTAATCCTGCCTAATTTAGTCAGCCTCTTTTTCTGAGTTAGAGACCTGTAAGTAGCTTTTCTGTCTTCTGTAATTTCTCTCTGCACCTGTCCCCTTCTTTGGCACCCACCACCCCCACAGCCACATGGGGAAGACCCTAGCAAAGGCAGTGACCTTGCCCCCAGGTCGTTTCATCCTGGACTTCAACATACATGACTCAGCTTTGTGCTCCACAGACTCGAGCTGCTCTGTTGGGATAGCTGAGACCAGCATTTCAGGTAATTGGGCTGTAATTGGCCTGCGTGTGGACAGCAGGTCCCCAGTGTGCGGCTTCTGTCTCTGGGGTGTTTCCCTGAATGGCAGGGAGTGAGGCAGTGACCTCTCTGTCTGTCTGAGAGCAGAGCTCCTATGACTCACTCTGGCTCCCACCTCCCACATCCCACCCCCAAGCTCTGAGCTGGTGCTTCTTGTTCCATGGGCTGGTGTGGGCGATGGTGTGGATGGCAGAGCAGGATGATGCCAGCACACTCCTGGGAGGCAGTGCCGGGGTGTCTCTGGTGTGCTGGGTGCTGTCCTGGGACTGTGGGTACCCAGCGGCTCTGTGGATCTGCCCTGCTGGGGGTCAGCTCCTGATCTCTTGTCCTGTGACACCTTCTACAAATTTCTTCTTCCTTCTCACTGACATTTAGCTCTTGCATCTCCCCATTCTTTTCTTTTTTAGATTGTGATAAAATACATATAACATAAAATTTACTGTCTTAATCTTTCTTTCTTTTTCTTTCTTTTTTTTTTTTTTTTAGTTAGAGTTTTGCTCTTGTCACCCAGGCTGGAATGCAGTGGTGCAATCTCGGCTCACTGCAATGTCTGCCTCTGGGTTCAAGTGACTGGCCTGCCTCAACCTCATTAGTAGCTGGGATTACAGGCACCCGCCACCACACCTGGCTAATTTTTGTACTTTTAGTAGAGACAGGGTTTCGCCCTGTTGGTCAGGCTGGTCTCAAACTTCTGACCTCCGATGATCCGCCTGCCTTGGCCTCCTGAGTGCTGGGATTGTAGGTGTGAGGTGAGGCACCGCACCCGGCCTTGATCATTTTTAAGTGTACATGTCAGAGGTATAAAGTACATTCACATTGATTTGCAGCCATCACCACTGTCCATCCAGAGAACTCTTTTCATCTTTCAAAACTGAGTCTCTGTCCTCATTAAATACTAACTCCACGTTCTCCCCTACCCGCCAGTCCCCGTCAACCACTATTCTACTGTCTCTTTGAAATAGAATGCTCTAGGGACCTCAGGTAAGTGGAAGTATACAGTTTGTGTGTGTGTGTGTGTGTGTGTGTGTGTGTGTGTGTGTGTGTGTGTCTGGCTTATTTCATCAGCATAATGTCCTCAAGGTTCGTCCATATTGTAGTGTATAATGTACTTCCTTTTAAAGGCTGACTGTACTCCATTCTGTGTGTCTGCCACGTTTTGTTTATCCATTCATCCATCAATGCAAAAGCAGGCTGCGTCCACCTTTTGGCTATTGTGAAATACTCCTCTGATCTATTATAGCCTATGATAGTGTGGTCAAAGCACGTAGCACTTTTTACATAGTTGTTCCTATAAATTTTCACGAGAATTAGAAATTTGCCACTATGATCATCTCCATATTATAGATGAGGAAACTGAAGCTTGGCAAAATTAAATTTGCCCAAAGTTACCTTTAAAAAATAGCTTTACTGAGGTACATTCATATACTGTATGACTCACTGGTTTAAAGTAGACAAGTCGGGGATTTTTAGTGTATTTACAGAGTTGTGCAACATCACCACGGTTAGTTGTAGCACATTTTTATTACCTGAAAAAGAAACGCTATACCCTTTAGCTGTCACCCCCCAATCCCTGCCCTGGCAACCACAAATTTACTTTCTGTTCCCATAGATTTGCCTGTTCTGGACTTTGATATGAATAGACTTGGACAATGTACGGTCTTTTGTGTCTGGCTTTTTTCACTTAGCATAATATTTTTTAGTTCTCCAAGTTGTAGCATGTAGCATCAGTACTTGTTTCTTTTTATTTCCTAAAATTCTTTTTTTAAAAAAATAGAGATGAGGTCTCATTGTGTTGCTCAGTCTTGTCTTGAACTCCTGGACTCAAGTGCTTCAGCCTCCCAAAGTGCTGCGGTTGCAGGTGTGAGCCACTGTGCCCAGCCTTATTTTCTGAGATTAGTTTTTGAACTCAGACATCTGAGTCCAGAGTCCCATTGTTCAGCCACATTGCTGTCCCATGTCCTCCTTGAAACATTATATACAAGTTCATGTTTGATATCTTCCCAGCTTCCCCTCACATCTAGAGACTGGGATTCCGCTTTGTACCTCTCTTGCTCACTGTCATGTGGCACATAAGGGCTTCGTAAATTAAAAATTAGTAACTTGAAAATATGTGCTTAGGCTGGGCGCGGTGGCTCACGCCTGTAATACTAGCACTTTGGGAGGCCGAGGTGGGTGGATCACCTGAAGTCAGGAGTTCAAGACCAGCCTGGCCATCATGGTGAAACCCCATCTTAAAAAAAAAAAAAAAAGAAAATATGTGCTTAGTCTGTCGAATGTTGTGTGTTGGACAGTGTTGCAAACTAAATGCATGCAAGGAGTCACTCGTGTTAGTATTCTAGGCATGATGGTTATGTGTCATGTTTTGCCATTAGAAATGAGAACAGAGAAATGAGAAAATGTTCATTAAAGGGCTCTGAAACAGTGTGAATTATAAATGTATTGACGGTGGAGATGTGTCACCATTTGCAATTAGATTCAGGAGCTGATGAAGAGCTCACGAGATGGAGATTTGTACACAGTGGCCCTGGGCCTGTGGCCAGCTGTGACAGGTAGGGTTCCATAGTCTCAAGGTCACTGGCCTATGTCATACAAGGCTGTTTACTGAGGACTAACTGGGAAAGGTGACCCTTAGTCCAGAGGACACAGCCACCTGGGGTGAGGAATAATTACCTGCTTGAGGCCCCTGAGCTACTAAGTAGAGACCCATCTGTGATTCCAAAGTCCCTGCCTTGCCCTCCTCTCTCTAGCCTTGGGTGTGGGCAAGCTGTATTGGAGGCTAGTCAGGGACCAGAACATTCTCTGAAAGTAGGAGCTGATTGTAGCTCTGAGACTGCACGTTTCTTTTAGAGAGACTCTGCAAATGGAAGGGGTGGTCTGAAAAGCAGTGTCGTGGCTTCAGAGTACTCTGTAGAGAGTCCAGTGATTATTGCTATGTGGTCCCTGTGAAAAAATGTGTATGTACAAAAATTCCCGCTGCTCTTCTGGACTAGACACCAGAGCTCTAGTTGGAGACTGAGGGCCAAGTCCTGGGGGTCTGGGCTGCCTCTGAGAATTCCCTTCCTTCCTTCCAGCCAGGTTACTGGAGCCTTATAATGTCAAACATGGGGATGTTCATAATCACTCACACTCCCTGAGGGCCCATACTGTGCTAGGGACGTAACTGTTTGCATGAATTAGCTTATTAATTTTTGACAATGTGGTGTTTATTATTAACCTCATTTTACAGATGAAGAGACTGATGCATAGAGAAGGGGAAGTCTTGCAAAACTCTATAAGGATGTCACTCAGACTGTACTTCATTTTTCTCAGAAAAAAGTTTAAATAATATATGTAAAGATCACTGTAATATAGAGACAATATAAATTTTCCTTGTGGCTGACTGGGAAATACAGTCGCTTGGGTATCACCGATATTCTTGGTTACCATGTTTCTTGCTTTTGTGGTTCATCTCCCCCTTGTTGGTAGACAGAGGTAAGCAAGAGGCATGGCTGGAAGAAACAAACATAGTGTCAAGGAAGAAGATGAGGTTGGGAGATAAATATGGCTTTCGTGATGATTTGACGCAGGGCACCTTCATGGAATTGATGAAGGAAACAGAGGAGGAAGCTCAGTGCCCAGGGATCACTGGGAAGCCTTGAATTGAGGGGCATCAACAGCATCATTGCAGCCTGGGAGGAACAAGGATTGTCAGTCATTGGACTGTACTGTGGTGGCAGGTCCATTATGACTTCCCAGGTTTAAATTGAAGACGCCGTAGCACCAGGTTACAAAATTGGGAACCACTTCTTGAGGGAATGTGTGATAGCATGTGGCAGTGGTTCATTCAACACCTCTGTTTCGTAGAATACATTATACCTTCCTAAGCTTAAGCAGGTAGGTCTGTGCTATGAGGGCCCAATACAGTGTCTTTCACATAGTGGGTGCTTATGCAGTAAACCCCCTCGGATGAATGAGTTCAAGCCCCATGCCTTTAGGCAGACTCCCTAGGAGAAGGGCTTTCCCTTAGCCCCCTTCCCAAACCTGTTTCCCTATTCTGAGTTTCTCTCCCATTGCTTTCCACCCAGATGTCCTCTAATTACAGCTGCTCTAGATCCACACCATGTCTGGTTTCCAAGTCTGCCATCACCCTCAATGCATTGGTCTTTGGTGGTGTTCTCCTCATGGCCCATGGATCTGTCTTAAGTGTATCAGCCTCATGCCTATGGAAAATGTTCCTCAAAAACTTCACGGTACAGACACAAAGATGATTATGACCCCAAGTCCTCCTCCCTGTAGCCTGGCTACCATGGTTCTAACTTGAAATCTCCTTGCCTTCTCCCTGCCCACAACCAGGAATAGGCAACGAGGCTTACATATTGGCCAAATAAAGTGTCAGGGTAACTCTTGTAATATGGAGCTTTGCACAATGTATTTCCTGATACAGTCCATCAGAAGATAACTGTTGTGAAATACCCACCCAGGTCGCTAAATTAAGTGTGGGGTCTTGGTATTATTAAATTCATTGACTGCAACTTTTCATAGACTTGCTAATCTGTTTCCTTAATTCCTGGCAATGATTAGTTAGCAAAGCCAATTCCCCATTCAGAACAATTTTTGAGAGGCCTCCTATGTCTTGCTGTCAGGAACAGACTTAATCTTACCGGGGAGGCATTGCAGAGTTTTAAGAGGGGAGTAAGACAATACAATTTATATTTTAGAAAGCTCAGCCTGGCTTCTGAGTGGAGATGGGAAGGAGGAAGGAGATTGAAGGCAGAAAATGAGTTGGGAGCCATTGCAGTAGTTCTGGTTAAAGGCAATCACTGAGTGTGTGATCTGTTAGAAGAGCTTCTAACATCTTGACAGTTGTATCTGCATTACTTTATCTTCAGAGCACCTAAGGGCAGTTTCCTTTGTGGTGACAACTGCTTTACTTGAGTTTATTGAGAAAGCACTTGAGAAAAGGCACACCATTTTGTCTTGCTCAGATAGGCATTTCTCCATCTTGGCATAGTGGTGATGTCCCCAGGGTAATGGGACTTAAAAACTGCAGCTTCCTCCTCCTGTGTATGAAGAGAGGACACAGATGTCTCCAAGGAAGACCTGTGCAGGGGACCTTGGAGAACGTCCAGAATTTTCAACGTTTTTGGAATGTTGGAATAGGACAATGCCATTGCAAAGCCCAAATGGCATTATGAAAGTATTCACAGTGCTTCTACAAGACATTGAAAATGATTTCCACCTCATTCCGTCCCTGCCCACTCCCTAGCCTGCTGCAATGATGGCCCCTTTGAGATTCTTGGGTAACTTGAAATGCACACAGCAGAGATTCTGCAGTAGTACTTAAGAGCTTTATTTGACCACTGATTTTGTGAATCCAGCTTCTTTGTCTCCTCCTAACTCTGTATTTCTCTGAGGGAACTACCTCAGCTTCTCCCTCAAGAGACATCAGTTGTTTAGGGTTATGGGGTAGAAATGGCTGTAGGAAGAATGTTATCAGGTGACAGGCTACATTGGCTTGTTACTATAATCGTTACCCTTTTCTGTACATCTTTAAGTCTGTTTTGGTCAGTGGCTTTATCACACCTTTTGACACACTGCATAGATCATGATACTTCACAACACAATTCAAAATAATTTAATAATAGCGGTGTGTGTGGGTATGTGTGTGTGTGTGTGTGTGTGTTTCATTCATCAACATTCCTAACTTGACCCTTTTTAGAGAGGGTTATAACCAATCCAAAGAAAATGTGCAGACCTTAAGAGAGGTTAGTGTTGTTTTCGATAACAAATGGAATAAAAGGAAGTTCTTACACCACTGTCTGCCAATTCAGTCATCTTCAGATCTCACCTAATGCCCGGATTCTTAGGCTTCCTTCTAAATGTTTTCATACGTTAATCTACTTAGTTATTTCAGGTATTTTAAAATTGTATTCATTCTTTGGTAGGTAAAACTTGTTCATGGTACAAAATTCAAAAGGAGTAAATAGGGAAAGTAGTTTCCTTCAGACATCTCCCAGTCATGATTGGAGTTAGTTACCAGTTTCATGAACTTCTTTCCAAAGATATTCCATGCATATTCAAGCTTATACGTTTATAGAGAAACTTTTTTTTTGTCTGTTTTGGACACTTGTGTTTTTTTCTGTATTGTAACCTATGGTGATTAGAAGACCCGTTCCAAGATGATGATTAAAAGGGCCTCCAAACTTGAGGGTAACTTTTCATGCAAGAGACATACCATATTTCGCTGAACCCAAGGTACTGTCAATAAGAGGCCCCAGCAAGACAGAAAACTATGCAGCCAATTAAACTATGATACTCCCTCAGTTGTAGAATGTATCCTGATTTCAGAGAGATCAAAATGTGAAAAAGTGCTTTCAGCATCAGCAAAATGTGGTACTTCATGCTCTCATTATTCAGTGCCATTCACACACTGTCATCATTATGGATTTCATCAATAAAAATGATGACTCTCATAATTTACATTATGCCTATTTAATTCTGGAGAGAAAAGTGTCTGTGAATACAGAGCCTTGTGCTATTCTTGGCCAAAAAATTTCTATCGTGTTCCAATCTGGGCTGACTTTCCTCAAGGTCTAGTGCATTTTTGTCACCCTGGATTCCCTTTGCCTTCAGGTTGGGGGTCCTCTACCTTTTTTTTTTTTTTTAAACTGTGCTGCATCTCTTATGTGTTGGGTTCCATGTATGCCCTTTGTTGATTTATACTCTTGTTATGGTGGAACACATCCTCAAGTAGATTCTTGAGAAAGTTAGATGGAAAGTTAATTTTTTGAGATTTTGCGTTTCTGAAAAGTCTTTATTCTACTCTCCTATCTGATTGGTGATTTGGCTAAGTATAGAATTCTAGGTTGAGAATCATTTTTGTTAAGATTTTAAAAGATTACTTCTAGTGTTCAGTGTTCCTATTGAGGCCGTTTTGATTCCTGGTTCTTTGGTTGTAAAACCTTATTTTCCTCTCCAGAAGATTCTGGAATCTTATCTTTGAAATCCTGTTCTGAATTTTTATAGGGATGTATGCTGGGTTAGGTCTATTTTTGGTCATTGTGACCTCTTTGAATCTGGAAACATATACTGTTTGTTGTGTGAATTTTCTAGAATTATTTTATTGTGTTCCTCCCTTTTTAGTTTTTCTGTTCTCATTTTCTTGAACTTCTGTTATTCAGATGTTGGATTTCTTGGTCCTCTAAATTTCTTTTATTTCCTCTCCTATATTCCTTCTGATTGTGTTATTATTTTATGTTTCAGAAGAGTTCCTCAACTTAATCTTCTAACGCTTATGCTTTTGCTCTGGTGTTTTGAGTTTTCAAGAACTTAATTTTTTGGTTCTGTGCATATTCCTTTTTTTTTAATTCTGTTCTTATTTTGCATATCAATTATCTTCTCTTGTCTTGGAGGATACTTATTTAATAGCTTTATTGAGGTATAATCGATGTACAATAATTTGTACATATTTAAAGTGTAATATTTAATAAGTTTTGACATATTACCTCTGTCAGTCTAATAAACATTCTATCATTTCCAGATATTTTCTCTTGCCTCCTTGTAATCTATCTACTCTTTCTACTGCTTCCCACCTCATTCCACTGATCTGTTTTCTGCCAGTGCAGATTAGTTTGCATTTTCACAATTTTATATAAATGTAATCATACAATGTGTACTTCCTTTTGTCTGGCTCATCCATGTTCCTGTATGTATCAGTAATTCATTCTTTTTTACTTCTAGGTAATAGCTCATTGCATAGATACACCACAGTGTATTTATCCCTCACTTATTGCTGGGTATGTGCCTTGTTTTCACTTTTTAGTGATTACAAATAAAGCTGCAATGAACATTCATGCACAAGTCTTTGTAAGGATGTATGTTTGTATTTCTTTTGCGTAAATGTGTAAGTGTGGGATGGGGGTATCATGTAGTAGATGCATGTTTAAGTTTTTGAGAAACTGCCAAACTGTTTTCCAAAGTGGTTGTACCATTCTACATTCCTACTAGCAACAGATGAGAGTTCCAGTTTCCCCACATTTAACACTTAGTTTGGTAAGTATTATTAATTTTGTCTATTTTTATAGGTGTATAGTGGTAACTAATTGTGGTTTTAATTTGCACTTCTTTAATGTCTACTGATGTTCAGAACTTTTTATGTGCTTATTTGCCATCTGTATACCTCTTTGGTGGAATATTTGCTCAAATCTTTTGCTCATTTAAAAAACGGAGTTGTTTTCTTACAGAGTTTCATGAGCTGTTTACTCTGGATGCAAGTCTTTATCAGATACATATTTTTTTTCCTCAAGTCAGTGACTTGTACTTTTTTTAATGGCTTTTTTAAAAAGTAAAATGACAGAAGTTTTAACTTTGATCAAGTCCTCTTTATCAGTATTTTTTTTTTCCTTTATGGATGATACTTTTGGTGTCCTAGCTAAGAAACCTTCACCTGAGCCAAGGTCCCAAGGATTTTCTTCTAGAAGTCTTAGAATTTTAGGTTTTTTGTTTAAATCTATGATCCATTTTGAGTTAATTTCTGAATATGGTGTGAGGACTGAACTGGAGTTTATTGTTGTTTCATATGGATATCCAGTTGTTCCATTACCATTTGTTGAGAGGACTGTTCTTTCTGGGCTTACCTGCTCTTGCTTCTTTGTCAAAATCAGTTGTCAATATATGTGCGGGTCTAATTCTGGACTCTTTATTTCATTGGTCTATTTGTTTATTTCTACACAAGTATCACACTGTTTTGATTACCTTAAAATAGTCTTGAAATCAGGTTTTGTTGTTGTTGTTTTAGATTCCTTTCATTTCTATACAAGTTTTAGAATCAGCTTATCAATTCTTACAAAAAAACTTGCTGGAATTTTGATTGGAATTGTGTTAATTCTACAGACTAGTTTGGAGAATTGAAGTCATAAAAATATTCTTGTGACCTGGGAACATGATCTTATTTATATAAGTCTTAAAATTTTTTCTCAAAAATTTTTTGTAGTTTTCAATGTATACGTCTTGCATATTTTTTATCAGATTGAACCTTATTTCATGTTTTGATTAATTTTTTAAAAATTTCAATTTCTGATTATTGCTATCATATAGAAATATTATTGATTTTTATATACTAACTTTCTGTCACGCAGCCCTACTAAACCTACATATTACTTCTGGTAGCTTTTTTAAAGGACTTGACCCAGTTACCTCCATAGACAAACATATCTTCTGAGAATAAAATCAATTTTGCTTCTAGTTTCCAACCTGGATGCCATTTATTTCTTTTTCTTGCCTGATTGCCCTGGATAGAACCTCAGTAAATACTGAATAGAAGTGATAAGAAAGACATCCTTGTGTCATTCCTGATTTATCTTTCACCATTAAATGTGAGTGATGCTGGCACAGGTTTTTTGGAGTTGCATTTCATCAAGTTGAGGAAATTCCCTTCAGTTACTAGTTTGCTCAAATTAAAAAAAATCAAGAATGGATGTTGGGACTTCATCAGTTTTTTTGTATCTGTTGAGTTGGTTATATGATTTTCCTTCTTTATTTTGTTACTATGGCAGATTACACTGATTTTTTTGAATGTTAAACCAACCTTGCATTCTGGAGATAAATGCCGCTTGGTCAGGATGTACATTCAGGATGTACATTCCCTTTTTTAATATTGTTCAACTTGATTATATTTGTTAAACTTATATTGTTTGTAGAACTTTTGCATTTATTTGTATGATAGACATTTGTAGTTAGTATTCTTACAATATCTTGGGTTTTTGATGGCAATACGATATTGCTATCATAGAATGAATTGGGAAATATTATTATATTCTCTTATGTTTTCTAGAAGAGTTTGTGTAGATTTTTTTTTTGTAAATGGTATCATTCACCAGTGATATTTTTCTTGTGGAAAGATTTTTAAAATACAGATTCAATTTCTTTAATAAATTAGGGCTGTTCAGGTTATCTATTTAGGCTCTTGAGTGAGCCCTGTCTTTGTGTCACTCTAGAAATTTATTCATTTCATATAAGTTGTCAAATTTATTGGCCAATAGCATAATTTCCCCTCATTCTTCTTTTAATATTTTGAAAATTTGCAGTAATGTTACTTCCCTTGTTCCCGATACTAATGGGCATCTGTCTTATTTTTCCCCTGTTGATTTTTCTCATTGAAGTAGCTTTTGGTTTCATTGATTTTTAAAATCATGTAATGTTTTCCATGTTATTAATTTGTCTTCTGATCCTCATTATTTCTTTTCTTCTGCCTCTTTGGGTTTATTTTTTTCCTTAAAAAAAAGTTTCTTAAGGTAGAATCTGAGGTAATTGATTTGAGACCTTACTTCTTTACTAATATAGGCTTTACCAACATCCCACCAATTTAATACATAGTGTTTTCATTTTACTTTTGCTTAAAATACTTGCTAATTTCCTTCTGAAGTATATTGCTTTATTTCCAAATATTTAGGGATTTTCCAGAGATCTTCTGTCATAAATTTCTAATTTAATTGTATTTTGGTCTAAGAAATACTTTATATGACATCAGTCCTCTTAACTGTATTGAGACTTATTCTGTGGTTTAGACCAGGGGTCCCCAACCCTGGGCTGTGGACTGGTACTGGTCTGTGGCCTGTTAGGACCTGGGCCTCACAGCAGGAGGTGCATGGCAGGCACATGATCATTACCACCTGAGCTCTGCCTCCTGGCAGATCCGAGGCAGCTTTAGACTCTCCTAGGATTGCAAACCCTATTGTGAACTGCACATACAAGGGATCTAGATTGTGTGCTCAGTATGAGAATCTAACTAATGCCTGATGATCTGAGGTGAAACAGTTTCATCCTGAAGCCTCCTCACAACCACCCCACCTCCCACTGGCCCCAGTCTGTGGAAGAATTGTCTTCCATGAAACTGGTCCCTGATGCCAAAAAAAATGCTGGGGGTCAGTAGTCTAGGCTATGGGCGATATTAACAAATATTATGTATGGACTTTAAAAAGTCCGTTCTGCTCTACTTGTGTAGAGTACACTGTAAGTGTCAGCTAGGTCAGTTTGATTAACAGTAGTGTTCAGATTTTTCTATATCTTGATTTTTTCATATATACTTATTTATCTGGGTACATGTTCCATTATTTTTTTAGAAAATTATATTTAAGCCTTTTATAATAATTGTGGATCCATCTCCTACTTCTATCAGTTTTTGCTTTTTGTATTCCGAAGCTCTATTATTAGGTGCATAAACGTTAAATTTATGTCCTCTTGATGCATTGGGCTTTTTATTATTATAAATGACCTTTTAGAAGTTATTTTTGTGAGATGGCAGATTCTTGGTTAAGAGTTTTTCTTTTAGCACATTGAATATGTTGCTCTACTGCCTTCTGGCCTCCACCGTTTCTGTTGACAAGTCAGCTATTAATATTCTTGTAATTCCCCTGTATGTGATGAGTTGTTTTCTCTGCTGCTTAAAAGATTTTCCATTTATCTTTGGCTTTCAACATTTGACTATGATGTATCTGGTTGTGGACATCTTTGGATTTGTTTCACTTGGAGTTTATTGAGATTTTTGAATGCATAAATTAGTGTTTCTTGTCAAAGATGTATTCAGCTGTTATTTATTTTAATATTTACTATTTCCTTTTTTTCCTCTCTTCTCCTTTTTGTGCTTCCGTTATGCAATATTGATGTGCTTAATAGTGTCCCACATTTCTCTAAGGCTCAGTTCATTAAAAATTGTTTTTTTTTCTTCTCAGTTCTTCAGATGTATGTAATCTTTACTGACTTACCTTCAAGTTCATTGATTCTTTCTTCTACCAACTCAAATCAGTTGAATCTATTGTTAAGCCCTGATAGGATTTTTTTCATTTTGGTGATTGTACTTTTCAACTCCTAGATATCCATTTGTTGTTTAAATTTCCCTCTCTTTATTGATATTTTCTGTTTGATTTATCATACTCATCATACTTTCCTTTAATTCTTTAAACAGTTTTCCTTAAGTTCTTTGAACACACCGATAGCAGCTGTTTTGAAGTCTTTACTAAGTTCAACATCTGGGTTCCCTCAAAGACAATTTATATTGCTTGCTTTTCACCCCTGTGTATGTATCATACCTTCATTTTCTTCTCACGTGTCTGAATTTTTGGTTGAAAACTGGGCATTTTGGATAATATATTGTAGCAAGCCTGGATACTGATTTGCTCCCTAACCCTCGCCAGAGATTGTTGTTGTTTTTGTTTGGTCATTTATGTATTTGTTTAATGACTAGGTTGAATGAATTCAGTAGTCTTACTTTCCTTGCAGTGTGCAGTTTCTGATGTACCTGCTCAGCATTTTCCCCTTGTTGTTATCCTTCAATCTGGTTTCGTAGGGATTCCCTCTGTGTCAGCATGAGCCACTTATTGGTCAAATTTTGTGCTTATGCCACTTTATCAAGTGAGATTTTCATGCTTAATCATTAGATTTTTGTTTGTCTTGGAGACTAGGGTCATTGTGGTTTATTGTTCAGTCAGTTGATGAGAAATTGTTCTCCAACCCATTGAACTGATAGGGTCTCCGCTCTTTGCTGATGGATTCCGGTTGGGGAATACTTTCAGGTTTGCTCTACGTCTGGCTCTGAGCAATCCTGATTGTGTCCAACCTAATGCATATGCTCAGGCTTCTGGCTTCTTGGGGATAAGAATGATCCTAGGAGAGCCTTCCTTGATGGTCTCTTTTTTTGTTCTCTCTGTTAGGCTTATGACTCCACTTCATATGTTCACTTGTTTCATGGAGCTACCAGTTCTCTCTTAACTGGTTAGCCACCAACACCTCCTTTGTTTTCAGCAGTGTCCTTGAGTATGATCTTATCTGTGTCCTGTTCTAAATAAACTTGATTTCCTAAGGCATAGCTCTAGGCTTGCCAGTTTTTATGGCCTCTTTCCCTTTGGGCAGAACTTCTACACCACTGTACTGAGGCTGGGGTTGGGAATAGAAGCTCACAATACCAGAAGTAGCACTTCTGCTCTAGGCATGTGCACTGGGGAAAGGATAGTAGTACTCTAGTGTTCTCAGCTTGCCCCCAGTGCATGTAACCTCCACTCTGTAAGCATTTTGGGTTGGGGGGTGATTGAAGCCCCAGTATTCTGTTCCCCTATCAAGCTTACAGTAGAGCCTTTGTCCTACAAATGGAAGCTGGGCTGGGGAAAGGAATCTCTAGTCTCTCACCTGTGCCCATGCATCTATAACATGGAGCTGCAGAGGGAGAGGATGAGGGACTCTGTTGGTTTTGCTCCCCTCCTGTAGTGGAACTAGAGCCCTAAACTGGGAGCTAGGGGAAGAGGTAATTCTTTTGTCTTGACTATACTGCCTGTCGTAGTGATTCTTGCTGTTGCTACTGAGATGCAGATTCATAGTAGGTATTGTTTAGTAGATAGATATTGTAGATATTATTTAGTAGTTTTTTTTTAGTAGTAGATATGGTTTTTTTTTAAGTGGTAGGTATTAGTATATATATATATATATATATATATATATAATTTTTTTTCTTTTTGAGATGATCTTCCTCTGTTGCCCAGGCTGGAAAGCAGTGGCACAATCATGGCTCACTGCACCCTCCACCTCCTGGACTCGACCAATCCTCCAACCTCAGCCTCCTGGGTGGTTGGAACTATAGGCAATGACATCATGCCCAGCTAATTTTTAAATTTTTTATAGAGACACCATCTATTTATGTGCCCAGGTTGGTCTCAAACTCCTGGGCTCAAGTGATCCTCCTGCCTCAGCCTCTCAAAGCATTAAGATTATAGGCATAAGCCCATGGGCCACCATGCTTGGCTGTTTTTTGTTTTTTGGTTTTTTTGTTGTTGTTGTTGCTATTGATACTTCCTTACTTTCTGGCACTGCAGGACACTACAGGCTCATTTTATATATTCCATGTTTCAACCCTAGAGTCAAACAGTTTTGTAAGAAACCCTTGCTCCTTTTATTGGAGAATGATATTAGAACCAAGATCTGAATGCTATGTATTATTAATCTTTTTCTTTGTGTTTAGGCTAACAAATAGTTGCATCTTAATGGGGAAAGATGCCTTAGCTGGTCTTTTGTTCAGTAAAGACATATTGAATGTCAAACTTTGTACCTGAGAATTTTCAGTTACTTAAAACTTGCTTTACATAGAACTTTAGTTTTAAAATACATAGCAATTAGAAATTCCTTCATAATTCAATCTTATTTTAGTAAAATGTTATAGTAAATTGGAGTTGGACTATACAGTTATTGTTTGTTGTGCTAAAATCAGTCTCTGTTTTATGAAGTCTTTCATTTTGTTGCTGGTTTTAAAAACAAATGCTTCTTATCGGGAGAAAACCTATGGATGAATGTTGATTTGAGTTACAAAATGTTCTTCAAATCCCTTTGCAACATATATGTGGAAAATTTCAGACATACACAAAAACAGAAAGAATCTTATGCTGAACTCCCATGAACCCATCATCCCACTTCAACCATTTGAACTCATGAGCAGTCTTACTTCATCATACCTGACATTATTTTCTGGATTAGCAAATTATTTTTGAACTTAAAATAGATATCACTGCTTTTTTGTGACTCAGACATACATAATGAAGGAAGCTTAAATAAGTTCTAAGGAACAATTAACAGTTGGCCTTTTTAACAGCAGGTGAGTGACTAATTGTCACCCCACTTCAGAAGATGAAAGCTTCATGCCCCAATGTCTTAGAAGCTGTGGGTTGATTGGCACCAAGAGTGTTTTTAACAAATGATAATTTGAAAAAATGGGGATTCCCTCATCTGGGTCGTAGGATTCGGATTCTACTCTTCTTGAATAGTGGGGAGCATGCTTGTTACTGAAGCACGTTGCTCACACTGCGGTTGGCTGGCTTTCAGGAGCAAAATATGCCAAGTGGATGTTCCATTCATTCTGGGTTAGGATTCCTCAGGTCAGTTGAACAGACTTTCCTGTGGACTGCTGGAACTTCTGCATTTATCTTAGGCCACAGCAGCTGAGAACCTTAATGGCATAGTTCTTGGATATGAAAGTAAGAATTTGCAATGTGTGGACTGAGATTCATACACCATAGGATGAGATTTGTAGACTCAGTTATTCAGTGAATGTTTCCTGAGCGCTTACTGTGGGCCAGGTGCTATGCTGGGGACATTGCAGTGAACAGGACAGACATAGAGCCAGCTACGTGGGACTTGCCATCCAAGGGTAGAAGCAGATCGTCACCATGAATCCCACAGATCGCTAATTACTGTTGTGGTAAGTGTTGTAAAGGAATAGAAATGAATGCTCAAATATAAGGGTCTCCAATTTTACCTAAGGTGTCAGGGATGTCAGGGAAGGTGCTCCAAGGAAGTGACATTAAACTAGGACTGAAGGATTGATAGATGTTGGTGAGGCAAAGAGTGTGTGTTTGTGTGTGTGTGTGTGTGTGTGTGTGTGTGTGTGTGTTGTGCAGGTATATGGGAATTGGGAATGTTCCAGTGAAAGGGACCAGTGCCCCGCAAGGCTCTATAGTGGGAAAGAACTTAACATGTCCTCAGACCAATAGAAGGTGGCTCAACTGAAGTGCAGTCCAGGAGTGGGACGGGCAGGTAACATGTAGATCATGCTTAACTCTGTGGGCTGTGCTCAGAAGCCTGGATTTCATTCTTAGCTCAGTGGGAAACTATCAAAGTGTTTGAGGATAGAGCCTTACAGAGTTGACTTTACAGTTTAAAAGATTCCCCTGGCCATGCTATGAAGAGCACATTGGCCATGGGTCAAGACTTTAGACAAGAAGACCATGTGGGAAGCTGCCACAAAGGTCTGGATGGGAGGTTTGGTGACTTGGTGTTGCAGAGAAGTGAATGGATTTGAGATGTAATTCACAGAGTGGTAGTGTCATGGCTTTCAGACTTTGTCTTGACTGTGAGCCATGGAAAGAAATCTATGTTGTATCATGGGCCTAGTACATAAATGCATGTGTGTGTATGTATGTGAAACAAAGCTTTCAGAAAACAATACTACAGACCAGGTGCACTGGTATAGTTCATGCGAGGTCATGAAGTGCCACATGTGTGTCGTGTGTGTTATGCGCTTGAGGTGGGTGGAGAGGGTTATGGGACTTCATGAGCCATGACAAAGAGTTGGGATTTTCGTGCTGCAGGGAGTAGAATAGCTCCAGAGTTTCGCAGATTAGTTCTTTAAGAGAGAGAACCTTAATGGCATAGAAGAAAGAGCCACCTGATAGCAATGCTGTGACAGACATAATTTCTCTAGGTCTCCTCCTGCTCCATTTCTTCCTCCTCCTCTTCCCATCTTCCTCTTCCTCTTTCTCTTCTTTCTTTTCTCTTTATCTTCCTCCTCTTTCTTTCTTTTCTGTCTCCTCTTTCTCATTCTTCTCCTTTCTCTTCTTCCTTCTCCTTGTCTTTTCCTCCTTCTCTTCCTCTTCCTTCTCTTTGTCTTCGCCGCCTTTCTCTTCCTGCTCCCCTCTTCTTTCTCTTCTTCCTTCTTCCTGTCTGTTTCTCTCCCTCCTTTCTCCTTTTCCATTCTTCCTCCTCCTCCACCCCCACCTCTCTTTGTCGTCTTCTCCTTCTCTCTTCCTCTTCCTCCTTTATCTCCTTCTCTGTTTCTTCTTCATCAGGAGTTGGCAGACTTTCTGCTAAGGCCAGAGAGCAAATATTTTCAGCTTTTTGGGCCATTTGGTCTCTGTCGCCACTACTCAGTTCTGCGGTTTTGAAAGTAGCCATAGAGAGTATGTAAAATGAATGGTACAGCTGTGTTATCAATAAAACCTTCTTTACTGAAACAGCTGGTCAGCTGGATGCAGCTTGTAGGCTATGGCTTGTGACCTCATCCTAAGGAACAGGGGGACCATCTTGTGGGGATCAGTATCTCATTGAGATAAGACCAGTGTGCTGGGGCATGGGGTCTGTCTCACCTGAGCTGCGGTGGCTCTTGGGTGAGGCTGACACTTGGAGAGTTTGCATTTTGGGAGCTTGGAGTTCAGAAGCTAGAATTAGGGTTCTTAGAAACATCCCATCTCCCAGCCTCAGATTCAGCTACAGACAGAAAGCAAACTGTAAATTGAATGTTCATCTCAGCTCCTCAGTGCTGTGAAGCCATAGCTGGACTTGATGCCAAACTAGAGATCACTTCATACAACCCTTCTGGGTGCAGCTCCAGGTGGAGGAGCCACGCATAGGTGAATGCAGCCTTTGTGTTGGGAGGAAAACTCCTGAGAGGAGATGTCTTGAGATGGCTTCTTGGGGATGCTTTTCCTCTCTCTGGAAATTCCTGGGCTAGACCACACACCTGAGTGCACTTGGAAGCAAATGACTAGCCCAGGCTGGTGCCTGCAGTGCTTACACAGTGCACAGGGACTGTAGAGGAGAGATAGAAAGTGTTCTGCCGAGCTTGGCAGTTCAGAGACTTTATGCTGCAGCAGAAAAGGGTCATGGCCCCACAGCCCCTCTGTGGCTTCTCCTTCTGCTTTGCTCACGGAAATCCTCCTTACCCTCTAAGGGCCAAGTCCCGAGTCGTCTCCTCTATAGGGACTAAATCCTCCAATCAAGAATAATATTCCCTCTTGTGAGCTCAACCTTTTGTATGTTGGAAGCTTAGGGCACCAAGTGTGCTCTTGAAGAGGGCGTTAGTCTGCCTCCAGACATGGATTGTAAAATCTAAGAATGCATGGACCATCCTTGAATTCCAGTTCCTAGCCCTGTACAAAGAAGGAAGTATGTTGGAGAGTCAGTGTGGTGTTTTGAAAAGGCCCTGGTGTTCAGATGTCTGCCAGTCTTCCTCTGTAACCCTGGCCAACTTTGACATTTTGAATCCTTAGTTTTCTTATCTGTAAAATGGGCCTAAGAAAACCAGGTGTAGGTATGTTCTGACAATTACAGATAACAATATACATGCAGCTTGTGTGCCCATTCCATTGTTGATGACTTTGCCATTGCTGGCTAGATAAGGTATCTATCTCATCAAGAGGAGCTGGGAAGTGTTTGGGAGATCAGAGTGTGTTCCCTCGGTAAATTCTCAGGACTGAGCACTGTGTTTTCTTCCAATGACTCTAAAAAACTATGGATTATAAGATGCCCTGTTATTTTAGGTAATCACCTAGTGAGCTTTCACATATCCTCAGTGCCCAGCCCTGCTCCAGACCAATAATATCAGTAATTTGGGGTGTGGACATTAGTTTTCTTCATTCACTTATTCATTCATTTTATCCATTTTCTTCTTTTTTTAAAATCAGCATTTAAAAACCTCTTTAGGTGATTCTGTTTTGCAGCCAAGATTGAACCACTGAACATTTAAAAGAAACACCTTGTCTGTTATATGACTCAGTGCTTCCTTATCACTGGGAATTGCTATTTTAATTTGTCTATAGAGCCCTTTCAAACATTCTCTCAGCTTCTGAGGGGTCCATAACGATTTCCTCCTCAAAGAAGGGTCTCTCCTTAGAATACTGTAACAGCTAACAGATACCAGAACTGAGTAGTGGCCAGGACCTCTTCCTTGCTGTGCCTGGGACACAGTCCCTGGATTTTTAGCCCAGCAAGTTCAGTGAGTTGGGGGAGAGGTGGACAGGGCAAAGGAGCTGCAGGTACCAGGACAAGGGTGGTGGTGGGGATCACAGGGGAGGGGACAGAGCAGCCATCTTCCATCTTCGCTGCGGTCGTTGCTCAGCTTCAGTCCTAGAGAAGCTGAAGGGTGGCCTCGCCAGGCCATTATTAGGCATGCTTGATTTCAATCCTGATTACAGAGATGATGAAATGGGAAACTGTGTGTCTTTTAGAATCAGTGGAACATGGTGGATCATGTGCTAGATGGTAAATCTGCTTAGAAGAAAGTGGTTGCCAGCAACTTGGCTTTGCAAAAGATGACTGGGCTCATGGGGACAAGGCAGAACAGACAGCTCAAGAGCAGTTTGAAGGGTCATGATCACCACTCTCCAAATAGTGACTAATTGAAGGACTTCCTCATATGACACCATTTTGCTGCCCAGACCTGCTCGTGCCTTGGAAAAGAAGCTTGTGAATCAGGGATGGTTGTGAATCCAGGCACCAGCTTGTGTTTGCTACCTGACTTCAGGCAGACCCTGTAATTTTTCTGAGCCTCAGTTTTCTTAGCTATCAAATGGGAATGAGTCACCACCTCAGGGGACTGTTGTGAGGATTAAATAAGTTACTGCAAGTAAAATATCTAATGTGTGAACACTGCAAACAACTAGCAGATGGCAGTGATTGGCTTCTTAGTGCCCTTATTCTGTCACTGGTTGTTCTCAGTAGCACTGGGATTCTTGTTTTGGCCAGGAACTGGGGGCATTGAGAAGGAAGCCCCTGACTGCCTGGGAGGAGCTGACATTTTCCTGGGGTCTTGGCAGAAATGTGTTTACTGCACTTAAGGTCTCTCCAGGCTGAGCTCATTATTTTCTCTCTGTAGCCACTTCCTTATAATGAAATGATGTGGGTTCTCTTTGGTTATTTTAGTCTATTCCCTTATTTAAGATAAGTTACCCCACTTGTGACTCTAAAGAAAGCCTTTCAGCAACCACACATGCTCAATTTCTGAAGCGGAAGGCTCTCAGCGTTTATTTTTAAACCAGAAACAAAATTACAAGTGGTAGCAGGATTCCCTGGCCAGCCCACTGAAATCTTCAATCACTAATGCTGCTGAATGATAGTAACAATGAGTGGCATTATCTGCTGCCGCCTACACTCATTTATACATAGGTCCAAGAGGAAAATGCACCCTGAATCCCAGGAAGAAATGCCAGGGACATGTTTTCCCAGCAGCAACATCTGTTTCAGAAGCCACTTTGAAAGGATTGATGGGGGCAGATACTCCTGAGCAAACTACCCTCAACTCTTAAAGCGTTGTCAGCAGAGAACAGTGTTCCTGGCTCTTGTAGAAGAGCATACCCTCATCTCTAGAGTACTTCCTGTTGGGGTCAAAGGACACTCGTGACCAGGTTTGTCGGAGGCATTTGTGAGCATAGGTTGCTTTTGCACTGCCTGGTCATTGGACACTACTTGGACCACGTGGTGACCGTTCACATTGATGGCAGGAATTGGCATCAGATCTGCATGACAAAACCCAGTGCTGAGTTTTTGTCTCTTTGCTTCCTTGATGTTAGGGAGTTTAGAGTGCCCATGACTGTTGGTGCTTTCTGGGATCCATCGTGGAATCCAGGCACGTCCACAAAGAGGGGAGTCGTGAGAGGAACTGGGAGAAGGGCGCTCTGAGTGAGCGTTCCCCTCCTGGATCTGCATGGATACTGTGCAGTTTCAGGGCCCGAGAGATGGCTGAAATCCTTACGTTACCACTTTCATTCTTTACTTGCTTGTTTCTGCCTAAATTTTGTTTTATTGAGCCCTAATGGCCAGTGGCTTTACAGTGTCACGGCATGGGAGAGGAGACACGGTTGGGCAATGACCCAGCCACAGGGAACATCAGTGATGCATTTGAATCCCTTTCTGGATGATCAGGGTTTGGGTACAGTGATGCCAGGGCACAGCCAGGGCGGGACAGCATATAACCAAGGCAGGTCCCAGCAGTCTCCGGTACCTGCTTGGGCTGATTCTGTTGTCATCATCCCTGCACAGATAGACACAGGCTGTGAACAAGGTGCTTCCTGTCCTCATGACTACATAGCATGAAGCTCAGTGGCAACAGCCTCCTTGTTTCCTGCCACTGTGTCTGGGTTCACAGGAGAGAGGCCAGGCATTAGGGGTTCAGAACTGCGGTCCTGAGTGGCCTTGTCGTCTCCCCCAGGCAGCTTGAGATACAGATACTTGTTTGCCTTAATTTTGAGTTGTTGGCTAGTCCGTATGTTGTAGAAGCCGAAACTGCCTGCAGAGCTGAAAATCACCCAGTGATTCTAAAAATGTAGTGCACACAGATGACGAGGGGTCTTGTTAAAATGAAGCCCTGTCCCTCCATGATGATGCAGAAAATGAAAATGATGAGGATCATGATGATTCTGGCTTGTGTCAAGCCTCTACCCTGTGCTGAGTGCAGTTACTTAATACAGCAACTTGTGAGCCGTTCATGTTCCTAATCCTGTTTACAAACGGGGAAACGGAGGCACTGAGCACTTAGAGGACTCCCTCAAGACCCACACAGATTCCTGCTCCTAGCCTTTTCAGCACATACTGGGCAGGGCCTGGGAATCTTCAGTTTTACAGGTGCCTTTGGGGATCCTCTGACTCTGGTTTCAGAAACATTGCCTTTGCATCCACGGGGTTCAGGGACTGTGTCAGTCTTGCTCAGTACTCTCTAGGGCTTAGCGTTGGTCAGGCACATAACAGGTGTTCAATACTTGCTGAAGGAATGAGTGTTGCTCTCTTCCAAGGAGTCCCTTGGTAATCTCAGGAGCTGCTGCCCAATTCTCTGGGAGCATTAAGTCATCAGGTCCAGAATTCATGCCCTAGTTCTGACAACTTTGGATGTACTGCCAAAAACAATTCTATCTGGCTTCCTGGTTCTGTTCCCTGGATCCCTGTATTGTTCCCTTGCCTCCTGAGTGGCCTCCCTGCAGCTCTAGACCCCAGGCCCTCCCCTGCTCTGGTCAGTACCTCTTCTAGGGACTGGGATTATGTCTCCAACAAAGGTGTGGCTGCTGGGCAGAATTTCCAGATGCTGTCCTCTGGCCTATTGTTCTGTGTTCTCCATCCCGTGATCCATGTGTCTGTTGGGACACCACCTACCATCTGCTGCTGTAGCCTTGGGTGTCAGGTTACACTTGCCAGACAAGAATGTCTCCTTCAGCTGCATTCTTTTCCCTTAGTGGCCAGTTCTAGCTCCTGAGCCCGGCTGCCATCCAGCCTGCCTTGTCATGGAGAGGTAAGTCATCTCGGTTTTAATATGACCAGGTGATGCAGCTCTTGGGCATCAGAGTGGGTGGGCTTGGGTTCAACTTCTGGCCCTTAGGGTGAGCACTTTAATCCCCACAGCCTCAGTTTCCACACCTGTGAATCAGGTATGATGGTCCTAGCCTCTCCTTGAGTGGACTGATGTGAGGATTACATGGGATTGTGCACATAGGTGCTTAGTTGTCATGGCAGCCATGACACTAAGATAATAGCTCAGTTTTAACTGCTGTGTGACAGTTTGCCATCCATCTTTAAACAAGTCATGAATTTTAAGATGATTTTGACAATGAAGATTTTACATTAGTATTTTAAATTAGCCCTTCAATTTTGTGCTAAGATAAAACAAAGGTCACTTCTTACTCCCTGTGCAGCCTGGTATGGCAGAAAGAGCATGGGCTTGGGAGACAGTCTTGGGTTTTGTTCTTAGTTTGGTCATGTGGCCTTAGGACTCTAATTTAACCTTTCTGAACCTCAGTTGCAACATCTGTAAAATGGAGATATTAACCCCTCATGGGTTTGTCAGGATGATTTAGTAACTGCTTGAGAAAGCACCCAGCATGAGACAGACGGCAGATGCATATTGCATGTGCCTCACAGCATCCTTGACCTTGCAAATGGAGAAACTTATTAGAAACAGACCTGCCTGCTCAATATGCCCTGCTTTTGCTTCCACAAACCACGTGGGACAATGTTGTAGGAACTTTGTCACTTTTTGCATGCCAGGGAATTTCTAGCATTTGATGGAGAGTCCTCCTGGCTTCAGTATTTGCTTTGCACACATGCAATTAATTAATCATTTATTTTAATTATTTATTTATTGTCTCCCTTTTACATATCCTGGCAAACTTCCCAAGGACAGGGGCCTTGTCTGTCCACTTCACTGCTCCATGTCCCTAGAAGATCTCATGAATACTTGTTACCGCCCAGATAGTGGAGGAGACTGGAGAAGGTGTCTGGTTCAGTCTCCAGTTTGCCACAGGAGTTTTCTCTTCACGGTTCCTAAAGACGTAAAGCAGCCTTCTTTACCCTAGTGGAGTCTTGGGAACAGCACTGGGGGCTCTCAGTTGCCCCAGCTCTGAGCTGGGTCACCTCCGTCTCCGTCAGCCTTCTCCGGTGGCAGTGGCTGTGCTCAGTGTGTTGTCTTTGAAGTTTCTTCCTCCACTGTCACCAGGATATCCAGCCTCCTCTAGTCTCATTGCTGTCTTTTTGTAAGAATAATAATGATGTAGGAAAGAGAACTGGTGATATTTAAAGTTATTATAGAGGATATACAAGGCAGTCTAGGACTCTTGGTAGCTCCTGAACATGAAGCTGCTGGGCCCAAGGTTGAATGGTGAGAATGGCTAGTCAACCACACTTTGTCAGCAGGGCTGTCTCTCTCCATCCATCCGTCTACCTGTCCATGCATCCATCTATCTAATCCATCCATTTATCCATCCATCCATCCATCTGTCAACCCAATCATTTACCCATCCATTTATCCATTTAATCATCTATCCATCCCTCCATCCCTCCATCCATCCATCCCTTGAATCATCCATTCATCTAATCATCTCTCTACTCATCCATCCATCCATCCATCCATCATCTATCCATTCATCTGTCCTGTCCATCTATCAGTCATCCATCTATCCATGCAATCATGCATCCATCATCCATACATACCTACTTATATCATCTATCCATTCATCCATCTATACAGCCATTCATTCAATCACCCATTGATTATCATCCATCTGGTCATCTATTCATCCAGTCATCCATCTATTATCTATCCATCCATCAGTATATTCATTCATTCACCATCCATCCATCCATCCATCCATTTATCCACCCCCCACCCACCCATCTACTTATTTATCTACCCATTAATCCAGTATTTCAGGAGCTGTGGTAAGTCTTGGCATATAGTGTGAGCAAAACCAGACATGTATCCTGCTCTTGTGATACACACTAATGAAGGAGTCCCACTAAAGAATGTATAATTATGATGCAATAAGTACTTTGAAGGAAAGAGCATTTAATGAGGGAATCTTAGTGTGGGGAGCCACAGAGGAGGCTTCTGTTTGATGAAGTGATATCTGAGCTAAGAATAAGGAGTAAACAGTCACTGAATTCCTTTTATGTACCAGGCCTTGTTACAGTTATTTTTACCTGATTTGCATGGGCTAACTTTTCATCCTTATAATGATCCCATGAAGCAGGAATGATTATCATCCCCATGAGGAACTGAGGCATAAAGAGGTTTAGACCTCTGCCCAAGGGCATAACCACAGGTCAGCCTCAGAGCTGGGTTTTGGGCTTAATAAATCTGGCTTAGAATCTACTTCTTCCATCTAGGGATGGGTAGGAGTTAGAGGAAGAGGGATGGGAAAGGAAAGGACTTTCCAGGCTGCAAGGGCCAGGCACTGAGGTAAGGTTTGGAGGCATGGGTGATTCCATAGAGTGGCTGCAGGGTAGAAAGTGAGGAGGAGATGGAAGGTGAAGGGGCAAGGGGTGCAGGTAGATGTCAAACTGTGCAGGGATTACAGACCATATTAAGGGGTTGAACAGTGGAGAGTTTTAAACAGGGAGAGAGAGTGGGGGACACAGTCAGATTTTTATTATTATTTTTTGTTTGTTTTTGTTTTTGTTTTTAGACAGAGTTTCGCTCTTGTTGCCCAGGCTGGAGTGCAATGGTGCGATCCCGGCTCACCGCAACCTCTGCCTCCTGGGTTCAGGCAATTCTCCTGTCTCAGCCTCCCGAGTAGCTGGGATTACAGGCATGTGCCACCATGCCCAGCTAATTTTTTGTATTTTTAGTAGAGACGGGGTTTCACCATGTTGACCAGGATGGTCTCGATCTCTTGACCTCGTGATCCACCTGCCTCAGCCTCCCAAAGTTGCTGTTTTCTGGAGGCAATGTGAGAGTGGAAGGAAGGGAGGCCAGAGTGGTGCAGGGATTTTCCTTTGGAGGCTGCTGTGAGAGCTGTTGTCCTACAGCAGTGGCAGTGCCACTGGAGAACCACAAATGTCTTGAAAGGGGATTCGGGAGGTAAAATTGCAAATCTTGGATATGGGAGGTAAGGGTGAGGGCCCTCTGGTTGTCAGAATGGCTGCTCCCCTGGGATGACTGGATTAGTTGGGGTACTGATGGTGGTTATGGCTTTCCACAACCCTCAGTCATTGTCCACTATGGTGGGATCATGACTCCGGGTCCCACAAAGATTCCTATATCCTCAGGCCAATCCCAAGGACACAGGACTAGAGTGTATGCTGTGGGGCCCACGTCAGAGCCAGACAGACACAGCATTTCCTCCTCATTGCTGCTCTGACCCACAGAGCCATAGTTAGACCCATGGCTTGGGTCCTAGTTCTGATTGTGTACCGTCATGCAGTTATGCTTACTTTGCTCTCGTTGCGGATTGCTCCTCCAGGTGAGTAAGGCACGTCCACTCATGTACGTGAGTTAATTACCCTGTCGGTGTCTGCTGATGTTTCTGTTTGGGGATTCTGTCTCTGATCCTGGGTGACTCCACGACTATGGGCATGGTTCTGAGCTCTGACTACATCCCACTTCGCGGGATGGATGGAAACACTGTATTGATGCTGCTCGGAGAAATCTGCTTGGCCATCAAAGGAGCTTTGTACATGCTCACCTTTCATTTGATCTCTAAAAATGGAGCTTTTGCTGAAACGCGTTGGTAGCTTATTTTTGGGCAATTTATCCTGTCACTGAGCAACCTTGGGAGCCTTGGAGTTAGTTGGATTGAGTGTAGAATGTGGAGATATTTCTTGTCAGGGTTTCAGGATGGCATTGATATAAGGTATGTGGGATTTTATGGGCCAGGACTGTTGGGGGAAGCAGAGAGAGTTAGGGTCAGGGATAGGGTCTCCTTGCTTACTGAGGTAACCAGAACTTGTGGCAAATTCAGGGAAGTCTTATATATTGCAGGAGACACAACAACAGATATATCAATGGTGGATAACCAGCCAGATGGGCAACAGTTTCCTGATCAATTTTTAAATTTCTATTTTTCCCTTTTTAGTTGGCATATAATAATTGTACATATTTATAGGATATAGAGTGATATTTCCATATGTGTGTACACTTGTATACCAGTCAAATCAGGGTAATTAGCATGTCCTTACCTCAAACATTTATCATTTCTTTGTGTTGGAAACTTTCAAAATCTTCTCTTGTAGCTATTTTTTCTTGATTTATTGGTGTTGGGTAGTAAGACCCTATAAAGTATCTGATGGTACAGGAAGAAAGGGCCCCCCACCCTGCAGTTTAGGGGATACCAGGATGGAAGCTTAGTGTCAAGGCTCAAGTAAGGGATGTGGGTTTTGGGACTGGGACAATGCTTCATTTCCAGTATTCCAATTTATGTTTGAATATATAAATATTCCAAACCACCTATAAATTAGTGATGTAAAAAAATGTTTAATGCTCACAGGTTTTGAGGGTCAGGAATTTAGACAGGGAATGTGGGAATGGCTTGTTTCTACTCCACAATGTTCAGCATCTCTGCTGGGAAGACCTGAAGGCTGGCTGCTGACTCGTCTGGAAGCACGTGCATTCTTGCATCTGCTCTTTGATGCTGGCACTTGGCTGGGACCTGAGCTGTGTTGTTAGCTGGGTTGCCTGCGTGTGGTCTCTCCATGAGGGCTTGCTTGGGCTTCTTCACAGTATGGCTCCTGAGTTCCAAGAATAGGCATCCCAGGAGAGCAGAGTGGAAATGAATGGCAGTTTTATGAGATAGCCATAGAAGTAACATAAGGGTTACTTCCCTATGGCCACAACAGTCTCAAAGGTCCAGCAGGTTCAAGTGGAGGGGAAGTAGATCCTGCCAGTTGATAGGAAGGCGAGAAAGGTCACTTTATTAGAAGACAGGAGATCTTAATGTGTTCATCGTGCAGTATACCCACACCTAGCCATAGGATGGTAGAGAAGATTGTGTCAAGGTCCTGGTCATCCCCAGACGACTGAGGAATCTTTGATTAGAGCTCATCAAAGGTTCAGAGGGACCTTTTGTGCTCTGGGATAAGCTTTAGTATCCCAGTGGAACACCCTGAATGGTAACCTGTGGCTGTGGTAACAATGTATCTGAAAGGCCAATTGATTTAATTAAAAATGCTATCAGTCTTCTGGATGTGTGTCTACAAATGGCATGTGACAATCTCATAGAGTCTCTTGAATGGTTGCAGACTTCTTCCCCCAGTGCACTGTTCTCACAGTTTTGAAAATTCATCCAGCTACACATTTCTCTCTGCATTTATCTTTCCAGCCACATAGCACTTAGTAAATGCCTACAGTATGGCAGACGTTGCATGGGGCATTATGAGCAGGAGGAGAGGTAGAAAAAGCCACAGCCTGCAGCGTATCATGGGCCATACCCTTAAAGAATGCACTCTCTAAAGGGATATTCTTGTATGAGTAAGCACGGCTGCTGAGGACCTGAGAACAACAGCTCAGGCAGGAGCAACCAAACACGAGCCACAACCTGGACCTGGAGTGCATTTGACTTTGGACATCTGTGTGACTCTCCTCCTTCCTCTTTTCCCTTCTGTTGGGCACTAGCAGGAAGTCCACATTTGCTCTCAAAGAGGCTGGTGCTCCTTTGGGCTAGGTTTTACTAAGATTGCAACATCCAGGGTATATAAAATTCAGAGCCAGTCATGCATCCTGCATCCATCAGAGGAAAGGAAGTAGATATGTCTGATGGCAAATGGGACGTGATCTTTTTGTTGACTGCGTTTTCTTCAAGCCTTTCATTTCCCATTCATCGCAGAGCTATGCACTATAGCTCAGGGCTGTGCTACCCATAGGCACCTTTTGGGAGCCACTGTGGTTTGGTTTTCCTTTCCAAGCACCCTGTAGAGACCTGCGGAGTCCTCCTTCCTTCTGCCTCCAGCACCCACCTTCTCCCATGCAGCGGAAGGAGACGCCGCTGCCCCATCTTGTTGTGGGGTTTGTGCTCGTTTTTGCCTCATTCATGTCTGAGAGTGTTCAGTTTCTTGCTGTGGTGAGGAGGAAACGAGGAGACGTGAGGCCCCGCCAACACGGAGAGCAGCCAGGGACCAGCTATGTCGTGACACTGATGAATGGACTAGGCGAGACTTGGAAGGGCACACAGAGGACAGACACCGGGCAGTGCTAATTTGCACTGGAGTCTTCATACATGGTCTCCAGGAGATCAAGTGGTTCTGTTTCAGGGACTTTTTGGATATTATTTTAAACCATACCCAAATTTAATTGCATTCAATTAAATCACAATGGGTAGTGGTTTGGGGAGATATATATATTTTTAAAATTTATTATTTTTTAAACATGAAGGGACAAATTTTAGAACTCACTCTCCTTCTTACCTTCCAGCCTCATCCCCCCCATACTTACAGCTTCGATGGTGTGAGTGGGTCAGGCGAGGTGGCCTTCTCCCCTGTTGGTGATAATGGATAGTTCAAGGTCCCGTTGAGGTCTCAATTCCGCAGTGGCATACTGAATGCGGTCAGCCAGGGCGCTATGCTTTGCTGGGGACGTCAGCCAAGGGCCCAGGATTGGGAGTACAGGTGGCAGCAGTGCCCCTTGAAATGCTAAGCTTCAGGTTTACTGAGTATTTATAAAGGCCCTCTTAGGGCCAGGTGTGTTGCTTTTTAAAACATTTAATGCTTAGAACAACCATTGAAGAGAGACTGTTATGCCTACGTTTCTGAAGAGGAAAGGGAGGCTCAGAGAGGTAGTGGAATTTGCTGTGGGTCACACAGCATGTAGCTAAGTTAAAAACCAAGGGCGGTCAGGATCCAGACCTTGAGCTCTCTCTCCCACCCTGAATCCTGCGAGCTCAGAGGAGGATAAAGCTTTTTCCTATGAGAAATGTCAACTCTTTTGTTAACCTCAAGTGTCGGTGAAAACGGGACTCTGTTAAGCGCTCAGAGCAGTCCCACCTTTGCCCCCTCTGAGGTGTGCACGCAGCCCTCCATGAGCTGTCAACCTCTGGTTCTCTGCCTGGGAGACTGGGCTGACTTGGACCTAAAGATATGCACTTTATATTGTTCACAGAATCTATTGGGCGGTTGATTTTGTTAACGTGAAAATGCCCCACTTCTAGTTGGCCATCTGCTTTGTCCAGAAAGTTGTCTTCCTGGTAACAGTCCTGCTTGAAACAAATCCTCCCACCTGGTTTTCACCCAGTAACACAGCCTGCGTGCGAGCACTGTCCAGTTTGCCAATTTGCCAGTCGCATAGCACGACCTTTACTTTCCATTGGTATGTTTTGTCCTGCATGTCTGTGAGTTGCAAAGGGACTATTGTTTCCATATTCACAGCAAGCAGCAGGGCTGCAAATTAGTTTTAGTGACAAACTGAAGATTACCAGCTGTAGTTCAGGATTCAGATTTGTACTGTTACAAAAATATGTATTCATGAAACCAAAATTTCAAATTACTTCCTTCACATCTCGAAATAAATACTGTGCTGGGTAGATGATATGCAGTGAAGAACTATTTCTGATTTTTAACAAAACTGAAAATTAGCATATTCAAAACACTTCTTGGTGACTTAGCTCTTAAAAAAATTTAAACAGTTTTGTGTGTGTGTGTGTCTGTGTGTGTGTGTTTGTATGTAAGCAGTATTATAACATTAAGGAATTTTTTCAAGATGTACAGTAGATCACCTTCAATCCTATCCTGACAATACAACTCAGCCTATTACTGTCCTTCCATTCTTTGTTTTTATACTGTGAACCTGTTTACACACGTTTTTATATTCTATTCACCGAACAACATGTTATACTCATTTACTGTTTGGTTACATAGTGTCTTCAATTAGAATTTTTTAAACATGAAGGGTCATCTACATCAGTGTCACAATGAACATTTTAGGGCACACATCTTATTTCTGTTTTCTTATGGAATTATGTCCGTAGAGTAAATTCTCTCCAATTACTTGGTTCAAAGATATGGACATAACTTGGTAAATATTGTCATACGACTGCTGGAAGGGCTGTACCAATTTATAGTACTGTGTATTTCCTTTAAAAATTAAATAAGCCACAGAAGAACATTTAGCAGTAAGTTCTGCTATAATGTGACCTGAGTATTCTTAACAATCAGCCTGTGGTCCGTAATCATGTAATAAAAACACAGAGTTTATGGAGAAAGGCGGATTGGGGTACAAAACTCAAAAACGTTGTCAGTGGCTCTGTGAGAAAAGGGATAACAGTACAGTTTTGCCCTTGCAAGATGGTTAAGAAATCCGTAATTACTACAATAAATGTGGCACTTTACCTTGAAAAAGACTGAAAGTTGGCTTGCAGAAGATATGAGAAGCGCTAGTAATTGTGGGATTGTGAAATAGGGTCGTCTGAAAGTTGTGGATACGTGTCATCCGGAACACACTCACTTGATGAATTAGGGCAGCTGGTGGGTGTTTAAGGCGCCCGTGTGTGTGTGTGTGTGTGTGTGTGTGTGTGTGTGTGTGTCTTGTGTATTCCTCCATGGCTTAGTTCAACTAGATGCAGGTTTCTGCATTCATCTGAGTGCTTCTCGTGGATGAAATTGTGCACAAGCAAACACAAAATTTGCATTGTGCTCAAATTATTCCCTAATATATAAATTGTGTTGGAACAAATTTGTATTTTCAAAACAGGAGAAGGCAGTCCTGCCCGTGCTTTTCTATTTGTATTTCTTCTTGTCTGACTGGCGCCTTACGCTTCTGTTCAATTTGCAAACAGGCGCTGTGTTGCCAGAAGAACATTTTTATTTTCGGAATGTAGATAGGTAATTGCCTCATGTTGCTTTATAATAAGCAATTTTTTATATCTTTCAATATTTTCTATGAGGATTGCAGCAACTTTATAATAAAGATTTCATCATTACCAGATTCCTGTCGGCTCTTTCTCCGTGCTTTGGAACTGAGAAAAACTCCAACTACAGATTGAACTTCTAGTACTTTCTACATATAAGTGGGAAAAAAAAACCTCCTGTGTCTTATTTATTTGTTCATTTTTAAAAGGAAGCATGACTACCAGCTGATATTTATTGATTGCTGGGTATGGTGATGCCCTTTGCAGCTGGGTGGGACAGGTTGAGGTTTTTCTTTGACAGAAACCCTTTCTGAGCCTCATCCTCAAAAATGGAATGGAGTTCGCTTCCTTATAGGGAGGGCTGTGGCTGTACCAGGATGTATTAGTTCATTCTTATGCTGCTAATAGAGATACCGGAGACTGGCTAATTTATAAAAGACAGCAGTTTGATGGCCTCACAGTTCCACATGGCTGGGGAGGCCTCACAATTATGGCAGAAGGCAAGCAGGAGCAAAGGGACATCTTACATGGCGGCAGGCAGGAGAATATGTGCAGGGGAGCTCGCCTTTATAAAACCATCAGACCTCTTGAGATGTACTCACTATCACAGGAAGAGTATGGGAAAAACCTGCCCCCATGATTCAGTGATCTCCACATGGCCCTGCCCTAGACATGTGGGGATTACTGCAATTCAAAGTGAGATTTGGGTGGGGACACAGCCAAACAGTATCACTAGATAATGGATGTGACCTCTCTATTTCCTGTAGAGTAAATGTAAGTTTCCTCCTATCCTTCCATTCCATTGCTGGATTTTTTCCATAGACCTAACATCCTCCACAACCTGTGGGGCATGAAGGGTGAAAGGGCATCATCTTTGAGGAGTCTGATCCTCTGAGCCCTTCTGGTAGGAAAAGCGTCCTGCCCTTCTTTCCGGATAAATCCCTGAGGAGTCTGATCCTCTGAGCCCTTCTGGTAGAAAAAGCATCCTGCCGTTCTTTCTGGATAAACTTAAGGTGATCTAGTCTCAGTAACCCAATACCCTACTGCAGAGAAAACAAAAACAAAAACAAAAAAGCTTCAGGCTTAAGAGGCATCAACAGTCTCTTACTGGAATTTTCCCAGTGTACAGTGATGGAACACTGTGCCCTTGTATTACAGGCCCCTTGAAGCTCCAACCCTTGACCTGAGCCAGGGTTCAGATAAACTCTGTTCCCCTAGCTTATGAGGCTGCCTCTTTGGATGCAGGACTTGGCCACACTTTTACAAACAGACATGGATTCTTTTAAAAACTAGGAAGGGAATATGACTTAAGCATTGGGTCTGAACACTTAGAAAGACACCACCAAAGCATTGGAATTTGGTGATGCCATCCTGAACAAGCTGTGTGTTCTGGCCCATCTGATGCTGTGTTCCCAACTGGGGCATTTACAGTCCTTGAACCAGAAGGACCCTTCTGGAAGGATACGTTAACAAGGATGGTCTTTTTCAAGGTTTTTCACATTTATTCTTTTATTTTTTTGAGATGAGATCTCACTCTTGCCTACGCTAGAGTGCAGTGCTGTGATCATAGCTTACCTCAGCCTTGCTCTCCAAGGCTCAAATGATCCTCCTGAGTTAGCTTCCCTAGTATAGAACAGACACACACCACCCCCAGGCTGAGTTAATTTTTTTTTTTTTGTAGATATGGGGGGATCTCACTGTGTTGCCCGGGCTGGTCTTGAACTCCTAGCCTCAAGCAGTCCTCTCCTCTTGGCCTCCCAAAGTGCTGAGATTACCGGGATGAGCCATTCTGCCCAGCTCACACTTATTTTTATTGTCCAAAATTTTCTTTTTTTTTTCTTGTTTAGCATGAAATGCAATCCCAGGCATAACCATAATGACTACACCCAATCCTAGGGGGCAGGCTCTTGGTGCAGGGAGTTGGATGTGGGGTGTTCACTGCACCTCTGTGCTCTGAGGTGACTTCCTGTGATGCCTCCATCAGTCTGTAGGGCTTCCCAGAATATGGGTAGAAAATTTCTGCTTCCATTCAAGACTTATATTTTACGGGCAGGCAGACAAGTCTGTAGGTATGATTGACCTGAGTTTCTTGGCCAAGTAACTGAAGAACCAGGTCTTCAAACACCTACCCCTGTTCTCATGAATGAAACTGGCCTCTCTTGTGCCTTCCCGTGGTGAAGATTTTCCACTGTGCACTCTTACCTTGAGGACTGGGAGCCAGCAGCCCCAAACCCGCCTCTCCTTTGTTTCTTCCTCTTTGTTTTCCATGTTCCAGGTGGTCCCTGGACTCAGCCTCCTTCTTGGTGTTTCCTATACACTTTTGGAGCATTTCTGGCGCCTTGGCTAATCACTTTTGTGCAGGAGGAGGGGATCGTTTCCTCTGGGGCTGCCCCTAGCGGCTTGGTTGGTAACTCAGTGATAGTTTTTCACCAGAAGCCAGCCTCAGTTGTGAATTCCTCCCAAACATCAACTTATTTGATCCCTGCAACGTGCAAAAATGTGATCATCATTCCCAGTCTTCAGATGGGAGAAGTGGGACTCAGAGAGGCAAAACTAGTTTGATCATGGTTTTATTGGGTAGAGGCCTAGTTTCAGGAACTGGTTTATCTTGTTCCAGAGCTTGAGCCCTTCACCGCCAGCGTTGAGGGGAGGGTCCAGCATTGCCCTCCTGTTTTTGAGTTCACGTTGTGAGGGTGGAAAGCAACTCATTTTTCACAACTTTCGGAGTTCTCGAGAGGTAACTGGCCTGTAGCCAAGGGGCAGCTAATGGGTGTAATTGATTTCTCTTTCTTAAAATGTTTTGCAGAATTTTTAGTAGCTTTTGATGTTGGCATGTAGTCACTTGGTGGCTAGGGGTTAGGTGTTATTTTGAGGGTAAGATGCAGAGTAGAGAAAAATGAGCACTTTTCCATGAGTCTTCCACACTGGATGCTAAGTTCAGTGGGAAGATGGACCATGTCTTCTTCCCACCCCTCTAGTGTCTTGCTGTGTCCAGCATGTGGTAGACGGGATGTTCAGATCACACCCTTCTAGTGTCTTGCTGTGTCCAGCATATGGTAGATGGTCAATATGCTTTTCTCCCCTGGTAAATAAATGAGATAACTTGAAGGAAGATTTTGTGATGTTTATGGATGAAAAGAGGAGCTAAACCATAGAGTGGAGAAATTAGAATGTGGGGGTTGGCAAACTATGGTCACAGGCCAAATCTGGCCCACCGTTTGTTTTTATAAACAAAGTTTTATTGGAACACAGCCACATTTGTTTGTGTATTGTCTGTGGCTGTGTTTGCATGACAAGGGCAGAGTGAGTAGTTGCAACAGAGACTGTATGGCCTGCAAAGCCTAAAATATTTACCATCTGGGCCTTCACAAAAACATTTGCTGACCATTGGATAAAGATAATGCCAGTTCTACAGAAAGAAAGATGGAAAGTATTCATAATAGCACAAAGGCTGCAAACAGCTCTTTGTTGGAACAGGAAGAACAGATTTTGCCAGGGGACCTGCCTGCTGTGTTCCCTCACTTTGTCTTCTACAGCTGGGCTAAAGCTTCTAGAACGTTCGTGAAAGCAGATGGGCTCCCCAGAAGGAAGCAGTGGTTTCTTGCAGAGGCCTTGGCAAGTGGAGGGGTTCTTGGGGTCAGTAAGTTTGTGTCTTGATGACATTAGGACCCTAGCATTGGCACACAGTTCTTCAGAAGTAGCCTTTGGCAAGGGCGAAGACAGGAATCTCCCTGCCTATTTTCCCAGCCACCTGGCCCTCAGGCATGGTCTTACCTGTAGAATACTGCAAAGGCAGAACCCACCTAAAGGAGGGGTTAGCAGCTGTCTTGCTAGGAGAAACCGATGCCACCTCTTGTCCTGGGTGTTTGGTGCTCCGTTCTGTCCTGGATCCTGACTCTGCATCTCAGAGGGATGACTGAGCCAAGGAAGCATTTCCTGAAGTCAGTGTAGACGAAGCACTGGTAAGCTGTTGGGTTGATTCACACAGAGGATCTGCCCACAAGGAACTCACCTAGTGAGGTCCTAGCTTCTACTGGATCATAAGCATGTTAAGCCTGGACCAGGGTAACCCCTACCTTGGCCAACTCCTCTACCTGCCGTACTCCTGGGTGGCTTATTTTGCTCTTAGGATTAGGATGAGATCAGGGTTCTCAACTTGCCATAGAGACCCAGCAAGGTCTGTTTTCTTCTTCCCTCTTAGTCTCATCTCTCAACATGCCCTGCTCCCTCCTGGCTTCAGCTGTGTGGCCTTTCTCTGTGCCTCATGCTGACCACTGACCACACTCCTCCTTGGTTCAGAGCAGTTTGCACATTCCATTCCCTCTAACTGGAACTCCCTTCTCCCTGAGTTCCTCTTGCATGCTCTGTTCCTGTCAGTGGCAGCTCTTCCTTCCATGCTGAGTGTCACTTCCTCCAGGGAGCCTTCCCTGATTTCCAAGACCAGGTTGGTTACCTTGTACACACCGGTGGCGAGCATTGTTCTTTTTGTTTAGAGCACTTATCTCAGTTTGCCATTAATGTTGATTGGTGACATTATGTATGACCGTGTGCTTCATGGGCATGAGGGCCACATTTGTTTTTATCCACCATTGCACCTCTGGTGTCTACTGCAGTGCCTGGCGTGTGATGAACACTTGTTAAGTATTTGTTGAATGGATGGTCAAGTGTCATCTTTGGTCTTGGTTCTGAGAGAGTGCCGTGGCTGCCTGGAGTGTTATATTGAAAAGCCCAAGAAGAATATCAATTTGCCAAGTGCTTCTGTGTCAATTCTGTGCTGAGCATTTTGGGTTGATCTGGGGTGATTAGGAGTTTGTGTTGTGTTGATTAGCAGTGTCTGGCTTTGAAGAGGGAAGGGTGAGAAGGGAAAGAAAGGAATTGCTTAACAAGCTTTCAGAGAGCACTGTCTGATACACCTCACTGACCTCCTAGGACACACATTTTGCTCACCTCAGGTATTGGAGTTTTTGCTGGACACCTTCACCTTCCAGTCTTCCAGCAACATGCACAGTTCCGCTATTCTGTAACTCAGTTGCTGCCCTGTGTGTACTTTGGAACTGAGTATGAGGTGTGGTAATGGGCACACCCACCCCGTGCAGCTGGGCAAGAGAAGGGGGGGTGCTACTCTGCTTACCTGGGTTCCAAGTTTGATGCTAACGTGGCTCCACAGGTAAGGCTTGTTATCCAAGGGCATGCAAGGCCAGGTGTGGTCCAGAATCAGCAGCTAAGAGGGCAGGACCCTGCACTAGGGGTCCTGGTAGCAGGCAGGACTCAGGGGAACCTGTACCCAGGAATAGCCATGGAGGAGACCCTGACCATCAGGTGCAGTTCTGGGAGGGGTGGGTCACTTGTCCCTCTCCTTGAGCCGGAATATGATGCCTGGTAACCAGACAGTCGCTGGAGTACCCCACAGGGAAACCCTGTGGCCTGAGCCAGCACAGGGTGATGGGCAAAGTAGCTGGGCCATCATCGACTCATGGGCACCAGGTTTGGTCTAGTGCACATTAGAGGAAGTCCAGGGACCGCTGAGGAAGGTTGGCAGCTATAGTCCAATCCTGAATCTGGGGATAAGCCTGAGTTTCCGTGTTCATTCATCCTGCGTTCACTGTACCTCTACCACATGGCAAGTCGTGGGCTTCACAGTCGAAAGAAAGACAGAGCCTCTGCAATCAAGGAGGCCAAAGTCTAGCTGGGGAGGTAAATCAATCTTTAAAATATAATGCTATTCACTTATATTTATCTGTTCATAAAAGGAAACTTTGTAAATATAAGATTATAAAGAAGATAACTAACGCTAATCCTACTCCCTGTAGATAACATTCTTAACGTCCCCGCCTCTCTTTTTGCCCAGGTGTGTGTGTGTATGCATATTCTACATGGTTGAGATAATTCTATTAAATGGGGTTTCATATTTTTGTTAGCATTTCCTTCTTTTTGCCTAGGGTGGTGTGTGTACATATATATTCCACATGATTGAGCTAATCCTCTAATAAACTTTTATTTCAAGGTGTATCAGTTGTGGACTTAGTGGCTTAAAACAATAACTGCTTATTATCTCTCAGGATTCTGTGGGAGAGCTCTGTTGATTTCATCTGGGCTCACTTGTGCAGCTGGGATGGAAAGTCCAAGATGGCCTCACTCACATTTCTGGTGTGCAGTGCTGACTGTTGGCTGTGGCATTTCGTGTCTACTCATCCTCCAGTAGACCATGCTAGCTTCCTAATATTGTGGCCTTACCTGTCCACAGGGTCTTACTCTGTCACCCAGGCTGGAGTGCAGTGGTGCGATCGTAGCCCACCACAGCCTCACCTTCCTGGGCTCAAGCGATCCTCCAGCAGCCTCCTGAGTAGCTGGGACTACAGGCTTGAGCCACCACACCCAGCTAATTTTTAAATTTTCTATAGAGTTGGCGTGTCACTGCCCAGGCTGGCCTCAAACTCCTGGCCTTAAGCAATCCTCTTGCCTTGGTCTCCCAGAGTGTTGGATTATAGACGTGAGCCCTGTGCCCAGCCCTGTGCAGTTTTACTAATAATATTCCTGAGATCTTTATCTATTTCTTGATTGTTTTTCTTACTATTTTACTTCATGCCACTTAACTTTTCCATTTTATATACTTTTTTCTTTATTTCTTCTAAAAAATGGGATAAATGTGCAGAACGTGCTTTTTCTGAACAAAATACTATTTTGAACATGGGATATCTTTCAACAAAAAATGAGATGGCTGTTTACCTTTGTCTTCTTGTTTTCTTCTAAGTTTTTATACGGTGTGTGTGTGTGTGTGTGTGTGTGTGTGTGTGTGTGTGTTTAGGCTTTCTGACTCTTGGAATTAATTTTCAAAACTCTGATTCCTCCACTGTGAAATGGGGGTTTCTCACTCCACATTCCTATATAATTGCCCCAGTACCACTTATGCAATAATTCTGCTGTTTGGCAGAATTTTGATGCTACTTTGTTTCAGATTTTATCTCCTAGTGTACTAAGGTGTGTTTTCAGGCTTACTTTCTTGCTCAGTTGATTTATTTTTCCTGTCCTAATGCTACACTCACAGGGATAGTGGCTTTATATTATATTTCATTATATAATTGTGGAAGTGCCTTCTCATTATTCTTCTTTTTCAAAAATCACTTGGCTATTTTTGTTTGATTCCCCCGGAGGTACTTGAGAACCATTTTGTAAAGTTCTGAAAATGGACTCATTGGGACTTGAATTGTAACTGCATTATATTTATCGATCAGTTTGTTGCAAACCAAAGCTTTAATATATTAAGACTTCTCATCCACAAGCATGGTGCATATAGCTCCATTCATTTAAGCCCTTTAAAATATCTCAGTAGAATTTTGTGGTTTATCTTCTTGTAGTTTTCCAGTATTGCTCATGGAAGTTAATATTTGCAATTCAGTGTTTTCCGGTTGCTTTTTGTAATGTGCTCATTTTTTCTCTGTGATATGCTCTAGTTGGTCATTTTAAAATATAGAAATTATATTAATTTAAGAAGTATTTTTATTGATCTAAAAATAATATAGATACTATCTAAATAATGTCCATTGAAAAAAAGCTGTATTGAAGAATTTGAATAGAAATCAAAGACTTTTCTTGTGGCCTCTTCCCCTGCATCCACCCCCTGTCTTAGAGAAAACTATTGTAAATAATTAGGCAGTAGCCATAGAAGAGTAACAGTGAATTATCCCAGACTTTATATATTTGCAGATGCATATGGTAACATAAATGGGATTATACTGTACATTAAGACATATAGCTCTGTCTTTTTTTTTTTTTTTTTGAGACGGAGTATCACTGGTTACCCAGGCTGGAGTGCAATGGCGGGATCTCGGCTCACTGCAACCTCCGCCTCCTGGGTTCAGGCAATTCTCCTGCCTCAGCCTCCTAAGTAGCTGGGATTACAGGCATGCGCCACCATGCCCAGCTAATTTTTTGAATTTTTAGTAGAGACGGGGTTTCACCATGTTGACCAGGATGGTCTCGATCTGTTGACCTTGTGATCCACCTGCCTTAGCCTCCCAAAGTACTGGGATTACAGGCTTGAGCCATTGCGCCCGGCCAGCTCTTTCTTAATCCATCTAACCATTCTACTTTGATAGAGTCCCTCTTTATTTCTTTTTTCCCTTTAGAATTGGTTATACCATCGGTATGAATATTCAAAAATATTTGGCTGGTTCAAGGGTTTGTGCAGAGTTTTTCCCAGTGGCTTAACACTGCAAGGGTTTATTTCTCACTCATGCTGCTTGTCCAACCATGTTTGGTGGGATGTTCTGCCCAGCTGGTCCCTCAGAGACCCAGGCTGCTGTAGAAGGCTTAACTCTTTCTTGGCTGCACCATGTTGCAACTCATGGCCTGGCCCCGTTGCTTTGGTAGGGAAGAGAAAAAAATGGAAATTAAACCTTTCTGTTCAGAGGTGACACATTTCTTCTGTTTCGTGCCTACTGGTGAGGGAAAGTTGGCATGATGTGACCCTGTGTACTGTGTGTGGGAGGAGGAGGAAAGAGGTTGTACATTTTAATTTGCATAGATGTCTGTTAAATTACCTTCCGTAAAGGGTATATCCATTTACATATGCTAAGAACATATGTAGCTATTCATATCCTCACATCCTTGCCAACATAGGATATCAGCAACCTTTTACAATTTTGCTGATCTTTCTCGCTGTTTTAATTTTCATTTCCCTGATTTGCGATGAGCTTGACTCTCTTTTTATTTTTTATTTTTTTGACTCTCTTTTTAATATGGTGATGTCCATTTTTATGTATTTGAATTTCTATTTCTTATTCTGCTTCTTTGCCCATTTTTACTTCTTTTTCTTAATTGACTTTGAAGTTCCTTTTATATTTTGGATGTTTCTGTTTTGTTGCAAATGTGAATATTTTTCTCAGTGTGTTGTTTGTCATTTTATTTTATTTTTGGTATCTTTTATGAAGTGAAAAGTTTTAATTTTAGTTTAGTGAAATTTGTCACTCTTTATGGCCATTCAATTTTTGTTTCCGTGACCTCCTCCACTGTAAGTCTTAAAACACATTTTTTATATTTGATCTGTGCTTAGGTTTTTGTTTAACTTTCTAATTTATCTGAAATTTTGCAGAGGCGCTCTTACGCCTCCAACTTTGTTCTTTTTCAAAATTGTTTTGGTTATTCTACTTCTTTTGTTTTTCCATGTAAATTTCGACTTTTTAAGAAAAGTTTTTAATTGACACATAATAATTGTACATATTTATGGGGTATATTATGATATTTCAATACATATAGTCAATGTGTAGCAATCAAACCAGGGTAATTAGCATATCCATCCCTACAAACATTTATCATTTCTTTGTGTTGGGAATAGTATAAGTCCTGTTTTCTAGCTATTTGAAAATATACAATAAAATTTTGTGAACTATATTCACCTTAGAGTGCTGTAGAACATAGAACTTACTCCTTCTGTTTAGCTCTACTTTTATATTTGTTAACTAACCTCTCCCTCTCCAATGTCCGTGCTATTCTTCACCGCCTGTGGTAGCTACTTTCTACTCTCTCCTTCTCTGAGATCAACTTTTTTAGCTTCCACCTGAGTGAGGACTTGTGGTATCTCTCTTTCTATGCCTGACTTATTTCACTTAACACGATGTCCAGCAGGTTCATGTACATTGCCACAAAGATAGGGTCTCCTTTTTTATGGCTAAATAGTATTGCACTGTGTATAAATATGTATAGTGTATTTCCTTTATCCATTCATTTGTTGATGGACACAGGTTGATTCCATATCTTGACTATGATGAATATTGCTGCAGTAAGCATGAGAGAACAGGTATATCGTAGACATACTGATTTTCCTCCCTTTCGATATATACCCAGTTATCGAATCATATGATAGTCAATTTTTAGTTTTTTGATGAACCTCCTTACTGTTTTCCATAATGTCTTTACTAATTTACATGTCCACCAACCGTTTAGAAAGTTCTGTTTTCTCCACATTCTTGCCAGCATTTGTTCTTGTCTTCTTGATAATAGCCATTCTAACTGGGGTGAGGTGTTATCTCATTGTGGTTTTGATTTGCATTTTCCTGATGATTAGTGATGCTGAGCATTTCTTCATATCGTTTTAGTTCATTCTCACACCGCTTCAAAGAAACACCGGAGACTGCATAACTAAGAAAGAAAAGGGGTTTAGTTGGTTCATGGTCCTGCTGGCTGTACAGGAAACAGAGTGGCTTCTGCTTGTGGAGAGGCCTCAAGAAACTTACATTAAGGGCAGAAGGTTAAGGGGAAGCACACACATCTTACATGGCAGGAGCAGAAGTAAGAAAGAGGAGGAGAGATGCTACACACTTGTAAACAACCAGATCTTGTGAGAACTCAATATACAGTACCTAGGGAGGATGGTGGTTTATTGATGAGAACTGTGCCGTGATGATCCAATCACCTCCCACCAGGCCCCACCTCTAACACTGGGGATTATAATTCAGCATGAGATTTAAGCAGGGACACAGATCCAAACCCTATCATATAAGCATATCATATATGCTTATTGGCCATTGGTATATTTTCTTTTGAGAAATGTCTTTTCAGATTATTTGCCCATTTGTTAATTGAGCTATTTGGTTTTTTTGCTCTTGTGTTGGTAGAGTTCCTTGTATATCCTGGATATTAATCCCTTGTCAGATGAGTAGTTTGCAAATATTTTGTCCCATTCTGCAGGTTATTTGTTTATTCCGTTCATTATTTCCTTTGTGGTATACACAGAAGCTTTTTAGTTTGACATAGTCTCTTTGGTCTGTTTTTGCTTTTGTTGCCTGTGCTTTTGAGGTCTTATCCGTGAAATCTTTACCGAGATGAATATCCTAAAGCATTTTTCCTATTTTTTTCTAGTAGTTACATAGTGTTGGGTCATGCATTTAAGTCTTTAATCTACTTTGAGTTGATTTTTGTATAGGGTGAGAAACAGTGGTTTAGTTTCTCATTCTTTTGCATGTGGATATCCAGCTTTCCTGGCACTATTAAAGAGGCTGTGCTTCACTCAGTGCATGTTCTTGGGGCCTTTGTTGGAAAACAGTAGGCTGTAAATGTGTAGATTTATTTCTGGGTTCTCTATTCTGTTCCATAGGTCTATATGTCTTTTTTTTTTTGCCACTACTATGCTGTTTTGGTTACTACAGATTGGTAGTGTATCTTGAATTCAGGTGGTGTGATGCCTACAGCATTAGTTCTTTTGCCCAGCATGACTTTGGCTATTTGGAATCTTTTGTGGTTCCGTATGAATTTTAGGAGATTTTTTTCTGTTTCTGTGCAGAACGTCATTGGTACTTTGATAGGGATTATGTTGACTCTGCAGATCGCCTTGGCTAGTATGACCATTTTAACAATATTAATTCTTCGAATTCATGAACATGGGATGTACTTCCATTTTTTTATTGCTGCTTTAATTTTTTCCACCAGTGTTTTATAGTTTTTATTGTGGAGATGTTTCATCTCATTGGTTAAATTTATTCCTAGGTATTTTATTTTTTTTGTAGCTATTGTAAATGGGATTTCTTTTTCTGCCAGTTTGTTATTGTTGTATAGAAATGTGACTCTTTTGTTCATTTTGTAGCCTCCAACTTTACTGAATTCATCAATTCTAGGAATTTTTTTGTGAAATATTTAGATTTTTCTATATATAAGATTATGTTGTCTGCATATAAGGATAATTTGACTTCCTCATTTCCAGTTTGGATGCCCCTTATTTCTTTCTCTTGTCTTGTTTCCCTGGCTAGGACTTTGCAGTAATACGTTGAGTAGGAATGGTGAAAGTGTGCATCCTTGTCTTGTTCCAGTTTTTAGAAATCTTTTCCTCATTCAGTGTGACATTGGCTGTGGGTTTGTCAGATATGGCCTTTATCATGTTGAGGCACATTCCTTCTATACCTGAATCAGTTGAGAGTTTTTATCATGAGGAAATGTTGAATTTTATTAAATGCTTGTTCTGTATCCACTGGGATGATTTTATGATTTTTGTCTTTCATTCTTAGTGTGATGTGTTACATTTATTTACTTATGTATGTTGAGCCATATGTAAATCACTGGGATAAATCCCACTTGATTATGGTGTATTATCTTTTTGATGTGTGGTTGAATTAGTTTGCTAGTATTTTTTGCTAAGGATTTTTTTTGCAGCTACGTTTATCAGGGATATTGGCGGGTGGTTTTCTTTTTCTTGTTGTGTCCTCGTTTGGTTTTGGTGTCAAGATGACACTGGCCTCATAGAATGAGTTTGGAAGAATTCCCTCCTCTTCAGTTTGTTTATTAATTTTTTTATTTTTTATTTTTTAAATTGTACTTTAGATTCTGGGATACATGTGCAGCTCATGCAAGACTGTTGCATAGGTACATTCATGGCAAGGTGGTTTGCTGCCACCATCCCCCCATCACCTATACCTGACATTTCTCCCCACGTTATCCCTCCCCATCTTCCCTGTTGCTGTCCTTTCCCTAGCCTCCCCCCACCCAATGGACCCCAGTGTGTGATGCTCCATCACTCTGTTGTTCAGGCTGGAGCGTAGTGGCTGTTCACAGATGTGATCATAGGGCACTGCAGCCTTGAACTTATGGCCTCAAGTGATTCTCTCACTTCAGCCTCTGGAGGAGCTGGGTCTCTAAGTGCATGCCACCATGCCTGGCTCCACCTCTTCATATTTTTGGAAGACTTCGAAAGATTTAGTGTTAGAGTCCTTCTTTAAAAGTTTGGTAGAATTCAGCAGCAAAGCCATTCTGTTCTGGGCTTTTCTTTGTTGGGAGGCTTTTTTGTTACTCTTCAATCTGGTTGCTTGTTATTGGTCTGTTCAGGTTTTCCATTTCTATTTTCTATGTCCTATTTAAACTTGGTAGGTTGTATGTGTCCAGGAATGTATTCATTTTGTCTAGGCTTTCCAATTTGTTGGCATATAGTTGTATGTAATTGTCTCCAAGGATCCTTTTTATTTTTGTAATATCAGTTATAATGTCTTTTTTGTTTCTGATTTTATTTATTTGTGTATTCTCTATTTTTACTTAGTCTAGCTACTGGCTTGTTGATTTTATATTTTAAAAAACTGTATTATTGGAAGAATCTGGAAACCATCATTCTCAGCAAATTGACATGGGAACAGAAAATCAAACACCACATGTTCTTACTCATAGGCCGGTGTTGAACAGTGAGAACACGTGGACACAGGAGGGGAGCATCACACACTGGGGTCTGTTGCAGGGGGGGGAGGGGAGGGGCAGCGGAGGGTAGGGAGGTTGGAGAGGGATAACATGAGGAGAAATGCCAGATATAGGTGATGGGGGATGGAGGTAGCAAACCACTTTGCCATGTAAATACCTATGCAACAACCCTGCATGATCTACATGTGTACCCCACAACCTAAAGTACAATAGAGACAAAAGAAGGACTGTGGGGCCGGGCGCGGTGGCTCACGCCTGTAATCCCAGCACTTTGGGAGGCCGAGGTGGGTGGATCGGGAGGTCAAGAGATAGAGACCATTCTGGTCAACACAGTGAAACCCCGTCTCTACTAAAAATACAAAAAATTAGCTGGGCATGGTGGTGCGTACCTGTAATCCCAGCTACTCAGGAGGCTGAGGCAGGAGAATTGCCTGAACCCAGGAGGCGGAGGTTGCGGTGAGCCGAGATCGCGCCATTGCACTCCAGCCTGGGTAACAAGAGCGAAACTCCGTCTCAAAAAAAAAAAAAAGGACTGTGAAGAAAAGAAAAGAAACCGTATTATTGACCATTTGTACTTTTTAGTCTCTATTTCTGCTTTCATCTTTATTTCTATTAATTTTGAGTTTGGTTTCTTCTTTTCTAGTTCTTTGAGATGGATGATTAGGTCATTTGAAATCTTTCTACTTTTTTGATATAGATGCTTATTGCTGTTAACTTCTTAGTACTGCTTTTCTATATCCTATAGGTATGTTGTGTTTCTGTTTTCATTTGTTTCACGAAATTTTTAAATTCTCTTCTTAATTTCTTCATTGACCCATTGGTAGTTAAGGAAACTATTGCTTAATTTCAATTTATTTATACAGTTTCAGAGTTTTTCTTGTTGTTGGTTTCTAGTTTTATTTAATTGTCATCAGAAAAGATAGTTGATAAGATTTCAATTTTTAAAAAATTTGTAGAGATGTCTTTGTGGCATAATGTATGGTCCATCCTGAGAATGTTTCATGCGCTAATGAGAAGAATGTACATTCTGCAGCTGTTGATTGAAACATTCTATAAATGTCTGGTAGGTTCATTTGGTCTGTAGTGCAGGCTCCAGTGTTTGTTGATTTTCCGTCTACATGATCTGTCCAGTGCTGAGAGTGGTAAGCTGAAGATCTCAATTATTATTGTATTGAGGTCTGTTCCTCCTTTTAGATCTAATAATACTTGCTTTCTATATCTGGGTGTTCCCATGTTGGGTACATACATATGTACAGTTGTAATCTCCTTTTGCTGAAATGATCCCTGTATCATCATATAATGACCTTCTTTATTGCTTTTTACGTTTTTTTGTCATTGTTGTTTAGACAGAGTTTCACACCGTCACCCAAGCTGGAGTGCAGTGGCGCAACGTTGGCTCACTGCACCCTCCACCTCCTGGGTTGAAGCAATTCTCCTGCCTCACCCTCCCTAGTAGCTGGCATTACAGGAGCTCACCACCATGCCCGGCTACTTTTTTTTTATTTTTAGTAGAGACAGGATTTCACTATGTTGACCAGACTGGTCTCAAACTCCTGACCTTGTGATCTGCTCACCTCAGCATCCCAAAGTGCTGGGCTTACAGGCGTGAGCCACTGTGCCTGGCTCTTTTTACACTTTTTAAACTTAAGGTCTATTTTATCTGGTATAAATATAAACATTCCTTTTCATTTTTGGTTTCTGTTTGTGTAGTATATCTTTTTCCATCCCTTCACTTGCAATCTGTGTGTGCCTTTACAAGTGAAGTGAATTTCTTATAGGCAGCAAATAGTTGGGTATTTTTTTTTAGTTCAGCCATTCCATATCTTTTAACTGGAGAATTTAATCCATTTACATTCAGTATTACTATTGATGGATGAGGACTTACTCCTGTCATTTGCCTTGTGATTGTTTTGTATAGCCTTTGTTTCTTTCTTCCTCTTTTATTATTTATCTTTGGTTTTGTGGTTTTCTATAGTGATAAGTATTCACAACTTTTTTTTTTTTGAAATGTGGCTGAGTAAATATTTGTGAGCTGAACAAATATTTACAATATTACAAATATTCACACAAAAGTGAGCTGTGTGACAACTCACTTTTATGGGTGTATTGTGAAAGCAGCCACAGATATTATGTAGATGTACGGGCATAGGTGTGCCCAGTAAAGTTTTACTTCCAAAAGCAAACATCTGGCCAGATTGGGCCTACAGGCCATAATTGTCTAACTGCTGATTAATTCACCTGTTTATATCAGGCAGACTCTTTGATATATATTCCTTGGGTTATAATTCTTTGGGATATGTATTCTTTGGGGTACTCTTATTATCAGGAACATGTTGCTTAGTTTTGTTACTCCGATTGTTCCTCTTTTGGCCATTGGGAGCTCTTTCATTTGGCTCTTTTCATACACCCTCATCATCGTGGGTTTGTTTATTTATTTGGAGCACTTTTTTACCTTTTGGCACTATAAGATCTTCTAGGGTCATCTTGTATGTTTTCTGTCTCAGCCCTAGAATTAGGCATTTCCCTAGAGAGACCTAGTTTCTTTCCTTGGAGAGTGATATTGAGAAACCATGTTCTATGTTGCTGGATGTGCTCATTGATACTGGGATGTGACTGCTTCTTGGCCCTTTCCAAGGAAAGATGTAGGAAATATGTGTGTACACTAACCCCTGTATACATATATTAATATTTCTATGTTTATCTATATGTATAAATGTATTAAAACGAACATGAGTTTATACTGATGTCTCTGACTACAATTCATTATTCCAGGGTTTATTCTAATCTTGTCTGTTAGCTTATTTATAACTTTTTTTAATCAGCCAGTGAAAAACCTGGCTTTCGTTACCTACAAATTATTTACATGTTTACTCAAACCTAGTGTATGTGTAAGTTTATTTTTTAATTATTTGAACCTCTGTGAAAAACACTTTTACCAACTAGAGCAGGAGTCCACAGTCCCCTGGTTGTGGACTGGTACCAGTCTGTGGCCTGTGAGGAACCAGGCCACACAGCAAGAGGTGAGTGGCTGGCCAGGGAGCATTACCACCTGAGCTCCACCTCCTGTCAGATCAGGCATTAGATTCTCATAGAAGTGCAAACCTGTTGTGAACTGCACATGCGAAGGATCTAGGTTGCATGATCCTTATGAGAACCTAACTAATGCCTGACGATCTGAAGTGGAACAGTTTCATCCTAGAACCATTCTGCCCATTGTGGAAAAATTGTCTTCCATGAAACTGGTTCTCGGTGCCCAAAAGGCTGGGGACTGCTGAACTGCAGTATTCGTATACTTTATCTTTATTTGGTTCAGTTAAAACATGGTCTTCTAAAGTTACTTGAGTCAGCTCCTTTTCTCCATCTCTTCTATTTAGGTTGTATCATACATCTGTAATACAGTGAGATTCATTTGTCACTGGCTGCATTTCATCTTGGGAGCCACTGACATGGTTGAGTTTTTTTAAGAAGTGCATATAGAAAAGGTCATTTTTTTGTGGTCTACAGCTGTGTGGTTTTTGACAAATGTACGGTCATGAATCCACCCCCTCAGGACCACACAGAACAGTTTCATCACCTAAAGATTGCCTTGTGTAGCTGATTTGTAACAATCCCCTCCTCTTAAGGTCCCTGGCACCTGAATTGAGGATTCATTTATGTTGCTTTGCCAAATAATACTTTGTTCCTTTTAATTTCTGAGTGGTATTCTGTTACACGAATCAACTTCAATTTGTTTATCTGTTTCCTTGAAGAATATCACGAATCAACTTCAATTTGTTTATCTGTTTCCATGAAGAATATCATGGTTGTTGCTAGTTTTTGAAATGATGAATAAAACCACTGTAAGTATTCATATACAGGACTTTCTTTTTTTGTAAGTAATTTATTTGGTCTCATTTCTCCTTATTTAATGCTTTTTGGCTTTTATGCTTTAATACGATTTCATTTTTAAATTTGCTTTTGCAATATAGACCTTATTTCCATCTTCTCATTTGATTTGAGACGTATATTTCCTCTTTTTATTTCTATATGTTTTGTGCGTGTCTTCCAAACAACTTTGAGGCATAATTTTTACATAATAACACACATTTTCAGTGTAAAAGTGATCTTTGGCAGATGTGTATGTCACCACGCAAATCCAGTTATAGAACATTTCCATTCCCCCCGAGAGTTTCCTTATGGCCTTTGCAGTCACTCTCTCCGCCAGCTCCACCTGCCAACCCCACACCCAGCAGCCACTGGTCTGAGTTGGATCACTGTTGATGAGTTTGCCTGGCATGGAGTCTTCTGAGTCTGTCCCCTTCATTCAGCATAATGCTTGAGTGTTTATTCCAAATTGTTGTGTGTGTCAGTAGTCCATTCCTATCTGTTACTGAGCAGTACTTCTCTGTACAGATATGCCACGGTTTATTGATTCTGTTAAAAGACTTACATTTCTCCCGTTTTTGTCTATGATGAGTTAAGGTGCTGTAATCATTGATAACGTCATTTTACAGGCATAGGTTCTTTCTTGAAAGTGATCGTTTTATCAGTAAGTACAAACATGCTACTCTTGCAATAAAGGCAAACATCATACAGTGAAGTTTTCACTCCTCTTCATGTCTGACCATTTCCTATACCCATTATCTTAAGTTAGTATTTAAAAATCACGTTATTATAGTTTTGCTTTCTATTTTCATATTATATATGCAAGTAATCTTTTGAGAATCGTTTAATATTTGCTTTCAATTTGTCATAATTACAGTGATTACTTAAGTCTTAACTCCAGATATCTATTTAGCATCATTTTGTAGCATTAATCCTAGTGTGTATTTTTTTCTTTTTCTTTTATTATGATTATACTTTAAGTTCTGGGGTACATGTGCAGATTGTGCAGGTTTGTTATATAGGTGTACACGTGCCATGGTG
>CM052654.1:8798137-8853890 GCA_028533165.1 Leontopithecus rosalia
CCCCAGTGTGTGATGTTCCCCTCCCTGTGTCCATGTGTTCTCATTGTTCAACACCCAGTAATGAGTAAGAACATGCAGTGTTTGGTTTTCTGTTCTTGTGTTTTTTTGCTGAGAATGATGGTTTCCAGCTTCATCCATGTCCCTGCAAAGGACATGAACTCATCGTTTTTTATGGCTGCATGGTATTCCATGGTGTATATGTGCCACATTTTCTTTATCCAGTCTATCATTGATGGGCATTTGGGTTGGTTCCAAGTCTTTGCTCTTGTGCAGGGACCTTGTATGTATACTTATTACGCCTTCTCCAGTTTTAACTTAAACAATTTAGGCTTAAAATTGTTCTCTAAAGTACCTGTTTGAGTCATTTTTTAAATCGGTAATTCATATTTTACCCCCTAAGACATGAGATATCTTCCTCCCTCCTTCTCATCGGAAGGGCCACTTGGGTTATAGAATTTTTGAGTTCACAACATTTATTGCTTCAACAGGTGTTCTGGAATTTAATGTTCTGAAGTTGGCCTGGTTTTTGGATGGGGGAGATCTGGGGGATGAGGCAGATAGTTTAACTTTTTGAAATGAAGAAGCTTTGTGAGGTAGAAATAAAGTTGATCTATTTTCAAACCTCCCTTCCCCATCACGGAAATCTTTTGACCTGCAGGTTTAGAACACTGATTTATTCTATTATGCCTTGATTAGCGTTTCTGTCCTGTTTTGATTTTATTTTTCTCTTTGTTGGGCTTAGGTTGGTTGGCTCACTATTAACTCTCCTAGGTATGTATTCTCATTTTCCTTAGTGCTTTCTTTAAAATTTCTGTGTCCTTTTCTACTACTCTCTTGGACAGCTTTTCGAGTATGTTGTCTACGTTGCTGGTGTGATTTCCCACATGTTGATTCTGTCCTTTCCTGGTTCCAAGGGAGTTTTATTCCCTTGCTTTCGTTTTCTCTTTGATTTCTTTACATCCCTTCTTATGTAAATGAACCTTTTTTTCATTTCAGCTTCCTTCTCAACCTGTTGGTTTCGTTTCACCATGTATCTCTTTTTCTCTCTCCTTTTAAAACATAGGTCATATTTTCTGTAGTATTGGAAAACATACCACAAATACAATTTAAAAATATTAAAAAATTTTATATTTAAAAATATAAAAATTATACTCTGGTATAATTTTACTGCCAACATTTTAGTTATGATCATGTTCTTATGTTGTAAACATTTTCATGACCTTGTTGTGTGATGCTGCTGCTCTTACCAGTTTTGTTTGTGTGAGGTCTCTCTAGGCACAGGGTTTTCTGGCAGAGTGGGCGTAGAAATTCCTATTGGTCTCTCTCGCCACGTGGATGCCACAGAGTCCCCCAGTCAGACCCTTGCCAAAATCTAGCTTGGTTTACATGGGTCTGAGCCAAACTTCTTGGTCTGACATCCATTTCCCTTGTGTAGTTTTGCTGTGCAAGAGGGGAGAATCCTCCTGTTCTATTGTCTTCTTCTCTGACTGGATTATCTGAAGCAATCTCCATCTTCTGGACTTTAAACAGCCCATGCCAAGTTGTTCCTAGAACTCGTCCTCTTTATACTTCCCGAGGACTTCATACTCCAAGTTGTAACCACGGGGTGCCTGTGCCCTTCCATCCCCAAGGCAGTTGTCTCAGGATGTTGAAAAGATGTAGAAAGAAAAGCCTTCAGGGATGTGGGGTGAGGTACAGAGTCAGGGAATGAGCTGTTTCTGGCTGGGGATGGCTGCTCTGGGGTATGGATGGGGAGAGGCTGTAGGTGTGGATGTCTTCTTTCTCTGTTCTTTTTTTGGCCTTGTTTTTGCTCCCAGAGAATAAGAAATACACTAGTAAACCCAAAATTTCTCAATCCAGTGCTGTCTGTTGGGAAGATACCCCTTTAGCAGTCTGTAAAATCTTTTATTGTAATCCTGGGTTCCAGAGCGATTGTAATCTTATAGATTGTGCTGGTTAGGTGGGAATCTGGGGTGGGGAATAGGACGGTGATGAGTCTGTTTCCATTTGGACCAAGGAAGAATTGAAGCAGAGGGAGGGGAGGCCCCGTGGATGGCGTGGTAGGCACTCTAGGTGAGGCAAGGGCAAGAGGCTAATCCAAAGTGATGGAAAGTTGCTGCAGGACTTCAAGGAAATTGGCAGGAGTTGAGGGAAAGAGCCTGAAGCTGCAGATACACTGCTGGCCTTGGGCTGGGCCCACTGCACAATGAGAGGTTTGTGTGTAAGTTGGTTGCCAAGAGCATGGGCTTTGGAGCCAAGATGCATTAGACCAATTCTTAGCTCTTCTGTGCTTACCTAAGTCCATAACTTTTGGGTACCTTAGTTTTATCCTCAATATAAAAAAAAAGAAAATAAAATTACCTACCTTCTGGGTTATTTTGGAGAGTTAATGTATAGGGATCAAGTACAGCAGTGGCTGGCCCTTAGTAATGCGGAATAAATGTTAGGTGGCAGTGGTGGTATTTTATCAGCCTGCCAGTGGAAAGGCTGAGGAGGAGTGGGTGGTCTCCCTTGCCTGGAAGGCCCCTCACTGCTCCAGTCCTTCTCATTTCACGGGCTGAGTTTGCTCTCAGTTTAATTTGTTCTTTCTTGGAGGAAACTTGGTGACCGTTCTGTTTGAAATAGCTCCGTCCTCGCTGCCGTTGTTTCTCACAGTACCATCCTCTTTACCGTCAGAATTCTGTGATCGCAGCTATTGTGAGACTCTGTTCTGTTGAAGGTGGCAGGCCGGGAAATGCTGATGCAGTTGTTACTGGTGCTAGAATGCCTCCTGGATGGCTTTTTTTTTTTTTTGAGACAGAGTCTCGCTCTGTCTCCTAGGCCGTATTGGACAATCTCAGCTCACTGTAACCTCTGGAGTAGCTGGGATTACAGGTATGTGAACCACGCCCAGCTAATTTTTGTGTTATTAATAAAGATGGGGTTTCACCATGTTGTCCAGGCTGGTGTCGAACTCCAGACCTCAGGTGATTTGCCCACCTTGGTCTCCCAGAGTGCTGGGATTATGGGTGTGAGCCACCATGCCTGGCCCAAAGTACTTTTTGTAATTTGTCACTACATATTATGTTGCGCTCCTTCTTTTAAGGCCTGTATCCCCCATGAGCCTGTGAGCCATGATGGCGGTCTGCAAGGTTTCTTATTACACACTGGTGCCTGACCTCCATGAAGCCGTTTTCTTCCTCAGTGTCCATTTCTCTCATTGCTGGTTCATATGGTTGATGTTTTGCTTGGCCCTGCCCAGTTCCAGTAGCTTCTCACTGGCAACATGTGGCTAGGATCTTCGGCTGTTGGAGTCGGATGAACTTGGATTCAATCTTGGTTAACCACCTACTGACTGTGTGATCAAGGAAAAGTGACCCACCTTCTCTGAACCTCAGTTTACTCCCCTGTCAAATGAGGAAAATGATATCCAGCTGGAAGGCTGGGCCTAAGATGAAATCTAACACCTTAAAGTGATGTACACTGTTACTGGAACTATGCGTGTACCAATCAAGGTGATGTCATTATTATTCATCATACTGAGACAGCCATCCAGGTGGCATCCTAGCACTGGTAATTATTGCATCAGCATTTCCCTGCCCCACCACCTGCAACAGAACAGTCTCACATTAGCAGGGATCACAGAGAGTAAATGTTAATCAGTGATTGAACTCTGAGGAATAGTTCAGCATCTCAGCTTGCTTATTTTTGAGAAAAGAAGCTGGTGGGGTGTGCACACAGGATTTTCTAATAGCATTCATGTATTCATTCATATGTGCAAATACAAGGGAAGAGAATTAATGATTGTTTCTAGTTGGAAAGACTGAACTTCAGGTAAAGCATGTGGCCTGTACAAGTAGAGTGGGGGCAGTGCATCAGGAAATGGAGCTGCCAGGACGAGGGGACCAGCTCCTTGTTTGTTTGTTTGTTTGGTGCGAGGAGTTATGAGATAGTGGAGGAAGTTTGGGGGAGCTTAAGAAGAAAGGATTTCCCAGAGAGAGAATATTGCAATCATATGCAAGATCGAGTCCTAAATGACTTGGGCTTTTGTTATCAACAAAACAAATTAGAATTCAGGTTCTATCTGAGGTGCTTCTGAGAAGAGGAAAAGAGGGACAGGAACCTCCACAGAGATGTAAAGAAGATTAGGTCCTGAGAGAGGCCAGAGATCAAAGTATGCTGGGGACTTGCAAGGCAGCTTTCCCCAGAGTTTTCTGTGGTTATTCCAGTGTTTCAGGAAAAGCAGTGTTTTCTGAACATGCAAAAACCTTTTTTTTTTGCCTTTTTAAATTTGGGGTCAAAAAATATATATAAAAGCAGTTGTGTGAACTGAAGTTTCCTATGTGTCAGAGCCATCTATTCGTCTTGTAGTGATACTTCTCCTGTATCTTAATCCCTTCAGATTTCCTTTATTCTTACCTGTTTTACAGATGGGGACACCAAGACCAGAGAGATTGGGTGACATGCCCAAGGTCATATGGATAGAAAGTGACAAATGTCTTCCTCCACACACCAGGCAATTAGAGATGGTCCTTTTAATACTGCTCATCATTGGTATTGGGTTAAGTAGAAATTGTTGACAAGCCACCCAGTGGCTTTGTGGATGGGACCAGAAGTAGAAGAACTAGCCTTGATATTCCCCATAAAGCTACCTGTGACTCTGTGATTGAAACCTCCAGTAATTTGGAGGGAACAAAACTAAGCTCTGCCTCCAGTGTGGCCCTAAATAGCCATCTTGACCCTGCACCCTTGCTAACCCTCAGCTTTTCAAGCAGTGCAACCATGCATAGCTACCTTCCATACATGAAAGCACTTATCTAAGTAGGTCTGCTCTCTCTTCTTCCCAGGGAGGACTTGACTGTTTTAAGGGGTCATATTCTGAAAGGTGAAGGAACATTCTGTTTTAGATACCAACAAGGTTTGTGGTCACAGGAGGCTATGCAAGATTACTGTGGAACACAAGCCTACATAGTTGTGTATTTCCCACAGCAACCCCAGGAGATAGGCGCTGTTACTTAAGCCTTCCTCTGTGAGTCATCTGAGGCCCAAAGAGGTTCAACAGCTTGCTCAAGAACACATGATAAGAGGCATAGCAGGGGATTTAAAACAGATAGTTTTTTCCAAAACCCTGTTCTTAAATATTATACTAATGCCATTTTGATAAGTACCATCTATTCATCCATCCTTCCATCCATTTATGAACTCACCTCTGTCCCCACCTTTCCATCTATCCCACATCTATCCTTCTGTCCATCTGTTCATCTATCCATCCATCCATCCATCCATTTATCCATCTAGTCACCCATACATCCTACCATCTATCTATCCATTTATTCATCTCTTTATCCATCCATCCATCTACCCATCCATCCATCAGTCTATCAATCTGTCCACCCATACACTCATCCATTGTGTTGGCTATTTGTCTGACATGGTACTCCACTTCATCCTGGGTAAGAAATTGCTACATCCCTGGAGGTGAGCATATGTTTTCTAGAACTGGAGGCCTCCGTGAGAATACATCACATCACTTAGCTCCCAGGAAATATCTGGGTGCTGCTGCCATTCCTAAGTTGGTGTCCTCACAAATGCTGCTGTTTCAGGTAGTGCCTGGTTGCTTACTCTGTTTCCTCCCTCAGTAACCTGTAGAGAGTTTCTCCCTACAATGTACTCAAAATGAGCAAAGCTGCAGAAATCCTTGGCATTCTGAAACATAATTATAAAGGGATACTCAGTAACCCCATTCATTGACCCAAAAGTTGGATATTGGATTAGTTAGGAATGATTTTACTTTTTAAAAATGTTACAGAGTTTGTGTATTATATCTAAAAATTATCTAATCTAAAAGATGGGTTCACAGGGCATTTAATAAAGAAAAAAATTTGATAGACTTTAGGCCAATTTAAATGGAGATAAATCGATTAAGGGAACAAAATTATCTTTGAAGAGGCAGTATTATAAAGAGGCAGTATGGTCTGGTTATTTGCATATTTATTAAGTGCAAAGCAAAGAAAGTGGTTTAATTATTTCGCATAACCTCTGTTGTACAAAAGCCATTGATGAGAGGATCCCACTTTTCAATTTTTTTTACTTCTTAGAATTAAAATTCTAAACATACTAAAATTCAAACATGTAAATATAAACAGCCATATAAATTACCCTGTGTATTCATTACCTGTCTTCAACAATTATCAACAATGACTGTAGTCACCTTTGCTCACGTTTTTTTCTTTTAGTAAGTTTCAGAGGCATATTCCTCCTCACTTGACTTAATTTTATTGAATCAAAATTCCATTTCTAGAAAAGCATATTAACATTGAAGTAGAATAAACTTTTGAAGATAACTGCTTATTTTTTCATTGAAATTTAGCATTTTGGGGGGTACAACATTGAGAATTTCCCACCTTCTTTTAACTGAAAAATTTCAAATCTACAGCAAAGTTGAAAGAATACTAAGTGAACCTTCACATGTCCTTCACTTAAAATCACCAGTTATTAGCATCAGGACTGGTATTTTTCAAGTGTATCTTTCCATGGGATCACATGAAGACAGGGGAGGTTTTCTTACCTTTGAAGACCTGTAGATAGTTGTTCATGGCTTTTAGAGGTTGACACATAAAGATTCAGATCCCACGACGATCACCTCCTTGCTGTGCATGATAGGCGGGTTGCCCTATATTCGATATCTTTATCTCTTAGATGGAAGAATAATAGTGGTGTACATCCATGGCGGCATGTGAGGTGCATAGTAGATACTCAACCAGTGTTACCTATCTGCCTCCTAGCTGTGCCTCTGTGTTGCAGCTGGGGGAGCTGTGTGGGTAGAACTGCACATTTTCAATTCAAGTCCTTTTTGGTCACCGTGGAAGATTTTTGCGGTTAAGAGAGTTAGTATGACCTAGTGAGAAGAGGTTGGGTCTGAGGTGAGAATGGTTCCCCAGTTCTGCCCTTACCATTCTGGAACTTGGTTAAGTTACTTGGTCTCCCTGAGCCCTAGTTCTCTGACTATAAATTGGGGATAGAAAAATACTTACCTCATTGGGTTGTTGTCCAGGAGAAAATGAGATGGGAGAGTCTGTGCCCAGCATTTAGTACAGCATCTGCCTCATAAGCACCCAATGAATGTTCTGGTATTATTATAAGTAAAGATACATTGGCATAGTACCTCCCCTATAATTGCTCAATAAATGTTACTTATTATAAATAAAGATGGAGAACACTCACGAAATTGGTCTTTAATAGCCTGCGTCTACTTTGGTGCAATGAAAAGAATAAAGATCTTGTGTGAAAGCTTGCAATGCAATTTCAAATAAGAGTAAGCCTGGATAGGTCAGGCACAGTGGCTCACGCCGGTAATCCCAGCACTTTGGGAGGCCCAGGCAGGTGGATTGTGAGGTCAGGAGTTCAAGACCAGTCTGGCCAACGTTGGTGAAACCTCATCTCTTACTAAAGATACAAAAATCAGCCAGGTGTGGTTGCAGGTGTCTATAATCCCAGCTACTCAGGCAGCTGAGGCAGAAGAATTGTTTGAAACTAGAAGGCAGAGGTTGCAGTGAGCCAAGATTGCACCACTGCCTGCGTGAAAGAACAAAACTCCGTTTCAAAAAAAAAAAAAATAGTAAGCTTGGATAGACATGTGGCTACCACCAGCTGGGCATGGCATCTAGAGGCATCATGGGAAAGGACTGCATGTGCCTTGGGTTCCATACAGTGATGTCATAAAATAAACCGGCCTTCTTGAACCCTCCTGCAAGAGTTGGCTTTTGGCATTGAATGGCTCACGGCTTACCCCATGGCTAGGATATATGCCTCTATTCCAAAGGCTTTATGCTGTTCTTGTTGTCTGGAACTGACTGCCTTCCTTCTTCTCTCTCTTTCTCTGTTTTCTGACCCTCTCATCTTGTATCGCAGGTTGAAAGGATTGTAGACAAGAGGAAGAACAAGAAAGGAAAATGGGAGTATCTTATCCGATGGAAAGGCTACGGGAGCACAGAGGACACGTGGGAGCCAGAGCACCACCTCTTGCACTGTGAGGAGTTTATTGATGAGTTCAATGGGCTGCACGTGTCCAAGGACAAGCGGATCAAGTCAGGGAAGCAGTCCAGCACCTCCAAGCTTCTGCGTGACGGTCGAGGCCCTTCGGTTGAGAAACTCTCCCACAGACCTTCGGATCCTGGAAAGAGCAAGGGGACCTCCCATAAACGGAAGCGAATTAACCCTCCCCTGGCCAAGCCAAAAAAAGGGTATTCGGGGAAGCCTCCTGCTGGAGGTGACAGGGCCGCCAAGACGGTGTCTTACAGGACTACCCCCAGTGGTTTGCAAATAATGCCCCTGAAAAAGGCTCAGAACGGGATGGAAAATGGGGATGCCGGCTCTGAGAAGGATGAGAGGCACTTTGGAAACGGGTCCAATCAGCCTGTATTGGATTTGAATGATCACGTTGGAGAGCAAGATGTGGGCGAATGTGACGTGAACCACGCCACGCTGGCGGAGAACGGGCTCGGTTTGTAGCTTTTCTTTCTCTTGGGTTTGGCTCTAGCTGTGGTGAACAGGGAGCTCTGCCTGCAGCTTAGGGACATACATAAGACCCCCACCTCCATCCCCACCTTGTAGGTGGCCAGTAATTCCCCCTTCATCTCTCTCACCTAGATCCTTGTAGACTTAGTCATAGCCCCACATTGGTTACGGACCCTCATGCACGTGGGGAGGCTAAGCCTGTGATGCTCCAGCCAAGGTCTGGAGTTCCTTGGTGGTACTTCAAGACACCCAAGGCCATGGTAACCCCTCTAGACCCATTTCTCTGAGGGCAGCTCAAGTCCTCACCCTCAGGATCTGAGATACATGTCCTCAGCAGGGCAGTGCCTCCCACAGCACAGTACAGAGCCCTTGCTTGTAGCCCCATCATGCCCCCAGCAGTGTACCCCAGAAAGGTGGGGTCTGGGTTGGGTCTGTGCTGTGTGCTCAGGCACAGTGTGGACTTGGAGTTGACCATGCCAGCACCTGTGCTGGAGTCTCCTGCCCTTCTACCATCTCTAGGTTGGATGATTGGCCTATATTAGGTCGTGTCTTAGCCTGTTCAGGCTGCTGTAACAAAACAGCTTGTGTCTTAGCCTGTTCAGGCTGCTGTAACAAAACAGCTTAGAATCAGTAATTTATGAAAAATAGGAAATTAACTTCTCACAATTCTAGGGGCTAGAAGTCCATGATGAAGGCACCGGCAGGTGCTGCATCTGGTGAGGGCCTCTTTCTGTTAGCTGATGCCTTCTGTGTCCTCATGTGATAGAAGGGGCAAGGCAGCACTCATCAGCCTCTTTTATAAGGGCACTAATCCCATCCACAAGGACAGAGCTCTTATGACTTAATTACCTCCTAAAGGCTCCCCGCTCCCCGTTAATGCTATGATTGCATTGTGGTTTAGGTTTCTTCATATGAATTTTGGGGGAACATAAACATTCAGACCACAGGGTTTCTAAATGCTGGGTTGACCTCATCCTGTGCCAATTCTTTTGGTTTGCACCCTCATACTGTAACACAGCCTGCATATGTTGTATTAGGTTACGGAATTCCTCCCTTTTCCAAAGTCTCTACAGGCAAAAATACGGTAACAGGAGGTAATGACCCTGTAGTTCATGCTCCCACACCTGAGATTTCCTGTGTAGTCACATCGCTCCTTACCTGAGTCCTTCATGACATCGGGTCTTTCAGGTTAGCTGCCTGTGCTAGTGATATGCAGTCCCTCATTTCTCAGACACCTGCATGTCTACTTGGTGGCATTTGTCTCTTTGGCTTCCAGAGACCCGAGCCTTGGGGTGTCTGGAAGTCTTATAGGAGTGTGGACAACCAGTGCCCGACAACCAGGGCCACCAGACTCCCCGATGAAACCAGGGTGTGTGTGTGCAGACAGGAATGCTGGGATGCAGGGGAATGGTTAGAAGGGCTCACGGAAGGTTGGGGTGATGAGGCCAATGCATATCAGTGTGACGATGGTAGATCTGGAGTCCAGAATGTGCAGAGCGGGCTTCCCTGGGAGAGCTTGCCATCTTTAGGAACTCCTCCTGAGAAATCTGAGCAATCTGCATTGAAGCTCCTCTTTCTCCAGAGAGAGGAATTTCACCCAAACAGGATTTACTTAGCATCTTTGCCCCAGACTGACTCATGTTTCCGTCTGGGGATCCCTGACGCTGACGTGACTGTGCCTGCGAACATAAGTAAAAGCTGTTTGTTTTAGAAATTCATCCCTCGGGGAGAAGTGGGCTCATGTAAATGGGGCTTGGCATAAACATCCGTGTTTGATGTTGCTGTGACAGCTGCCGGTGGTGGCGGAGTTCCCTGTCTCAGGAAGGGTGGCGTGGGGAGCTTTGGTGGCTTCTTGGGTACAGGGGTACCACTCATGCATTCTGGCTGTTAGCAGCCTCCTGCCCTGCTCAAAATGGGGCAACCCCAACAGTAAAGCATGGGGGAGGAAGATCTGCTGACTAGCTGACAGTCTGCTGCGTGGAGGAGAGAAGCCGGCTTTGTTGAGAGGTCTGCATGAGGGTGTGCCTCTCATGTTGTTCAGCCTTCTATGGCGAGGCAGAGCTGCCAGCTCTGTGCTTTTCATCCCTGGCTTTGCTGATGCCCCCACTCCACGATCTGGTGACAAGGCGTGGTAACCCACAAACGAGGAGAACAGGCGAGGGCCAACTTGTTGAGATCCATGATAGTCCTGTTAGCTGAAGATGCTATTCTAGACCTTTCTCGCTCTCTGATGTCTTATCTTCCTCATGTTTTTCTGATGTTGTATGTTCTCTACTCACACTTCAGCTGATGCCGGCCTCTGTTTTGTCTGCTTCAAAAGGACCCTTTTGCTTAATCACATCCCATAGCATTGGTGCCTGTGAGATCCTCCTGTAAGGTTAAGGCACTGGTTCTCGGATTCTACATGTATTAGATTACCTGGCAACTGGTGAGAGATGCAGATCACATGGAGTCTGATTGCCTAAGTCTGAGGTCCAGCCCAGAAGATGGACTTTTAACTAGCTTCCTGGGTGACTCTACTGCATTTTGAGACGAGCTTTCTGGCAAAATGTGTGTGGTGGGGTGGGGCGTTGAAATTTCACATCAGATGTGTTACATCTATGTGCCTTCATCATACCTGCAATGGCATCTTCTGTGGTCACTGGTGTGATAATTGTCCTAGTCACCATCAGCCTTTAGCATACTAGTTAGAGCTAGCCAGGTCTGGGGGACCTGGGAAGAGGAAAAGACTGAGAGTCCTTGCCCGAGAGAAGGAGAATGTTGAAGAGAGCAGTTTGAAGTTCTTGGACAAGACCCAAGACAGGGGATGTGGTTCCAGAACTTTTCAGCAATGGGCCAGAGGTGTAGTCCAGCAAAGCGTGTTTCCACGTGTATTTACAGCCAAAGGGAAGCTTTGCTGAAGCCAGTGTTCATGCCCATGTGGCCCTGAATGTCCTTCTACCCTCTTCCCTAACCTCACCTTTCCCAACCTGGATGGAAGGATGCAATCTCCAGGGGCTCCAGGGTGAGCCTGGGGCTTTGCAGCTTACAGGAAGACGTCTTAGCCCAGCAGAGGAGGATGGGGGAATCCTGGCTACAGTTGGACAGCATTTGTTTTGGGGGTGGGCTGTTGCTTTTTATATGGCTTTAACTTCTCTTTGGTGAGTTAAGGTTCTGCATACAGAACAGCAACTTATGTAACATGTTACTCATTTACTGCTGACTTCCCTGATCTGCTGTGGAACAAATGCTAAATCGGGGCTCTGGCGGATGATGTTTTGGTTTCAGACTGCGTTTTTTTCCCCAGCAACGTTTGTGGGGCATGTGCATCGGTTCTACACTGCTTTTGATTTTGGTTCTTCTCTGGCAATGAGTACTGGCTTTGTGGTCTGGGGCCCATCTGCCTCAGTATCCCTTGGAGAGCTTGTTAAAATGGGCTCTATCCCAGTTGAATGAATCAGGATCTCAGGGGGCTTGGGGGTGGGTTTTGCACGTTAATGCTGAATTCTAACAGCCGCAGGTGTTTACAGGAGCTCCAGCAGATGTCTTTGGTTGTAGTAGATGGTTCCTACATCCATTTGTTGGTAGATCCATCATTACTTCCTGGATATGAAGCTTGTGAGAAGGAATGTGATCTGGTCCTTCAGAGTTTGAAGACCTGACATAGTTGCTCTGCCTTGCTGCTGCACCTTTCTACTAGGCATCTCTTTCTCTCTCTTTTTTCTAAAACACACCAGTTTCATCTGTACAGAAAAGCTGACGGGTTTGCTAACCCTCGCTGTAGTTCTGCCCTGGAGAACTGCTCAGCACTCTTGTCTAAATAGGCCGAAGCATCGGTGCCGTACAGGTTCACATGAGCCTTTAACCAGTGAAACATCCCTAACTAGGAGCCATCGTCGTTTCTCGTTGAGCCCTAGAATAGCATTTAGACTGGCAGCGTTCTCCAGATTCCAGGAAGGTGATGAGCATCACCGTTGATGCCAGTCTTGTGGCCCCGTGTCCACATTTCTCAAAGGACATTTGAGATCCTTTTCCTTGTGTCTTGATGACTGTTGTCTGCCACGCAGACGTTGCCTCTCACACGTTGCATGATTCAGTGTTTGCAGAATTATCTCTACCATTGAGCGAGTCATCCCACACAGTGCGCGCGCACACACACACACGCGCGCGCGCGCAACATTTGCCGTTTTCTCTCCATTGATCTTTTCAAATGATCTCAGCTTTCACTCCTAGAACGTTTGTTCATCTCTTCCTACTCACTCTTTCAACACGATTATCATTTTTCCCTTTATTGATCATACTAGAGAACTGTGTTTTCACAGCACTTGGGAACTAAGCACAAGCCTGGGAAATGCCTGTGGCTTTTGAGAAACTAGGGCTCCTAAATGTGGACCCAGGATCCGAATCCCCTGGAGGGCGTGTTAAAACACAGATGGCTCTGCCTGCCTTCAGCATTCTGATTTAGTAGGTGGAGCGTGGAGCCTGAGAATCTGCATTTCCAGCGGAAGTTTCTAGATGCTGCTGTTGGTCCAGGGAGCCCAGTTTCAGAACTGCTGCTGCTCTAGAGGAATAAGCTCCAGGATGGTTGGGATGCAATGCAGATGGTGTTGTGCCTGCCAGGTGGTGTTGAGGAAACTTGAAGGGCTTATGCTGCGCACCTGGAGCTGGCATTCAGAAGACTTTGTAAATGGAAAGTGTGTGAAATGAAGAGCTGTAAGGTTGAAAGTTTCAGAGTATAAGTACTTTCCTAAGATGAAGCCTTGGAGTTTCCAAAGCACCCTGTGTGATCCTCATGTGTCAGTCCTGAGAGGTGGTTGTTCTACCCATTTTACAGAGGTGGAGACTGAGGTGACAAGTCCCAGGTTGGGATTAGGAGAGAAACTCGGGCAATTTGACTACAAAGTTAACTACTGAGCTGGCCTCTGTACCACCGCCCAGCTGGATTCCTGGAAGTAACATTTTCCTAAGCCCTGATTACTGACAAAAACATGTTCTGACTGGGGGTGGGGGGATCAGGAGTGCTTGGTGGCACAGGATGTACTTCTTTGACATCCTCCTTGTTTATTGGTAGAAGGGTATGGTCCCTCTGAGCTTGAAATGCTGTGACTAACTCCATGCCATTCAATTTGAAAACCTGGATAAAGTCATCATCACTTCCCTAGTGAAATACAACTCAACAAAACAGCCTAAAGGAGGGCTAGAAAACCTAAATAGAGAAGTAACTATTAAAGAAATTGGTTCAGAAGAAGTGGCTCACTCTTGTAATCCCAGCACTTTTGGGAGGCTGAGGTGGGTGGATAGCTTGAGCCCAGGAGTTCAAGACCAGCCTGGGCAACATGGCAAAACCCTGTCTCTCCAAAAAAATACAAAAATTAGCCAGGTGTGGTGGTGCATACCTGTAGTCCCAGCTACCAAGGGAGCTGAGGTGGGAGGTTCACTTGAGCCCAGGAGGTCAGGCTGCGGTGAGCTGTGATTGCACCACTGCACTCCAGCCTGACTGACAGAGCGAGACCTTGTCTCAATTAAAAAAAAAAAAAGAAAAGAAATTGAATGTGTTGTTAAAAAGTCCTCAGAAGAAGTAAGAAAGGAGGAACACAAGGCCCAGATGGTTTTGTAGGCAAATCTAAACATTCTAGAATAGATCACCTGACCACACATTCTAGAGCAGATAACCCCTCCCTTACCCAAATGGTTACAGGGAAGAGGAAAGAGAGAAAGTACTCTCAGCTCCTGTGATGAGGTCGGTATGACCTGGATTTCCAAACAAGACAAAGAGAGGAGGAGAAAGGCAAATTATAAATCAGTCTCACTTCAGAATGCAGTAGTGAAAGTCCTGAATAACCCCTCTGGGCTTATTACAGTTCCCTTGGTACTTCCTCAAAATTAGGAGTATTTCAGAAGCATCTCATTACTTGCCCTGAACTTGACCCCAGTTCATTACCTTTAGAATCACCACTGCTTCTCTGGGTGCCAACCTTGTCTCAGAAGAGGCCCAGGGGAAGCTGGTTCAGGAAGGCTCCGAGCGTCACCAGCAGCAGCCCTTAACTACCTGGTGAATCACCAAGAGACCAGGAAGGGAGTTCCCCGGGCCAGCCTCTAGTCAGCACAGGTGTCCATGTGACCACTTCCTGAGCCCAGCTGCTCTTCCTGACACACTTCAAGTGCCCGTCTCCAGGCCAGCACACTTTCACTAATCTTTTCCATTTTTAAAAGCAAATGATTTTTCCAAATCAGTAACAACAAAGACTTAAGGTTTTTTTTTTTAATGTTTTGTTTTTCAAAGCAAACAAGTAACTTGTGCTAATGAACTGTCTTCAAACTCTTTGAGGTGGTGGTAAGACCCTGTCCAGCTTGCCCACCACCCTATGCACGTGGAAAGGGCCAGGCTGTGATGGGACGTCTGATGATTCAACCAGGAGCAACTTGACCCCTGGCAGATCCAAGAGGAGAATCCATTCTCCCCACTCGGCTCTTAAATTCTGGAGATTTGATTTTGGTGCCCAGAAGAGGCTGATGGAGTCTTGACCACTGTCAAGGTTTAGAAACCAAGTCATTGCTTTTCCTACCTGCTCAGATGTTCCTTTCCTCTCTCAATGCCTTAGGAAAGTCTTAGGCACTGTTCCCTCATGGCTATCCATCAGAACACTTCCAAGAACAGTGCAGTGGAGAGTGGAAGCAATCGCCCCAGGAGCAAGCAGTATGGGGTACAGTATCCATAGAGGGGTCCAAAACAGTAGTAAAAATTCACTTACTAATGTCAGTGAAAAGCCACTCTCCCCATTGAGGTGGACCCCAGGGCCTTCCTTCACCCTGACTGCTCACACAAGATAGCCAGTCTTCATGACTGGTGATGATAATGGTGGTGGTGGTGGTGGTGGTGGTGGTGGTGGTGGTGGTGGTGGCAGCAGCAATGGTAACTAACATTTCTTGAGTTCCTGCTGCAGGCAAAGCCTTGCTCTTTCTATTTGATCTACTAAGTGTGATTGAATTTCCTCAGCGGTTCTGATATAGCAATTTAACAACATAGCAACATAACAAGGATACCTGAGTTTAACCTTTTTTATGGATGGGGAAACTGAGGCTCCGTAAGGGTAAGACACAGCACTGAGGGAGGGAATTAGGGTGGGATGCTGGGTCTGGTGATGCTAAAGGTGATGGAGGTCTGTGACCAGTTTTATAAAGGAAAAAAGGTACTTTAGGGATTCAGGTTCAAGCCAACAGACCTTTCCCAGGTACCGTGGTCATTGTTCTGGCCAACACTCCTGGGCCTGCCTTTGAGGCATCTTCAGTAGCATCAGAGATGCTGACTTGGCCTTCCAGGGAGGTGGGACCTGTGGTCCTGATGATTTTCCTTAGGGCCTTAGATTAAAAGACACACACATGCATGCATGTACATATGCACGCACATATTAATATCACACACAGGCACACATCACTCATACACACATATATATACACACACACACGTGCACATCTATGCATCATAAAAGGAACTCCCTCAGTTGTCAGAGTTTATGTCAATGCTAGAAGAAATGGCAAAAAAAGGATAAAGGTCTTTATCAACTGATGAATGGATAAACAAAATGCAGTCTTTTCGTATGACGGATGGTTATTCAGTCATAAAGAGGAATGAAGAGCTGATACATGTGGCAACGTGGAAGGACCTCAAAACAAGATATGATATGATTCCTTTTATATAAAATATCCAGAATAGGTGAATCTGTAGAGACAGAAAGTGGGTTAGTGGTTGCCAGGGGCTGAGGGGAGGAGGTAGTGGGGAGTGACTGCTAATGGTTACGGCATTTCATTTCGGGCAATGAAAATGTTCTGGAATTAGATTACGGGGACAGTTGCGCAACTGTGCATGTTACACTAAAAATCACTGAATTGTGCACTTCCTATGGTCGAATTTTATAGTACGTTAAATAAATCTCAGTAAAGCTGTTTTTGTTAAAAAAAATCAGAGAAGAACAAGAAGCTAGCAAGTAGGATGAAAAATAACAGCTACCATTGCCCTACTGCTTGCCATGTGCAGGGGTGCCTTCTAAGTGCTCTCCAAGAAGCTGTGCACTGAATTTCCTCGACAGCTACTGATTCTCACACTGGGAAATTGATGCTTAAAGAAGACACGTGCATTGCTTGAGTTTGTCCAAGTGTCACAGAAGGTGGAGCTGGAATGGAATCACAGTGCCCACTTCTGAACCCAGGGAATCTGGGAAATTGAAGTGCTCTTAGTGAACAAAGGGGCACCGTATTAGTTCCCTATGGCTGCTGTAACAAATTCCTACCAACTTGGTGGCTTAAAGCAACACCACCTTCTTCCCTTACGGTTCTGGATTCAGAAATCTAAAATGCATTGGCAGGGCTGTCTGTGCTCCTCTGGAGGCCCTGTGGGAGAAGCCATTTTCTCGCCTTTTCCAGCTTCCAGTGGCTGCACATACTCCTTGGCTCATGGCCTCTCATCTTTCTAACCTTTGCGTTCATGCTCACATCTTCTTCTCTGACTCCAAGCCTGCTGCCTCCCTTCTACAAGGACTCAAGTGACTACACTGGGCACACCAAGACAAACCAGGATAATCTCCCATCTCAAAATCCTTAACTTAATCACATTCGCAAAGTGCATTTTGCCATGTCAGGTACCACATTTACAGGTACCAGGGATGAGGACATGAGAACTTTAGGGGTTTGCTGTCCATCCCACTATAGGCATTTAGGAGAATTTGGGGGGAAAAAGGGTATCCAAATGGGTTTGTATTCTTGAATGGGCAAGAAACCAGATGGTAATAAGGAAATGTTAATTTTGTCATCTAGATTATTAAAATTATTTAAGCACACATGCACATCTCTGCATTGTAAAGGGAACTACCTTAGTTGTTAAAGTTTATTTCCATTCTGGAAGAAATAGCAAAATCCACACCGAGTAAATTATTGCATTTAAAGCAAAGTTCATTTAAGTGAAACAATTGTTTTGTTTAAATGAAATCATCTACTTGGTGTGGACTTCAATATAACTGGCAAGGGTTGAAGTTGACTTAAATTCCCTTGTTGATTTTAGAGATGGGAGGCAAGCAGCTGCTTCTGCAAGACACAGGTCTAATCCTAGGATGCATTTTTATATGACACTTACTGCATGACAGTGTTTTGTATAAGCCAGCTCGAGCCTTCCTAATACCCAGTGAGCTGCGGTTAATAATGACAGCAGCAGCAATGCACTAACAACAAATACTGATTAAGCCCTTGCAATGAGTCAGGTGTTGGTGGGCTAAGGAAGTTACACTGAGTAACTCTGTTAATCCTGACAATTCTATGAAGTAGGTTGTCTTTTTTCCCACAGTTTACATATAAAGAAATGGAGGCTTTACGAAGTTAGTTAGGGAAGTAGCCTATAGCCTCCAGATGGTGATGTGGTAGAGCCAGAATTGTGACCCACCTTATTAATTAATTAATTTAAATTCCTGGGCCTTTATGAGTGACTTTCTTACATCACCTTATCCCGTGATATCTGATTTTGTCAGTCGATCTTAATCACACACAGGGAAAAACCTGTTCTTCTCATCTGATGAGTCTGTCTGTGTTTAAAATATTTTGTATGAAAACACTTGCATTTTGATTTTTCTGCTCAGTATAGCATATGTCTATTTCCATCTGTTTCCATATTGGGCAACTCTTCATACTGGAGTTTTAGTAGTGGCACTTACGTTTTTTCAGAAGGATATACAGGTTGAATATACCCAAGTCCAAAATCCGAAATGCTCCAAAATCCAGAACTAAATGCTCATTGGAGCATTCAATTATCAGATTAGGGATGCTTAACTAGTAAGTATAATAAAAATATTCCAAAATCTGAAAAAAATCAGAAATCCAAAATACTTCTGATCCCATGCGTTTTGGATAAAGGATACCTAACCTGTGCAATATTTGGCTTACGTAGTCAGTCTCTTGTTGGACATTTAGGTTAGGTCTAAACTTCTTTGGTTTTATTTCATTTTTTCTGGATTTTTTTTTAGACTCAGTTCTCAGAGGCAGGATTAAACTGCTAATTTTGCCATACCCTCCTCACCCCATCAAGAAAAAATATTTGATAACCAGTGAGGTGTAATTTTCTAGTTTTGCCATTGCCTTGCCAGATGTGTGTGTGTTAAGGGGAGTAAGAGGATGCTCAGTATAGTTCATTTGTATTTCTTCAGTCTCTACTGAAGCTGAGCTTCTCCTTTTTTTTTTTTTTTGAGACGGAGTTTCGCTCATTACCCAGGCTGGAGTGCAATGGCGCGATCTCGGCTCACCGCAACCTCTGCCTCCTGGGTTCAAGCAATTCTCCTGCTTCAGCCTCCTGAGTAGCTGGGATTACAGGCAGGTGCCACCATGCGCAGCTCATTTTTTGTATTTTTAGTAGAGATGAGGTTTCACCATGTTGACCAGGATGGTCTTGATCTCTTGACCTCGTGATCCACCCGCCTTGGCCTCCCAAAGTGCTAGGGTTACAGGCTTGAGCCACCGCGTCCGGCCCCCTGAGCTTTTCTTTTGCATGCTCAAGTACTCTTTGTAACTTCCTCTTTGTGGTTGGTCCACTCCTGTCTGTTGAGATTGTAGAGGATTCAGATACACAGGGAAGAGGTGTGGTATGGCAAAGGAGAAGAGCCCAGAGCATGTTTGCAGGTTGGTGAGGAGAAGCATTTAGGGTAGGGTGCCATTGTGCTTAGGGATAGACTTGGGTGACGGGTGAAAGGCAGGTTGGGGCCAGGTGCAGGAGGGGCCTGGGTGCCAGGGAACCCCCTGTTGTACTTCTGGCAGCTGCTCTAATGCAGGTTATCCATGGAAGGACTGATCTGAAATTTTTGATGAACTGGCAGAAATATCACAATCTGGTTCTGGCCCCTATGTCAGCCACTCTGACCTTTCTCTGACTTGTTTCAAACTCTGTCCCACTGTCTCTAAACCCCACTGGGCAGCTCAGCTGATAGAAGGGCTATCCATTAAGGGCTGCCCCAGACTCCTCTCCAACCTGTACCCACCTGTCTGCTCCCTGGGAGGCTATTGATAAGGAGCTCGGGGTGTGGGTGACTCCAGGGAAACATCAAAGAAAAGATACTTGGTAGGGGCTGGGGCAGGAGAGAGAAGCTCCCATGGGGGCCAGGGATTCTATAGAGAAAAGTCAGAACCGTGGACTGGTTAGAAGAGGAGAACCCAGGAGATGGAAAACAGAGGCAGCCTTCTTTTGATATTCATGTTATTCCAGGAGGTGGAATAACAGCTGGTGAGGGAAGCGCCTGTGTACAGAGCCCCTTTTATGTTCCTCATGTGTAACCTGACTATGGTGTGGTGTTCCTGTGAGTGCCAGCCTCAAGGCCTCGATTTGCACTTTTTATATTGCAACATGGCTTCCCCTTGACTTCTTTCATCCTGTCCCAGAAAGAAAATCAAGATTCTGGGACAAAATGAGCCAGGAAATAGTTTTGCGTGCCTCATGTCAGTAAAACGTTGCCGTCCACAGAGCCCTGGGGTTCTCTGAGGGCCTTCTGGTGAGGAGCCAGGTGGGTGGACTCCAGCGCTCTCTTCTCCATGTCAGCCACTGTATCTGATTGTATTAGTGTATTCTCATGCTGCTGATAAAGACATACCCGAGACTGGGTAATTTATAAAAGAAAGAGGTTTAATTGACTCACAGTTCCACAGGGCTGTGCAGTCCTCAGGAAACTTACAATCGTGGCAGGAGGAGAAGGAAACACATTCTTACGTGGGGACAGCAAGGAGAAGTGCTGAAAAAAGAGAGAAAGCCCCTTATAAAACAATCATAACTCATGAGAACTCACTCATTAGCACGAGAACAGCATGAGGGTAACCGCCCCCATGATCCAATCACCTCCCACCGGGTCCCTCCCACAACACATGGGGATTATGGGAACTACAATTCAAGATGAGATTTGGGTGGGGACACCGACAAACCTTATCACTCTTGTTTTAGTTGTTTCACATGAGGGTTTGCCATATGCTTTTGTTGAGGGAAAAGAAGGCAGGAAATGAGAAGACCAAAAACATATTTCTGAATACTTCAGTTTAATAAATCTGCCCACCAGTGGCTTGAGCTACTTGATGAAGTTGGTGTGCCCTGTGTCATGGGATGTTTGGGTGGGCTTAGGTAGAGTTAGGCAGAAGAATTCCTCTATAGAGATGGGTGAGACCAGGTGGCCTCCCAGGACTGAGTCAGCTCCTCAGAGCGTGTGTCTGTCTGGGCAGGGTCATGGCCACTCCGCAAACCCCTCATGGTGTGCACTCACTCTCTTCATGGCTGAGCCATTTGTCACCACAGCCCGTATATGAAGAAATATTCAACTCATTTCTGGAGGCTCCTTGTCCAAGTTCTGATAGGTACACCGGGAGCTTTTGCAACGATCATGCAGGGAGGGAGACTGCAGGCTCTGCTTTCAACAGGGATGCCTTCCCGAGGCCACAAAGCCAGCCAGCAGATGCTGCTCAGCTGTTATGCCCATTGACCCTTGTGCTTGGTCTCCCCCGATGTCCTAGCTCCCACTCTGGCGTCTCCCGGCTGAGTGAGACCCGGGTAAGGAGCTCTGATTGGCCGTGATGGCTCAACCCATGCAACTCTGCTCCCTGCTGCCCCAGCTTTGCGCCACCGCCCCCCCCAACCCCACACCGCCCCCCCAACCCCACACCGCCCCCCAACCCCACACCGCCCCCCCAAACCCCACACCGTCCCCAACATTTGCTTGGCTTGGCTTCTTGTCCTCACAAGACAGCAGTGAGATGGAGGGGGAACATCTAAAGGGCCACCTCAGATTTGCTTTGGGGGCCTCTGTCCTGAGTCTTCCAGTGAAGGCAAAGCCCCTTTCCATGGTCTGTGGGGCCTCTTGAGTCCTGGGCCGTGGGGCCCTGAGGTTCGGTACTGTTGTATCTGCTTCCCCTTCAGGGTACTTTGCTGGATGCTTCCTCCGCCCAGCCAGGCCAGTCACCTTGGCCTGTTCCCTGCCTGTTGCCTTCCAATGTGCAGAAACGTGGCACCCACTATTGACTCTTCTCCTTTTGTTGTGCTTGTGTTATACTTGAAAAAAAAATCTTTTACTGCCATATTAGAGTGGTTTCAAGAAAGAGGAGACAAATGTGTCAGTGTGGTTAGCATATCTCGGTCCCTAAAATGTTTTTCTTTATTTTCATTTTCCTCTCCTCTCTTTCTTTTAACTTTCTAAAGTTACAAATACATATGCAAATAAATGAGTTGTAAGAAATTCAAATATGTAAAACATAAGCATTTTATTTTTATTTTATTTGAAAATTATTAAGATGGCATCTCAATCTGTCACCCAGGCTGGAGTGCAGTGGTGCAATCTCAGCTCGCTGCAACCTCTGTCTACTGGGTTCAGGTGATTCTCTCACCTTAGCCTCCCAAGTAGCTGGGATTACAGGTGCCCACCACCAAGCCAGGATAATTTCTGTATTTTTATTAGAGACAGGGTTTTGCCATGTTGGCCAGGCTGGTCTTGGAACTCCCGGCCTCAAGGGAAATGCCTGCCTTGGCCTCCCAAAGTGATAGGGAAAATATAAGCTTTTAAAAAGTTAAAGTCTCCATATTCTCCCTTCCCAAATCACATTTAGTGGTGACTTCTGTTATGTTTGCTCATGGATCTTTTGGGACTATTCTCTAAGTTTATATATATGTGTATGTATTTATATATATTAGATATATGTAATTTATTACATACCAAATATCATATATGTGATGTATATCACCTATTTAAACATTTGTTGAGTAATGAACAGGAATTATTCCATTTCTTTCTCTCTCCATGTATGTATGTATTGGTAGGTATGAGTCTGTCTATCATCTGTCTGTGTATTCATTTATCCATTATTTATCTGTTATCCAAGGCCTTACCAAGTTGACATCTGAGTGGAGACTGAAGGTGGTGAGAACACCTTGTTATTAATTTCTCTTTCAACTTAAAACCCGTCTTGGAACTCTGAGTTAGGATGTGTGGAGTGGCCTCCCTGTTTAGGGCTGGATGGGATATATGTTGCTCAGGGACTTAACTGTTCCTCTCTGATGGCCATCTGGGCTGCCTACAGAAGGACCCACTCCTGGCAAACCTGGCTGTGGCCAGTCTCTGTAGTGCTTTTCCAGGCCCTGTTGTTTAATTTTAGTTTCTGAATGAGGATGAGCATCTTCTGTTCCTGCCACTTGTGTCTCTCCCTCGGCATTGCCTGGGTGCCATCTTGCTGCAGAAACAGTGGTGGTGACGCAGGGGTGTTCAGCTACATAACCTTGAACAAATGACCCAGCCTCTCTGGGTCACAGTCTTCATATGTATGATGCAGAAATTCATACCACATGGGTTGGGGGTAAAGAATAAGTGAATTAGTTTATAGGAAGCCCTTAACGTATTAGGTGGCTTGTGGTAGACGTTTGATAAATATTAGCCATTATTTCCATTTTTCCCCTTTTTCTAACTGGGTCTTTATATTTCTCTATTTGATTTTTAGATAACTTTACGTGTGGTACACATATGTGAATCCTTTGTTCTGTATGCTAACCAGTACTCATAAAATGGCTGCCATATACCAGGAGCTGTTTAGACAAATAACTGCGATCCCTCATGCCGTTGATGGGGACATGCAGAAGATACTATGGGGCCATAGATAAGGGCACCGAAGCCAGCTTAGGGGAGGAATTATTGAGGGCTTCTTGGAGGAGGTGATGCATAAGCGGAATCTGATAAAACAAGCCAGGATGACTGAGGAAAAAGGCAGGGATGTCAGGAGGTGACGACAGCATGTACAAGGGCATAGAGCTGAGGGACAGGTTCTGGGTGCCTGACGACACCTCACAAAGAATACAGCAGTCCCACCAATTCTAGAGCATCCGGTCCTGGTGGCTGAGCTCCAGGGAATTCCTCATGTGGTCAGGATTGTCCTAAGGACCAGAGGGATGGAAGCCCACCCTCTCTCTCTGTGTTCTGCGTGTGTGACTCCCTCTGCCCACATGCTCCCGTTGTGAGCCCACATGTGAGTAGTAACCTCTACTCATCCTGCAGGTCTGGCTCAAGCAGTGATTCCCCCATGGGAACCTTTGGTGACTGCCAGCGTAGCTCCACTTCCATTTTTATTTTCACACATGGAATGGTATTTCTTGGTTGACAGCACTGACCTCGGTGTGTACTGGTCCTACCGATTATTCGAATAATCTCTTCCTCTCTCACTTGATCAGAAGCTCCACTAGGGGAGGGATAGTCTCTGTTTTTGCTCACAGCTATATCTCCAACACCTAACAATGCTGGGCCTTTAGCAGGTGCTTAAGAAATGAATGAGTGAATGAATGAATAGATGAAAGAGAGGAGGCAAGAAGCCAGTTCTACTTTAAGATGGGGGTCCTGAGGCCAATTCCACTCACTGCAAACCCTTCTGACAAGTGTCCACGCTGCTCATCCCCTGTCCCAGTCTTGCCGTCTCTCCTCGAGTTGTCCTGGGTGCTGGCTTCACAGCCCCTGCTCATGGTGACATGTCCTGGAGAGCTTGTGTTTGATTCTTCACAGCAACGACAGGATTCCCTTCACATTGGCTCATCTGGTGACTGTTGTTGCCATCTGCTGATGGGCTACATGCTATGCTCCTCTTCCCTTCGTAGTCATGAAGTCACAATGGACTCTTAATAAAGCACCAGGCTCCCTCCCCATCAAGGACGAAGTCACAGTGGATAATAAAGTGCTGAGCTCCCTCCCCTATTAAGGACATTGTGAGTCCTTTTCAGCAGAGTAGGACTGAATCCCATTTGGGCTGCCGACTCTGTATTTTGTGCCAGTTCTTTGCTATGAGAGAGCAAGTGCCCAACTCATGCAATTTATGACCTGCCTTGATGGTAATGTAGGACATGAAATTGGTGGACTTCTTAATAGAAATAATAATAAATGCCATTTGTGATGTTTATTAAATGACTGCTGTGAGCTATCATTGTATAGCTAGAAGCAGGTCCCACCGTGCCACTTAATAGAAGTGACAGTTTCGGGAAGGATTGTAAGATTTTGCCCTTAAAATTGGTCTCACTTTGCAGGTAGCATAGAGCGGAAGAAACTGGAAAGAGCAGGCACGGGCTTTGGAGACAGGCTCCGAGTGTTCAGATACAAATGCTGCCTCTTGGTGAGCATCTCCAGGCAGGTCTTAGCAGCTTTTGAGCATCAGTTTTCACCTCTGTAGTAGGGGAATCACAAGCCTGACGGAAAGGACGAAGCTGTGGGTCCTGGCAGGCCGTTGGTGCCTCCTGAGTCTTCATTTCTCTTCTCCTTTGTCAGAACCTGCTTCACGTATCACTTCCTGCTTTGCTCAAGATTGTGCTTTTCTACCCCACCCTCAGCCTGCCCTGTCGCTTTCTCATTGATCCTAGGATGCTAAGTTTGATTCTGTTGCGTGAGTCGGCAAGGCAAATCCAAGAAGGACAGCCTCTTTATGCCTGTTGTCACATCACGAGGAATGGGTCGCAGGACAGTGGACTCTGTCACTTTTGTGACTTCTCCTTGGAACTTAGAGCCCTGAGTTTTCTGCCTGCCATGTTGGTGACAGTGCCACTGAGTTGGAGGTTCTGCCTCCCAGTTTGTTCTTTCTTCTTCTGTTCCGCTGTGGAACTCTGGGAGCTTCTCCCACCTTCAGCCCCTTTCTCGATTCCCTTCCACTTCAGCACCCTGGCAGAAAGAGGATCTGTTCTGAGTTCCTGGAGCTTTAACAAGACATCTCCACCTCTGGCTTGGCTTCCACCGGCAACTCCTCGTATTATTAGATTGGTGCAAAAGTAATTGCGGTTTTTGCTATTTTTTTTTTTCCAATGGGAAAAACCTCATTTACTTTTGCACCAACCTAATACTTGGTGACAGTGAATGAGAAAAAACTGGCCACGAGATCTGTTGAGCTGCTGTATGTGCCAGGCATGGCATTGGGTGCTGAGGATACAGCCCAGCTTATATTCCTGTGGGAAGAACTGAGGAAAGAGCCAAATACTACAGTGAACTGGGAGCAGATATGGGAGTGCCCTGCATGAACATGTATCCCACCGAAACAAGATTATAGAGACAGCTTCCACCTGAAGGATGCATAGAGGTTGGCCAGGCAAAGGGAAGAGGGGAGAGTGTTCTGGGCAATAGGAACTATATTTTAATTGAGAAGATTTGTAGAAAGTATGTAACATCTATTTTGAGCATCATTAATAAATGCCATTTGTGATATTTATTAAATGACTGCCGTGAGCTAGCATTGTATAGCTAGAAGCAGGTCCCACCGTGCCTCGTTCTGGTGATATGATGAGTAAGACAAGACATTCATGGTTTAGGAAAGAAAACAGATAAATAGGGAAATAACAAAGTGACGATCTCCATACCATGTCAAAATAGCCAATATTTACTGAGCCCTTGCTAAGCCAAGCCCTCTTGGAAGCACTGGCAGTAACCCAGTTAATCGCAGCGGGGAGGTTCATTACCCTTCCCATTTCATAGGTATGAAAACTGAGGTATATGCAGATGTGATAGCTTGCCTACAGTCTATCAGTCGGTAGGTGGCTGTTCCAGGATTCACAGGTAGTTGTCCTGGCTTGAGACTGACATTCTTAAATGCTGCTTTTCTGCTTCTTTAGAAGGGCTATCTGGGAGGCCAGAAGAGGGCCGCATCATATTTGGAAAACTTTTTAAAATTTTGTGGCCTTTTAAGATCATTTTCTGCTTTACAATTCTGTTAAAGAGACATTCATTTTGCACTCAGTATGTGGTGGGGACTAAGACTGTGGAGATGACCAGCCCTGTATTCCAAGGAATTCTAGGCTTATTAAGCTGATTAAGGGATCAGCTGGTCCCCAGTGACCGGCTGCAAAGCTAAGCATTCGAACTCAGGAAGGCCCAGGCCATGGGAGCCCTGGGAACGGGCTGTTCCCGGCACTTGGGGAGGAAGAGACAACTGTCTGGAAGAGAAGCATTCTGAGTGGCCCTGGAGGATGAGATGTGTGAAGATGGTCGGAAGCAGCATTCCCGGCCAAGGGGACAGCGGAAGTAATAGCTCAGAGGCTGGAAAACTCAGTTTCTGAGAACCTCAGACAGTCCTGGAAATTAAGGTGTTTAAGCAGCAAGAGTGGGAGCTAACGCCAGAAAACAGGATGAGGCCAGAAGGTGGAGGCTTGTGAGCTTTTGAGCAGAGGAGATGCAAGAAAAGGTGATAAAAATGAATATTAAAGGAAGTCACTTTGTACTGTGATACCCTATAGAATATTTTGCCATGTACCAGGATCCTGGCATAATGGAGCTTTTGGAGTCAGCATGGACTTGGAGGGTTTTCATGCAGGAGCCATGAGTTGATCTGTAGAAAAGGTTCCTTTTAATCAGGTTGTTTTTGCATTTTGAGTTCGTGCTTTACACTGCTGTTTAAAACATTGAGTTGGGGTGCGGTGGTTCATGCCTGTAATCCCAGCACTTTGGGAGGCCGAGGTGGGTGGATTGCCTGAGCTCAGGAGTTTGAGACCAGCCTGAGCAACATGGTGAAACCCCATCTCTACTAGAAATACAAAAGTTAGCTGGGCATGGTAGCGGTTGCCTGTAATCCTACCTACTCGGGAGGCTGAGGCAGCAGAATCACGTTTGCAGGACATGGAGATTGCAGTGAGCCAAAAAATACCATTATACTCCAGCCTGGGTGACAAGAGTGAAACTCCATCTGAAAAAAAAATTTTAACATCTGACAATTAACATCATAAGATGTGTGTCATCACCACATCCAGCACTTCTAAGTAATCTGAAAACCTAAACTTTCTTAAAATTCAAAGTGTATGGATTTTATCGGGCATAATTATAACATGCCAGATTGTGGGTAACGGTGGCTAAGATTTTTTTTCTTGAATGCACCTGTGAATTTGAGCTCTGCTGTTGCATTCAGGCCGTGAGAGCAAGAATTCTGTACATGGGACTAGGTAGTGAGACGGTGACTGGCCGTGAGATTCTAATACACCTGCAGAGTTCAGGGTGCACTTTGGCCTCACATCTCTAAGCACGAGTAGAGGAGTGATCAGAGGGGTTTTCCATCACCAGCCCTTCTCCTCCCCCTCTTTAAAGATTCTAACCTCCCTGCTCCCACTGTCTTTTTCTTCTTTGAGATGGAGTCTCACTCTGTCACCCAGGCTAGAGTGCAGTGGCACAATCTTGGCTCATTGCAACCTCCGCCTCCTGGGTTCAAGTGTTTCTCTTGCCTTAGCCCCCAAGTAGCCAGGATTACAGGCGTGCACCACCCGCCTGGCTAATTTTTGTATTTTTAGTAGAAATTGGGTTTCACCATGTTGGCCAGGCTGGTCTGGAACTCCTCACCTCAAGTGATCTGCCTGCCTCAAGTATTAGGATGACAGGCGTGAGCCACCACCCTCGGCCCCCCTGCCCTCCTCGTACTGAACCTAACTGCTGTGCTGAACTGCCTCTGATGGCAGTGCGTTATTTCCTTCTGATGTGTTGTCACAAAACCAGATCTCGACACTTGAACTTTGCACCATTCTACTGCTCTCCTCACATGCCCAGAACACTCCCTAACACTTGACAGATCTTTTGCGAGTCAGCCACAGCCCAGGAAACAGGGCTTATGCGTAAGAACTTTCACTTTCTCTTCTTAGAACTGCAGCTGGAAAACCTTCACCCTGCAGTCCGCTTTTGGTTTCACTCAACTGTGGAACTGATGAGTCTTCTCTATTTTTAGCTCTTCCCTACACCCCACTCCCTGACACCATTGATGACTGGAGGTGCTCAAGCTTGAACTACCCCTGGGTTGGTCTGTCCTCTCTATTAATTGTATCCACCTCCCAAAATGTGAGAGTTATTGGAACACTGGGGAGAATGGACTGAAAGGAAAGTTCTTCGTAGTTGTGTCTGTTGGAGGGGCTGGAAGGAGACCCAACACCACAATTTCTTTGTCCTACCTTCCAACTTCTTACTTTTTTCCCCCCATGTGTTTTTTTTCTTTTTTGAGATGGAGTCTCACTCTGTCACCAGGCTGGAGTGCAGTGGCGCAATCTCAGCTCACTGCAACCTCCACTTCCCAGGTTCAAGCAATTCTCCTGCCTCAGCCTCCTGAGTAGCTGGGATGAGTCACATGCTACCACGCCCAGCTAATTTGTAGAGATGGGGTTTCACCATGTCGGCCAGGATGGTCTCCATCTCCTGACCTTATGAGTTGGAGGGATTACAGGCATGGGCCACTGCGCCTGCCTCAGCATCCCAAAGTGTTAGGATTATAGGCGTGAGCACCAGAGCTCAGCCCCCTGTGTCTTGATCAAGAAGTTTGATCATCAGAACTTCTGTAGGCCCTTCACTGTAAGTCTAGTGTTTATTTATTTGCTCATTCATTTATTCAACAAAGAATGACTCGTGCCCTTCTTTGTTCTGGACCCCCACTGGTTCTGAATGTATATGAATAACTGAAAGAGGCTTTGCCTTTGGGAATCCATCTGGGGTTGAACAGGGAGCCAGAGATTTGAGAAAAGCCTTGTGAAGATCTGGAAGGCATGCATGCTAATTTTCTACAGTGCGATTCCCTTCACTGTCCAGTACAGTAGCCACCAGCCACAGATGCTTAGATTTATATTTCACTTAGTTAAAACTAAACAGAAAATTAAAATTTCAATAGCCTTATGTGGATTCTGGCTACTGTATTAGACAGTGCAGATATTGAACTTTTTCGCCATTGCAGGATGTTCTGAATCAGACTGTACGCTCCTTGAAGGCAGATCCATGTCTGCCTCTGCCCATCAGTGCACCCTAGGTGCCAAGCATCTGGTGAACACTCAGTAATTATGTACTCAATGGCCATGGGAGAGGATAATAAGGAGCATAAAAGAAGAATGTACAAACAACCAGGAGCGAGGGACACTGTTCTGGAAGAATGTCCAGAAGAGGTATCCCTCAAGTTCCGTCAAAAAGGAGAGAGGAAGGGTGCTTGCTCCAGAAGGGAGAATGATTGTGGTCTCACTAACTTCTTTCTGTGTTCTGATGTCTCAAGCCACACAAGGTGTTACTATTTTCTTTGCAAGGGAAGGAAAATTCATAGCACTCATGCTGTGTTTTCTCCTTGGGCATCTTTGAGAGGTGAGATCTCACTCAGAGGGCCAGATGTGATAGAAATACGAGTTAGTCATCTAGGTGTGAGATCAACTGGATTGCAGAAAACACATGTTTTCACGCATGAGGCCAATACAAAGCTTTTCAAGCGTGTCTGGCACACGGAGGCTTCGTGATCTGTGAGTGAGGTGAATATGAAATGCACCATTAGGAATGTTACTAAGAATTTGGTGTGGGGTATGTTGTGATTGCAGGAGTGAGTTCCCCTGCCTGATTGTTTGCTTATCCAGTCATTAGATGAACACCTGGTTAAGTGCGTGCTGTCTTCTAGGCACTGTACTCTGTGCTGTAGACACAAAGGTGAATACATCTCAGGCTTATCCCTCAAGAGGCCACAGTCTGATGGGGACTTCAGGCAGGTGTATGGATGATGATAACATAATGAAATGAGCTCTGCTTGGTAAAACATCACATGATGCAGGAATCAGGTGTAGCGTCCACATTTTCTTTTCCCCTTTAGCAAAGTCTGGGCTCTGAATAAGAAAAGCAGAACGTCCATCAGAGCCAACACCATGAGGAGGGCCAGATACCAGGGTTGGTTTCAGTGTCTTAATGCTTGAATCGAGCATCAAGCTTGGTCAAGATGCTTCAGTTTGACCCTCATCCTGGCAGATTCCAGTGGCATGGCCTCATCCGTAAAATGGTGATACAAACTGTCCTGTAGGGTAGTGATGAGGATGGAATGAAACAACCTATGTGAGTCCCATAGTAGGCACTCAGCAGCTTGTGAGTATTGCACAGTTGCGAGATTGGATCCTAGGGAAGATAACAGTGACACTGAGAGTCTCCATTTCAGACTGTTCTGGGGGCAGGTGTAGATCGCTTCTACTCCAGCTGCCCAGAATAATCCAGGAGACTCCCTGTATTTTTTAAAGATGTAACAGTTGTATTTATTATTATAATTAAATAAAATTTACAAAAAAGCCAAGCTGATACATAGGCAAGGGATTCTTTTTTTTTAAATTTTATTTTACTTTAGGTACATGCTATATCTGGTATTTCTCCCCATGTTATCCCTCCCCACCATCGCCTCCCTCCCCACCCCCCATTGTCTCCCCTATCCCTCCAACTGCCCCTAGTGTGTGATGCTCCTCTCCCTGAGTCCACATGTTCTCATTGTTCAACACCCACCTGTGAGTGAGAACATGCAGCATTTGGCTTTCTGTTCTTGTGTCAGTTTGCTGAGAATGATGGTTTCCGTATTCATCCAAGTCCCTACAAAGGAAATGAACTCATCGTTTTTTATGGCTGCATAGTATTCCATGGTGTATATGTACCACATTTTCTTTGTCCAGTCTATCATTATGGGCATTTGGGTTGGTTCCAGGTCTTTGCTGTGGTAAACAGTGCCACAATGAACATACATATGCATGTGTCTTTATAACAGAATGATTTATAATCATTTGGGTATATACCCAGTGATGGGATTGCTGGGTCAAATGGAATTTCTATTCCTAGGTCCTAGAGAAATCACCACACTGTCTTTTACAATGGTTGAACTAATTTACACTCCCACCAACTGTGTAAGAGTATTCCTATTTCTCTACATCCTCTCCAGCATCTGTTGTCTCCAGATTTTTTAATGATCGCCATTCTAACTGGCGTGAGATGGTATCTCAATGTGGTTTTGATTTGCATTTCTCTAATAACCAGTGATGATGAGCATTTTTTCATATGTTTTTTGGCCTCATATGTGTCTTCTTTTGACAAGTGTTTGTTGATATCCTTCGCGCACTTTTGAATGGGGTTGTTTGTTTTTCTCTTGTATATCTGTTTTAATTCTTTGTAGATTCTGGATACTAGCCCTTTGTTGGATGGGTAGATTGCAAAATTTTTTTCCCATTCTGTTGGTTGCTGACTTGCTCTAATGGTGGTTTCTTTGGCTGTACAGAAGCTCTGAATTTTAATTAGATCCCATTTGTCTATCTTCAGCCTCCCTAGTTTCTAAGGATGACTGTGTTGAATGAGGAGCCAGAATGGCTAATGCACATCCTTCAACTGGGGATAGCATCCTTTGGTGATCTGTCTAAACTTTTCCTCCCTTCCTCCCTGCCTGAAAAGAATGCAGTGCTCTTTTGTACTTGGGGTTGGAAATGTTCTTTGCGGAGAACTTGGGCATGGTTCCTGCACCCTGCCAGTAGTGACTGTGTTTCCTGAAAACTGATTGGCATGGTAGAGGTGTCTTGCAGTCTGTCCCTGTCTATCTCATGCTCTGTGGCTTCACCCCAACCCCAGCCCTCCTCTTTCTGCCCTCTCAGACAGCTCACCCCTAGCTCAGGGGTTGTTGCTCCTGTATCTTTTGATGACAAGTTTCTGTCTTTCCTTATGTATCTTGCAAAGTACAGTTATTCCCTGACACCTTTTGCTGCTGCGTGTTGACCACTGTGCACCATTTCTTGATGTCCCTGGGATCCTTCTGTCATTTCTTTATTGATTGGATGGATTTTCTTCCCATCTTAGCTGAGTTGAGGTCCCTCTTTCTCTCTCAGAGTTTCTCCTCAGGAAATCTTAGACCTACCTTTATTATTTTATTTAGTGTGATTATCTCTATCTTTTAATATGAGTTTTATCTGTTCAGAGAATAATGTAATTATTCAGATGTTTGAATTATTTCTATTTTAGGTAGCATTTTCTTTTTATCCAGTCTTGTCCTCTGTTCCCTCTCTCATTCCTGTTTTCCAACCTTTTAATGCTTTTCATTAGATTGATACATTTTATATATTCCTTCTTCTTGGGCTGACTCAGTAGCTAGCTGTAGGTTGTATTTTCACATTTTAGCACACATACTAAAGTATGATCTTTTTGTAACAAATATGATGTCCTCTTACTGAATATAGCAAGATGCCTGCCTCTGCTTGAGTTTCAGTTGTGATTAAATATGTCTCTTCCACATCTTACTGTTGTTTTCTACACTCAACATTATTAAACATCATTGATTATTATTTTCAATCAGTAATTACATTTACTAAAATTTTAAAAATCGACTTTGTTTTCTTAACCCATGTCTTCCTTTGAATTAAATTTTTGATTTGCTAAGTTTCTCTTAATTTTTTTTAGAGTCTGTGGTAGATAAATGTTCTTAGTGTAAGAGTACCTGAAAATGCCCATTTATGTAGTCCTCTAAATGCTGCTTTAGCTGGGTATAAAATTGGTTGACAGTTATTTTCTCTCAGCATTTTAATGAATAGTAGCTCATTTCTCTGTTATTGCTGTTTTTAGTCTGCCATTCATTTTTGACAGTATGATTTTTCTGTCTATACTATATTTTAAGAACTCTTTACCCATGAAATTCTCCAGTTTCTTATTAATATTATATGCCTGTTTATCCTGCTTGGTACTTAGAGTGCTCTTTCAAACTGGGAAGATTTTGTTTTTGAGTTCTACAAAATGTTCAGCTAACAGCTATTGTCTCTTTGAGCCTTCTTTTTTTAGAGTTATCCCTTATATAGAACTTTGAATGTTATTTGCAGGATATTTATGTTTAAAATATATTTAACTTTTTAGTTTGAAATAATTTCAAATTTACAGAAAACTATGAAGGACCCATTTTCTGATTAACAAGTTTTTTTAACATTGTCTCTCTTTCTGTGTATATATGTATATGTACATGTATATATGTATATATATATATATATATATATATATAGAGAGAGAGAGAGAGAGAGAGAGAGAGAGAGAGAGACAGACAGACAGTTATAATATATATGCATTATTATATAAATTATATATAAATTATTATTCTTTTTCTGAACCATCTGAATGTAGACTATATGCTTCCTTACCCCTTAATATCTAGTGTGGATATTTTTCAAAAGGATGTTCTTTTAAGTAAACAAAATATAGTAAAGAAGTGCAAGAAATTTTGCACTGATCTAATTTTAGTCCATATTCACTTTTTTTTGCTGTTACCCCAATAGTGTCTTTTAGATATTTATTTATTCCAATATATAATCCAGTCTAGAATCCCATGATGCCTTCAGTTGCCATGTCTCTGTAGTTTCTTTTAATCTGGAGCAGTTCTTCGGTCTGCCATTGTCTTTAATGACACTGACATTTTTCAAGAATACAAGCCAGTTATTTTACTGAGTTTGTCTAATTCTTCAAGATTAGATTTGGGTTATGTACTAAACTAATTGATATGATGCTATTCCTTCTCTCTTAGCCATCCCATCTGTCTATGTGTCCATCTGTCCATCCATCCATCCGTCCATCCCCTCTATCGTGATTATAAATTCCAGGTATCTTATTTTATGTGACAGTTTATAATCCATTACTGCTATTATTTATTTTAATATTGAAAATATTCCAGATTTGGCCAGTGGGAGCCACTTCAGGCTGCCTTATTGTATGCCCTTTTGGAATGCCTGGCTATTTTTTTGACCACTTTCTACTCCAAGGTACAGTAAGATTTTCTAGCCCAATGTATACCTTACCTGCCCAAGCACTAGAAGCAGCCATTTATCTAGGAGCCCTGGTTTCTTTTAGTGGGATTATTATTCAGAAACCAACATGTGGGATCAGCTCATTGCTATTTGGGTTTCATTTCTTCTAAGCCCTTTTAGCTGACAGAGCTCAGAAATGTATATAATTTTTAAAATCCTGAATTCGTATCAATACCTGTGATTCATTCTAACCTCACTGGATTCTTTCTTGCCTCTCTGCATCCCATATTGGTGTATCGTCTTCCATACAAAGAAGACATTTGTATTTCTCTCTTCCATAGAGAGAATCCTATTTCTCCAGAATATCATATATTTACTCATTTTCTAAATCCTGCGCTACTCATAGAATCTTAGAATTGCTTCATTCTTACCACAGTGAAAAGCAAACCCGCTAAGAAGAGTTCAAGATTTGTCTTGTATAGTCATGGTATTGTATCCAAAAGTATTTGTATCCGTTCTTCCCTTCTCCCCTTTTGATGTGGTTAGTGGTTATGTTATTCCTTTGAAAGACGATTAGGTCTATAGTGTTCTCTTTTCATTTAGTTTATTTCCACCCACCCATCTCTGTTGATTTTATTTTATATCTTAACATGTTTTAACATACCTCAAAAAATTAAAACAAAAAGGTATCCTCAAAGAAGGGTCACTTTTTCCCCATCCCTTTTACTCCATTTTCCCTTCCAACCACTTGTGATAATTAATTTCTTTGTTTTCTGGTTTGTTCTGCTTGTGATTTCTTTTTCTTTTTTTTGGAAAAATAAGCACATTTATGTTATTTTCCCATCTTTTTTTATGTTAAAGGTAAAGTACTTTTGCACCTTTCTTCTCTTTATTGAACTGCCTATTGTGGAAATCACTCCATATTCATAGAGATATAGCTCTTGCTTTTTTAGAGTGGCATAGTATTCTATTTTGTGGATGCATTGTAGTTTATTTCACCAATCTATGCTTGCACATTTAGGTAGTTTTCAGTATTTTGCAGCTATGAATAATGCTGCAATAATCTTATGCATATGTATTTTTGAACCGTTGGAGGTGCAGTTTTCCTGTTAAATTCCTAGAAGTGGGATTGCTGGGGTTTGTGAGAATAAGTGTATAAACAGTGTTGTTAGATATTGCTGAATTCCTTTCCATATCTCACACACAATGATGAGAATGCCTGACTCGCCACATTTTCTGTGTGTATTGTCAGGGTCTTGCATTTTTGCCAAGCCTAAGATACGTAAGAAATGGTGTTTCAACATAGCTTTATTTTTCTTTGTTATGAGTTTTAATGTGCAGTATTCTTTTGGGTGGATTTGGAGCCAGTTCTTCTATTTAAGGTCCATTTTTATGTAATGCTTGTGGATAGTTTGCCCTGTCTTTTGTCCATTTCTTTCCTGAAGGACTTTTTGGTCTTATCTTCAGTGTTTAAAGGTTCTTTACAGTTAGGGCTATGAGCCTTTTATCTGTGATACACAACTGTTTTTCCCGATTTGTCATTTGCTTTTTAATTAGTTCCTTATCCTACTCACTGTCCTTGTTTCCTTTCTGTCTGCTTTGGTTTGAAAATTTCTTGTTTATTTTAAATGAATGTTTTTCTCGCATCTGAGCATTTGAAATGTTCCTATTTTAAAGTTCTTGTCAGATTGTTTCATGATACTCATTTAATTTTATTTGGGGTAATTCATGTTTTGAGTGTTGATTTTGCTGGCTTGTTTTCTACATGTTTTGGAATTTTGGTGTGTAGGCTCATTTCAAGAGGGAAATTTCTGTTTTGTTTTCCTTTCTCCCTCCCTCCCTCTCTAATAGTTTTGTATTCACCCCCACCAGGTCCTGAGATCCTAATAAAGCCTTAGCGGTGGATATCACATCCCTTTGTTACTGTTTTCCTGCCTTCATGGGGTGGGGGCAGCTCACTTCATCTCCTGGCTTCAAGTTCTGAGCCTGGACTCCCCCTCCCATCTCTCAGGGAAGACTTTTAGTCCTGTTGCCTTTGAAGAGTCCATGTCTTCCCTCCTGCTCCCCCCACCCCATTGACTGCTTTGTATCAGTGTTCTGCCTCTCATACACAGAGATGATTATCTCGTTTGTGAGCCCAGCTTCATTTTATTGACTTTCTCCTTTTGTATTTTATCTGTTGCTTCTGTGTGTTTCGAACAGGGCACAGTGTCAGCGCGTGAGTTTATGGAGCCTTCTTAATGAGAAATAATCCTTTGTACTCTAAAGGGGAATAGGCAGTCCAGAGGGGAACAGAAGGAAGGAAGCTAGCATAATAGGGGCTTTCCTATTTTCCAGAAATGAAGCATGCACCATTTCCTTAACTTCTCAGCGATCCTTCCATTTCACATGCAGGGCAGTGTGGGCACAGAACAGGTGAGCAAGTTACCCAGACCTGCAGCCTGTGAGGGGGATGTGGAATCTGAATGTAAGCAGTTCCCCGACTGGGCGTCACCCTGACTGCTGGGCTCAGCAGGTAGTTAGTCCCCTCTGTGCCTGGAATGGCTAATCTTTGGCCTAGACCTGGGTGTGGGGTTGGGAGTAGGAGAAGCATGATTAGAAATACTCCGTGATTAGTTCCTCCTTTTTCAATGCCTTGCTGTCCTCCAGCTGACATTGGAGAAGTGCCTGCAGTATGCTGGGTACTTGTTGACCCCATGTCCGTTCTTTAATTGACTGAGTTCAAAACAACCCTGAAAAGTGGGTACTTTTAGCCCGTACCTTTTAAATTACTAAGTAAGATTGAATCTCATTTCTCATATTTTGTGGGAACAAGGAGACCAATGCTCCAAAGCTCATGTGGCTTCCATGCTTCTCCCGTTAGCAGATGCAGGGCTGGGTTTCCGTGTCCTCTGACTGCAGGGCCCTAAGCACCCACAGTTCTAGCATGTGCTTTTTTCACAGTATCTTCCCTGCCAGCTTGTTGCAGTTTCTCAGGAGCCAAGATGCCCCCTGAAGGAGAGAGGCCTCGAGGACTGCTCGGTGAGAGGGCAGAGTCTGAGGGGCTCTGAACGCACCATCCTCTGTGTCTCCTGGAGGGAGGGCCTGTTTCAGCCACCCACATCCAGAACTGCACACAATATGAATCCAGCACTCATAGAGGCTCTGATCCCTGCTTTGCTCACAGGTGTTGCATCTTTCTAAGTTTATTGGAGAGACGAACCCAGCATCCTAGCAGAGGGTAGGGGGGTCTTTTTGCCTCTGATAGTTTTATAGCTTATTTGGTGGGATGGTCCCAGGACCCTTGTCTCTTCTGGTGGTGCTCCACCCTGTGCGCTAATGGAAAGACTATGATGTTTGAATTCATAAACCCCTCCCATCGCTGCGTCACTCTTTATCACATCACGCTACTGTTTTGCAAACTAACTTTTTAAATATAAGTTACTTGTTAGCTTTTCATCTCCCCCGCCCACAGCTAGCTCCATGAGAGCACAGACCCTACTTCTCTACTTTTTTTTTTATTCCCATCACCTGGTAGATACCTACCCCATAGGAGGTGGCACGTAACTAGATTTTGAATGATTGAATAAAGTGAGAGATGGGTGGCTCCAATCCTGGCTCTTGCATTTAAATCTCTGTGACTTCCAGCAAGGTACTCCCTTTTCCTTATCTGTGAAATGGTCTAACTAGAATGGCAGATTCATAAGACTGTTCAGTCATTAACACCCAGCCTTCGAGCTGCTCCAAACAGGTAACCCTTGAATCCTGATGATGATGATAGTTGTTCATAAGCACTTTGACTTGGCTGTGAGGCAGGAGGGTTTTATTCCATCCTGGCCCAGCTCTGCAAGACACAGATGTCCCCAGGCTCTGGGCGTCTGGTGAGAGCCTGCGTCCACCGAGAGCAGCTCCTGTTGGGTGAAGCCTCCATAAATGAGACCTTGGCCTGGATCTGCCTCAGCCGCTGTAGAAACTGCGACCATTCCATCTGACTAGGAAGCCCTTCTGAGTTGCTGAGGGTTTGAGATGAACCCTGAAGAAACAACTCCCTCTACACAGCCGTTTAATTAGACACTCGTGTTTATTTTCCGAAGTTCACAGAATCATTTTACCTGGTTTTGGGAGCTGCATCTTGATGTCTGACAAAGCCTAATTGCTTTGGGTAAGGGATTAGTACAAAATCAGGGCTTCATGGAAGCCATGGGTGACACAGGCCCACCTCAGTGCCAGGCAGCTCTGATGTCTGGAGCATCCCCTCATGTGTAGGAGGGTCCAGTGGAGTGTTTGCTGGTCCCTGCCTTAGGCCTGGTCCTTGAGATCCTGAGACTCCCAAGTGCCTGTTATGAGCCTGAGCCCATGCAGAGGTGGACCCGAGGCTCTGTATTTGGAGGAGCAATTCCTGTGGGCCTCTAGGTGCAATGGGTGTTATGCAGAGCTAGGCTGTGAGCATGCTAGACCTTGCCTTCAGACACTATGTTATTAGAGAGGCAGGACTCACACACCATACATTACAAGAATGATGTGTTAAGCTGGGCACCATGATGATAAAGCCAATAGGGGCCACCATTTCTTCCTGGGTTACTGTGTGCTGGTTCTTTAAATCTTGTCTTTCTTGATCCCCATATCCTGCTTGCTGAGGGTCAGAACACGGAGCCTGTGCAGGCTGTGTACACACAGTATTCTTCTTTAGGAGGGGCGTGGGGCAGGTTGGCCTCTGGGGCCTGGCTTCTGATTGGGTTCCGGAGTCTCAGCCTCTGCAGTGACTTTTTCCCATCCTGGCCCGACAGAGTGCTGAGCACATAGTCAGTGCCCGTTTGTGTCTCCTTGTACCCTTCTTCCCCAAATCACTGCAGCTGAGCAGAGTCGTCGTGAGATGTGGCTCCATCCTGCATGGGGTGGTCAGTCACCCCATCCACAGAAATGGTGACAGTTGAGATTTTCCAACTTCCATCGGCATGCCAGCTTGTGGCAGTGCGCATGAGGACGGCTCATGCTTGACACCACAGTGGCTCCTGGGGATGGAGGGATTCCTGGTTGTCTGGATCCCGGCTCTCAAAGCCTGGACCCTGGAGCAGGCTGATTTTTCACCATCTTCCCGTGATCCCGATGTACACACAAGTGTCAAAACCGTGGCTCAAAGTTTGCAAGCCTGCTTGCATGTCTCAGTCACCCGGGCAGTGTTGTTGTTGTTTCAACGAACTTAATTTCTCAAACATGTTCTTTCAGATAGCAGCTTAAAGAGTGTAATTGGATTGTTTGTAACTCAAAGAATACATGCTTGAGGAGATGGAGACCCCATTCTCCATGATGTGCTTATTTCACATCGCATGCCTGTGTCAGGATGTCTCATGTACCCCGTACATATATACACCTGCTGTGTGCTCACAAAAATAAATAAGACAAATAATAAAATATTCTTTCAAATAAATGTCACTTATATTTATTTATTTATGAGATGGAGTCTTGCTCTGTCTCCCAGGCTGGAGTACAGTGGCATGATCTTGTCTCACTGCAACCTCCACCTCCCAGGTTCAAGTGATTCTCCCACCTCCACCTCCTGAGTAGCTGGAATTACAGGTGCATGCCACCATGCCTACTAATTTTTTTTTTTTTTGAGATGGAGTTTCACTCTTGTTACCCACGCTGGAGTGCAATGGCGTGATCTCGGCTCACTGCAACCTCCGCCTCCTGGGTTCAGGCAATTCTCCTGCCTCAGCCTCCCGAGTAGCTGGGACTACAGGCGCGTGCCACCGTGCCCAGCTAATTTTTGTATTTTTAGTAGAGACAGGGTTTCACCATTTTGACCAGGATGGTCTCGGTCTCTTGACCTCGTGATCCACCCACCTCGGCCACCCAAAGTGCTGGGATTATAGGTGTGAGCCACTGCGCCCAGCTGTAATTTTTGTATTTTTAGTAGAGATGGTGTTTTGCCATGTTGGCCAGGTTAGTCTAGAACTCCTGACCTCAGGTGATTCACCTGCTTTGCCTTCCCAAAGTGCTGGAATTACAGGTGTGAGCCACCACGCCAAAATAAATGTCACTTTTAAAACAGTTTTAGATTCACAGAAAAATTGGAACACAAACGCCGTGAGTTTCTATATAGCCCACTCCTAGTTTCTCCTACTAACATCTTACACTAGTATGATTATTTTGGAAAAATTGGTGAACCGGTCGGTATTCAAGTGTTACTATGAACTGAAGTTCATGCTTTATTCAGATTTCCCTCGTTTTTACCTAGTGTCTGTTCCAGAGTCCCATTCAGGGAATATCCAGGGAATATTATGTTTAATTATCATGTCTCCTTAGCCCCTCTGGGCAGACAGTTTTTCAGGCTTTCCTTCTTTTTGATGGTCATAAAGAGTTTTGAGGAGGGCGGCTCTGTATTTTGTAGAATGTCCCTCAGTGGGGATTTGTTTGATGTTTTTCTCATGATTAGAGTGGGGTTGTGAGTGTTGGGGAGGAGGGACCCCAGAGCATAAGTGGCATTCGCATCGCATCCTATCTGGTCTATAGTTCATAAAGACCATGAACATGACCTGTCACTGTTGATGTTGACTGTGATCACCTGCCTGATGTATGCCTGTCAGGTTTCTCCACTGTACAGTTACTTCACCTCCCCGTCTCCACCCTGTGCTCTTGGAATGAAAGTCACTGTGCATAGCCCTCACTCAGGAATGGGAAGTTATATTCCATTACTTTGAGGTTGGAATATTTATATAAACTCTCAGGAATTCTGCATGGAAGATTTGTCTCTTCTGCATTTATTCAATTATTTATTTAAAGCAGTGTGGACTCATGGATAGTTATATATTCTCAGATATAATCCAATACTAATATATTTTGTTGCTTAAATTGTTCCATCTTTGGCTATTAACAGCTCTTTCAGTTGGCTCATGTATCCTTTCGACACACCCCCATCATTGTGGCAGATTTTTCTTGTGGTTCTGTTTTGTTTGAGCACTTTCTTCTGTTCTGGCACTCGTAAACTTAGAGAGTCAGCCATGCTCCAGAGTTTCCTAGGTCCTTTTGTTGAGAATCATGTTAGAAACTAGTATCTGTGTCCCAGATATGTCCTTTGCTGTTAGGATGTCATTGATTCTGGGCCCTCTCAGCTGAGAGAGCATGGGAATACACATGGGTAAACTGACTTATGTATGTACACTTATGTGTAGATATTTCTGTATGCCACCGTCTTTATCTGTATCAAACTGAAAATGAGTTCATACTGGTGTTTACAACTTTAACCCGTGGTCATATGGATTATTCTAGCCTTTGCTTATCTGTAAACTCCAGCTCCCACAGTGAAAACCTACGTCCCACCATCTGCAGTCCATTCCCTTAATCATACAATTCCAGTATACAAGTATAGCAGTATCAGAATTGTTAGCCCCTACCTCCATGGGAATCAACTTTATCAACTGGAGTACAGTGCTGTGTAGAGTTTATTTTGCCTTTAGTTTCACAGACTCTGCTCATTTCTAAAGTTTTATATGCACCATTTTCCCTTAACCCCTTCAGTAAGGTTACTTTATATATGTATTATTCAGGGTGAATTATTTTGTCACATTCTGCATTGTATCCTGGGATCCCCTGATCTCCTAAGTGATGTTTTTAAATTTGCATGCTTTAAAATTTGCTCTCTGTGCTGTAAAGTTCTTTGGTATTTGACAAGTGCTTAATGTCTTGTATTCTCCATTGCAGTATCATAAAGAGTAGTTTCGCTGTCCTAAAAAAAAATCTGCTCTGCTTCACCTATTCACCCCTCCCTATATTCCACTGGAACTTCGAGCAACCACTGATCTTTTTACCTTTTCATACTTTTGTTTTTGCTAGACTGTTTTATCATTGGAATCATATAATACGTAGATTTTTCAGACTGGCTTCCTTAACTTAGTAATATACATTTACTATTCATTCTTTTTTTATGGCTATTATATGGTTTGATAGCCACAAAAAAATGAACAGTAAATGTATATTACTAATTATTGACCAGAGTCACCCTGTTGTGCTATCATATACACTAGGTCTTATTCTTTCGATTTTTTTTTGTACTCATTAACCACCCCACCTCCCCCAGCCCTCCCCAGCCCCTTGTAACTGTTCGACTCTCTGTCTCTATGAGCTCAATTGTTTTGGTTTTTAGATCCCACAAATAAATAAGAACAGGTAATGTCTGTCTTTTTATGCTTGGCTTATTTCGCAAGTATAATGACATCCATTTCCATCCACGTTGTTGCAGATGACAGGATCTCATTTTTTTATGTCTGAATAATACTCCATTATGTATAAATAGCATATTTTCTTTATCCATTCTTCTGTTGATGGATGCTTAGTTTGCTTCCAAATCTTGGCTATTGTGAACAGTGCTACAACATATATGGAAGTGCAGATATCTCTTCGATACACTGATTTCCTTTCCTTGGGGTATATACCCAGCAGTGGGATTGCTGGATCACATCATAGCTCTACTTACAGTTTTTTGAGGAACCACCCAGCTGTTATGCATAGCGGTTGTACAGATTTACATTCCCACCAACAGTGTGTGAGAGTTTCATTTTCTCAGCATCCTCGCCTGCATTTATTACTGCGTGTGTTGTGGGTATAAACCATTTTACTTAAAATGTGGTGAGATGAAATCTCATTGCAGTTTTGATTTTCATTTCTCTGATGATCTGTGATGTTGAGCACCTTTTCAGATCCCTGTTTGCCATTTGTGTCTCTGTTTTTGAGAAATGTCTATTCAAATCTTTTGCCAATTTTTTAATTAATTTTTTTTCCTTTAGAGTTGTTTGAGCTCCTTATGTATTCTGGTTATTAATTTCTTTTCAGATGGATAGTTTATACATGTTTTCTCCCATTCTATGGGTTGTCTTTCATTTTGTTGATTGTTTGCTTTGCTTTATGGAAGATTATTAATTTACTGTGATCCCATTTGTCCACTTTTGCTTTGGTTGCCTGTGCTTGTGGGGTATTGCTCAGGAACTTTCTGCCCAGATCAGTGATCCTGGAGATTTCCCCCAATGTTTTCTTGTAGTAGTTGCATAGTTTGAGGTCTTAGATTTAAGTCTTTCCAATTTTGATATATGGCGGGAGATAGGATAGGAGCCTAGTTTCATTCTCCTGAATATGGATATTAAGTTTTCCTAGCATCATTTATTGAATAAACTATCTTTTCCCCAGTGTATGTTCTTGACACCTTTGTCTAAAATGGGTTTACTATAGGTGTGTGGATTTGTTTCTGGGTTCTATATTCTTTTTCATTGATCCCTGTATCTGTTTTTATGCCAGTGTCATGCTGTTTTGGTTACTGTAGCTTTGTAGTGTAATTTGAAGTCAGGTAATGTGATTCCTGTAGTTTTGTTCTTTTTGCTTAGGATAGCTTTGGCTATTCTGTGTCTTTCATGGTTCCATATACATTTTGTCTTTTTCTATTTCTGTGAAGAATATCATTGGTATTTTGATAGGGATTACATTGAATCTATAGATTACTTTGAATACTATGACCATTTTAACAATATTGATTCTTTCAGTCCATGAACATGGAACATATTTGCATATTTGGTATCCTATTCAATTTATTTTGTCAGTGTTTTACAGCTTATATTGTAGAGATCTTTCACTTCATTGGTTAAGTTAATTCCCAGGTATTTAATTTTATTTGTGGGTATTGTAAATGAGATAACTTTTTAAATTTCTTTTTCAGATTGTTTACTGTTGGCATTTAGAAATGCTATTGATTTTTATATGTTGGTCTTATATCCTGCAACTTCACTGAAATTATTGATTCTAATAGTTTTTTTTGGTGTGGAGTCTTTAGTTTTTCCAACTGTAAGATCATATCATCTGCAAGCAAGAATAATTTGACTTGTTCCTTTCCACTTTGGAAGCACTTTATTTCTTTCTGGTGTCCAATTACTCTAGCAAGTACTTTCAGTACTGTGTTAAATAGCAGTGGTGAAAATGGACATCCTTGTTGTGCTCTGGATCTTAGAGGAAAGGCTTTCAGTTTTTCCCCATTCAGTAGGACACTTGCTGTGGGTCTGTCAGACGTGGCTTTTGTTATGTTGAGGTATATTCCTTCTATACCAGTTTTTGAGGGTTTTTATCATGAAGGAATGTTGAATTATATCAAATACTTTCTCAGCATCAGTTGAAATAAATCATATGGTTTTTTTCCATCATTCTGTTGAGATAATGTATCATTTTAATTGATTTGTATATGTTGAACCATGCTTGCATCCCAAGGATAAATCCCACTTGGTCCTGATCTTTTTGATGTATTGTTGAATTAAGTTTGCTAGTATTTTGTTGTAGGTTTTTAGATCAATATTCATGAGAGATACTGGCCAGTTTTTCAGTAGTTTTCTTCATTTGATTTTTTTTCTTTCTGATTCTGGTATCAGAGTAATACAGACCTTGTAGAATGAGATTGAAAGGATTCCCTCCTTCTCTGTTTTTTAGAATCATTTGAGTAGTATTGGTATTAGTTCTTTAAATGTTTGGTAGAATTCAGCAGTGAAGCCATTGGGTCCCAGAATTTTCTTTACTGGGAGAGTTTTATTATGGGCTGTGATATCACTACTTGTTATTGATCTGTTCAGGTTTTGGATTTCTTCATCGTTCAATCTTAATAGGTTGTTTATGTCTTGGAATTTGTCTGTGTCCTCTAGATTTTCCAGTTTATTCCATTAATTGCTCATGGTAGCCACTGATGATCCTTTGAAGTTCTGCAGTATCAGTTTAAAAGTCTCTATTTTCATCTCTGATTTTATTAATTTGGATCTTCTCTCTTTTTTTCTTACTCTGGCCAAAGGTTTGTCAATTTTAACTTTTTGAAAAACCAACTTTTTGATTTATTTATCTTTCATATTGTTTTCTTTGTTTCAATTTTATTTATTTCTGCTCAGATCTTTATTATTTCTTTTCAGCTACTAATTTTGGGTTTGGTTTGCTCTTGCTTTTCTGCCTCTTTAAGATGCATTGTTAGGTTGTTTATTTGAAGTTTGTGTTCTTTTTTGATGTAGGCACTTAAAGCTATACAGTCTCCTCTTAGTACTGCTTTTGCTGTGTCCTGTAGGTTTTGGTATGTTGTGCTTCCATTATCATTTGTTTCAAGACATTTTTTGATTTCTTCCTTAACTTCTTCAGGAGCTTGTTGCTTAATTTCCATGTATTTGCATAGTTTCCAAAATTCCCATTATTGATTTCTAGTTTTCTTCTATTGTGGTTAGAGAAGAAGATGCTTGATATTTCCATTTTTTAATGTGTTAAGACTTGTTTTGTGACCTAAAATGTAGTCTATGCTAGAGAATGATCCACATGCTAAGGAAAAGAATTCTGCAGCCATTGGATGAGATATTTTATAAATATTAGGTCCATTTGGCCTATAGTGCAGATTAAATCCAATCTTGCTTTGTTGATTTTCTGTCTGGAAGATCTGTTCAATACTGAAAATGGAGTCTTCAAGACTCCAGCTCTTATTGTATTGGGGTCTATCTCTTAGCTCTAATTTGCTTTATATAACTGGGTGATCCAGTGTTGGGTGCCTATTTAGAATTGTTAAATCATCTTGCTGAATTGACCCCTTTATCATTATATAAAGACCCTCTTTGTCTCTTCTTATAGTTTTAGTCATGAAGTGTATTTTGTCTGACATCACTATAGCTACTGCTCCTCGTTTTTGATATCCATTGCCAAGAAATGTCTTTTTCCATTTTTGTTTTTTCTTTTTTTAAGTCTATTTGTCTTTAAGAGTGAAGTGTATTTCTTGTAGGCAGCAGATCATTGGGTCTTGTTTTTCAATTCATTCAGCCGCTCTGTCTTTTAATTAAAGATTTTAGTACATTCACATTCAGTGTTATTATTGATAAGTAAAGACTTACTCCTGCCATTTTATTTGTTTTCTGGTTGTTTTGTGCCAGTCTTTTCCTTCTTTCTTTCCTTCCTGTCTTCCTCTTAGTGAAGACGATTTTTTCTGGTGATATGATTTGGTTTGTTGTTATTTTTTGTGTATTTATTATTATATGTCTCAGCTTGAGATTACCATGAATGGTATGATTTAGCTCTGTGTCTCCACCCAAACCACATTTTGAATTGTACTTCCATAATTCCCATGTGTTGTGGGAGGGACCTGGTGGGAGATAATTTGATCATGGGGACGGTTTTCCCCATACTGTTCTCATGATAGTGAATAAGTCTCATGAGACCTGATGGTTATATCAGGGGTTTCTGCTTTTGCATTTTTCTCATTTTCTCTTGCCACCGCCGTGTAAGAAGTACCTTTGACCTCCTGCCATGATTCTGAGGCCTCCCCAGCCATGTAGAACTATTATGTCCAATTAAACCTCTTTTTTTCCCCAGTCTACCCAGTGTCTTTATCAGCAGTGTGAAATTGGTACAAGTAGAGTGGGGCGTTGCTGAAAAGATACCTGAAAATGTGGAAGTGACTTTGGAACTGGGTAAGAGGCGGAGATTGGAGCAGTTTGGAGGGCTCAGAAGAAGACAAGAAAATGTGGGAAACTTCAGAACTTCCTAGAGACCGTGGAATGTCTTTGACCAAAAGCCTGATAGTGACATGGATAATAAAGTCCAGGCTGGGGTGGTCTCAGATGGAGATGAGGAACTTGTTGGGAACTGAGGCAAAGGTGACACTTGTTATGTTTCACAAAGGGACTGATGGCATTTTGCCCCTGCCTTAGAGATTTGTGGAACTTTGAACTTTAGAGGATGATTTAGGGTATCTGGTGAAAGAAAGTTCTAAGCAGCAAAGCATTCAATAGGTAACTTGGGTGCTGTTAAAACATTCAGTTTTAAAAGGGAAACAGCAAAACATTTGGAAAATTTGCAGCCTGACAGTATCATAGACAAGAAAACCCATTTTTTTTTTGAGGAGAGATTGAAGCCAGCTGCAGAAATTTGTCTAAGTAACAAGGAGCCAAATGTTAATCCCCAAGACAGTGGGGAAAATGTCTGCAGGGTATGTCAGAGGGCTTCACAGCAGCCCGTTCCATCATAGGCCCAGAGGCCTAGGAGAATATGATCTTGTGGGCTGGGCCCAGGGTCTCCTTGCTGTGTACAGCCTAGGGATTGGTGCCCTGTGCCCCAGCTGCTCCTGGCATGGCTGAAAGGACAAGCATACAGCTGGGCCACGGCTTCAGAGGTTGCAAGCCTTAAGCCTTGGCAGCTTCCATGTGGTGTTGAGCCTGTGAGTGCACAGAAGTCAAGAATTAGAGTTTGAGAACCTCTACCTAGATTTCAGAAGATGTATGGAAATGCCTGGGTGCCCATGCAGAAGTTTGCTGCAGGGACAGGATGCTCATGGAGAACCTCTGCTAGGGCAGTGTGGAAGGGAAACGTGGAGGTGGAGACCCACACAGAGCCCCTACTAGGGCATCACCTAGTAGAGCTGTGAGTAAAGGGCCACCATCCTCCAGACCCCAGAATGGTAGATCCACTGACAGCATGCACTGTGCACCTGGAAAAGTCACAGGCACTCAGTGCCAGCCTGTCAAATCAGCTGGAAGGGAGGCTGAACCCAGCAAAGCCATAGGGGCAAAGCTGCCCAAGACCATAGGAACCAACCTCTTCCATCAGCCTGATATGGCTGTGAAACCTGATGTCAAAGGAGATCATCTGGAGCTTTAAAATTTGACTGCCCCACTGCGTTTTGGACTTGCATGGATTGGTCCTATAACCCTTCTGTTTTGGCCAATTTCTCCCATTTGGAATGGCTGTGTTTATCCAATACTGTATCCCCATTGTATATAGGAAGTAACTAGCTTGCTTTTGAATTTACAGGCCCATAGATGGAAGGGACTTGCCTTGTCTCAGGTGAGACTTTGGACTATGGACTCTTGGGTTAATGATGAAATGAGTTAAGACTTTGGGGGACTGTTTGGAAGATATGATTGATTTTGAAATGTAAGGACATGAGATTTGGAGGCACCAGGGGTGGAATTATATGGTTCGGCTCTGTGTCCCCACTCAAATCTCATCTTGAATTGTACTCCGTAATTCCCATGTATTGTGGGAGGGACCCAGTAGGAGATAATTTGATCATGGGGGCAGTTTCCCCCATACTGTTGTCATGGTAGTAAGTCTCATGAGATCTAATGGGTTTATCAGGGATTTCCACTTTTGCATCTTCTTCATTTTCTCTTGCCACCAGCATGTAAGAAGTACATTTTTGCCTCCCACCCTGATTCTGAGGCTTCCCCAGCCATGTGGAATTGTAAGTCCAATTAAACCTCTTTTTCTTCCCAGTCTACCTGATGTCTTTATCAGCAGCGTGAAAATGGATTAATACAATGGGGTTTGCAAATAATATCTTGTATCTCATTATTTTAAGCTTATAACAACACTATTTGTATAAAGAAACAATAAGAAATTAATAAATATATATGTATTATTGAGATGGGATCTTGCTCTGTTGCCCAGGCTGGAATGCAGTAGTGATGTCTTGGCTTACTGCAACCTCCACCTCCTGGTTCAAGCAATTCTCCCTCCTCAGCCTCCCAAGTAGCTGGGATTACAGGGGGACACCACCACACCTGGCTAACTTTTGCATTTTTAGTAGAGATGGGGTTTCACCATGTTGGCCAGGCTGGTCACGAACTTCTGACCTCAGGTGATCTACCTACCTCGGCCTCCCAAAGTGCTGGGATTACAGGTGTGAGCCACCGCACCTGGCCACTAATAAATATGTTATATCTTGACTTCATTCCCTGCTTTTTAACTTGTTGTTTCTATTTATATATGATTGTACTATGTCTTGGAAAGTTATGTTTTGACTGGTTCATTGTTTAGTCTTTCTACTTGGTAAGAGTGGTTTTCATCCCACAGTTACAGTGTTACTCTGATTTTTTCTGTGAACTTTCTGTTGCCAGTGGGTTTTAGACCTTCAGATGATTTCTTATTGCTCATTAACGTCCTTTTCTTTCTGATTGAAGTACTTCCTTTAGGCTTTCTTACAGGAGAGATCCAGTGTTGATGAAATTTCTCAGCTTTTGTTTGTCTGGGAAAGTCTTCATTCCTCCTTCACATCTGAAGGATATTTTCACCAGCTGTGCTATCCTAGGGTAGGGAATTTTTTTTCCTTCAGCACTTTAAACATACCATGCCACTCTCTCCTGGCCTGTAAAGTTTCAACTGAAAAGTCTGCTGCCGGATGTATTAAAGCTCTATTTTATCTTACGTGTTTCTTTTTTCTTGCTGCTTTTGGGATTCTTTCTCTATCTTCGAGCTTTGTGAGTTTGCTTATTAAATGCCTTCGGATAGCCTTCTTTGGGTTAGATCCCCTTGGTGTTCTGTAATGTTCTTGTGCTTGGATATTGATACCTTTTTCTAGGTTTGAGAAGTTCTCTGCTGTTATCCCTTTGAATAAACTTTCCACCCCTCTCTTTTCCTCTACCTCCTCTTTAAGGCCAGTAACTCTTAGATTTGCCCTTTTGAGGCTGTTTTCTAGATCCTGTAGGGATGCTTCATTGTTTTTTATTTTTTTTCTTTTGTCTCCTCTGACAGTGTATTTTCAAATAGCCCGTCTTCAAGCTCATTAGTTCTTTCTGTGCTTGTTCATTTCTGCTATTCAGAGTCTGATGCATTCTTCAGTATGCCAGTTACAGTTTTTAGCTATAGAATTTCTGACTGCTTCTTTTTAATTATTTCAGTGTCTTTGGTAAGTTTATCTGATAGAAGTCTGAGTTCCTTCTCTGTGTTGTTTTGAATTTCTTTGAGTTTCCTCAAAACAACTATTTTGAATTCTCTCCCTGAAAGATCATATATATCTCCCTTTCTCCAAGATTAGTGCCTGTTGCCTAATTTAGTTCATTTGGTGAGATTGTGTTTTCCTGGATGGTCTTGATTCTTGTAGATGCTTGTTTATGTCTGGGAAATGAAGAGTCAGGTATTTATCTCTTCCCATAGCCACCATAGAGGTGAGTGTGCTGAGTCGCACCTGAAGCCAGCAAGTCTTATAATCTTTTTCCCAAGGGCCTTGACCTGGTACCTGTGTATTGCTGCTGGTTATTCAGGGCCCAAGGGCTTTTCAGATAGCAGGTGATGAATCCTTTCAAGGTGGGATCCTTACCTTGAAGGGAACAGGTTCCCTTCTGGCCCAGCCTGTGTTCAGAAATATCATCTGGGAGCTAAGGCCTGGAAAGGGGGCCTTAGGACTCTGACCAGTACCCTGCCCTGACTGGGCTGTTAGCCAAAATGCAAGGCAAAGTCTTCCCCACTCTTCTCTCTCCTCTCCTCATGTGGAAAGGAAGGATTTCTTTTGGAGACTTGAGGTGTGCAGTCTGGCTTTAGGAGAGCAGTGATACCAGCACTCCCTTAGCCACCCCAGCTGGTGCCTCAGTGGGCTGTGTGCCCCCTGAGTCTACTGACTCTGGGCACAGTTGAGGACTAGCATTGGCCTAGGAGTTCTAGCCCTTGTGGCCTAGACTGCCTTTCAGGTTTATTTAGGGCCCCAGAGTACCTTATCCCATGGAGGCAAGGCTTGCAAGAACTCAAGTTCTAACCACTGGGATATCCGTGATTCTCTACTGTCTAGGGCTGGTTGAAATGCTCCCTCCATGGGTGGGCATCAGCTGAGTTTGGTATGGTTTTGCTTTCTGCTGTAAGAGGGCAGCAGTGAGTTCAGTGCCTTGCAAATGCTGTACCCTTGCTTTCCACAGTGCACAAATGTGCTTTCCATGCCGCACTACTGCTGCAGGGGGATGGGGGAAGGGTGACATGGGTGATTTTTCTTACCTCTTCGGTGCTTCTTCAAGCAATGTAGAGTTAAAACCAGGTACGGTGAGCGCCTACCTGATTTTTTGTTCTTATGAAGGTATTTTTGTGTGTGTAGATAGTTGTTAACTTGATGTCCTTGCAGCAGGGAGGGGACAATCCATGGAGCCTTGTATTCTGCTGTCTTGCTGCATTCCCTCATAACTAATTTTTTATGGCTGAATAATATTCCACATTAAGGATGTACCACAGTTTGTTTAACCCTTCACTTATTAAAGGACATAATGGTTGCTTCCAATTTTGGGTACTTTGAATAAAGCTGCAGTTTTTTTGTGTTTTGTTTTGTGACTCTAAGATTTCAAATCACTGGGGTGAATACCTCAGAATGGTGGTTGCTGGTTGATGTGGTAAGACTATGCTTTTTTTTTTTTTTTTTTTTTTTCTTTTTTTTTTGAGACGGAGTTTCGTTCTTGTTACCCAGGCTGGAGTGCAGTGGCACGATCTCGGCTCACCGCAACCTCCGCCCCCTGGGTTCAGGCAATTCTCCTGCCTCAGCCTCCCGAGCAGCTGGGATTACAGGCACGTGCCACCATGCCCAGCTAATTTTTTGTATCTTTAGTAGAGACGGGGTTTCACCATGTTGACCAGGATGGTCTCGATATCTTGACCTCGTGATCCACCCGCCTCGGCAGACTATGCTTTTTAAGAAGAGAGAAAACTGTCTTTCAAAGTGGCTGTGCCATTTTATATGCCCACCAGCAGTGAATGAGCATTCCTGTCGCTCAGCATCCGCACCAGCTATTGGTGGTGTTGGGTTTTTGGATGTCAGCTACTCTAATGTGTGGGTAGTGGTACCTCCCGACTTTAATTTCCTTCCTTTAGTTCCCTAATGAAAAATGACAATGAAGGTCTTTTCAGAATGCTTGTCATCTGTCTAACTTCTCTGTTGAGGTGTCTCTTCAGATCTTTTGCCCATTTAAAAATTATTGAAATTATTTTGTTTAAATCGTGTTCTTTGTAACCTCCAATTTAATAATTTTTTTATTTCACAGATCATGTTTTTAGTGTTGTTTCTAAAAGTTGATTGCTAGTCCAAGTTCCCTCGGGTTTCTCCTATGTTATCCTCTAAGAGCTTTATAATTTTGCATTTTACATTTAGGTCTATGATTCATATTGATTTTTTTTGAGAAGTATAAGGTTTGTGTCTAGGTTCTTTTTTAAATCTTTTCAAGTGGATATGCATTTGTTGCAGCACTATTTCTTGAGAAAGGCTATCCTTTATCCATTGAATTATCTTTATTTCTTTCCCAAAGATCACTTCAGTATATTGCTGTGGATCTATTTCTGGGTCATCTGTTTTATACCACTGATGCACGTATCTGTTCTTTCACCAACATCACACTGTGTTGATTACTTTAGCTTTATAGTAAGTTTTGGAATTGGGTGGTAGAGTCCTCCATCTGGATTCTTACTCATCAGTATTATCTCAGTCTTTTGCCTTCCCAAATAAAGTTTAGAATCAGTTTTCTAGTATCTACAAAATAGCTTGCTGGGATTTGAATTGGGATTAGATTGAGTCCATAGATCAAGTTGGGAAGAAATGACATATTAAAAATACTGAGTCTTGGCCAGTTGTGTGGCACACACCTGCAATCCCAGCACTCTGGGAGGCTGAGGTGAGAGAATTGCTCAGGGTTAGGAATTTGAGAACAGCCTAGGCAACCTAGGGAGACCCTGTCTCTATAAAAAATAATAAAGTTAGCCAGGTGTGTTAGCACATGCCTGTAGTCCCAGCTACTTGGGAGGCTGAGGAGGGAATATAGTTTGAGCCTGGAAGGTTGAGGCTGCAGGGAGGTTGAGGCTGTAGGGAGGTTGAGGCTGTACTGAGCTGATAGCACCACTGTAATCTATTTACTTAGATTTTTTTTGAGTTGTTTTATCAGAGTTATATAATTTTTCACATATGAATCCTGTACATATTTTGTTAGATTTATATCTAAGTATTTCATATTTTGGATGCTGTCATAAACAATATTTTTTAAAGTTTTTAAATTTACATATAATAGTTGTACATATTTTTGGAATACATTTGATAGATAACTGCATGCTGTGTGTAATGACCAAATCAGGGTAATTGGGATATCCATCACCTCAAACATTTGCCTTTTCTTTGTTTTGAGAACATTCCAGTTCTTCTCTTCTAGCTACTTTGAAATATACAATAAACTATTGTTAAGTATGATTTCTCTGTTATGCTACTGAATACTAAAACTTAGTATTTAAAAAAAACCGTTAAGTTCCAGTTGCTCATTGCTGGTATGTGCAAAAGTAACTGACTTTTGTCTGTTAACCCTGTATCCTGTGACCTTGCAGTACTTGCATATTAGTTAAGCAGTGGTTGTTTTTCTTTCTTTCTTTTCTTTTCTTTTTCTTTTTTTTTTTTTTTTTTGAGATGGAGTTTCACTCTTGTTACCCAGGCTGGAGTGGAATGGCGCGATCTTGGCTCACCACAACCTCCACCTCTTGGGTTAAGGCAATTCTCCTGCCTCAGCCTCCTGAGTAGCTGGGATTACAGGCACGCGCTACCGTGCCCAGCTAATTTTTTTGTATTTTTAGTAGAGACGGGATTTCACCATGTTGACGAGGATGGTCTCGATCTCTTGACCTCGTGATCCACCCGCCTCGGCCTCCCAAAGTGCTGGGATTACATCTTTCTTATTATTTTATTATTATACTTTAAGTTCTGGGGTACATGTGCGGAACGTGCAGGTTTGTTACACAGGTATACATGTGCCAGGGTGGTTTGCTGCACCCATCACTCCGTCATCTGTATTAGGTATTTCTCTTAATGCTATCCCTCTCCTATTCCCCTACCTTCTGCTATCCCTCCCCTAGTCCCCACCCTGCGACAGACCCCTGTGTGTGATGTTACTCTCCCTCTCTTCATGTGCTCTCACTGTTTAACACCCACTTATGAGAGAAAATGTGGTGTTTGGTTTTCTGTTTATGTGTCAGTTTGCTGAGAATGATGGTTTCCAGCTTTATCCATGTCCCTGCAAAGGACACAAACTCATCCTTTTTATGGCTGCATAGTATTCCATGGTGTATATGTGCCACATACAAGTTTTTTCTTTATCCGGTCTATCACTAATGGGCATTTGGGTTGGTTCCAAGTCTTTGCTATTGTTAACAATGCCACAATTAACATATGTATACATGTGTCTTTATGATACAGTGATTTATAATCCTTTGGGTATATACGCAGTAATGGGATTGCTGGGTCAAATGGAATTTCTATTTCTAGATCCTTGAGGAATCACCACACTGTCTTCCACCATGGTTGAACTATTTACACTCCCACCAACAGTGTAAAAGCATTCCTATTTCTCCACATCCTCTCCAGCATCTGTTGTTTCCTGACTTTTAAATGATTGCCACGCTGACTGGCATGAGATGGTGTCTCATTGCACCACCTGAGTTTTAAAAGGCAGACCCAGGGCACAGACCTAGGCCTCTGGCTCCTAAGCCGGTACTTTTTTCTTTTATTATTATTTTTTAATCTTCCCAGAATTACCTGTGAGTGTGAACTGGCTTCATGGTTGAACTGATGTTTTCTGTGTATAACGTGCTGGTCACTACGGTGCAGGCTGAAGTCACAGAGTTCACTGTGCCCTGGTTTTGAAGAGCTCATGGTTTAGTGGAGAAAATGAGCAAATATAGAATGGATTCAAGAATCCTGCCTGAGAATTCAGGAAAGGCTTTGTGATGCTGATGTCTAATTAGTGTTCATATGTGAGTAGGGCTTCCAGGTGGGCAGAGGTGGAAAGGGTTCCAATCGGAAGGACCAGAGGAAGCCATAATAGGTGTGTACAGGAAACGGGTGTACGTGGCTGCAAGGCCAAGAAACTGGGGCGTCTACTCAGTGGCTCTAGAGTGTCAGTAAGGGGAGCTTTTGGTTGTGGCTGTGACTCTTTTGTCTGGCATGTGCTTCTCTGGCCTCAGAAGTTGGGAGGGGGACAAAGCCCAATCCTGATGCTAGAAGGGACACTCCAGAGGGCAAACTGCCACCCATTCCCACCAGCGACTACTCACTGCCACTACTACTATTCATGACAACATCAGTATTGACAATCCCCAGCATTTATTAAGCATGTAATAGGTCCAGGCCTGTGTCGAGCCCTTTGCATGCAATATCTTCTTCTTCTTCTTCTTCTTCTTCTTTTTTAAGACAGAGTCTCACTCTGTCACCAGGTGCCAGGCGGAAGTGCAGTGGCAAAATCTCGGCTCACTGCAACCTTTGCCTACTGGGTTCAAGCAATTCTCCCGCCTCAGCCTCCCGAATAGCTGGGACTACAGGCGCACACCACCATGCCCAGCTAATTTTTGTATTTTTAGTAGAGACAGTGTTTCACCATGTTGGCCAGGATGGTCTCGATCTCTTGACCTCGTGATCCACCACCTCGGCCTCCAAAAGTGCTGGGATTACAGGCGTGAGCCACCATGCCAGGCCCGATATCTTCTTAAATCCATTCCCCAATACTATGAAGTATAGGTATTGTTTTCTCTTTTGAACAATGAGAATGGGAGGCTTGGAGAGGTTAAATACATACCCCAGACCTCACTGCTGAGAAACTGCCAGGCTGGGATTTGAACCCAGACTCTTCAGATGGTAGATGCTGAGATCCTCACTATGAGGTGGTTCATGCAAATAAGGAACATAGATGGGTGATGGGCCTTTCCCTAATTTTCCTGAAATATGTGGCTTTTCTATCTTTTGTTTTACTTTGTTTTGCTGCTTTTCTTTTGAGTACAGAGAGATATTTCTATGCCATAAGAAAACTGACAGCACACAGGTGATGATAAACAGCAGTCAGCCCTCAGCTCTGAGGACACAAAAGGGAGTAGTGGGGATTGTGGCAAACTCAGGAGAGGTAGTGGCTGTTGAAATCCAGCCAGTTGTCACCGTATTGGAATATGGTCCCAGAGCTGCTGATTTGCAGTTCTATTATTTTTTTTTGTAAAGAGAAGCTGGGAATCTGGACTTTAAGGGAAGTCTAC
>CM052654.1:8854390-8900993 GCA_028533165.1 Leontopithecus rosalia
ATACCATCCCCTACCTTACCAGATTTTTGTTTGAAATAAAATATTGTATGGAAATTACCTGGTGCAATTCCTGGCCCTACTAGGTGCTTCAAAAATGGGAGTTTCTTTAAAAGTTTAACCTTAAAACTTCAAAAGTTTAACCTTAAAAAGCAATATTCTCCTAGTATCCCGCTAACTTCCATAAGCTGTGATTATGCCTGCAGAGTCTTTAATAATGATTCTTTAGACGTTTGCTCACTTACCTCCTCTTCTGTTAGACTCTGAGCTTCACCCAGGCACATACCTTGCCTTGTTTTCTGTTGCTATGTACTTTCTGCTATTGTTTTAGCAATCGAGTGACTGGGTATTCTTTATTTTATCTTCCTCCCCAGTCACTGTAATTCATGTATTTTTAAGAAGTTATCCCTAAATTATGTACACATAACAAAGGCTAGGTGTAATTACCTTCACGTCTTCTGCATATAACCTTGAGATACTCTAGCTCTAGTCCTTCCTCCTCTCATCCTCTACGATATTATTGCCGGTTACTACAGTTCTACCCCGTACCAACCTCTGCCTTCAAATTAATCAGTGTAAGTATTATGATCTTTAGAGTAAGTTCTTATATTGTTTTAACAGCATATTCACCAATTTCCTTCCCTTTTTTTAGGAGAGTCAGAGTTTCACCATGTTGCCCAGGCTGGCTTTGAACTTCTGAACTCAGGCAATCTGCCTGCCTCAGCCTCCCAAAGTGCCAGGAATACAGGCATGAGCCACCAGTGTCTTTACTGGTTGTTATTTCTTGCACACCAGTTTTTCTTTCTGAATATAGTTTCTTTTCCTTGGAGTACATTCCTTTTTAGATCTTTTAGTGAGGGTCTAGAAATGGTAAACATTCTTTTGCTGAAAATGCCTTATTTTTACCCTCCTTTCAAGTCAATTCAGCTGAGTGAAGAATTTGCTGACAGTTGTTTTCCTCAGTACCTTGACAATTGTATTCTGCTACCTTCTGGAATGTATTTATGCTATGTAGAATTTGCCTCCAGTCAAATAGTTACCCTCTGTAGATAAGTTTTCTTTTTCCTCTGGATGTATTTAAGGTTTTACTTTGTCTTTGATATTCCGAAGTTTAAATATGGTATGTCTATCCATGCATGTATTGTTATTTCTATTGCTTAGCTTTTTGTTGTAGTTCTTATATTTTAGGACTCCAGTCTGTGGTAGATAGATGCCCTATCCCCAAGATATTCATGTCCAAATCCCCAGAACCTTGACTCTGCTGGGTTCCATGGCCAGGGGGAAATTAAGGTTTCAGATATGCAATTAAGGCTGCCAGTTAACTAACCTTAAAATAAAGAGTGTTCTAGACTACCTGGATGTATGATGTATGTAGATGAGAGAAGCAGAAGAATCTGTCAGAATGACACAGAGAAGGTGGGGAGACCCAGCTGGCCATTATTGCCTTTGATGATGGAGGAAGGGGCCGTGAACCAAAGAATATGGGTGGCTCTACAAGCTAGAAAAGGCAAGAAAATGATTCTCTTTTAGAGCCACCACAAAGGAATGCAGCCTTACTGACAGCTTGATTTTAGCCCAGTAAACCTGCATCAGACTTCTGACCTACAGGACTGTAAGACAATAAGTTTGTGTTATTTTAAGCTACCAAATTTATAGTAATTTTTAAGCAGGCATAGGAAACTAGTGCATCCTTCATCAATTCTGTTAAATTTTCATCCTTTATCTCTTTAGATATTGACTCTCTCCTCTTCTCTGTGATCTCCTGTTAGAATCCCTACAGCACCTATTTTAAATTTTATCATTCTTGTCTTTAATCTCTCTGTTATATTTTCCATCTGTTTTTTTGTGCTACATTTTGGTCAGTTACTTCAGGTCTTTTGGTTAATTTATGCTCCCTTTAGAGCCACCTAATCTGCTGCTGTTCTCAGAAGATGTCCATGACTTTGTTTTTTATTTCCAGAAGTTTCTTTCTCTCCTCAAATCTATTTTTCCCCATACTCTCCTGTTCTTTCCTTATTGTTCATGTCTCTTTTCCTCTTTGTGAATATTTCACACATTCTTATTTTGCACTCCCTTTTGGATTCTTCTGTTACTTGAAGTCATGTTATATAATCTTCTCATTTGCTCAGTATGCCAACTTGTATTTCCTCAAGTGTTTTGTAATTTTTGAATGTGAGCTCATTTTCATCTAGGATTTTTTTCTTGTATAATTTCCATGCAGTCTGGGTTGCAGTTTCTCTCCAGAGTACTTTTACATTTATTTCCATCAGATACCTCAGGGATATTACTAGCCTGTGTCCAATTTCTATGTTAATTTTTTATCTTGTGGATTCTTCCCCATGTGGGTGTGGCAACTCAGAACTTCAAATCCACATACAGGGCAGGCTTGGAGTTCTAGCTTATCATGGGAGAGTTTTCTTACAGGAAAAATAAATTATTTTTTTGGAGTGGCTTGTCCTAACTGTGGTGTGGCAAACAGGTAGCAGAAGGACTAGAGGGGCTGAGCTTGTTCTTGGTAAAGCCGGATTCCATCATAGGCTTCCTGTTTCAGAGCCTGCACCCTTTCAGCCTGGCCACACTGCCATGAGTCCTTGTGAAAACCAGGCACCCAGGAGACAATGTCTAGTCAAGATGCGCAGTGTCCACTGCAAGGTTGTGACTGGAAGGAGTCGGGGAGTGTGCAGGGCTGTGGGGGGTTGGTTCAGCCAATACACAGACTTTGAGAGTCTAGATGATGCTTGGGCCTCAGAATACAGCATGTCTATGGCAGGAGCTCAGCTTCAGACCCTGGCTCCATCCTAAAATCCACAGTCTGGGAGGGGAGAAGGATCTGCTTTCCCTTGAGCACCACAGAGCTCATTTCCTGCTGCTCCCGTAGCCAGACTGCTATCACGTGGAGGTCTTCAGATGAAAAGCCCTGAGCTTTGAGAGGCAGCCTAGCCTACAGTGAAGGACCTGGGCCCCAAAGCCTGACTTCCTGAGTCCTAGTCTAGCTCCACCCCATACTTGCAAACTTCGCAAAGTCACTGTGCTTTGATTCTGTCGTTCATAAAATGGGGCTTGAACAAGTGACTCCCTCATAAGGCTAAGTGAGTTCACATCATAAAGCAGCACTTCTCAAACAATAACATGTGTATAAATTCCCTGCAGGTCCCATGAAAATGCAGAGACTCATTCTGTCCGTCTGGGCTGGGGCCCAAGACTCTGCCCATCTAGCCAGCTCCTGAGAATGTGAAGCTGCTGGTCTGAAGACCACACTTTGAGTAGTGAGGGTTGAAAGCCCTTGAGGCAGAGCCTGACCTGTTCTATAGGGTCAGTATATAAAAAGGGACCTCTGGGCTGGGCGCAGTGGCTCACGCCTGTAATCCCAGCACTTTGGGAGGCTGAGGTGGGCAGATCATGAGGTCAAGAGATCGAGACCATGTTGAAACCCCACCTCTACTAAAAAATATAAAAATTAGCTGGGCTTGGTGGCACGCGCCTGTAGTCCCAGCTACTCAGGCTGAGGCAGGAGAATCACTTGAACCCAGAAGGAGGAGGTTGCAGTGAGCAGAGATCGCGCCACTGCACTCCAGCCTGGCACCTGGTGACACAGCGAGACTCTGTCTCAAAAAAATAAAAAAATAAAAAATAAATAAAAGGGGACCTCTTGCAGGGTATGTGCCACGCCTTGCGCTAAGCAGTCTGTTCTCATCTTGTTTGTTGATTAGTTGAATCTGAGGTAGCTCTGAATTTTACAGATACGGAGACCAGGAGAGGCTAATGATTTCATCCCAGAGCACCCAAGACACCGTGGGGTAGAAGTGGAGCTTGTGCCCATCTCTAGCCCCACAGTCCCATGGGAACCTTCTAGAACCCCCTGTAGGTCTGGGCTGGGGCCCTAGATGCTGCATTTCTGGCCACCTCCTGAGTGATGTGAGGCTGCTGTTCTGAGGACCACACTTTGAGCAGCAAAGTTTGAAAGTGCCTGGGGCGGACAGAGCCTGTACCGTCTCAGCAGGAAACTTTGATCCGGCCAGTGTGTTAGCGCAGGCTCTACCACTTACTGACATCTTGCCTTATGAAAGTCACTTTCTCCCAGAGACTCAGTTTCCCTTTCTATAAAATGGAGGTAATAATAATGTCCACCTCACAAGGGGTTAGGGGTACAAGTACTCATGGGCAAGTGCTCCGTAACCTTCAGGTTCATCCAAAGATAGTTCTTCATATGATGAGGAGCTAAACAGCCCAGCCGCATGCCTTTGAAGAACGTAAACACAGCCTTCATGGGGTGCAAGCTTTTTGGTAGCAAATTCTCCAGTCTTTTAAATGGTTTTCATAGGTGCCTTTTTTTTTTTTTGAGACGGAGTTTCGCTCTTGTTACCCAGGCTGGAGTGCAATGGCACGATCTCGGCTCACCGCAACCTCCGCCTCCTGGGTTCAGGCAATTCTCCTGCCTCAGCCTCCTGAGTAGCTGGGATTACAGGCATGCACCACCGTGCCCAGCTAATTTTTTGTATTTTTTAGTAGAGACAGGGTTTCACCATGTTGACCAGAATGGTCTCGATCTCTTGACCTCGTGATCCACCCGTCTCAGCCTCCCAAAGTGCTGGGATTATAGGCTTGAGCCACCGTGCCTGGCCCATAGGTGCCTTTTGAGTTGACCTTGTAAAAACTTCTAGGTGTCTGAGCAAACAGCCTGCCTCGTTTTTTTCTGAAGTTGAGGAGAAGGGCTACGAGGGAGTTTCTATGTGATTAAACAAGCAGATGTGGAGTGTCCACCATACCCCAGGCACTGTGCTAGTCTCTGAGAATACAGTGGAGAATAAGAGAGATGCCATTCCCGTCTTTATTAAAATCACAGTTGAGCAAGTGTGGACAAATAAAAGGCAGGAAACAAGTGGTAGGTAAAATAGGTAAATGTATAAAACGTGAAGAAAACTCATGGGGGTGCTGGGCAAGGGGGGTGGAGAGAGGATAATAGGGTGGTCATAGAAGGACTTTCAGAATCAGGGAGCCTGGGCAACAACACAAGGGGCAGGGAGATTGGCACAAGCAAAGGTAATTAGGTGAATATGGGCTTGGCACAGACAAGACGTTCAAAGAAGGCTGCAGGGTCGTAACTGGGAGAGCCCCACCCCTACCTGTTCCTCCCTGGCCTGGCTGCTTGCTCAGGAGCTGACTGCCCTCCTCTTCCGTGAATGGGAGGCCATGGCCAGACAGCGGGAGTTTGCAGTGTCAAAGCACATAGACTAGGCATTGTGTGCGCCAGGCCAAGGCTCACATCCACCTGTAACACTTACCAGTTGTGTGGCCTTGGACTAGTGTCATGACCTCTCGAGGCATCTGTTCCCTGGTCTCTGGAGGGAAGTAAGGACAGTGCCTACCCACTCACTGGTGCTGGGGAGGCTGGAACCCACCTAGCAGGGTACCTGGCCTGCAGTACATGTTCACTGCTAAGGTAGCGCTTGTTGGTCTTACCACTTACAGAGGGCACCTGTGTCTGTCTCCTGCCCTGCACCTGCTCCAGACAAGGTCATAGAGTCCTAAAAATCCCAGGGCATACATGCAGGAGGTACACGCAGGAGATGAGGGGAACTTGCCCCATGGTGGCAGTGTAGCCAACACAGTTCTTCCATGTCAAATGGCACCTTTAGTGGCATGAAGAGGAGGAACAAAATGCCTTTTATCCAGAATTCACAATACCTCCCAGGAATGTGAAATGTGACCCTGCAGTGGCCAGAGCATAACCTTTCCTTTCCTTTCCTTTCTTTACTTTACCTTTTTTTTTGTTGAGACAGAGTCTTGCTCTGTTGCCCAGGCTGGAGTACAGTGGCATGATCTTGGCTCCCTGCAACCTCTGCCTCCTGGGTTCAAGTAATTCTCTACCTCAGCCTTCTGAGTAGCTGGGATTACAGGTGCCCACCACCACGCCCGGCTAATTTTTGTATTTTTAGGAGAGATGGGGTTTTACCATCTTGGCCAGGCTGGTCTTGAACTCCTGACCATGTGAGCCACCATGCCTGGCCATAACCTTTCCTTTCATTTATTCTTCATTGTAGGCCTTGAGAGCGGGTACACCCTCTAGATGAGAACATTGAGGATAAATAATCAGCATGCTCAGGTCCCATAGCTAGTGAGTTGCAGAGCCAGAATTGGACCAGGGGCCTGGAACTCCAGTGGGACATTAAACCCAGGTCTGTATCTGATTCCAGAACCCACATGCATGTGCTGCCTGCAAGCCATGCGGGGTATTAGCTTAATGAAAGATGAGCAAGAATGTGTAATAATTAAACTGAGTCATCTAGAGATGACTTATGTCCCTCACTTGGGCCGTGCACAGACTTTTTCCACATCTTATAAAGGGCTAAATAAGCAAATGCCAGAACAAGATTTGCAGAGATTTACCAGGGATTGAGCGACTCCAGGCCAGGCTTCCAGATCTGCAGCCATTGACCACACTGCCTTCTTATTAGCACTCTTCTGCCTGCTCTGGGAATGGTGCTGGAGGGCTTTGGTTATGATAAGTGCTTTTCTCCTTCCTCTGGACTAATGCTTGTATTCATGGGAGGCTCCCTGCACAGGCAAGAAGCAGACTTGCTGGCCTCTACCCTCAGGGGATCAGCCCTCTGGCTGTCTTGTGGTCCAAAAGCCCCAGGCTTACAGGATAGACACTTAACATCCCTGCAAATCATCTCTGCCTGCAGATCATGAAAGAAGTCCGGCGGGCGCTCTGCAACGCAGCCACGGACGACAGCAAACTGCTGCTCCTCAGCGCGGTGGGGAGCGTGTTCTGCAGCGGCCTGGATTATTCCTACCTAATAGGCCGGTTGTCCAGTGACCGGCGGAAGGAGAGCACTCGGATTGCAGAAGCCATCAGGTGAGCTCTGCTGTTTCCTGTTCCCACACCTTTGGGTTCTGCGTAGGATGACCAAGTAAAAATGCAGGCTGCTCAGTTACATTTGAATTTCAAACAACCAGGAATTTTATTTTTAGCATAAGTATATCCTGTGCGATACGTGAAACCTGCTTGCATTTAAAAAATGTTGGGTATTTATCTGAAATTCAGATTTCAATTGGGCATCCTATATTTTTATCTGTAACCTTAGTCCTGCCAAAATTAGGAATGCTTTGCCCCTCTAGGTTAGGTCCCACTTTCATTCTTTTGATTAAAAAGATTTTATTTGCTCTCAAGACCTGAGTCTGGTAGTAGCCATGTGTTACGCACACTGTTTCCGCCCCCTGCCTGATGGGGAGGTTGTCTGGTTGTTTCTGTGTCCCAGCACTGCTGCGGCTTAGCAGTGGGCAAGTTGACGGAGGGGTTCCCCCGGCAGCTGTGTTTGCTGTGTTTGCAGACTCAGTAACGTACAGAGTATTTCCCCCTCTCTTAATGCCCCTAGGCAAAAGTTGGGATCCTGGGGGTGACATCCAGTCCCAACAATGAATACCCTTTTGGGACACTAACGGGGAGTTATTTCCCCATTCTTTATCAGTATATCAAAAGCAAGTGAGTGTGATTTCTAGACACTATGGCTGTTTAGCTGGTTTACAGCTGTCACTCAATGTTCACCTGGACGGGGCTGCTGTATCTTGCTTAAGAATCAGACAAGTCACAATTCAGGAATCCCCTGGTCTCATGAGAAGGAACATTTATTCCACATGGTGTCACGGCGCCTCAGGCCACAAGTCAGGGATTTTCTGGGACCTCCAATCTCCATGATTCTGTCGAAGGGCCACACAGAGGGAGGCCGATTCCCACGAGGCTACAGGGACTGTGGGGGGGTTGCATTGTCTGCAAGAGGTAACGCTGGGATGCTCTTGTGTGTGGAATTCTGAGTCCCTCTTCAGGGTGAAGAATCCACTGGGGCCCCGGGTCCGAAACGCCCGTGTGTTTCCTGCTGTAGAATTCTTGCCAGAAGAGACGCAACGAGACTGAGCACTGCTCTGGGGAAGGTTCTGGCTGTGGGATGCCCGGGCTTCCCGGCGGTGCTCACCTGGTTTGCGCTTTGCCTGGTCCCAGCTGTGCCCTCTTGCTACTGCCTTTCCATGTGTCAAAGGGACCGCAGGATTCCCAGCGTGCTTCTCTCCTTATGCATGAGGCCACGAAAGCCCATCCAGAGAACCGAGCGCCCACTTTTGTGACCCATGGAGCCTCCATCATGGTCTTTATCTGCTTTATAAATTTCAGTGGAGGCATTAGTGGGATTTCCCAGGGAAACCTGCCTGACACAGCCCCTCATTTCCACTGCATGCACACACAGCTCAGTACTGGGCCAACCGCTTGTAGTGAGTTGAAGTGTGGCCCCCAAAAGATATGTCTGTTCCAATTCCTGGAACCTGTGAAGGTGACCTTATTTGGGAAAAGGCTCTTTGTGGATCTAAGTTCAGAGTCCTGGGGGTGAGATCATCCCAGATTGGAGTGGGCTCCAGACGAAGAGAGAACTGACTTCATAAGAGGGGACACAGACAGAGGAGAAGGTGACGTGACAGAAAAGGGAGAGCTTAGAGTCTTGCAGCCTCAAGCCAAGGAGCTCCAAGGACGGCCAGCCTGCCGGAAACTGAGAGCGAGGCCTGACACAGCTTCTCCCTCAGAACCGCCAGAAGGAAACAGCCCGGCCAACACCTTGATTTTGGACTTGTGGTCTCCAGAACTATGAGAGAGTATGTTTTGATTGTTTAAGCCCCTCTTCCCTGGGAAACTAATACAGTCTGGAAGGAATCATTAGCAGCTCAAAGAGCCCCAGCTTTTCAGGCTCTCCTCTTAGGCAAGGGCCCATCCTGACCTCTGCCCAGCATCTTCAATGGCCGCTCCTTCTGGTGAGCAGCTGTTCACGTCTGCTGGGGGCATCTATTAGCAGACATGACAGCTGCAGGCAAGGTGCGACTCCCCCGTCAGTCCTGGGATGACAGTGATGAGGCTTGTCGCAGTGGGGGTGGGGGTAGCGGTCATTCCTGCATGTAGGAATGAGGGTCGCAGCGGGGTCACCATGGGGATGGAAGCTGAAGAGAAACAGGGTACCCAGAGGGTCAGGACTCATAACAGATTTTCCCAGAGTCCCCACTGAGTGGTTCCTTCCTATGGCTTTGCATGCCCAGTCTCTCTGGTGAGGGCAGCGTCTCCCTGGCATGTCCCTGCCTTTTTGTCTTATATGTATCAAAGCTGAGGGGCAAAACCTTTTCTCCTGTCCCTTGTAGCCTCTACCTGCTGGGGTCTGCAGGGTGATGTCTATGCACCTCTGGACTCTTAAAAACCAAATTCATGGAGAAAGAAGTTTCAGAGGCAGGCAGGGTTGAAAGCTTCACCTCTAGGAAGTTGTAGGAGAACGGGGCTGGGGCCTGGGGCCCAGAATGGTTTCTGACTTTCCCAGCTGAGTAGTCCAGGGGGCCCCGAAGCAGAGTCCCAAATAAGATGAGAGACTGAATGATTTAGCCTACCTCTGGGGAAACGTGGCCAGTGGAATTCAGACATTTGCCATCTCAGCAGGCAAGTGAGCTGCCCTCTTGTGAAGGCAGAGCACAGGGCAAGATGGGGGATGCAGGAAGAATTCTTCTTAATGCTTCCAAGGGAGCAGAAGTTGCCAGTTCATGAGCTAGCACAGATGGGGAAGTGGGAAAGGAGATGTCCCCTGCACCATTGGTGCCCAGCCCCGACAGCACAGGAGGCCTGAGGGGGCATTTCCAAGACGCACATGCTTGGCACCACCCCTAGGGGACTCCGAGTTATTTAGGCTGGGGTGGGGCCAGCACATCTTTGGATGTGGATCTTCCTTGGTGGTTCTCAGTTGCAGCCAGGGTTGAGAACACCTGCCTTGTGCTAACGAGATTTCTGCGCCACTGATTGAGACAAGATTTCTGTTTGTATGCAAGAGAGAAAAGGTGGTTATTAAGGAGATGAGGGTGAAGAAGAAGGTGATACAGGCATGTGAAAGGTGAGAACCACAGGTGAAGATGGCTGGAGGTTAGGAAGATGTGACCGTGTAGAGACAGATGCCCCCGGACTTAGAAAGAGACTGTGGCTCTCCCATCAGTGCCAAACTCTTTTGAGGCATCTCCAACTCTCCCAACTTTGGAGCGTTCCTTTGGAGGCCACGCTCTGGAGTTGGGGATGCAAGGCGTCAGCAAAGCATTCTGCAGAGGACAGTTAGTGGGTTTCCAGAGGAGCGTCCTGAGGGAAGAGCCCTGTCATTGAAAGGAGTTTGATTCCTGCTGCACGTTCTGTGCCCGCTCCTGCGGATTTTCTAGGTGTATTAGCATACTTAAAAGAAGTCTCTTATAAAAGAACTTCCTTCAAAATCTAGCAGGGAAGAAACATTTTTTTGCCCCCATCTCTTCTCTTGGGACACGCTTTTGGTAGGGCTGACCGGGCGTGCTGCGTGGCCTTGGCTCCCCGTGAGTGGTACTCTCACCCCGTCCTCATCCTTGCCTAAAGAAAACTTGTACACACGTGACCGGGACTGGTGACTGGGACTCATCACTCTGCAAATGTTTGATGAATGAACAAACAGATTTGGGGAGAACCCAGGTGATTTGTTCAGAAGCCTCCCTCCAGGATCCATCCCAAAGAGAGGCTGCCTCCTCTGAACTCGTCGTAGGTGACAAGGTGGCTTGTTCAAGCGTGGAATTCAGGAAAGCTGTGTGGGCTAGCAGCTGCTTGCGTGGCACCTGGAAGCAGGCTGCCTGAGCCCACACCTGCCTCTCCACTTGCTGGTGGTGCCGCGTTGAGTAAGTCACTGATCTCTCTGAGCCTATTAGCTCATCCAGAAAATGAGAACAATCAAAGTGATGGTACTGGCCTCCCTGGTGGGTTCGTAGGATGAAGAATAAAAAGATACTCCGTGTGAAACACTTGGGCTATTCCTGGCACATGATACATACTTGGACTTACTATTACGGTTGCTGTCACTGCGACTGGCGCTTCCAGCAGTGATTTCTAGCTAAGCTGATTCTGAGACAAGGGAGAGGGCCCCTGGACCAGGGGTTGGGTTCGAGACTAAGGAGTGGCCTGCTGGGGACCTCTCTGCGGACCCCAGTATGGCAGTCACTGTTCAGTCCTTTGCAGGCTGACTTGGATCTGCTCTTTGGTTGGGGAAGGTTCTCCTCTGTGGCTCTGGTCAAAGGGAGTGGGTAACTGGGTCTCAAGACAAATGCCGATTGCTCTGGGGGAAATTGAAACATTCCCGTGAGCAGAATTTGGGTCTCCTGAAGCCTAGGAGAATGGATCACAGACCAATCTGAAAATTGAATGAAGACAGTGTCCACCCTCCCCAGCAGGTGCACTACCCATAGTAATAGCAGCAGGGATCGAGTGCTCCCTGCGTGTCAGCCCTGGGCTAGTGCTTTGCATGGACCCTCTCCTTTCATGCTTATTCCACTCCTTATGTGGCACAAGGTCACTGATTTTCCCATTTTACAAAGGGAGAAAATGAGGCTCCAGAGACCAGGCAACTGGTCTCACCCATTAGTTAGAAGCAGAACTGAGTCTTCTCTCCGAGTTTTTCAGATTCTGAAGTTCTGGCTCCTTCTGCCACAGCCATGGAGCCCAGCAGCTTTGTCAGGCAGAAGCCACAGGGCTCGGGTAGAGCAGAGGAAGCTGCGTGGGCCAGATCAGCCTGATGGCCTTGGACGTGGGGGAAGGTGGCATACAGTCTTCCCCACGCAGCCCCGCCATCGCACCAGGATCAGATATCTGAGCTGCAGGGCCCGTAATGCAATATCCTGCTTGCTGTTGGTTCCCTGCGATAGAGATCTACAGCCCGAGGTGAGAGAAAGAGGATGGGGGTGGCCTTCATTAAATGTCAGGTGACATTTTCACATCAAGGAAATGAAGTGCGAGGCAGGTTGGATGAAGCAGGAGGGGCTGGGGTGGAGTGTCAGAGCTCTGTATGCCTGGTCCCCTTTCCGTTGTGATCCTGATTCCCCTGTATGGATCTCAGGCTGGAAACCACAGAGTGAAAGGCTCTGGGGTCCTGCAGGGGAAAACTCTGGAAAGTCATGAGTCTATTCCTGAAGGATGTCATGTGGTGGATGGAGCCAAGGTGGTGACAGTATCAGAGAAGCTTACAGGATACCCACGACAGGGAGGCTGTCTTGACAGGCATGGGGCCCCTTTTATTGAAAACATCCAGCAAAGGCAGAATGATGCATCCTTGGACTGTTACGGAGGGAATTCTGCACCGAGTGGAAGATATGGCTCCGTGAGTCCTAAAGTCCTTCCCACCTCTGAGATCTAAGATTCTGGAATTGTATAAGGTCCCTCAGTAATGGGATGTTTGACAAAAATCACCCAAACCCCCTGGGATTATGCAAAGAAGTTCATATCCCCTGCAGACTGTGAATTGCTTTCAGTGAAAAGCACTTGCAAAAACCGGTGACCTAAGCTAAACCCTAACCATTGGGTTAGGAAGTAAATGATGCCGGGAGGTGGGCCGCTGGAATACCAAGCATCCCAGGTCATGGAGTCAGGACTCCCTCTCTGAAGCAGTGCCTTCTGGGGGCCGGTAGGGACTGAGAGGTAATACCACCATCTCAAGCAGTGTGATGCCTCAAGCCTGAGTCAGAGGTGCATACTTTCATGATGACTTACATAGATCGTAAGATACCTCCTACCCCAGCAGAACATTAAGCAGGCTTCTCACAGCTGAATCTGATCCCAGTACATCACTGTGATAACCACAATTTTTGGTAAGACCTGGGGGAAGGGATAAATCAGCCTGACATATGTATTAGTTAAGTATTAGCTGTTGTAAAAAATAAACCTCATAGATAGAAATGTGCTTCTCACATACGTAAACCTAAAAGAGGTGTCACCATCAGCCTACAGCTGTTTTCCCAATGGTGACTGAGGAATCTGACTTCTTCCATCTTGTGGCTCAGCAAATGTCTTCCAAGACTGCCATGTTCACCAAGATGAATGGGCTTGGAGGACGGCACGGTGGGAGGTTTGGGGGCACCTGCAAGTGGTACCTATGGGTTTTTGCTCACATTCTGTTTAGCCAGCACTTGCGGACTTGGCCACATCCACATGCATTCGGGGCTGGGAAATGCGGTTGGCCAGTAGACCCAAGAAGAATAGGGAAAGTAGGTTTGGCAAAGAGCTGGTTCATCATTGCCTCACCTGTGCAGTCTTTGCTCTTGTTCTGGCAGACTCATGTATTTTTTCAACAGCTATTTACTGAGTGCTAATTCCAATATTGATGGAAGCCAGGCAGTGTCCCGGGCAGACCTCTGGGTGTCCTGAAGGAGCTAAAGGAAGAGAAGAATCTATAAACAAGCAAATAATTAGTTAAGGTGATTGCAAATTGTGACATTGGTGTATTCCAAGAACTCTCAGAGGCCTGTGTGGGCCATGCACTATGAGCAGGGGCAAGAGTGCTGTGAGGGAAGCCTGGAGAGGTAAACTGAGGCAGGTGAAAGACCAAGGTTATGGGCATTTCAATTTTGGTCTTGTGAGTTCTTATAGTTTCTAATCTCTCTGAAAGTAATGAAGGCTGCAGACTTTACTAGACATTGTGGACCTTTCCTCCATGTCCAGATGAATATTAAAATTTTATGGACCTTACATAGCCACTAGGAAAAGACAAAAAGCCCTTGGAGGCAAAGGAAACAGAGGTCATTGCTGATAGCTCTGCTTAATTAGTAAAGATACCTTGCTTAGTGCAGAACGGCAGGGTGAGAAAATACTTCCCAGTCTTCTAGCCATGATTCCAGCTCCTGCCTACAGGTGGTCCAGTTTTAGTCAGAGCCATGCTAACACGCCGACTGCCATCAGCATTTTAGAACCACCCTTGATGAGTCTGGCATCCCTGCAGGTAATTCAGAATCAGACCGTCCTAGGTCTGATTTTTGAAAGAAATTTTAAATGTCATCAATCCCAAAAGGTACCCACCATTGAAGCATGAAGTCCCTCTATGGCACCACCCAGCATAATCATCCAGCTGAAATGCAGATACCTCCAGGAGTGAGGAATTCACACCCGACAAAGCCACCCCATTCACCTTTGGCTGGAGATGTTAGAACATTCTCTCTCTCTCTGAGTTGAAATGTGCCTCCCTGTTACACCTGCCGTTTGGTTCTGATTCTGCACCTTAACATTGCGGTTAACTTCCTCAGGATATATACAAATTCTGTCAATATCCAGGGTGTCCGTATAACTTACTCTCTAAGCCATGGCTTTTGAGAGTGGAAGCAGATAGTAACTGGGTGCGGTTCTGGGACACAGGGCATGAACCGGGGCAATCTGAGCAAACCAGGACATGCAGCGACCCCGTCGGTATACCTGAGAAAACCTGACAGCTGGTGGTTCCATGTCAAGACAGCGAGACTCTTGCCTGGCACCTCTCACCTCTGACGACCTGAGGGTGCATCACAGCACCTGGGAGAGTCAGAGATTCCGGTGGGGCTTGGCAGGCTGTGGTCACCTGTTCAAGAGGGTCTTCTCTCTCTCCCAGGGACTTTGTTAAGGCCTTTATCCAGTTCAAGAAGCCTATCGTGGTGGCCATCAACGGGCCAGCCCTGGGCCTGGGTGCCTCCATCCTGCCCCTCTGCGACATCGTGTGGGCCAGTGAGAAGGCCTGGTTCCAGACTCCCTACGCCACCATCCGCCTCACGCCTGCTGGCTGCTCCTCCTACACCTTCCCCCAGATCCTGGGTGTCGCACTGGTAAGCCTCCTGTGATACCGGGATTCGGGCCCCGGCAAGATCCTGCCTCTGCCTTGAGTTTAGGGTATGCATGGGGCTAGAAACCCGAGGGTGTTGTCAGCCTGAGGATCAGCCGGCCTGCCTCAGATCCTCCACGCCATCAGTGCCGGACGGAGTAGCCTGGCTTGAGAGGATGGCAATGAGGTCAGTGTATGGACTGTGCACTCTGCATGCTGTCTCAATTATTCCTCGCTCCAGCCTCCTGCAGGCATGTCTTAGGGTCAGCTGGGTGCCGTAACAAGGTCTCAGTGGCTTGAACAACAAAACTCTCCTTCTTACCCTTGCATGGCCCAGCATACGTGTAGGAGCCACCCATGCTGTCTGGGGACCCAGGTGCCCCCATCCAGTAGATGTGCCCTCACTTCCAGCCAGTGGGAGAGAAGAGGGAGACAGAAGCATCATGCAGGAGGGCTTCACGGGCCAGGCCTGCAGAGGCATCTTTACCTCCACTCATGTGCCATTGGCCATGATTCAGCCTCTGGCCACATGTGCCTGTGAGGGAGGCTGGAAGACGTAGCCCAGTGCATGTCTAGCAACAAGAGGGAAAGGATTCAGTGAACGCAAAGTAGTCTCCACCCCGTGTGGAAATGGTTGCAATTTCCATCTTACAGATGGAACGTTAAACTCAGAGAAGTTAGCTGTGTCACCAGGTGCGGCGGACAGAGTTGCTGTGCAATGGAGGCAGCAGAGTCCACCGTAAGCTGTGGTCGGATTCTGCACCAACATCCAGAAGCGAATCAGGACAGGGGAGAGCAGTGATGATGCTAGCACGTAGGAAGCACTTGCTGTGTGTTGGTCTGGGCCGTCAACACAGTCCACAGCCCTGTGAGGCAGGACGGCTGTGATCCCCATTTTGTGGATGTGGAGACTGAGACTAGAGAGGCTTAGTGAGTTGTCTGAAGGCATGCAGTAGTAATCCCAGTTGTGGGATTTCAGCACCAACCAGCTGGTTCCACTGTGCTCTGAACGCAGCCTGTTATTAAATAGGTCCCACAGCTGAGGGGTGAGTCTGAGATTAGCTGATTCTGAACCCCAGGGAGGGGTTCAGAATGTGTAGCTGGTCCGTGTAGGCATTGGAGGCACCATGCTGCTGAGTCTGGGCTTCCTTTGATGGCTCCTCCCATGTGGACTCTTCAGAATTCTCTGCTGTTCATTGTAACCATGAACTCTGAACTCAGTTCTGATGGGCTAATCCTTGTTTCATAAGCATGGGTCCAAGCTGAATCTCAGAAGGTTCTCAGGGAGTCCCCCTCTTCTGGCCCCCTCTGGCCAGTCATCTTCCTTTTTCCCTCCCTTTCTTCAAATGCTGCAAATCTACCAAGTGCCAGGCTCTCTACACCCAACAGGAGTCCAGGGGTGAACAAAAGCCCCTGATCCTCAGATCTGTTCCCCAGCTCAGTGTCTTGAAAGGAGGTCCCACCTTGTTCAGAGAGGACCCCTTTGAGGAGGTGACATTTAAATGGACGCAAGAATTCCAGGCAGAGGATGCATGAAGGTGGGGACGGAGTGGGGAGTGGGCCTGGCAGGCCCTGGGTTGAGAGTGGTCAGGTCAGTGGGGCCTGATGAGGACAATGGGGAGAGGGCAAGGGACAAGGCCATGGCAGTGTATATGGCTGGCCCCTGCAAGCCTGGTACGCTGGGGAGGGTGCTGGGCTTTCTGTGTTATGCGCACCTCAGCAGGGTCTGCCAGGAGTCCACTGGTGGCATCTGCCAGCAGACACCTTAGGTCACGGGAGACCTCACAAAACTGTCAGAGAAGCACGTCCTGGGTGACAGAGTCAAACCCTGTAACTCCAGAGGAGGAAGGCCGAGTGCTGCTTCCCGGGCCCTGCAGAGTTGCTTCTTCCAGCCGATGGTGGCCCCACAGCTATTGTGAATGATTCCTTTTAAGGGAGAGACTCCAGGATTTCTTTTGGTGTCCTGATTTTATTGGAGAGTGAACAGCCCGCCTTTGGCATCACTCTCATGCTCTTGAGGCAGTGCCGCACATTCTTAGGACTGTGACTACTGCATCTGGGCACGCACCTGTGGAAGGGTGGGCTTTTTGCACTGGATTACTTCCCCGTCTTCCTTTTTACACTGGATCCTTCACTGTCTTCCTTTTTACACTGGACTCCTTCCCCGTCTTCCTTGTTACACTGGACTCCTCCCCGTCTTCCTTTTTACACTGGACTCCTTCCCCGTCTTCCTTGTTACACTGGACTCCTTCCGTGTCTTCCTTTTTACACTGGACTCCTTCCCCGTCTTCCTTGTTACCCTGGACTCCTTCCCCATCTTCCTTTGCAGCTCCCTATCCTGTCATTTTCATCAGAGGGCCTGCAAGCCTGTTTTTCCCATCTCTCAAGTCCTGCTTTTGTTTCAATAGTTAGGCTGATAAGCAGTGTCCCTTTTCCTTCCTTAATATTCCTCCTTGTTCCGTTTTGAAAATGACATCACCAACCATAACAAAAACAGCAAATTTCTGCTGCCCCTTCTGCACGTACCAGGCCCTGTTCTAAGCACCCCTCAGTTAATCTCGCCTCTGTGCTGGGAACTTGGTGCTGTCATTATGCCTCTTGGATGGCAGAGAAAATTGAGGCTTTTTGTCGTTAAGTGACCTGCCCAGAGTCACGCATCAGTGTCTGTAATGTTTATGTTCTTGTTTTCTTTGCTCTAAAGGGGGTTGTTCGTTAATTTTATGGATCTTCACCAGGGCCACCCTACCTCGACCCAAGAATCCCCTTCCTCTCTGAGTCCTCACGGTTCTGGATAATACTCCTAAGTTCTCTTGAAAGACGGCACCGCAGAGTGTGGTTTCTGAGCGGTGGCCAGCAGCCTTTCTGTATGAATGGAAGCCTCACCTTGTACCTTGCACCTGCCAGGGCATAGCTGCCAGTGGATCTGAATCCAGGTTCACTGGAGCAGACGTAGCCAGTTGCCACTTCTCCCGGTGACCTTCTACTGAGTTCATTTGACTGAGGTGTTCCTCAGAAAGCATCATGGCCTTTGTGTTCAAATCTATAACCAAGCATATGCTAAGGCTTATTAGCAACATAAAAGATTGTCCTCTGGCGTGGAAGATTGTCCTCTGGGACATCATGACCCATCAGTGACAACCAGGACTAAGTAGGGGATCTTATGCGTAGCTCTGGAGGTCTGAGAGTGCCTGACATTTTAACACCAACCCAAGAGGAGCTAGTACATAGAGGCAGGAGAAGAGAGTGTGGGGAAGCAGGTGGGTGGCAGATATGGATGGCATTGTCAGCTGTGTGGACTCTATCACCTGGATGTGACCATTAAGCCCTAATTATCAGTCAGTGTCTGCAAGTTGCAGCTTACACTACCACGTTCTCTGTCTGTGCCTAGGACCTCATCTGTGTAGCTCCTCTTAGACCTTATATGACAGCTGCAAATTTCAAAGCAAAAGGAAGTTCTCTGGGGAGTGTGGTACCGAGATAGCCCAGGTCACCAGTGCCTGGGGAAGGCTGGTCTCTGCCCTTCGTGACTGGGCAGTGCCCTTGGTCAGCCCTGAGCCACTGGGAGAGATGTGCCTCTCTGCCTTGGTATTGTGGTATTATTCAGGACCTTTTTAGCTGCCAGTGATGGAAATACTTTAACTAGTGTAATTTTTAAAAAAGGAGCTTAATGGCTCTCCCAGCTGGAAAGTCCAGAAGTGGCAGTTCCCTTGGGGAGTTAGGGCCCAGGAGTTCAAGTACCATCAGGTCTCTCTCTCTTTTTCTTCATCTTTCTCTCTCTCTCTTCCACTATTTCTCCTTTCCCTGTGGCCCCACCTCTCCACAGGCAGGACACAGCCATGGATGGTCCTTGGGCTCGCTGATGTTAGCCTTGGGCTCACTGTGACTTGCCCAGAGTCATGCGTCTGTGACTAAACTCTGTTTATGTTCTTGTTTTCTTAGCTCTAGATGGGGTTGTTGGTTAATTTTATGAGTCTTCACCAGGGACACCCTACTCTACCTAGGATGGTCTGATTCTGAATTACCTGCAGAATTACCTCAATCAGAGATGAAGAAAGACTCCTCTACCACACCTGCAGCTGGAAACCCCCCTTGAGCTTTATTATCTGGGGGGACCATCTCTTTATCCCTGGCTGCTGTGGGCTGGGTACATTTCAGTGCCAATGATATCATCATGGCTGGGTCATGGGCTCTGAAGTATACGCAGCCTACAACCCATGCCCATGTGTCTGCCACCCGAAACGGGGAGGAGTATGAGGCATGCAGAGTCACAGTAAATACACACGTCCTTTGGGGAATTTAATGAAAGCTCAGAAAAATACACATGGACACAAACATTTCCATGAATTTTCCAAATCTCATCTGACCCCAAAATAAAATAAGGATCCGGAAGACAAGATGCTTCCCAGAACAGGGATGGTGGCAGGTGGCAAGCCCTGGACCTACTGAGGGATGTGGTTGGACCCCCAGGCCCTCAGTCTTCGCTTGCTTTGCTTTTTCAGGCCAATGAGATGCTGTTCTGTGGGCGGAAGCTCACCGCCCAGGAGGCCTGCAGCAGGGGGTTGGTGTCGCAGGTCTTCTGGCCCACCACATTCAGCCAGGAGGTCATGCTGCGGGTCAAGGAGATGGCAGCCTGTAGCGCCGTGGTGAGTTCCCGCGCCTTCCGCGTGCTTGTCCTTGTGATAGACCCATTGTACGGGTGAGGGCAGCCGGGCTCAGAGGGCTTCATTGACTTGCCAGCAGTCACAGAGGGAATAAGCAAAAGACCCTTTGCAGTTTAACAAATGCCTTTCTCGGTATTGACAGCTTCATTCTGAGGGAGACAGTCAGCAGTATTACATATTCTCCATCATCTCTGGGCAGAGAAACCTCACAGGAGAGATGGATACTCTGGGGTAGAGTCACTGCTTTCAAAGTAAGTCCTAAACACCCGCAAAAGCACGAAACATCTACAGCTTTCAAAGAAACGAGAAGCAAAGGCAAATCAGGACAAAAAATATTGAACCCATCTAGAGATGACTAGAGAAGGCTGTACACGCCGGGTCTTTATTTCATTTCTTTTCTCTCCCGACTGCTCGGCACATTTAAATGTCACTGTTTGAAGATGCACTGAAAAATGCATAAACAAATAACACCTCCGCAGAGGCACTGGTTTTTAATTAAGTGTTGATTTTATCTTATCACCGTGACTCGGAGCACAGCAGAGGAATATCCTGTGGGAAGGTGGAGACAAGGCCACTTCTGTAGCCTCTGGTTCCAGAGCTCAGAGAAGCTTTTTGGGAGATTGAGACTTTAGGACTCGCTCTGTGCTTGAGAAACAGGGAGCTGCTGGGTGCATTTTTGGGGCAAAACTTTTGCCCTCCCTTCTTTCTCTCCCTCTGCCTGTGTTCACACCGGCTGTCCTGCTTCTCCTGCTGGGCCTCATCCCCGTATTATTGGCACGTACTATGTTTAATTAAGCCCTGCCCCTGGCAAGCTGAATAGTGCTGTTTGGTGATGGTGATGGTGGGGGGGTGGTCTCCACCTTGTTAGTGGACACTCACATGGGCTGCGGGCATTGCTGATCTCTTCACATGGATTCTCTCTTAAGCTTGCTAATGACTAGGGTGACCAACTTGCCCCACCTTGTCTGGGACTCCCCTGGTTTTAGGACTGAAAATCCTGAACCCCAGGAAACCCCATTGTATTAGTGCATTCTCATACTGCTGATAAAGGCATACCCGAGACTGGGTAATTTCTAAAGAAAAGGAGGTTTAATAGACTCACAGTTCCACGTGGCTGGGGAGTCTTCACAATGGTGGTGAAAGGCACATCTTACACAGTGGCAGACAAGACAGAAGTGAGAACCAAGCAAAAGGGGAAACCCCTTATAAATCATCAGATCTCTTGAAATGTGTTCACTACCAGGAGAACAGTATGGGGGAAACTGCCCCCCTGATTCATTCATCTCCCATCGGGTCCCTCCCACATGTGGGGATTATAGGAGCTACAATGCAAGATGAGATTTGGGTGGGGACACAGCCAAACCGTGTCCCCCTTAGTCCTGAGCAAACAGCGGTGCTTGATCACCCTGAGATCAGCTTCACGGAGACACAGGTAGAAATTCTAAGCAGGGGAAGCAGCAAGAGTCAGAAATCCCCTGGAAGCTTAGGCGGCCGCATGCAGTCAGGTGGCACTGGTATGCTAGGAACCACGCCGCTGAAAAGGAGGGTGGGAGTCTGGCCTGGAAGCTGCAGGGAGGAGTTTGGCCTGTGCTGTGGCAGGGGAGAGATGCTTAGGTGAAACCAGCTGTTGAAGGACACCTGAGCGGGCAGGCTCTCAGGACAAGGAATACTGCAAGGACATCTCTGCTGCCAACAGCTGTGAGTTCAGGAGTGCTGGGGGCAGTTCCTGAGAAAGGAACTACTCCACCAGAGTGAAGCCCATGGCCTCTACGAGATGCTCCTCTTTGGGACCATTCCAAGGGGAAAGAGGCAGCCGAGTCTGGCAGTTCATCCCACCACCTGCAGCCTCCAGCCCAGGCTGGGAAATGAGGCTCTAGCCCCTTCCAGCCTGCTGGAGCCAGGGACCTGCTGTCTTTGTGTCTTTCTTTGAGGGCATTTCAGGAGAGGCTGGTGGAGGCCAGCAAAGGATGCTCGAAGGCCTCACGTCTGGATGTGCCTTTGGTGGAGGGCAGCAGCTGTGTGGCTCTTGGAATCAGCCAGACAAAGTTTTCTGCTCTTTCCACCTGCCAGTAGTCAGGCAGCCCTGGGCCACTTTACATCATGGAGCTTTGGATTCTAAACCTGTAACATGGGGATAGAAAGACTACTTACTTGCAGGCTTATCATGAGAAGTAAATGAGAGAATTCAGGAAAAGTACTTCTCTTAGATTCTGTTGGTTAATGGTGATCATAATGGCATTATTACAGTTATGATTACAAATGTTACTGCAGTCATTATTACTCATTACTATGATTAGTATTACTATTACTACTATGACTTTTTACTCACTACTCTGATTATTACCATTGTTACTATGATTATTGCTCATTACTATGATTAGTATTGCTATTACTACTATGACTTTTTACTCACTACTATGATTATTACCATTGTACTATGATTATTGCTCATTACTATGATTAGTATTGCTATTACTACTATGACTTTTTACTCACTACTATGATTATTACCATTGTACTATGATTATTGCTCATTACTATTAGTATTGCTATTACTACTATGATTTTTTACTCACTACTATGACTATTACCATTGTTACTATGATGATTGCTCATTACTATGATTATTGCCCACTGCTGTGATTATTACTGTGACCACCATGATTACTCATTTCTGTGCTTATTACTCTTGTGATGATTGTTGTTCATTGCTATGATTATTATTACAGTTGTTACTCTGATGATTGATCATTACTGTGACTATTAGTGTGATTATTGCTCATTGCTGTGATTATTATTTCTATTACTGTGGATAGTGCTCACTATTATGATGATTGTTACTCATTACTGTGAAGATGGATTACTGCCATCATCATAATAATGAGTAATAATCATCATAGTAATAACACTCTAGGAATAAGACTGTATATACATATGTATGTGTATATACACAGACATGATTACATATACAGACAGTGTGTATGTATTATATATGATATATATACATAATATATGCATATTATAATGTATATACATGTGTTTCCATGTATATAATATATAATTATATATACGTAATACTATAGTGAATAATCATAGATCCTGTATGATCATTTATCATAGCTGTTGACAGCAGCTACTACATTTATAACCACGATTACTGTGATCATTATTACTCATTACTACAATTATTACTGTGCGTGATGATTATTCATTCCTGCGATTGTTACTCCCTACTGTAACTATTATGATGGTGATAGCTACACTGTTACTTGTCACTACCATGATTACTACCACTGTAACCTGAACACGGGGCATTGCTCTCGGGGTGGGTGGTATTGATACTGTGACAGCCATTCATTCATTTCATTGTCTTACTCTGTGTTCTCATTGATCCTTGAGTTATTGCTGACAGATCATGAAGATAAATCACAGGGAGGTTAAAGCAGTGTCTCCTGCAGTTTTTCATGATGCCTATAGGAAAGGACTCTGTGTTTGTGTCACCCTTGGGTAACAGGCGAGGCTCTAGTGGTCTGGGGTGATCTGGGCCTCACTGAGCCAACCCAGGGCCTCAGGGCACCATGTCTAGACACATCTGGGGTCCATTCATGGCCATGCTAGAAACATGGGACGGGGAAGGCCCAGGCTGAAGGAGGTAGCCTTCATTGGCTTCAAGTATGGGAGGCTGACCAGTGCCCCATGGGCCAGGTACCTAGTTCTGGAGCACAGTCACCAGTGCCCAGCTAACAGGCCTGTCTGTCTCCCTCCAGGTGTTAGAGGAGTCCAAATGCCTCGTGCGGAGCTTCCTGAAATCAGTGCTGGAAGACGTGAATGAGAAGGAATGCCTCATGCTCAAGCAGCTCTGGAGCTCCTCCAAAGGCCTGGACTCCCTGTTCAGCTACCTGCAGGACAAAATTTATGAAGTCTGAGGGGTCCTAGCTAATGGGCCCCCAACTTCCAGCTCTGCCCTGTGTTTCGGAAACCGGAGCACAGCGTCTGCCCCGGCCAAGGAGTTTGTTGAGGTGTCTCTTTATGCCTAGGGTTGTGTCCATTTCCTCGTGTCCTTTGGTTGCTCCTCATTGGTTTGATTTTGTGTAATGGGTGGAAAACGCAGCATACTTGGCCTCCTCCACATCCCTGCCCTACCTGGACAGAGAACTCTCCAGGGCTATATCTTCCCAGGGCTCCGCCAAGCACTGCTGTCCTTTCCTCACTTGCTGAAATGCACCATCACGGTCCAGGAAGGGGAAGACCACTTTCCCATTCTTCTGACTCAGGCTGTGTCTAGACAGTGCCTCTGACCTGGAGACTTGACCGTCAAGGCTCTCTCTGGTTGTATTTAGATCAGGTGTCAGAGGATGACCTATCTTAGGGAATTTCCAGACCAATGAGCAAAACGATTGTGCACACCTGGCTTCAGTCTCCCTCCAATGCAAATCTGTGTGACTATTAGGGCTTGGTCTTAAAACCCGGTTGAGTGATTTACAAACCCAGATATTGTACATTTAGAAATGTTTTGTTAAATATATATTTTTAAAACAATGTAAGTGGAAATTCTGATAATTTATGTGTATTATATGTAAAGCTAGTTTTGCAAAAACAAACTACTAGGGAAATGTTTTCTCTTTCCTTGGACTTATTTTATTTATTTATTTTTGTTTATATATTGTGATATCTGTTGTTCACACAGATACTATTTTCATACTGCCCTGGACCAAATCCCACACAAGGTTCATGCCGTTGGGTGCATTCTAGCAATGAACCATGTAGAAATAAAGTTCAGAGAGATGAAAACAGAAGGATTTCTGTGGACAGAAGGAATAGTGCTGCACCTCTGTGTGTAAAACGACTCTCAGCTGTAATAATATAATAATAGTTCCTTAGGTTTGTCCTTAGGAGATGTCTTGGGAGAGTCTTCTCTTCCCTCTGCTGTCTTTAAGGAGATAAAGGACCCTCTCAGCCTGAATGGTCCTGAAACAGATCCAGCCCCTAATTGTGTGATGTCAGGAAGGGGTGGGGATAGGTCCTACCTGGAAATAGCATATTGTCTATCTAGAGTAAGACTCTTTTCTTCCGGGCAAATGACTAAAGTTGGATTCTGTAGTCTTTTGCTTCCATGTGATCAGTGATTTCTGGTATCGGCCTCCCAGGGGTTTGGGGAAGAGTTCCCGCTCTGCTGAGCTGTCTGGAGGTCTGACTCTTTTCCCCCAGAAGCTGAAATGACCCATCTTTTTTTTCTAGTTTTTTATACACATAAGGAGCAATGACCAGGGATGAGACCTCCTTGCCCCAGTGCCCCTGGGCTGCAAGGGGCTTCCAGCAGATGTGTTAGACCATCAGACTCAAGTCCCAGGATAAGCTACAGAAAAGGAAGGGTTTGGGGTTGTGGTTTTGGATGGTGAGGAGAAAAATATAAACCTCAAGTTAAGAGCAGACAAATGCAAGGGGTGTGTTCTGCATGAGGTTTAAACCATGGGTCAAGCAGCCAGAGAAATTTAGATTCTCAGATTCTCAGGATGGAGGGATTTTTTTTCCCGTTTCCCTCACAGCCCATGAGTATTCCTGTAGGTCCTTGGCCCTCCCCTTCTTCCCCTTTCCTGTTGGGTTCCAGCGTTTCTTGGCCCTTCTTTGGAGAGAGTGGAATAAGCCAGCAAGAGGTGGGCACAGGTGGTGAGGTGAAGCGGGCTCAGAAGAGAGTCCTGGTGACAGTTCTCTTAACTCTCTGTGGTCCTTCCACTTCTCCGGGCGACTGGGTGCACTGGGCAGGGCAGGTGCAGCATGTTCGTGGCCCTGAGCTCCGAGTTTCAAAGAACAGGTTGATTGTCTACACTAGATCTAGAGACATGGTTTTTAAGCAGTGACCCTCAAGTTTATCTGTACTGGTCCTTCTGATGACCTTGGTTCCCTCCCTGCAGAGCCTTTCTCCTTTAAGAGTTTGTGAGGGTTGGGAAGGAGGGGAAACCTCTCCTTCAGCCAGAGGAGGATGGAATTGAAGTCTTTGCACCTTCTTTTTGTCCATGTAGGATCCTATAAAGACTGCAGACCTGCCCTACAGGGAGTTACTGTAGGGAGACACATGCTTTTGCCCAAATGCCTGTCGTTGCAGCTCTACCTGGATTCCCCTTGTCTCCAAGATCTACCTTGTTTCCCTTGAGAAAGTAAATGTGAACTTGCCAGAACACTTAGTTGAACCTGGTTCTTATATGTTGTGGCAGTTAGTGTTTTCATACTGCTAAATTCTTGTTCAAAAGAGCCTCCTCATTTCTGTTGAGCTTCTGACTGGGTGCAGTTATATTCAACATCTGTTGAAGTGGGGTCAAGATTCTCCTTGAAAATGGAAGGGGATATTTAGAAATTCCCTTAGATCAGTGTCCACCTTTGTTCCCTGCTTGAGAGAACCAGAAACGTTTCAGGTTTGGATGAGTTATCAAATCCAAACTGCTAAACATTTCAGGGATCTCTGATGATTAAGGCAGGAATATGAAACCAATCCTAAGGTGGAATTCATGCTGTTAATTCCTAGCTCCTGGGTATAATGGGGTGGTGAAAATCTGTATTTTGGTTGTTTGCATACAGTCGGTATTGGGTGAAAGTGGGTGCAGTTTGTTTGCTGCAGGGTAGACTGAATTTTTCACTTTGGTGTAGTTGTTTTGACAATGTGTAGGCAAATTCCGTGTAACTTAGAGCAAATCGATCTGGGATGGAAAAGACCAGACATCTGGTTGTGTCAGGGTTTATCCTAATAGCTTTCCTGAAATAGGGCTCAGACTTGCGTTTTTGATCTTCTACCCTAGGGTCCCCTCTCTATCTAAGGGATCATTTCTCCCCTCTCTCCAGCATTTTCCCCTACCTTCTCCCGTAAGTCACTCCCAAGAGCCTGGGCGGGTCTTTAAGGAATTACAGCTCATCTTGGCAGCCCTGTCCTGCAATTACCTTTAGGTTTGGAAGAATGGCTGTGGGTGGGCAATTGAGGGCGTTTCTTTAGTCAAGGTCCTTTCTAGCAGTCCACTCCCTCCCATCCTATTAGCCATGCAGTGGAACTTTCCTTCCCTCTCTTCCCCAACCCCAACGATGGCTCACTCCTAGCATCTCATGGGACCATCTGAGTTAACAGCCCTGTCCCGAGAGGACTTTGTGCAGAACATTTGTTAAGGTGGTCAGACCTCAGCACCGTCTGGAAGACACAGTCTAATGCTGATGTACTTACATGCCCCTTCCAGCATAGAAGTAATGTCTGTTGGTAACGGCCATCAAAGTCACTGTCTAAGAATGACATTGGATAGCTGTGAGAAAGTAGTAGAGAATTGACTTAAAATATTATTCTTGTTTGGTATAGATTAAACTAGGAAATGTTCTCTCTGAAGCATGAAAATGTTTTTCCCATGTGAAGTTTAGTATAAGGATGGAAAAATAATAATCACAATAGACTTTGAACAATGCAACTGTATCTCTGAATATCCACATTTAAAAATAGCCTTCACTGAATGCTGAATTGCATTTCCCATTATTGTTGGTTTAAAAAATTTTGTAAACTTTTTTTTAAATTTCAAATTTAGTCACATCCATGAAATTTTCCAGTCTAGTTTCTGTGGAAATTTTTTAACAGAGAGAAACGAATAGAAACATCTTCAAATCCTCCTGAGTGAATATTTAAATCGCAGAGTTGCTCCTGTTCTGTTTTTCTGTATTCAGACACTTAGATCTGTTGTATATATTAGTCTAGACACTCTCACTAATATACACAGTATTTAAGAAATGAGATTTCTTAAGTATTTTATTTTATTCTCTGTAAATGGTTTTGTATAATCTTTAAAAATCTACACTTTGTAGATATTTAAGGGAAACATTTGGGGTTGTCTTGCATGTATATTTTTGTTGTAGATAAGTGTTGCTTAGTTATTTCTGCAAATTTTGTTTGAAATGCTTACAGACTTTAATACAGTATATATTTTCAAAATATAAACTTTTATATTTCTGTGATGTTAGGATATGCGTTTTAGGCAATATTTTTCATTAATATTAATTCACTTGTTCTTTCGAAAAATAGCATTCTGGTTTGGTGCCAGTTTTTTCATTAGAATATAATGCTCTTATATTGTTGGAGAGCAGGTTAATCTTTTTTCGAAGTAATTGAGTTTGAAGTATAATTTCAAAATGTATTGAATTTGTGAATAAGCCTTACCATTAGGATCAGTAAAATTTTCAACTTTGCAACTACATAAGTAGTTTAAGATCTCCCCATGAATTCTCACTGTGTGGCAGCTGATGGAGTTTGTGAACAGAGCCTTAAGCTTGTTGCAAAAAAAAAATGGTAATACGGGTTGTTTCCTCCATGCAGTGTAAGCCATGCGGACGGACTGAATGCAGTCTGTAATTCATGGCTAATCTGAAGAGTTTGATTGAGATGATGGCGGCAGGGACCAGATAGGCACCTTGGTGATTGTCTTTGGCCATAAGAATGGACCAAGGACAGGTTTTCCAGAGCCACCTTCATACTGTAAACATGGTTTAGACACGGTCATAGGGAAGGCTGCTGGTCCATCATTTGTTCTGAACAAATGACATTTCCTGCTCCTGACCCTGGCAGTTGACCCCAGATTCCTTGTAGAGGACTTGGAAACGTCCATTCTGGGTAAGGTCAGCACTCCTTGAGAGATGTTAACAAAGTTTACCTATGAGTCTTACTGTGTAGACAATCTGAAATTGATTTTAGTTACACAATCAGCATTCCCATGTGTCCTCAGTGTCTTATCAATGAACTATGTGTATCAAGCCATACTAAACTGGAGTTTAGCAGGACAAAGGCAAACGAGATGTAGAGCATAAGTATCAGCTGAATCTGTCCACCCAGGGCTGTTTTTATAGAACATAAATCATGGAGCTCCTTGGCAGTGTGTCTACTGTGTTTGGGGTTTAATAGAACCAACTAGAATTTAGACTTAAAAAGAAATTGTGTTTCCTTTCAGTTGTCCACACTTCAGTAGTTCAGGGCGATCCTATGGCTACAATCAAGTTATTTGATTCATCTCTGGTACGTGTTTATAAAGTCAGCCTATCAGCCATTAAGATAGAGATTTGCTGTAAGTTTTTGCAGCGTGTGTGGCAGTCAGAAAAATCCATATCTAGTTTTCAGCTTTGGTTCAGGCATTTTTATGGCTTAACCTTATCTCATTGATCCAACATCTAGCCTGATGCTGGAACTCTTAAAGTTGACTCTTAGAAGTTTGGGGAGTGTAGAGTTTCCCATCTAGTGTTTAATTTGTCCCTCTGCCACTAGTCTCAGCTTGAAGTCATTTGCCAATGTCGATGTTGACAGGATTGTGACAATACTGCCTTTCTTAAAACCGAGGACCAAAGAATTCCATTATTGTAACAAAGCCTGAGTTTCATAGATTGTGGGCACATCTAGACAGATATGTGTATGCTTGATGGTGCAGAGAAACTGCTCATTTCACCAACCTCATGCTCCCCCTGGCTGGCCATACAGAGGGATTTGTTGTCATGTTGAGAAGGCTCTGAAAGATGAGTTTCTAATTGAAGCTCACTATCTCAGGTTGGTGTTTCTGCTGTGTAGTCCCAAGCCTGTATCCATATCATCAAAGTGGAGGTCTGGCATTCCTCGAGGTTATCTGGCCAGTGTAGACTGTTCCATCTGAACATGAACCTTCAGGGTAAGAATTTTTCAGACATGTGTATACTGAACAGCAGGATCCTGCACTTGCCAAATGTCTGCCTCCTTTCATTCTTCATTGACCCATTCTAATTCCTATTAGGTACAGGAAGAATTGTCTTCAGTTCACTTTCCATTCTCATTCATGATGAAATCGTTGATCCATTGACCAGTTGAGAAACGATGGATGCTGAAGATGTGGTATTCTATTGGTAAGGCTTATTACCAAACTTCTGATAATGAAGCAGGCTACCAAAAACGTATCCAGCTCACCCTTGGAGTGTTTGGATTTGATCATGGATGTCGCACACACCAAAATCCACCAAGACCTTTGCAAAATTAGGCTACTTGTTTTATTTTGCCAGATTATCATGGGAGAGTCTTTATCTAGTTCTGAATATTTGTAAGTCTGAGTACTTCATAGAATTATAAAGCAGGTACAGCTGACCCCTTCTCACCATGTTGTAAATATTTACTGAGACTGGGTGCAGTACTGAGGGATAATAATCTTCTGATTTATCAAATGCTGACTGTCTAGAGCAAATTGTACACTCTCTTTGTGAATGGTCCTGTAACGTGTATGAACACATTTCTGGGTGCCTTAGAAGTTGTATTTTTCATGTGTGCTAATATGCAGTATTTATACATTGTGAGAAGCTGCTTTGAATAAAAAGGTTGAGACTTCATCTGCATTTGCTTGTGTTCTCCCTTTTGCAGGCTACACATAAAGTTCACGAGTATGTACTGTGGTTTCTGAACAGATAAGTTTTTGGGGCCTTCTAGGCGTTGAGACATCTGATATTTCTAGTTTGCACCTGAATTTGGTGCCTGTGTTCCCTAGAGACTACCCAGATCAGTTATTCAGGAGGGCAGTCCCTAGGTGGGGGCAACAGCTTGATGCCAGAGGACCCCAGAACTGGGTGGGGGCACAGGAGTGATTTTTCAGGGGATTGATATGAGCATTTACCCATTCCCTGATATGCCCAGAATGGTTCCTTATACCAGGGCTCCCTCCTCAACTAGAGATAAACCTCTGTGGATCTTGAGCTTGGACAATCCCAGCTGCCATGCATGGCTAACAATGATATTTGTCACTATGGACTTACACAAAGTTCTTTCACATACATGCTGTCATTGCTTTGATCATCACAACATGATTCTTAGAAGTGTCACCCTGGTGAGGACCCCAGGTTTCTAAGGCCTGGCCTCAGAAACATTGGGAGGGCTGCAGAAAAGACTGACAGGAAGTCTTTCAGGGATTTGTGGTATTACGGGATTCTTGAAAAAGGATTAACACAAGGTCATCTATCCTTCCATCCATCCATCCTATCCATCTGTCTGTCCGTCCCTCATCCAACTGTTAATTCATCCATCCATCCATCCACCCATCTATTAATCTACTTATCCTGTTTGTCATCCAACCATCCATGCATCTGCCATTCTTTAATCCATCCATCTTACCTGTTAATCCATCTGTCCATCATCCATCCATCTATCCATCATCCTTTTGTTCATCTCTCCACCATTCTTCTATTAATCCTGTCTGTTCACCTGTCTGTCCATCCAACCATCTGTCCATCCACCCTCCTATTCACCCATCTTATCCATCTGTCCATCATCCAATCATCCATCCATCATTCTGTTTATCCATTGTCCCATTCATTCATCCATCCATTGTATCTATTCATCTGTCCATTATCCAACTATCCATCCTATCTGTTCATCTGTCCATCCTCAACCATCTGTCTGCCATCCTTTTATTCATCCATTGTCCAACCCATATCCATGCATCCATCTCCCTGTTCATTCACCCATTCATTCATTCATCTATCTTGGCTATTTTCCATCATCCAACCATTGGTATGTCTGCCATCCATCCATCCATCCATCCACCCACACACACACTCGTCCATCCATCCATCCATTCTATCCATCCATCATCATTCTTTTTTTTTTTGAGATGGAGTTTCACTCTTGTTACCCAGGCTGGAGTGCAATGGCGCGATCTCGGCTCACCGCAACCTCTGCCTCCTGGGTTCAGGCAATTCTCCTGCCTTGGCCTCCTGAGTAGCTGAGATTACAGGCATGCGCCACCATGCCCAGCTATTGTTTTGTATTTTTAGTAGAGACTGTTTCACCATATTGACCAGGATGGTCTCGATCTCTTGACCTTGTGATCCACCTCGGCCTCCCAACATCCATCATCATTCTGTTCCTCCATCTGTCCACCCATTCTTCTATCCATCCTGCCTATTCACCTGTCTGTTCATCCAACCATCTGTCCATCTGCCATCCTTCCATCTACCCATCCTATCCATCTGTCCATCATCCAACTATCCATCCATCCATCATTCTGTTTATCCATTGTCCCATTCATTCATTGATCCATCCATCCTATCTGTTCATCTGTCCATCATCAACCTTCTGTCTGCCATCCTTTTATTCATCCATTGTCCAACCCATATCCAAATGTCCATCTGCCTTTTCACCCATCCATTCATCCATCTATCCTGGCTATTTGTCCATTATCCAGCCGTTCATCCATCCTACCCATTCATCTATCCATCATCCATCCATCAACCTTCTATTCCTCCCTCTGTCCACCCATTCTTCCATCTATCTTGCCTACTCGCCTATCATCCAACCATCTGTCTATCTGCCATCCTTCCATCCATCCATCCTATTCATCCGTCCATCATCCAATCATCCATCCGTTATTCTCCTATTCATCCATTTATCCATCCATCCTATCTGTTCATCTGTCCATAATCCAGCCATCCACCTATCTGTCATTCTTCCGTCCATCCATCCTATCTATTTGTCCATCTGCCCATCATCCATCCATCTGTCATCCTTTTACTCATCCATCCATCCATCTGTTATCCTTCCATGCATCCATTATCTTTACATCCATCATCCATCCATCTGTTTATCCATTATTCCATCCATCCAGGGGTTAATGGGGCCCCTGCTGTGTCTCAGGAGCTGCACAGGTACTGGGTAATCATAAGATTATTTAGCTCCAGTCATACAGGAGCTTGGAGTCTAGGAATGTGAGAAAGGTGGGTAATCTGCCATGATTCTTGACATGTCTACAGTACAGTGCTAGAGAGGACATCTTATACAATCATGAACACTGTCTAGAAGATGGTGCAACATCTTTTTAGGGTATGACAGTCCCAGGCCACTTCTTTGCCATGCCTCATCCCATGTGGCTCATAGGAAACACTCATGCATCCTCTGCCCAAACTGATGCAAGGGATACAAGCTCCTTCCTGCACAGCAGCAGCTGCCTCACTAGCGGAGTAGGAAGTCAGCCTCAGTCTCTTGTTCATTAAGTTTCTCAAGGCTGAGTCAGACACCAATCCACTATGTCCGCCAAGTTTTAGGAGGTATATGTAAGGCCCCATTCTTCCACCTGAGATGAAGGGGGAGGCCTCTTCTTTTGCTTTCTGGGTGTGTGCGTGTGTAATATTGGGCAGCCCAATTCTCTCTAATGGAATCCTCTTAAACCCTTCTTACTAAATGTAAGACACACAAATTACATCTAGAAATTATCCAGGCATTAGCAAGTGGTGATCTCAATGTGTTGGCATTCTTCATATAAGAGAAACACTGTAGGGTTTTGTGGGCTGTGACAAGGACATGAGAGTTCACTCCAAGTGAGATGGGAAACCTTGGAGGGTGCAGAGTGGAGTGCCTGTGCCGACTTGTGCTTTAACAAATTTCCTCCATGAAAATAGATAAAAGACAGTGAGGGCAGGAGCAAAGTCAGTATCGTGAGACTCTTGCAGTTGTCCATCTGCACCTCGACAGAGGCTTAAGTTTAATCAGAGACAGGGTGGTTGAGGTGGTGAGAAGTAGCAAAATCCTGAGTCTAAGGCAGACAAAGATTTGTAGGTAGATGACCTATGGAGTCAGGGAGAGGAGTCAAGGGAGAGCCTGGGACTTTGAGCCTGAGCAGTTGCAAAACTAGCATTGCCCATAACTGAGTCAGGAATGGTTCAGATTTCTGGGAGCGGGTCTGAGTGTGAGTGCCAGGAGCCCAGATGAGACCTGGTGATATGATTTGACTCTGTGTCCCAACCCAAATCTCATGTTGAATTGTAATTCCCAATGTTGGGGAGGGACCTGGTAGGATGTGATTGGATGGTGGGGTGGTTTTCCCTATGCTCTTCTCATGATAGTGAGTTCTCATGAGATCTGATGGTTTAAAAGTGGGTGGCACGTCCCCCCTGCTCTCTCTGTCTCCTGCCACCTTGTGAAGAAGGTGCTTGCTTCCCTTTCACCTCCTGCCATGATGGTAAATTTCCTGAGGCCTCTCAGTCATGCTTCCTCTTAAGCCTGCAGAACTGTGACTCAGTTAAACCTCTTCTTCATAAATTACCCAGTCTCAGGTAGTTCTTTATAGTAGCGTGTGGGCAGACTAATACACCTGGTTATCGTAGGTGCCAGGTGTCTGGCTTTGCTCAGCCTTTGAGGATAACAACTGTGCCTGCCTCTAGGGACTTTTTGAAGGATTAACAGAGTTACCCACACCTGTATATATGTCTGTGTGTCTGCACATTTGTGAAAATATATATGTATATAAATGGCATTGAAATATAAAATTATTCTGTATGATATAGAAAACACTTATTGGCATATAGTAATTTTTAATGATTAAATGGAATTTGCATATGAGATTTATATATAGATGAGTATGTATGGTATGTAGAACAGTTGCTAACATGTGGTCACTAATGATTAAATGAAATTTTCATGTGTGTATATGTATACAAGATTTTTACATGAGTCAGGTAAATTAGATTACATGTCATTACACAATTATTAGTACAGTTGTTTGCATATGACAATATGCAAATTGTCATATGCAAACAGTCACTAATGACAATGTGATTTTTGCATATGTGTGTTTTAGGTATATTAGATTTATACAAATATATGAAAGATATATTTAAATGAGATTTTATATATATCTACATGAGATTTTGTATATAAAATACTTAGAAGAGTTTTGGACACATTGTCACTCTTTAGTGACTGAATGAGCTTTATATGTATGATGACATTATATGTATATTAGATTTATTTTAAAATATGAGATTATATAAATACATGCATGCATATACAAACACACATGTGCATATCTTTAGGACAATTGCTGGCATGATGTCACTTAACCAATAGTGACCATATTAATACTTAGGCTGGCAAATGCCATGAGCAGGGCTAGGGCATGCCAGTCGGTGAACCCAGCACAGGTGTCTTCCTCCTAACAAATGCAGGCCTGGGCACAGCCAAAGTGGGAGCCAGGAGAAAGCTGGTCGTGATGTGGTAAAGCCCCTGTGGTTTCCCGGAGAAGGATTTGCAAGCAAGGTCTTTGCTGGTAGCCAAGTGGAGCATTGTCCCCTTAGAGAAACTCCCTGATTGAGAGGCCATGGCATGCCCCTCCTCTTCTTTGGTCTTCTGTGTCCTCTGTATGTGGGGCTCCCGCTGCCTCTCTTGGGGTTGGTGAGCAGATTGAATGAGTGTGTGTGAGACTTGCTGTACTTCCCCCAGGGATTCCAGGAAGCAGCCCCATTAGAAGCTCTTGCATTCGGAGATTTCCATTGATATTTCTACTTCTCCATCATTCACATCCTTTCCAGGAAACAAATGTGGTGGCATTGGACCAGGGAGGGACCAGGAGTATGCCTAACCTGGGCATGAAGCCAAGTCCAGAAGTTGGCATACAAGCTCAGACGACGTGACCAGGGCACTGATCTGGAATGCCTGGCCAAGAGCCTGAACCTAGAACCCGGTGGCAGCAGAATGGACAGTAGTCTCAAGAGCCACGTTGGGGAGGTTCAAGATGAGGGCAGGTGGGATATCCTGGGTACTTGTATAGGGCAGCTGCTGTCTTGCCCAAGGATGGGAAGGGGGCTGTCCTGGGTACCAGGTGAGTGGAAAGCACCAATGTATGCATGACCCATGATAATTCCTCCACCAGGACTGTTCGTTGGTAGCAAATCTGGGGAGATTTTGGTGAGAGAAGTGGCCAGAGAGAGCCAAAGCAAGAATGTCAGAGATTCTTAGGTTTTAGTAGAAAGAGTATAGTTTGAAGCCAGATGATCTTGCGTTTAAATCTCTGATTTGGCTTTGATGAATGACACAGTCTTGATTATGGTCACTTTAAGGAATCGGTACAATGGGCACAATAACTCCTGCTACAGGTTATTGTAAAGCTTATATGAGCCAAGTGTAGAAAATGCATGGAAGACCGGCTGGCTTGTAGTAAGTGTCCCCTAAGTGTTAATTCTCTGACATTGACCTTCTCTCTTTTCCCTTAAAAGCAATGAAAACCTGGCTGAAGACTGGGACAGGAGGGTTGGGAGTGGACTTGGAGGCAAAGAGAGTCTCTGAGACTTTTTCACTGGGAACTGACATCCAAGCTGGTGTAATTCAAGAAGTACCAGGAGACCCCACCCACTCAGGAAATCCCCACGAGCCAGATGGTGACTTGTGGGCTGTAACTTAATAACCTCCTGGATTAAGGGCCTTAACAATGATTGTAGCTGTAAGATGGTTTTGTTAAGTTAGCCACTGTGTGCAGAGAAGCACACACAAATGGAGCTCTCAGGGACACGCTCGTCGGGCCCGATAGAGAAGGCTGATTCTTGCAGTTTTCCTGCTGTTTACAGTGTGAGCCTTGGGCTTTGTCAGGACAGATGGCACGTGCGTGCACTGTCTCAAGGTGACAGAGGACCTGATAGGCTCCATCCTCATAGCACACACTGTGTCCCAGCGTGCCACCTGTGCAGCCACACTTATTTACACTTTCACTTCCAAAAAGAGACACATGACCTGCTCTCACACCATTTGGATGGTAACAAGCAGTTACTGGCAAAGAGGAGAAAATTCAGACGTTGTGGGCCAATCTTTGGTGGAATAGATCTGTGGTTGATAATGTCTTTTTCTTAGCTTGCGGTTGTGTCTTGAAGATTCTATCTACTCTTAGCCACATTTCCTGTTTGATTGTGGAGTCTTTGAGTCTCTCTTCTCCTCTGCCTCGTGTCTTGTCTCATTCATTGTGTTATCCTCGTGGTGACAGTCTGTTGGAGCTGGGAGAGCTTGACATTTGGAATCAAATAGACCCCAGTGCGAATTCTACCTCCACTACTGTGCGATGTATTGTGATGCCATGGCCTCTTGGCTTCAGATTTCTTGTCTAGATTTCTGTTGTTATTTTGTTGTTGTTGTTTTAAGGATCGTATATCACCCTAAATGTACTTAATGTATTTAATAGTATGCAGACATACTGTTAAATAACGTCCACTTATTTCGGGTTAGTTACTCATTTATAAGGTATTTTTTATTCCGAATATCTCTTTTTATTTATTATTATTATTATTTATTATACTTTAAGTTCTGGGATAAATGTGCGGAACGTGCAAGTTTGTTACTTAAGTATACATGTGCCATGGTGGCTTCCTGCACCCATCAACCCATCCTCTACGTTATTTCTCCTAATACTAACCCTCCCCTACCCGCTGCAAAACCCCCCCGACAGGCCCCGGTGTGTGATGTTCCCCTCCCTGTGTCCATGTGTTCTCATTATGAGTGAGAACATGTGGTGTTTGGTTTTCTGTTTCTGTTGTTAGTTTGCTGAGAATAATGGTTTTCAGCTTCATCCATGTCCCTGTAAAGGACATGAAATCATCCTTTTTTATGGCTGCATAGTATTTCATAGTGTATATGTGCCACATTTTCTTATTTATTTATTTTTGAGACAGGGTCTTCTCTGTTGCTCAGGTTGGAGGGCAGTGGTGCAATCTCAAATCACTGCAGCTTCTACTTTCCAGACTCAAGCAAGCCTGCCGTCTCAGCCTCCGGAATATCTGGGACTACAGGTATGTGCAATTTTGCTTGGCTAATTTTTTAAATTTTTTGTAGAGACGAGGTCTCACTGTTTTGCCCAGGCTCCCAGTCTCTTTTAGTGCCTCCATTTGATAGGAGAGAAAACTGGGGCTCAAAGAGATGAAGTGACTTGCCCAAGGACACAGTGGGAAACAGGGGATCAGGAACTCTATTATTTATATTTTTGTTTGTTTTAAAATTTTTAATTCTGAAATAATTTTAGATTTCTAAAAAGTTGCGAAAATAATTCCACCTACCCGTCACTAAAACCCCCTAAATGCTGACATCTTAGGGACCCCCAGAAGTGCCCAGAAACCCTTTGAGAATTGCTGCTCCACACCATGCGTCACCTGAGAGGATGGGGTTGGACACACCACTTTTTGGGTCTCAGTGGTTAGTGCTATAATCCTAGACTGGTGGACTGGCAGTTGGGTAGTAATGGTGTGTAGAACAGGCCTTTGACTCAAAAGAAACTCATAGATCTGGCTATTCCTGGTCCAAGATTCATTCGCAAATAGTAAGAGAATCTGTGAGCTGGAGGGGTGCTGATGGTAAAAGACAAAGTATAAGGCATCTCAAAATTATCATCATGAATACAGGACAGTGAGCAATGGTAAAGTACTTATCTGATCATATTTCCCCCAATTTTTAGATGAAATAGGAGAACTCAGGCCAGGCGTGGTGGCTCACCTTTGTCAGCACTTTGAGAGGCCGAGGCGGGCGGATCATGAGGTCGGGAGTTTGAGACCAGCCTGACCAACGTGGTGAAACCCCATCTCTACTAAAAATACAAAATTAGCCAGGCAGGGTGCCACACACCTGTAATACCAGCTGCTCAGGAGGATGAGGCAGGAGAATCACTTGAATCCGGGAGGTGGAGGTTGGAGTGAGCCAAGATCTCGCCACTGCACTCCAGCCTGGGTGACAGAGTGAGACTACATCTCAAAAATAAAAAATAAAAAAGTAATAGGAGAACTGCAGATAAGTGATTTGCCACTGTCACACTTGTGTTGATGAAAAGAGTCAAGCTCTGTAAAATATTCAAAGAGGGCCTGGTGCGGTGGCTCACACCTGTAATCCCAGCACTTTGGGAGGCCGAGGCGGGTGGATCACAAGGTCAAGAGATCGAGACCATCCTGGTCAACGTGGTGAAACCCCGTCTCTACTAAAAATACAAAAAATTAGCTGGGCGTGGCGGCGCGTGCCTGTAATCCCAGCTACTCAGGAGGCTGAGGCAGGAGAATTGCATGAACCCAGGAGGCGGAGGTTGTGGTGAGCCGAGATTGCGCCATTGCACTCCAGCCTGGGTGACAAAAGCGAAACTCCGTCTCAAAAAAAAAAAATATTCAAAGAGATTTATTCTGAGCCAAATATGAGCGACCAATGGCCCGTGACACAGCCCTCAGGAGACCCTGAGAACATGTGCCCAAGGTAGTCAGGCTAAAAATTGGTTTTATGCATTTTAGGAAGACATAAGATGTTAATTAATACATGTAAAATGCACATCGGTTTGGTCCAGAATGGCGGAACAACTGGACGTGAAGGTGAAGTGTGAGGGGGTGGGGGTGCGGGTGGGGGTGGGGTGGTCCCAGGTCATAGGTAGATCAAAGATTTTCTGCTTGGCAGTTGATGGAGTTAAGTTACTGTCTAAAGACTTAGAATCGATAGGAATGTCTGAGTTAAATAAGGGGTTGTGGAGACCAAGCTTTTATCATGCAGTTGAAGCCTCCAGGTAGGAGGCTTCAGAGAGAATAGATGTATATGTTTCTTCTCAGACTTAAAGAGTCTTTTATATCAGTCTTAATGTCTGTGTTGATATGAATGCTGGTTAGTTGGGCCTGAATTCCAAAGAGAGGAGCATGTCCAACTCCTGCTTCCCATCAGGGTCTGTACTAGTTTTTCAGGCCGACTTTAGAATGCCCTTGGCTGAAAGGAGGGATCCATTCAGATGGCTGAGGGGCTTAGAATTTATTTTTGGTTTACACAGGGTATACAGCAGAGATGGGCAGGTAGGGAAACTTTTCTGCCTAGATAGAGCTTGGCTCCATTCCTTTAGTCTCTGGTCTAGTCTTTGTTGGGGTGGCTACTCAGGAAATAATGAGATAAATGTGTGAAAGTCATGGAGTTGCAATCTGTTTTTCTAGCAAGATTCAGTTTAGGGGTTTTTCTATGGTGTTCCCTGTAGACAGTTTTGAAAAATACCCAGAGACAGCTGCATGCCAGGAAAGGAAATGCCAAAACCAGCCTGAAACTGCAGATGTCATCAAATTTCCAAACGTGCATTTCTTGGTGGGTGATAAGCAGTAGTCTGGGTGCTGACTCAATGGGCTGGGAGCCAAGTGGCCGGGGTTGTGTCCCACAAGAATGGTTCATCAGCTGGTCACCATTGTGCCACTGCTGTGTTGGCTCCCCTCCGGGCCACACAGTTCTCACTGTTTCTGAAGGTCCACAGTGAGGCCCACCCTTCTTCATTTGAAACACACGCGGGGTGTGCACATCTGTCTCTGGAGTTCTTGGTTGACAAATCAGCATCTCATCCTCTGTGCAGTGAACCCATGGGGTTGGGATACAGAGTTGAAGGGGTGAAATTCCGTGTCCGACCTTCTGTGAATGCTTTGCCTTCCTATTTCTAAAGCATCATTGAATTTTTGTCTTTCTCTCAGGCTCCTACATCCAGTTAATGACCGAGCCCTTTGAAACCTGCCTCCTCAGCATTGTTCTTACCTATCTCTTCCTCTCGTTCCTACCACTTTGGGCTCTTTCATTTTATCTCCTGGTTCTCTCTCCTAGCTGGTCACCTACCCTCCGGTCTAATCCAGCATTTCCTAAACTTTACCTTTTTGATTTTTCCCATGTCTCTCTCCCATCTATAGTATTCAGCCTCGCACATGTTTGTTTACATTAAACTCATTTATTATATAAAACCTAATATTGTACTATCTATATAAATACTTATAAAACACATACACATAGATTTCTAAAAACTTATAAAGTAATCCTGTACACAACGTAAAGACGTAAAATACAGTGAAATATCGCTGTTAGTGCATGCATCACTCTGGAAAACTCAAAACCCATTATTTGCAGCTGGCGTGGTCTATTTATTTTAAAATTTTTTGTTATTAATTTTTTTTAAATTTCAGTAGCTTTAGGGGTACAGCTGGGTTTAGTTACGTGGATGAAGTATACAGTGTGAAGTCTGCGCTTTTAGTGCACGCTCGCCTGAGTGGTGTGCTGAGTACTCGGTACACATCACACTACTGCATTGTACCCAAAAGGGAATTTGTTTTGTTTCACTGCCCTCCACCCTTCCACCTTCTGAGTCTCTAAAGTGATTATACCACTTTGTATGCTTTTGTGTACCCCTAGCTTAGCTCCCACTTATAACTGAGAACATGCAATATTTGGCTTTTTATTCCTGAGTTACGTCACTTAGGATAATGGCCTCCAGTCCCATCCAAGTTGCTGTAAAAGACATTATTTCACTCTTTATTTTAATGATTGAGTAGTTTTCCATAGTGTGTGTGTGTGAGTGTGTGTGTGTGTACACCACATTTGTGTGATATATATGTACATACATGTATATATATGTATACCCATGCCGTATTTTCTTTATCCACTCATTGGTTGATGGACATTTAAATTGATTCCCTACTTTGCTATTGTGCATAATGCTGCAATAAACATATGAGTGCAGGTGTCTTTTTTATATAATGATTTCTTTTCCTTTGAGTAGATACCTAGTAGTGGGATTGCTGGATCAAACAGCAGATCTACTTTTAGTTCTTTGAGAAATCCAGGAGTGGTCTTTTTAAAATGCAAATTCAAATACATTACTCCATGCATTAAAATCCTTCAAAGGCTTTGTACCAGATTCAGCTTAAATTCCATCCTGTATCTGAGCGCCCGCCTTGTTTTCTAGCTGGGGCGGCCCCAGTCACATCTTGTACTGTTCCCTAGTTTCGTAACCAGGTTGTTGCTGCCTCTACTGCTGCTCCAAATCACAGTTCTGTTAGGGGCTCCTCCCACTTCGAGCCTGCACGACCCACTTTTCTCCTGCCCATGGGCTTCCTTGTCTTCAGGTGTGAGATACTGCATGATCCACCTGGTGTTCCCACCTGCCAAGTGCTTACCCATCAGAAGCGTGGGAGTTAAACCGTCTATGGGGCAAATGTTGACAAATGCCTTATGGAAGCCTGGTATAAAGTCCCGTCTTCCCTCCCTTAGATGGATGTTTCAGAGATGCCATCTTTTTCACATTCTCTGCAAAGATACCTGGTAAAGCCAAGGAGATTACCTTGTCATGAACTCATGGCCAGTTGGCTAATGACTTCCTTCTATTAGCTCCAAGTACCTCCCCTACCTACTCCCCCTTTCCCTCGCTTCTAATTCCCAGGGATTGCACCCCTTGATAAGCTTTACCCTTGAGCTCAGTTTCCTAGGGAACCCTGGGCTAAAAGAAGTTCTCATTCCGAGGTCTTCATAGCCCTCATCTCTTCCCATGATGCCATTCCTTCTCCTCCCTGTACCTGATGTTCCAACTTCTACAATCTACTCTTGGTTTCCCCTGCCAGCCAGCAGTCCCACTCCTTTGTTCACACTGTGTCTTTGGCTTCAAAACCTTTTTCTTTCTCATTCTGGCTGATTAATACCTATTCTTCTATTAAGACTCCACTCAGGGATCACCCCCACTTCCGCACTGCCAGCAGCCTCCCCTGAGCCTTCTCTCAGTCTCCAGAACTGAATGATCAATTCTCCACATATAATTGATTTGTCTCCTTTACCCTGTTATATTCTTCCAGAGTTCTCTGATAGCAATTCCACTAAGTGCTTCGTTGGATGTACTTATTCTCTAGAACTGTGAGAAATGATTTCAGTTGCTAATAGGCTACCCAGTTTATGGTATTTTGTTATAGTAGTCTGGACGAACAGAGATACCCATATGTAATTACACGCTCAAATGTAAGTTCCGCAAGGGAAGAGATTTTTTGTATTTTGCATGTCTTTCTGTGCATTTTTTGGATAAATGAATATCTGACCCTTTCAGCTAGGCATTGTGCATTCCCTGAGGACAGGACTATGTTTTGCATATCACAGTGTCTCCAACTGCCATCCTAGGGCCATCATAGGGTGAACAGAGCAGAAGCTCAGTACATATTTGATGAATGCATGTACAAAATTAATCTAAATCATTGAGCATGTATTGAACAATCATCATGGGCAGAGATGCACCCCTCATGCTAACCAGTTGCCTCATTAATACACAAAGTTTCTCACACAAAGCAGCCAGAGGCTGTGGATGAGTAGTTTCAAAACCAACCCAGTACTAAGGAGACAACAGCAAGCTTTGAGCTGCTGCATGGCTGGCCAGCAGCTTGATCTTCTGAGTTTGAGTCCCAGCTGGGAAGTATAAACTATGGTGTTCATCCTGGGAGTCAGAAATGTCTGAGCCTGTCTAGAGGATGATGGGGTGGCCTCATGGGGGTTCTTTGCCAAGGGATCCTGGGAAATAATCATTCTGACGGAACATTGAATCCAGGCCAACAAACTTGCTCCAAGAACAAAGGTCCATGTCTGGAGAATGCACATCCCCACTGAACTCCCCTTAGAGCAAGGCAGCTATGGTAAAACCTGAGCACAGAACCAAAAAGCTGCTTTATATCAAAACTTGGTGAGGTGCTGCAGGCACAGAGCTGTGGTATTTTGTAACCAGGGAAGCAGGATATAGCCTGAGTGAGGATAGGTACTTGCTCAGCTGGGGTGGTTGTTGGAGCCCAGGACGGCATCAACCTAGAGGACATAGTGCATGGCAATGGGGCTTTGGGAACAGCAGTGGATGCTCGCAGAGAGAGCTGGTGCTGGAGCTGGAGAGCAGGAATATATGGCAGGCTCCAGGGAATCCGAAATAGGAGATTGTTCTTGAGCTCATGTATGAAGCTCCCTGATAGTGTATCCTGGGGATGATGGGAAGATTAAGTCAGAGAATAAAAGCTTTGGTATTGGCATTGCTGTTTTATATTTTTATTGTTGTGTCAAATGAACCTTCATTCTGACATACATATTAACCATTGATAATTGATTTAACTTTACAATTTATGTAATGCCCTTAACCCAATGTCTGTACATAGTAAGTGCTCAATTGCTTTTAGCTATTATTATTATTATTATTATTATTAATGAAGGATGAAGGTGATGGTACTAACAAAATAGCAGAGGAGTTTTAAAAAGGGCTGGATGCCACTCAGTTATTTAGGGGTATCTCTGTTTGTCTAGACTGCTATAACAAAATACTGTAAACTGGGTAGCCTAAAGGCAACTGAAATCCATTTCTCACAGTTCTAGAGGCTGGGAAGTCCAAGATCAAGGCACCAGTAGATCTGATGTCTGACGCGAGCCTGCTTTCTCAGATGGCACCTTTTCACTAGGTCCTCACATGGTAGAAGGAGCAGGCCTGTTTTATAACAGCACTGATTCCATTCATGAGGAATTTGCCCTCATAACCTAATCGATTCCTAAGGGCCCCATCTCCTGATACCATCACCTTGGCAGTTAGGTTTCAACATACGGATTTTAGTGGAGTACAAAAATTCAGACCACAGCACAAGGGGCAGGGATAGAGAAATGCCTTTTGATTGCAATTGCTCTAACCCCTGTTTTTATCTCTGGACTAATAATAGGGCCTGGGATCACATGGGTAATGTTTAAATACATGTGTTGAAGTTATTTAAAAGAAGGTGAGAGAGACTCAGAATATAGACTTTTGATTCTAGTTTCCATCTAGGTTCTACCCACATGGCTTGGCTGTTGCCATATGCCCCTGGGCTAGGCACTCTTGCCTTGCCGTTGAACTTAATCCTCATAGAATTTTTCTGGGGCATAATTTTTCCCTGTGAAAGATAGGGAAACTGAGGCTTGGGGACTAGAAGATACCTAGTGAGTCTTGCTCTCCTGTGAAAGATAGGGAAACTGGGGGTTGGGGACTGGAAGATACCTGGTAAGTTTTGCTCACCTGTTGTAAGAGATGATGAAATGAAGATGCATTTGGGTAATATCACTTGCCCAACATTCTGCTTACCTTATAGATGAAGGAACTGAGATATAGGAAGCTTAAGAGCTAGTCTAAGATCTTAGGCTGGTTAGAACCAGCAGCCAGTGCCAACATTTGAACATCCTCTGACTTCAAATAGCTTTCTACCCCACGGTCCTGCCTCAGGCATGAGAAAGGCCTGGAGTGTCCTGGCCCCCACTGTGATGGGAACAAAATGGAGGCAAAGTTAGTTTGGATCTGACCTCTCATCTGTGTCCCTGGCTTTCAGAAGAACATCCCGGCCCAGCCAAGGGGAAAGACATTCAGTGAGCTGGAGAACCGGTTTGGCCAAATGTTCTAAATTTGGAAGGGGACTTGGATGCACCCGCAGTGGCTTTTGACTCGAGCCCAAAGTCGAAGCCTGTTGGTGTTTTTCCTCTTTGGTTTTCCTGCGGGGCAGGAAAGCTGCTCTCTCTCTCAGGTTCCTAAGGGCTCAGTCACTGGCGCCAGGTTTATAAATACCCTCTCCCTTCCTTGGCAGCTCTGACCCCAGCAGATCGTTGTTGATTTCAGGATTCCTTGTGGAGTCTCTGCACTCTAATGCACCAGGGTGATAACCTGGGGAGGGTCTGTGGTAGGGGTGTGCCATGACCCCGAAGAGCTCATACCTCACTGTGGCCTTGACAGGCATGGCAAAACCATGTGGGGAAATAACACACTCCTTTGTCCCCACTCAGGTAAAGGGTTTTGGAGGTTAGCACTGTATGTCATTAAAGGGGAAGAGATAAGGTCGTCAAGGGAGTGCTCGTGGGGTGCTGTGTGCTGGGCCTGTGAAAAACGATTCAATACTTGCTGATAATGTGAGCTGATATTGACTGTGCCTGGGTGCCAGCTCCATGTGAGGCTTTTCCATGGGCTGCTGTATTGATGAACCCATGTGCTTCCATAGAATCCCTACACGGATTCCAGGAAAGAAATGGTTCTATTTTATGGGTGAGGCACCGAAGCCATGAGAAGTGGAGTTGTCCCAACCACACAGCTAGTGCATGCAGGCATCAACATTTTCTCTTCCCGCCATGCCATGTTGAGAGTGCTTATTGTGTCTAACTTGTGGTGCACTGGCCAACTAAGCAACTTGAAAAGTTTTGAAGTTGTGTAGACTGGCATTCAAATCACAGCACTGCCACTTGTTCCTGAGAACCTGGGTAAATTCCCTAAACTTATCCGAGCCTCAGTTTTCTTATCTGTCAAATGGAAATGAGGTAGAGTCAATGTGAAGACTAATTGAGATTAAGTAAGACATAAACTTGAGAAACAGTATGCCCTGAATAAATAGTGAATAATAATAATAAAGCTAACATGTATTCATTCCTTCATGTGTCAGGCTATGCTATGCATTCAATAGTTTTATTTAATAATCTTTGCCATCTTAGGCAGACATGCTTTTATTAATCTTATTTTTCAAAAGAGAAATCTGAAGGTCAAAGAGGCTAAGTGACTTGCCCATGACCTCATAGCTAATAGTGGTGGAACGTGGATTTGAATCCAGAGGGAGTAACTCCAAGTCCTTGTTCTTATCTCATTGATAGTGACTTTATTGTCAACACTATCATTGTTCATCATTAGCTTCATCATTGTCTGTCATAATCACCATCACCATCGTCATCACCATTAGCATTATCACCATCATCATCACTACTGTTATCACCATCATCACCATCACCATCACTATAGTCATCACCATCTTTGTCACTGTCACCACCACTGCTATAGTCATTATCACCACCATATTATTCATCATGAGCATCAAATCGTCACCATCTTCATCACACCATTATCACCATCATCACCGTCACTGTAGTCACCACCATCTTCATCACCATTATCACCACCACTATAGACATCACCATCTTCATCACCATCATCATCATCACTATAGACATCACCATCTTCATCACCGTTATCACCATCATCACCATCACTGTAGTCACCACCATCTTCATCACCATCTTCATCACCACCACTATAGACATCACTATCTTCATCACTATCATCATCATCACTATAGACATCACCATCTTCATCACCATCATCATCATCACTATAGACATCACCATCTTCATCACCGTTATCACCATCATCACCATCACTGTAGTCACCACCATCTTCATCACCATCTTCATCACCATCACCATCATCACCATCACAGACATCACCATCTTCATCACCATCACCATCATCACCATCACAGACATCACCATCTTCATCACCCTCATCATCACCACTATATTCATCACCATCACCGTCATTTCCATCATCACCATCATTAGCATAATCACCATCTTCATCATTACTACCATCATCTTTTTTTTTAAGTCTAAGATATATATATATATATATATATATATATATATATATATATATATATATATTTAATTTTTATTGTATTTTAGGCTTTAGGGTACATGTGCAGAACATGCAAGATAGTTGCATAGGTACACACGTGGCAGTGTGTTTTGCTGCCTTCTGCCCCTTCACCCATATTTGGCATTTCTCCCCATGCCATCCCTCCCCCACTCCCCCCCCCACTGTCCCTCCCCTATTTTCCCCAATAGACCTCAGTGTGTGGTACTCCCTTCCCTGTGTCCATGTGTTCTCATTGTTCATCACCCGCCTATGAGTGAGTATATACGGTGTTTCCTTTTCTGTTCTTGTGTCA
>CM052654.1:8901493-8915794 GCA_028533165.1 Leontopithecus rosalia
ACATTTAAGTCTGTTGTGGCAGAACTCATGAAACCAGTTTTTTTCCTCAGATGCTCTGTCTCGGGGAGTTAGGGCTTTATTTGTGAGTATCGGTTGTGCTGTCCTGCCCAGCTAGGAGGCAGTCTAGTCACTATTTGGCTGCCGAGGCTCCGCCCTGCTGGTGTGAGGTCCGCCCTTTTGCTGTGGGCTCCGTCCTGCTGTTTTGGGCTCCGCCCTACTGACGTAGGCTCTGCCCTGCTGATGTGGGCTCTGCCCTGTTGGCAGAGTCTCTCTTTTATTGCGGGTTGCCTCGGCAATGGCTGACTGTGTCAGCAATGGGCGGGTACCTCAGTAGGGGCTGAAGCTCTCGGCAATGGCGGATGCGCCTCCCCCACCGAGCTGCACAGTCATGTGTTCCGCTCTTCCCGCAGTGGAACTCTCAACCCCTGGCACTCCAAATCGCCTTATTGCTTGTCCCTGTGGGGCTGGGACCCGTCGAGCCTGATCACTTGGCTCCCTGCCTCCGAGCCTTTTTGCTTTTTTTTTTTTTAAGTTGTAGGGTTGACTCTCTCTCAGGTGCCTCAGCCGCTGGCCAAAAGGGCCCCGGGATCTCTGTGATTTCCCGTGCAGCCACCCGCTGCGCTGGTTCACAATTCACCTCCCAGAAATCTCCTGGTCTAGTTCACTTCCAAAACCCGTTCAATCAGATGAACATAGCAATCTGCCCTCCCAAGTCTCAAATTGCCGGTTTAACAGGGCACCCAGACCCATGTGTTTTGTGCGCCGGCCGCTACGGCGGCACTGGCTGCCTGGCAGTGCCAGCGGAGAGCGCTGCGCTTGAGTCCTGCATGCCTCTTACACCTGGGCTTTTCTCCCGCTCTGTGGGCTATAAAGATCCGTCTGAGAATGCGGTGTTTGCTCACCCTCTGCGTCTTGACTGAGAGCTGGAGTGATGAGTTGCTTCTAGAGCGCCATCTTCCCAAGTCTAAGCTACTACCATCATCTTTATCACTGGCATCACCACCACCATCACTACTGTCATTATTGCCATGATCACCATCTTCATCATCACTACCACCACCAACAACACTGTCATCACCATCATTGGTATCATTATTTGATTTTACTATTCTTTAACTTGCCCTATTAGCCCACGACCTCCTCCAGGGTAGGGATGGTGCCCATACCTGGCTTGGGCTTGGCTCACAATTAGGGTCTCAGCGTATGTCTGTGGGTGGGCTGAATGACCTGTGACTGACTGGAAACCAGAAAGGGGGATCCTCTGTGACGCTTCCTCACCCCTTAGTCCAGAGAAATGCAGAGCTGGTTGACCTGAAGGAATCATTGAGAAGGACATAGTTAGCAAAAAGCCCACAGATTTGAGTCGTACGTTTTCTCTGCACTGTCTAATGTGGGAGCCACTAGCCACATGTGACTTTAAACACATAAATTCAATTGATTAAAATTAAATGAAATTGAACACCCTGTTTTGAAGTTTTGCTAGCTCACATCTGTGTCTAGCGGCCACTACGTTGGATAGTGTGAATACAGAACATGTGCATTGTCCCAAAGTTCTATGTGACAGTGCTGTTCTAGGAGGTCCTGATTGTCATCCCATTGTGCTTGCTGAGTACGCTCAATCTTTTCAGACCAAGAGTCTCTGGGGCTTGGGACATATGCTCACGTGATGTGGCCAACAATCACTGGTGGGATGGAGAAAGGAGGCAGAGAGAAGCCCCAGTGGGCCCACCAGTCTTAGCTCCATCTCGCACAGGCACGCTGGGCCTGAGGTGAAGTGGATATAGGTGTCAGCACTGAATCAGGGCTCAGAGCCACCATTTCCCACCTGTGCAACTGTGACCACTTTCACAAACCTCCCTGGGCCTCAATTTTCCCAGTTTCCCATATGGGTGTCATATGACTTCACAGGGATATCTGGGAAAATTGGATGAGCTGTGTTAAAAGTACCTTCACAGAACAGATGGTAACGATGTGTTAATTCTCCTCCCTTCATATGGGAAGAAGCCTCGATATGTGTGTTGTGTGGGGGTGATCCCAGCCCCTGCCCTACCTCCCACAGGCTCACAGCCAGAGGGGCCCTGTGAGCTGCAGTGGAGTCCCCCTGCAGCTCTGGGTGTCCCTTCACTGAGCAGCAGACAAAGGCAGGGAGGCCCACATGGCTGGGGGGGCTGTCGTCAGCCTGTGGTGGCCAGTCTTGTTGCCTTTGGAGGATTGGCACCCAGCTCACCATTTCAGCTGGCAATTATCTGAACAGAAGTGCTCTAATTGCTTGAGGATCGGGTTTCCTCTGGGGGTCATTTTTTTTTCAAGTCTCCTGTTGTTGTTTATTTATACTCATCCCAATAAAAAGCATGTGCTCAGCTGCATAGAGTGTTAATGATGGGAGAGTCGCTCCAGACAGCGCCTGGGGAGGCATCTGCAAATTCATCCCCCAGAGATTCCTCATCTGCTGGATGTGTCTGGCAAGGCCCTGGTGGGCCTTAAGTGTGTGTGTGTGTGTGTGTGTGTGCACGCGCGCGTGCATGTGCAGGAGTGTGTGTATGTATATGTGTGTACTGAGAAATGGGCGTTTGTTGCTTCTCTAAGTTCACGCTTATAGTAAGACAAGTGCCTCCTCCAAGGAAATTTCTTTCTTCATGTCTGGCCACCAGACTGGGTCTCTGCCAGCTCAGACTTCCTGCACCCCATGCCAGGCCTCTGTGGCTTTCAACTTGACTCTTGGTGTGCTAAGACCCAAGGGAGCCCTACCTGGGTCTTCCGTAGCCGGGTAGTGAATGCAGTTAATGAGGAAGCCATACATATGTGTAGCACTTCATGGTGAACGAGGTGCTTTTTTATCGGTCATCCTTATGATAAGGATATCAAATAAGTCATCGTTATTCAACACTAACCCTGTGCCAGCCACTATACAGCCTGCATTCCTTCTTTCATTCATTCATGCAAGCATGCCTTCCTTTATCAAAACTGATAAATGTTGAGTACTGATAAATACAGGGTAGTGAGAAACAATTGGCCTACTCCCCCCATCAACCACACAATGGTAGGCAAAGAAATGAGTAAATGAATAAGATAATTTCTGTTGCTGATAAATGGTGGAGATGAAGTAAAGCAGCAGAACGTAATAGATATTTGTTGAGAAGACGGGGACTTTTTAAACATGCAGATGTCATCAGAGAAGACCTCAGACCAAGCTCTTAAGGACAAATGACAAGAAAATTCCTGAAAGGGAAACACCCAAGAAAATGCCTGAAGGTGGCAACATGGTTGAATTGCTCAAGGAACAGAAAGGCATCCAGGGTGTCTAGAGCCTAGAGAAGTGGGGGCAAGAGGGGCACGTTGGAGGGAGGGTGTGCTCAGAGACCAGGAACTCGACTTTTTCAGCCATGATGAAGAGTTGGAATTTTGTTCTAGGGACAATGGAAGCCATTGGAAGGTTTTCTGTGTCAAAGGGATGTGATCTGACATAAGCGTTTTCAAAGCCCACATTGTCTACTGTGCAGAAAATGGAGTAATGAGCCAAGAGATACCCTAGGGAGACCAGTTAAGAGGCCGAGACAGTGAGGAGGTGGGTGATTTTCCCATTGCTGCTGTAACAAGCTTACCACAAATCTCATGTGACTTAAAAAAGCATACATTTATTATCCCAAGGTTTTGTAGGTCGGAAATCTGACATGGGTCTCACTGGGTTAAAATCCAGTTGTCGGCAGTGCTGTGTTCCTTCTAGAAGCTCCAGGGGAGAATCCATTCCTTGCCTTCCCCAGCTTCTAGAGGCCACCTGCAGATGTAGGCTGTGGGTTCTTGCCCATCTTGAAAAACAGAAATATAGCGTTTTCACATCTCCCTCCTCCTGTCTCTCTTTCATCATCACCTCTCCACTGACTCTGACCCTCCTGCCTCCCTCTCTTGAGGACCCCTCTGATTACATTGGGCTTGACATAGTTTGAATCTGTGTTCCTGCCCAAATCTCATATTGACATGTGGTTCCCAGTGTTGGAGGTGGGGTCTGGCAGGAAGTGACTGGATCACAGGGGTGGATTTCTCATGAAAGGGGACAGGACCATCCCCTTGGTACTGTCCTCTCAATGGTAAGTGAATTCTCATGAGATCTGGTCATTGAAAATGGGGAGCATCTCTCCCTGGCTCTCTTATTCCTGCTTTCACCATTTCAGTGATTTGCCTTCCACCACGAATAGAAGCTTCCAGAAGCCTCCCCAGAAGGAGATGCTGCCATGCTTCCTGCAGAACCATGAGCCAGTTACACCTCTTTTCTTATAAATGACCCAGTCTCAGGTGTTTCTTTATAGCAGTGCAGGAATGGACTAACCCTGGGCTCATCTAGACAGTCAGGATACTCTCCCCATCTCAAGGTCCTTAGCTTAATCATGTCTCGAAAGTCCCTTTTGCCAGGTGAGGTCACCCAATCACAGGTTTTGGGGATTTGGTGTAGTGTGCACCTTTGGGGCCTGTTATTCTGCCGATCCTGGGAAATGAGCCACGATGGAGGCTTGGATGGTGCCAGTGGGACTGGAGGGCGGTAAGTGCTTTAGGGATTTATTTTGAAGCAGAACCACGAAGACTTGCTGATGGAGGGTGTGGGGCTGTGAGGGAAAGCCCAGAATCAAGAGGGTGCCCTTTACTGGGATGGGGAGAGAGGGCAGGGCTTGAGTGGAGAGGAAAGGCTGATCAAGGGGCTTTGTGTGATGATTATTTTGAGTTGCCCCCTGGACAGTTGAGGGGAAATGTCAGCGGGCAGATGGATGAACAAGCCTGGAGCCAAGGGCAGAAGCTGGGCTAATGATGTGAGTATGGGGGTCTCCAGCCCAGAGGCAGGATGTGGCCACGGGACAGGGTGAGAGCATCCATGACATCAGGAGGAGCAGAAAGTCATGGGTCAAAGAGGTCAAAGAGGTCAAAGAGGAGAAGCCAGCAATTGTCGACAGCACTCTGACCTTGCCACCCAATGCCTGAACACTTCTCTTTTCTCAGCAATTTGTTTCAACATCTACACCTGGGGATAGAGAGGGCCCCCACCTTGAGAGTGCTCACTGTATGCCAAGAACAGTGCCTAATTCCTTACATACGTTATTGCATTTCAGATCTCCTTTCTCCCCTTCCTGCTTCCCCCTTTGGGGGAAGGGTGGGAGTGGTGGTGTGGGACTGAGTAGGGAGGGTGGAGTGGTGGGGGTGGGGTTGAGTGCGGAGGGTGGGAGTGGCAGGGGTGGGGTTGAGTGGGGAAGGTGGGGGTGAGGCCAAGTGGGGAGGGTGGGAAAGGTGGGCAGGATTCCAGCCGAGGTGGGAACTTTGTCTTTTTATTGAGATCAAAGGGAATGCATGAAGGGTGTGGACAGGGACTGCCAGGCTGCAGGTGGAAAGTGCCTGCAGTGGCAAACTGCAGCCGCCAGGTCCAGGTGCATTTTACAGAGGTCAGGCTGGAGGTCATGGTGTGGACTGGAAGAAAGGTCAGGAACTGGAATCACAGTGTTAGTGGTTCAGAAAAGTCGTGCAACACCAGAGGCTGAGTCATTTGGCTTTGTTCACACACCAGCAAGTTCAAACCCAGTTCAGTTGTGTTGCAAAGCCAATATGCTAAGTCACCATAATTTAACAGCAGGTTTCCCCTCAAGGTATCATGACATTATTTTTGTGGTCTCAACCAACCAGCATTTGTCAAAGGGAGAGGGAGAGAGAGAATGGAAGAAAGGAAGGAAAAAAGGAAAGGAAGGAGGGAAGGAAGGAAGGAAGGAAGGAAGGAAGGAAGGAAGGAAGGAAGGAAGGAAGGAAAGAAATAGAATAGAACCACAGTTTGTTGCACGTAGTGAAGGGAAGAGCTGCTGCATATGTTTGTGTTTCTATGCTGTATGCTTATCTGCAGATGGATGTACCAGGCTGTGATATGAAACCTATTTTTACGGCTGGTTGTGGCTCCTCTGAGCTGCTATTGGGTTTGACCTCCACCCACTCTCAGGCTGATTCTGGGTCCTTGAAATGAGTCATAGTCATTCCCCGCCCCACTCTGCTGTACACCTCATGGCTTCTTATAATACAGCATTGTGAATTCGGGGGAAGGCTGGCAGAGGAGGCCGGGTCCAGTCTGTGACCTAAGCCACCACGGCAGGGTGTCTAGGGTGAGGGGAAGGTGGTGTGAATCCCCAGTAATGCAGGTCCTTCCCAGGCCAGGTCCCTGGTACCCAGGGGCTGCCTGAGGTCTACTGCTGCCCTATCCAGAGCTTCCTCCCCCAGCGATGACTCAGGGTCCCCGTGGCCCCAGCATCATCCTTCCATCCCTGGCTAGAAGGCAGGAGCAGAGTTGCAGAGCTGAGAGGCCTTTAATTTGTTTGATGTAAGACTTTGCTGTGAGACCAAGGGCTTTGCCTGTGAGGTCTGGCTTGGCCTGGCCTCTGAGAAAGAGCAAACACAGACCTCACTGGAAGGAACCTGGAGAACGGGAGAAGAGGAGAGGCTGCTGCTGTGTGCCCTCCCAGCAGGAGGTATAAAGACAAGGGGCTTCTAAGTCCCCTAGAATCCCAGCTGTGTAATTAAAGGTGGGTTCATTTCTTGGAGTCTCAGTTTCCTCATTTGCAGGTGCCTGTCATTCTCTTCATAGCCATTGTCACTCTTACAATGATATAAAAAATTTCAGATACATCCAGCCGGGTTGTAGGAAGGTCAAGAACCTCTCTTTCTTATCACCTCTATATCAACTCCCTTCTACCTTGCCTCCCTCAATCTGGAGCCTGTTCTGGCTGGCGAAATGTAGCCAGAGGTTCCTGGAAAGGCTTTCCATCTCAAGTAAAGTCTGGCTCAGAGAAAACCACTGGTCTCTTTCCTTTTCTTCCTCTAGGCATGAACATGGGGCAGGAAGAACATGGGGAACACAAGGACCAGGCTCTCAGAAGGAGCTGGTGTGGCAGGAGCCGTGAGAACTGGAGGAGGTGAGAAGGGTGGGAGAGGAGGTAAGAGGGGATGGGGAGGTTGTGGAGGAGGTAAGAAGGGTGGGAGAGGTGGGGGTGTGGTTGAGGGGGGAAGGTGGGAGTGGTGGGTGTGCTTTGGAGATACAGCAGCCACTTTGGGACCACGGGGATGTTTGAAAGAGATGAAGAACAGAATGACAGAAGCACATTGGTGACATCGTGACATAGAGCATATGCCCACCTTTCGATTTCTCATCTATGTAAACACTGAAATCTGGTCTTTTACTTGTAGGTAAATACAGTTTCTGACTTACATAATGATGTATGCACCAGAAGCCTCTCTTTGTGTGTATTAATTTAGCAAACAGTTATGGAGTCCCTACATTGTGCTAGCGGAACTTTGAAGATGAATTCAATTGGGATCCTGAAAAGTCTCAAAGCCTGATATAGGAGGTCAGAAATGTAGAGTCCACATAACGATGGGTCTTCCCCGCCCCTTAAGATCTAGTTATGAGTAGCTGCAACTCCTGTGAATTCCAAGGTGATTTTACCACCTTAAGTTCACATTTAGGTCTGACTTACGGTTTCTGCTAGGAAGTTCCCATCTCTAAATCTCATCTCTGTTCCTTTATTTCTGCCAGCCTCGATCCAAATGTGAAACTTATCTTCTTTAATTAACCAATCAACCACCTCCTGCCAAAAACAAAAAACAAGAAACTCTGCTTACACAAGACCTTTGTTTCTACAGCAGACTTGGCTGAAGGTTTGGGCAGGCATGCCCCCAAAATTAAAAAAAGAGAAATTGAACACTTCCCTCCTTCAAAGTTATTTGGTCTCTCCTACAGGGACTCCCCCTTATCTCTGCTCTTCTCCTTGCACATTTACCACCTTACTTACTCCCATGGCATGCTACATCCTTGAATATATATGCCCGTGGCAGATGTGGTAATAAAGACTGGTTGAGAATTCTGAAGGCAGATGGCCCAGATGTCAATCATACAATTTCTCTGTGGCTCAGTTTCTTATCTGCAAAAAGGGAGCTAACTATGGAGTCCCTTCTAACTCATTCAATAGTTCACTCCATCTTACCTCACTACTTTTATTCCCCCTAAAAACCAACTTTGCATTGTTTGTCAAACACTGTTTGCTCCAATAGTGACTCCATCACCCCCAACCCCAACAAACCCACCTTACAGAATGGGGAGAGGATTCAGTGGGCAGTCGCTGGCATAGATGCCACAGGCTCTACGGCACCAAATATCATTCATATTCTGGTTCTGTATTCTGTGTCCCCTGCTGCCCCAAGACAAGTTCATTTACAACAAAGCTTCTATCTCAGGTGGAAAACCCATCACCACTGGGCATTGTCTTCCAGTGATTCTGAGCAGAAATAACGAAGAATGTGTGTCTTCGTTGTGACTCAGCGAGCAAAGTCGTGGAGTCATAAAAAAGTGGGAGATTTGGGGCTACTGACAAATTTGGTCCACTGATTCCATTCCCCTAGACCAACACAGGCCCATCAAATTCTTATGCAGAATTTAATGGAACTCCGGTGCCCATTGCATTAGTTTTTGATGATGGAATCCTCTTTCTCTGTGAACTTGAACTTGAGGGGTCTGGCTACCCCTCTGAAACCTCTTTTTTGCGATAAAATCGTGTAACATAAAATTCAGCCATTGAATGTGTACAATTCAGTGGTTTTGGTATATTTACAATGTCCATCACCACAATCACCATCACTACGACCATCACCACAATCTAACTACAGAACATTTTTATCTCCTTAAAAAGCAGCCGCTCCCCATTTCCCCATCTGTAGCCCATGGCAATCCCTAATCTATGTTTTGTCTCTGTGGCCAGTCAGAGACTTCTGGCACCAATCTCTCCAGTCTATGAGCTGTGAACTCCCTTTTTTAGCAGATTTGGCCCTGACACCTGCCATCTACCTTTGTTCTTGGATACGAAGATGGAATCTTCCCTGAAAACCAACTTTGCATTGTTTGCCTAACATTTGAACCTCCTTCCTATATCTGTGTAACTGCTCAGTGTATGACCCGTGGTAGGAGGAGGAAGTGGCTGTCTTTCTCTATTAAGGCTCAAAAAGATAGACTCACACTTTCCCAGACTCCCTTGCAGTGAGTCCTTAGATGGGTGTGCTATGCTCAAGCTCAACCAATGACTATGAATCTGGAGCCAGTGGCCTGAAAAGTCAGGGGCCGTAGAGAATTTTTGGTGGCAGTGTGGTGGTAGCAGTAGTAGTGTCAAAGGCCTACCAGCAGCAGGGCTGTGGGCCCATGGCACTGGGACAAGGCTCCATGGCACTAATGTCTGCACTGGACTGGCTGGTTCTGATTCTGGTCATCTCTTAGACTCCCTTGCTCCTGGCCACTGTTTAAGCTGATTGCCCCAGCCTCCTCGGCTATCGACTGAGATAGATCCTATCTATAAAATAGATTTCATTTCAGTTAAAGTCATCCAGAGTTGGTTTCCATTCTTCCAGTCAAGGACCCTACCTGGAAGAAGTATTTATTTTATGAGTAGAGTCTTAACCAGGGTCATAGAGCTTTGCTCCAGAATACAGCGATTGACAGGGCACCACATTTTGAAGCTTGAACTCCCTCCCGCATGCTCTTCCTCATTCCTGTTGCAGTGCTGAGCTAGCTTCTTCTTCTGGGGCCATCTCCTTAGCAGCAGGTGAACAAAGACACAGATGGAGACTTAAGATCAAAGGCATTGAGTGCCTGACCAGGGGTCCCTCTGTGAGGGAGGAGAACAAGACCCTCCTCTGTTTCTCTGAATCTTCTTGTTTAGAAACTGAGTTTCTGGGTCAGGTGTGGTGGCTCATGCCTGTAATCCCAGCACTTTGGTAGGCCGAAGTGGGTGGATCACCTGAGGTCAGGAGTTTGAGACCAGCCTGGCTAACATGGCAAAGCCCCATCTTAACTAAAATTATAAAAAGTAACTGAGCATGCACACACATGGTAGTGTGCACCTATAATCCCAGCTACTCAGGAGGCTGAGGCAGGAGAATTGCTTGAATTTGGGAGGTGGAGGTTGCAGTGAGTCGAGATTGTGCCATTGCACTCCAGCCTGGGTGACAGGAACAAAACTGCATGTCAAAAAAAAGGAAAAGAAAAGAAAAAGAAACTGAGTTTCTGGCTGCTTGTTATGGGTTGAATCATGTTCCCCCAAACACATACTGAAGTCCTACCCCCAATATCTAACAATGTGACCTCCTTTAGTAATAGGGTGGTGCAGATGTCATTAGTTAGGATGAGGTCACGTTGGAATAGGGTGGGCCCTTAATCCAGTAGGGCTCACGTCCTAATAAGAAGAGGGAGGATGATAAAAAGACAGACACACATGGAGAATGCTGTGTGACCATAAGGGCAGAGGCTGGAGTGGTGGCGCTGCAAGGCCAGGACTGCCGGCCACCACCAGAGCTAGAAAGATACAAGGAGGGATTTTAGCCTCAGGAACTATGAGAAGCATTTATGTTGTTTTAAGCCACCCAGTTTGCAGTAAAACTAAAGGAAACCAAAACATCTTTGAATCCAAATTCCTGGCCATACCTCTGCTTTACAGGACAGCCTTAGGAGCAGGCAGAATGGGGTTTGAGTCTCAGCTCTGTTACCACCTGCTGCATGGCTTCAGAGTTAAGCTAATAACCTCCTTGGCGAGTCTGTTTCCTCATCTGCAAATCAAAGATGACCATAGCTCCTTCAGACTGTTAAACATTTAGAGGAGCATGCGGCACAAATATGACAACGATTAATATGAAAGGACTGCTTCCTGTCAGTATCTGGTCCCCATGGTTGCTTCCTATTGAGGGAAACATGTCTAAAGCCTGCTCTTAGAATCCAGATCAATGCCACAGATTTATTCAGATACAACGAATTTTCTTCCTTTTTTTCTTTAAAGAAAAGAGATAATTCCGCGTTTGCTATGCTTTTCCTTCCTATTTTTAACATCTTTCTGCACTTTTAGTTTATGGTGAAGGAAGCCCTCTTTCCCAGGATAAGTGGGTGCTAGCTCCTTTACGTGGGACGCCCACTGTTGCCCAAGGACAGAGCCTCCTCCAGCCAGCCAGGGTAGGATGGAGAGGGTGCAGGTGCTGCCTAGGCCAGTAATCTGGCTGCCGATCTGGGGACGTTCAGAGCAGCCGGTGTCTTTAATATCCGCTCTTCACAGTTTCATCTCCACTCGTGATGGCTGTGCTGATTATAATGCGATAAAGCTAGAGTTTTGCGGGGAGAAGGCTGTCCCTGCTTGTTTCATTTAGAAGCCACTGTAATACTCTTCAGAGAGAGATAAGAATGATTTAAGTAATTCAGGACTCCAGGAGTCCAGGACTTTTATGGTTCCTTCTAACCCTGGGGAATTTTGTGATTGGAGCCTCGTGGCCACAGAGTAAAGCCACCTGCTATTGATATGAGGAACAGATTTAACAGGTGTAAGCACCTATTGGTGCCACGTGATTATACACAGCTGTCCCTGTTTACCTCTCAACAACTTTTAGGGCACATGGGGCCAGGTTCCCTAGAAGTAGAATCTGTATAAAGATTCCTGTGGCCAGACGTGGTGGCTCATGCCTGTAATCACAGCACTTTGGGAGGCTGAGGCGGATCACCTGAGGTCAGGAGTTTGAGACCAGCCTGGCAAACATGGTAAAAACTTACCTTTACTAAAAATACAAAAATTAGCTGGGCATGGTGGCTTGTGTCTCTAATCCCAGCTACTTGGTAGGCTGAGGCAAGAGAATCGCTTTAACCTGGGAGGCGGAGGGTGCAGTGAGCAGAGATCACACCACTCCACTCCAGCCTGTCTTAAAAAAAAAAAATCCTATGTATATGGCTTATCAAATGAGAACTCCCAGGGTAAACTGGCAGAAGAGAAGGGGAGGGGGTGGAGAAGGAAAGAAGCCCAAAAGAGCGTGATTTCAGGCTATGACCTTTGAAGGGTTGCTTGAGTTTGCTCCTGCAGGGAACCCTGGAGGTTACAGTGCACCTCCCCTGGATGCCAGAAAGCTGGCGTTCCATATCCCTGCACCCAGCAGTCACTGGCTGTAGGCCTTAAGGCCCGGAATAAGTAAACTCCCTGGCACCTGTGGTCCATCTGTGCCTGTAAAAGGCTTTAGTAACCCAAGGCCAGCAGATCAACAGTGAGCAGGAATAAAACAGAACACAAGGACATCTGGGTGGAAGCCACTAGTGCCAGCACATGGAACTATGAGGCTCACCATTTTTCAGAGTAAGCAAATGTGGGAAGTAGGAAGTTTCCTTTTTAAAGTTGCCTTTCTTGTTAAAGAATAAGGGTGCTAGTAGCTCTCTGTTAAGCCCTGTCCCATGTAGCTGTTAGACATACCATGCTTACAGGCACGTAGTACAGTCTGTGTCCTTGTAATTTAACCAAGATATCTGTGGTGGACATGCTTACAGGCATGTCCCAGCTCTCCATTGCTTTTTTTTTTTTTACCTATCTGGAAAAGTTTCAAGTTGTTAGCCAGTCGAGTTTTAGTTGAGATTGTGAGTTCTAGCTCTAGCCAAAGGAGATCAGACATAGCAGTAAGGACAACCCCAAATGCATAAGGGATAAATTTGTGTGTTTTCCTTTGTTCATTTTACTCTCGTGGCACGATGGCTAGTGAAGGTACCCTTCCTGCAGTCCAGGAAGTAAAAATTGTGTTGCTAAAAAATCCTTTGTCTCAGTGCGAATTTTTCTTTGCAGAACCAAGAATCTATTTCCAACTGAAAAAGAGGCTTACAGTGTGAAATAACACTCTCTGGAAAGGTGAGTGGCCAGCCAGGTATGGATCTGAACCTGTGATTCCAGAGTGTTTGCTCTTTCCACTGAGATTGCTGGATTGCTGGTGTCTGGGGACCAGTAGCTGAAAGCATTGACTTCTCGTATTTCTTTTTCCTGTTAAAAGTATTTCTATTACAGTTTTCATGCCTAAAAAAGCAATAAATAGCAATAAGAACAAGTGATTTACTTCTCACACTTAATCACAAATCTCACTAGAGTTCTGATGATTGAAAGAAGCCAGACACAGAGAGAGAGAAAAAATAATAATCTCTGGTGATAAAAGTCAGGGTCTTGGTGACTCACTGGGTGGGCATTAGGGACTGAGAGGGAGCCCCAAATGTACCTCTTGGGAGCTGGTCATGTGTGGGGTCTTGATTTGGGTTCACAAATAAGTTCAGTTTGTTAAAACTACTCAAGCTATGCACTTAAGGGATGTGTGGTTTCTATATGCATGTCATGCCTCAATAAACATTTAAATTGAAGAAATAAGTGAAAAGGTAGAAAGGGAGAAAATAAAATTGGACATCCTCTCATTCACTCAGAAATTACTATGATTAGCCAGGCATGATGGTGGGTGCCTGTAAATCCGGCTACTTGGGAGGCTGAGGTGGGAGGCGGCAGTTGCAGAGAGTTGCGATCATGCATTGCACTCACTTCAGCCTGGGCGATAGAGTGATACTCTGTACCCTCTCCTGCCCACTAAGCAAGCAAGCAAAAAAAAAAACAAAAACAAAACACTATGCTTAATGTTGTCTTGATGTATATCTTGTAAAATGTTCTCATGTGTGCACACACACACAAACATACCCGCAAACACATGTGATGGAATTCTGGTTCTGTTGGCATGATTATCCTAACCTTGAGGGTAGACTTCTGTCTTCTGTACTGATGGGAATAGGATGTAAACTGGGGTCGGTGGTCTGGGAAGAGCTGGGAAGAGATAGGTCCGAGAGACCCCAGATGTCCCAGGGAGCTGGAGGTGGAACTTCCGGCCGTGAGTGCTTTCATTGAAAGCATGTGTCTCTATTTGCATCCCCACCACTGGTGATGTGGACTGTGGCTGTCTTCACAATTATTTACTCCTTTATTCAAAGACATTTGTGGAGCACAGATTGCGTAGATACTGAACAATGCACAGGGTCTAGGGAGACAGATCATGAGAAATAAGACTTAGTTTCTGACCTCAAGAGTCTTTGAGTCAGTGTGGCTCTGAGCAAGATATTGCTCTCATAGGAACCTCATTTTCCTGATCAGAAAAATGGGATTAATAAGGCCTGCTAGGCTAGGTAATTTTTTTTATTGCATTTTAGTTTTTGGGGTACATGTGCAGAACATGCAAGATAGTTGCATAGGTACACACGTGGCAGTGTGTTTTGCTGTCTTCTGCCCCTTCTCCCATATTTGGCATTTCTCCCCATGCCATCCCTCCCCCGCTCCCCGCCCCCCCCCAACTGTCCCTCTCCTATTTTCCCCAATAGACCTCAGTTTGTGGTACTCCCATCCCTGTGTCCATGTGTTCTCATTGTTCATCACCCGCCTATGAGTGAGTATATATGGTGTTTCCTTTTCTGTTCTTGAGTCAATT
>CM052654.1:8915894-8926793 GCA_028533165.1 Leontopithecus rosalia
AATGAACATTCGTGTGCATGTGTCCTTAAGTAGAACGATTTATAGTCCTTTGGATATATACCTAGTAATGGGATTGCTGGGTCAAATGGAATTTCTATTTCTAGGTCCTTGAGGAATCGCCACACTGTCTTCCACAATGGTTGAACTTAGGCTAGGTAATTTTGAAATCATATGAGGTGACATTAATAAGGAACTTAGAACAAAGCATGGACTCCATCACTCTACACTGCATTGCACACCTGCTGTAGGAACCTGGTTTGACCCCAGTGTGTTCACACTGGGATCTAGGCACATCTAGCCAGTGGGTAAGCTGGCTCTATTGGAAATATGTTTGCATAGATGTTTAGGAGCTCCCAAGAAACAACTCAAAATAAATTTAACTGAGATTTGAAAGGGTGTTTTTAATTTGAGTTCTTATAAGTATCTACTTGGTTCTGGTTAGATCTGGGAAGGGCTTGGAACACTGTCCAGGTATATTGAGTGCTATGTTACTATTCATTAAATAAAATTTGTGGGTCTTGGTGGGAGAAAATGCAGGGAGAAGATGGATTCTTGCTTGTAGGCCACTCACAGATGTGAAAAGAGATGGAAACCCACACACCAAACTGATTTTGCAGGAGGTGGCTGTGGTGGCAATTTTGGACACCTCCAAAGAAAGAATAAAGTCATCAGACTTGACTTGTGGAGTGAAGCTGGAAGGTTCTAGGGTGGCCTGACAGTATCAAAACTTTCAAAAGGCCAGCCCAGTTCTGGCTTGAACCACTGCAAATCTAGAATTTGTATTGCTTAGCTCAATGCTTTCCTAAGTCTGCTTGTATAGCCCTGGGGTTCCATGAGACTCCAGTGAGGACCACTGTGTGTAAGTGTGGGGAGGGAAAGGGCAGGATGGCAGAATGGCATCGAAAAGGAGACCTGTCCTGTTTCATGGAGAGTAGCTTTGCTTGCCTTTGATCAAAGTTCTGTGTGAGCTAAAGCAAGGTTTGAAAAACCACTTGCCTAGAGTGTGCCCTCCTTTGGGGTTCCTTCTGTCCCCATAGTGCTTTATCTCTTCTTTCCATCATAAATTCCTTTTCTGTCTTTATCATCCAGCTCAGGAGTCTCTTCCCTCATTTAGTTTTTCTTAAACACCAAGCATGCCAGCAGTCCTTTTTCTGTATTTCCACTGCCTCCACCCATACTTCCTTTGCTGCTATTAACTTACTGTATTGAGCATGTACGTCTCTGCATGCCTATTTCCATTATTACACCAGGAGCTCCTTTAGGCAGACACGACATCACCCATCTCTGTTCATAGGCATAAAGTGTGTCTAGCATAAAGTAATTATGGTTAAATGTTTGCAGAATGGGATGCCACCAGGTTAATGATTCTCTGATTAAGAAGCACATCTTCTTTCCTTTAGAGCCTTAGATGGAGCCAGCATTTTAATTAATTCAAGATTTCATAAAGGGTTAATAATCTCTCTTTGCCTCTCCTGGAAATTGCCAGGTTTGGTGAGAACAGGTAAACATGTCTGATAACATCCCCTTTCCTGTCCCCCTGCTCTCATTGATGGTGTTGTGCTTATAATATTTTTTTTGGAAAAACTAGACATTTACTTTCCTCCATTTGCCCTGAGATATTATCAAACACCGAACTCAAAGGTTCAGAGCTGGTGAACAACTTAAAGTTCATATTGAATAAAAGATCTGGCTGCCGGCACCATTTGGGGCATTGCAGTCTGATGATGCTGGCACTAGTTCTTTCCCCAGAGACCTGGGACTTGGTGATACAGGCCTCCCATTTATGCTCCACAAAGGGTGCAGCTGTGACGGCTGGAGCCTATTCTGAGAAGCTGGGCCTTCTGCTTTCTTGGAATTGGTCAGGAGGCTTTAGATATTTCCTTGAGGCTGTTCAAGAAGCAGAAAGTTGTGCAGGAGCAGATACAGAAGGAGGCCTGTGAGAGTCGATGACCTGCCTTGATTCATTTTGCAATGTGAATTGAGAACTTCAAGTTTCGAAGCTGCTAATGAATTGGTCAGGATCCTGTCTTGAGTATTCTTAGTGGATTTAGCTGACTCTGTCTACTTCAAAGGCACTTATTGGGAGGCTGAGGCAGGAGAATTGCTTGAACCCAGGAGGCAGAGTTGTGGTGAGCTGAGATCGTGCCATTGCACTCCAGCCTGGGTAACAAGAGCGAAATTCCGTCTCAAAAAAAAAAAAAAGGCGCTCATTACCTTTATGGATGGCTTTGCAACCAATGTCTGGATCCAGGGAGCAGCGTTTCTAAAGTAGGAAAACAGGATGGGAATAAACATTGGCTGTTAAACCCTCAGACACTAGGCACCCATCATGTGCTGGATTTTTCTGCCAGGTACTGGGGTAAGAATAAGGCAATGCAGAAGCCTAATGGACTGTCAAAAGCATGACCAATTCAACTTCTCTTGATTGTTGAGTCAATGTAGTTAGTCGGTACAGACCAGAAAATCAGTCTGATGGATTGAACTGGCCAACCAATCCAGACTAAATAGAAAGGCTGCTTATATGTTTAGGCAGAATGGGGCCAGGGGAAAAGGAGTGGTTCAGACTGGTTATAAGTATAGACAGGGAGAGGAGGATAAAGCATAGAACAAACTAGTTTTGCATGTAGACATAGTGGGGTAAGGTGTAATCTTGGTGAACACACACACTAGTAGACGTATTCTTGATGGGAAAATTCATCTTTTTGGCAATTCCAGATGAGAGGATGTTCCATGAATGGAATGGTGATTTGAAATCCTGTTGCTCTTGATGGACGGTAGATTGCTGGGGATCTGAGGGGCTTTGATGAAAAGATTAGGAGTAAATTCTCTGTCAGGCGAACCCCATACGATATTGTTAAATATCAAAATTATGATATTGATTGTGTCCAAAGTGATAACATAACTGCCACCATGGTCATCTCTCAGTTACTGGTTCTTCAGATAGTATTGATGATGATGATGATGATGATGATGATGATGAAGAAGATGATAGCAACAATTGTTGAACAGCTACAAAATATCAGGTGCTTTCTGTGATTTTGTTTTGCTTTCGTAACAACCTGCAATGCAGGATCTACAGCCGGTATTTTACAGGTAAGGATTCTGAGATCAGAGATGTTCATTTCTTTGCCAAACATCTGGTGAATATACAGTGTAAGGGAGTGGCTACCAGTATGTTCTGGAGTCAAGTATTGGGGTTTGGATGCCTCTTTTGACATTTAAGAGCTTGATGGACCTTGGATAATCTGTGAAATTTCTCTATGCTTTGGTGTCCTTATCTGTAAAATGAGACTGTTGTGAGGATTTAATGTGCCTGTCACATAGCAAATGATCAACAAATGTTAGCTGTTGCCACTTCTCTTCTTCTTCTTGTTATTTTTATTATTGATGGCGGTGCTGTGAGCCAAAGACAGACCTGTCTGGCGACAAAGCAGTGTCCCTTCTTCTGCACCACACTGTCTCTGGAAACAAGGGGAGAATAGGAAGTCAGGTTATTCCATACTGTCCTTTATCCCTTTTTTCTAGCATATGGATCTCCATCACTCCAGACCCTCTTGTACCCCTGGAGTGCTGCTTCGGATGTGCATCCACCCAGAGTCCAGGTGGCCCATTCTCTTTCTAGCCAACGACAGAGGGGGAGGCCACTCGCCAGGTGGAAATAAACTAACGTCCCTGCTCCCCAGTGAGAGTAACAACTCAATGCCTCTCTGTTCCCCAGAGCTCCACCTCCTGACAGGCCCATCACTGCCCTGTCGTCCTGTCTGGCCATGTTGGAAGCTAGGGAGGGAGTGCCCATGACCCCATTGTTCAGGGCCTCTGATGAATGCTCACTTCCTGAGCTGGCTCTGCTTTCTCCACTGGGTCTTGCATTAAAGCAGCCAGGGGCAACCCAAATATAGCCCGAAAGTGTTAGTTAAAATCTTTTTGGTTTCAGGCAACAGAAACCCACTCTGGTAGGGAACACAAAGTGGAAGACTTACTGTAAGACCTCATAGAATCCAAGTGCCAAAATGCAGCTGAGGACCCAGAAAACTGCAGGGAGCCCCTGGAATGAACACTGTATCTCTTGTTCTGTGTTACAATGCATGTCTGAAGCATTCTCTTCTTCTCAGAACTGGCTTTCTCTGCTACTCCCATGTAGAACACATGGCTACCCCTGACACCTGTGTTTTTGTGCATAGATTGAGCCACATGAAAATTTGCTCTCTGTTTTCCAAATCCAAACACTAAGGAAACATCTCTCATTGACCTCAATGGGACCACGTCTTTACTACAGACCAACCTGATGAAATTGCACTTGGATATTAAACATCAATATGATTTCTAGTTGGGAATGTGGAAATGCTAACCAACTGACAAGGAAAGGGATTACACAGAATCATGCACCTAACAGGATCACCACTCCATACGCCTATTAATATTTACAATGAAAGATGAGAAGAGCCCACAGTGAGATGCATTAAATGGCTTGTATTGTGGTAAACTTGTATTTTGCTGCTATCGCTATTATTAACAACAGTAATTGGCCTCTACGCTGTCCTGTATAGTTCAGAAATCAAGGCCGCTGTGGGTGGACATTCTTCACGTTTGTAGACAGGAAAACTGAGGTTCAAAGTTGTTGGCCTTGCTAATATGTCATAGAGTCAGACTCCAACTCTCATGCTCTCTCACCTGTATCATATTGTGTGTCAAGTTTCAAAGCTGACCAAACAGAGAGAATTTTAAGATTAATTCTGCATGTGGCAGGAGTGTTCCTGGCTGGTGACATCTGTGCAGGGAGCCCCGCAACTATATATGCTGAAGGGAAGTACGGAGTGGAGGTTTCCTGGGGTAGGAAGCCAGGAGGAAGTAAGAAGATTCAGTGTTCTCTTCTCTGGGTTCAAGGAATGGCTGGGTGCCTGGCTAACCCTAAGAAACATACCAGAAAAGAGTTACTAACCTTAAGTAGTCCAAACTGCTCTGGGAATACCTGAGTTTCCTTTATTAGAGATGCTTTTGTATTATTGGAGCCTCCTAGCCCCATGATTCTCAGGATTTGAGAGACCAACTTATCTTTTGTAAGGCCCCTCTTAAAGATGTTACACCTCTCTGAATGCTCTCTTATGCCCCACATATAATCCATATTTTCTTGCCTTTTTGTTTGTTTGTTTGTTTTGAGATGGAGTTTTGCTCTTTGCCCAGGCTCGAGTCCTGTGGCACAGTCTCGGCTCACTGCAACCTCCGCCTCCTGGGTTCAAGTGATTCTCCTGCCTTGGTCTCCTGAGTAGCTGGGATTGTAGGTGCCCACCACCATGCCTAGCTGATTTTTGTATTTTTAGTAGAGATGGGGTTTCACCATGTTGGCCAGGCTAATAATTCCTGAACTCAGGTGATCCACCTGCCTTAGCCTCTCAAAGTGCTGGGATTACAGGTGTGAGCCACTGTGCCCAGCCTTTCTTGTCTTTCTGTCAACAAAGAATGTAAGACCAAATGTTGGTTGAATGAATTATCTATAGGCAGTTCACCTACACATGCGATAGTTTCCATTTGAAGGACATTATTTTCTAACATCAAAAGAGTGAAGATATTTTGCCCCATGTCAAACAGAAATTGGGAATAATTGTAATTTTTCAAAGACCAAGAAGGGAGACAAAATATCCAGCCTTAGTCTATAGCAATTTTGGCTTTAGAAGAGAAGAGGTAATGTAAAAGTAAAAGGGTCTGCGGGAGGCACTGCTCTAGAGATCTAGGCGGGTTCCCACCCATCCTCTACTGGGATAGTCCAGCTGTTCAGAGATGAAGATTTGGGAGCTCATAATGCTAATGATGTGTAAATTCATTTTCAGCTATTTTATTAAACTGGCCTTTCCAGGTTCATTATCATTAATATTTATGGTTGGAATATGTTCCTCCAGAGACTCTGCAAATAGCTCTTCTATTGTTCAGGTAAAATTTATAGCAAGTTAGACTAAGAGGGAGCACTACATGAGCCCAGGCTTGCACTTCCCATAGGTATTGAAAGCTTTACTGATGGTTTTGGATGGGTGTGAATCTTCAGTCTATAGGTCCAGCCATCTTTTAGATATAGGTCATTAACTATGCTTTTATGAATCCAAGAGGGAATATAAAGTTATGCGTGCCAGAAGGCAGAGAGGTGTGGTGCAAATTTCCCGAGATCACATCCTCCTTCATTGTTACTGGCTCTGGCAAATTCTTCCTTTTGCTGCCATAGTCTCTGCCCCAGTAAAGCATCACAGTTTCCTCTGGATGCAAAGGTACGGGCAGGACTGTACAGCAACTACTGTGAGTTTCCTGCCCAGTGGGGTGGAAGTGTGTTCCTCCCCTAAAGAGCCCACATAGAGCTCTGGCACTTGCAGCAGTACCATCTGCACCTGCCAGAGATTTCACATTGCTATGTTGCAAATAGGGCTTGAAATTTCTGGCTGGGTCAGGAGGAAGGAAGTGGCTTTACCACTCAGCCATGCATCTGATGACAAGCTCTGGGTGGGCAGGAAACTATGGGAAGAAGACAGGTTTGGGTATTAGAATCAAATGTTACCTCTGGGACACTTTAAAACAATGAGCTATTCTGGGCCTCCTCAAAACATTTTTTCAGGATGGTATGGAAGGGTCTCACAAGGGTATGAGCCCCTGAAAATGTCATGCCAGTTCCATAGGCATGGCCAGAGCAATGCAAGTTCACATACCTGATGTCCTAAAGACACCTGACAGCAGGCTCAGGTGAAATCCTTCCCTGTAAAACCAAAGGGTCAGAGAGATGATCTGTAGGGTTCTTTCCAGGCCTGAAAGTTTGCGACTCAAAAAAGAATGGATTTCCCTTCATTAGTATACTTCCTGGTCATTTGGATTCTAGCAAGATCTTGTTTATGTTGGAAATTGTTAGCAGATGCCGAAGCTGTCCAGGGCTGAGGTACTCAGGGTTCACTGGGCTTAAGGAAGAGGTTGTAATGAAGGCAGTCACTCACCTGTGATGAAGACCCGCCCTGCAGCTTCATTTCCTGTCATTACAGACTGTGTCTGGGCCCAGTCAGGAGGGGCTTATAGGGAAGGGGGGCAGGCAGCACTAGGGTCTCTAGGGAGAGCAAGTACAAATTGGATACCACCTAGAGGTTGAGAAGTGGAGAATAAGTTTCTAAGAACAGCTAAAAAATGAAAGAGACATCACAACTAAGTGCAACGTGTGAACTTTGATAGGCTCTTAGATTAAAAAAAAAACTATAAAGAACATTACTGGGACCACTGGGTCAATTTGAATATGATTGCATATGATGTGATATTATTGCATTAATATTAAATTCCTTAAGTATGAAACTGGTGTGGTGGTTATGTAAGAGGATGCTTTAATTTTGGAGAAATACCTGCTATTATAGTATCTGCAATTTTTATATGCTATTTGTGTGTGTGCATCTATATCTATTTATATATAATGTATACTTAGATGAAGCAAATATCATAAAACATTAATCGTTGGTGAATATCTGTGAAGTTTGTATGGGTGTTCCTCGTGCTATTCTTTCTAATCTTCCCTGAGTCTGAAGTCTTTTAAAATAAAAAGTATGGGAAAATGGCCCCAAAGTCAGCTATGTGCCATAGCATAGCTTCTTTGTCCTACAATCCCTCTGGGTTTGTTCATCCCAGAGGTTAAGGCAGACACACTCCTGATACACTTTAGGCTCAGTGCCTTATTTGCTCTCTGCTCTCTGAAGAGAGAGTCAGCAACCTCCTTATAACTGTGTGACGTGATGATGTGAGGGATCTCAGGGTTGTCCCTAAAACTCATGTCTGTGTCTCGGGCTACTCCTCCTCACCACCCAAGTAAGAGCCATCTTTGAGTGATGGCAACAGTGTCGGCAAAAGCAAACGTGTTGAATATTCACTGTGTGCCAGGTGTTTTATCTGCGTCAGCTCACCTGATTCTCATCAACAAACCTGGGTTTGGTTCTCTTATCACTCTGTTTTACAAATGAGACCATGAGGCTCCTACTGCTGACAAGCAGCAGAGCCAGAATTTGAAGATTCCAAGGCCAGTGACCCCAAAGCCTTCATTCCTGACCACAGTTGAGCATGTCTTGGCCTGCAGCTGCATTGCAACTACCCGGAGAACTTTTGCAAAATATACATGTGCAGGCTCTGCTCCCAGGAGTACTGAGTTATGCAGTGGGGCTCAGACATCTGTTGCATGCATAGCTTTGGATGTTTGGCTTTAGACTTGTCTCTCTCAGCCTTGGGTAAGTTTTACCCATGGCCTGTCTCCTCTCCCATCACCATTTGAGAGAGTAAGTCCCTTTCACTTTAGGGATTTGGTGTGGCCCTTCCTTTCTGCTGATACCACCATCTGTCTGGGTAGCCTATGACAGCCTCACAGGGTGCAAGTTGGGGCCAGCGGTGTGGCTGAACTAATAAATTTACCAGGCATCATTCTCACACTTGGCTTGCTGTGGAGCTGTGGCAGGAACTCAGGTGAAAGTGTCTGTGGACCCCTGAATTGGGCAACCTGTTCCTCCTGACAGTCGTCTGTGGAAGGAAGATAGAGGTGCAAGGAGGAGCAGTCTTTAGCTGTATCTGTAATGTTTCATTGCTTATTTTTTGGATGAATCTCAAGAGAATTATGTGGAGGGAAAAAGTCAATTCCTAAAGGTTATGTACTGTATTATTCCACTTACCATTATTTTGTTTTTGTTTTTGAGACAAAGTCTCACTCTGTTGCTCAGGCTGGACTGAAGTGGTATAATCTCAGCTCACTGCAACCTCCACTTCCCATGTTCAAGTGATTCTCCTACTTCAGCCTCCCCAGTAGCTGGGATTATAGGCAAACACCACCACACCTGGCTAATTTCTGTATTTTTAGTAGAGACGGGGTTTCACCATGTTGGCCAGGCTGGTCTCTAACTCCTGACCTCAGGTGATTTGCTTGCCTCGGCCTCCCAAAATGTTGGTATTACAGGCAGGAGCCACCATGCCCGGCCTACATACCATTTTTGATATTAAAAAATTATATAAATGGAGGTCAGTTTAGTGACTGTCAGGGATCAAGGGTTGAAAAGGGGTGCTACCAAAGGGCATCTGAGGAATCCTGCCAGGGATGGAAATATTCTGTATCTTGATTGAGTCACTGTCAATTTCCTGGTTGTGATATTGTCTGTTGCTGCAGGGGGAAATTGTATAAAGGACACACAGAATCACTATGTTATTTCTGGAATTTTCACATGAAACTTAAGTTATCTCAAAATGCAAAGTTTAGTTGGAAAAAAAGAGGATATAAAACAAATGTGGCAAAATATGAACATCAAAATATGAACATCTCTTTTGTATGGGTTTGGGGTACGTGGAAATCTGTTAGATTTGTTACATTATTTTCATGATTTTCTGAATGTTTGCAACATCCAGGAAAAATAGAACCTTCTGTAGTTATCTACTCAGCCTTCTATGTATGAAACCTTGCCTAAGACTCACTCCTGGTCCCCGCAGACTGGTGTGCTAGAAGCAGTAGTCAGAGGGATGGAAAAGCTGCTTAGGTCGGCACTGACCCCAGTGGGAACCATGACTCCGACTCCCTACCGTCCTTACCTAACCTGGGAAACCATCAAACGCTCTGAGTCTTGGGCTTTCTACTCTCCTTATAACTCCTACAATGCTGTACTGAATCTCCTTGGCATATCTCAGAAACGGGTGAAATTCTACTTTTGTACTTGATGACAGCTACTTCTAGAGTGAAAGAAGTTTCCCAAGGATCCCTGTCTTACTAGAATCCTTGGTTTTGTGTATTATAAGACAATAGAGACATATATACCAGAATTCATTTATTGCAACACTAAAGTACAACTTCACAATATCATCAAAAGGGACTAAACGAGATATGCAGAATAGTTTAAATGTAGAAACAGAAAAGAATGTTTCAAGGGTCAGTTAGATTGAAATTGAATTTTAGTAATCATTAGAGAGCCAAGTGTTTCCAACCCAGTGTCAACTGGACAACCGTGGCCATTGCAGGTCTATTCACATGGATTCTGAATGACGATCAGAAGATATTCCTTATCTATGGAGAGACGGACAAAATCAATTCACCCTTAATTTAAATTTAATCAAGGACTATTTCAAGTAGTCTGCTTTTCTCTTCAAAACATCACATAGACCTTGTGCAGACAGATGGTTTTCCACTCAGGCTGCACATCAGGGTGGAAAGGCTCACCCTGTTAAGCTTTAGAAAATACCCATTTCCTAGGGCCCAGCCTCACAGATTCTGATTTCATTGGTGTGGGGTGGAGTCCCAGGAATGGAAACATTTTTAAAAAGTCCTCCAAGTGACTTACTGTGCAGCCAGGGTGAGGACACTGGGGTAGAAAAAGCTTTATTTAGTTTATAGGTAATTCTGATTTAATGGATGTGCTATAGAGCAGTTGGTTCTAGACTAGATTTAGTAGCATAGGTCCCTTTTTACAGTCATTTTATAATATTGTGAGCATAATTCCTTCAGGAGAAGAAGTGTTTCTGTGGCTGCTGTCTTCTGGTATACCTGGGGGATGTACTTTCCTCACAGGGAGGGTTTTTTTTTTTTTTTTTTTTTTCCTGCAGGCCTTAGGTTCACTTCCGACTTCATCCCCAGGACAGGGAATGTTTCTCCTGCTCCGCAGACAGTCTGTATACTAAGTTTGCTGAAAATGAGACCTATATTTTCTTTTCTTTTTTTTTTTTTTTGAGACGGAGTTTCGCTCTTGTTACCCAGGCTGGAGTGCAATGGCGCGATCTCGGCTCACCGCAACCTCCGCCTCCTGGGTTCAGGCAATTCTCCTGCCTCAGCCTCCCGAGTAGCTGGGATTACAGGCACGCGCCACCATGCCCAGCTAATTTTTTGTATTTTTAGTAGAGATGGGGTTTCACCATGTTGACCAGGATGGTCTC
>CM052654.1:8935941-9048075 GCA_028533165.1 Leontopithecus rosalia
TGTTTCTAAGGATATCTGATTCTCTTCTCCATCTCGGCCTCCTGCCCGCTCTTTAGAAACTTTCCTGGCTCCCGGGATTTCTCACTCCACTAAGCATTTTTCATCCTCTCTATGTCTCTCTTCCCTTTCTCAATATCACCCCTCCCCATGTACCAGCCCCGCGAAATCAACTCCCAAGACAGCTTCCACTCATCTAGACATCTTCTTTCCCCTTTCCAAAGTCTCCCTCTCGCCCTTCCAAGAAGATCCTGGAGCCACCAGCCTCTACCGCGGCCCCGGGACCACCCGTGTTTAGGTGGGCCCCAGGAGCCGGGTAGTGAAGGTCTTTGCCGATTGGCATCCTTAGAGCTGCGGGGCGTGGACGGAGACCCCAGATTTACCATCGCGCAGGCTGCAAAACTGTGGGTTCAGGCCGACGCCACAGCCTCCCGGGATGTCAACAACACTACCAGCCGTTGCTAGGAGACAAAGGAGGAAGTGACCCCCGGAAGTGTAGGGGCCGCGCCTGCGCGCTTGCGGGTCGACGCTTCCGCCCTGACCATAGTCCTGATTCCTCCAGGCCGCCGTAGGTGAAGGTTCACGGAAGCGGCCAGCAGGCGCTCACCTGAGGTTCGCCCAAGCCTGTGGCGGTGGGGCCTGGGACGGAAGATGGGAGTGGGTCGGGCTCCTGGCCTGTGTTCATCCATTTATTCATTCCTTGAGGGACGAATGAATGTAATAGCCACTCATTCGTTCAAGAACTGCTTATTCACCACCCACCGGGTGCCAGGGAGACGGACAAAATGCACCAATCGAAGCAGTAATGTCCACGTGTGGTACTTGCCCTGGAGCAAGTAAACAGGTGACAGGGCCATCTGACAACGGGATTGGGCTGCTCTAGGGGTTTGGCGATAATCTCAGCTGCCTGTAACTGTCCATTAGTACTGCCCTGTTCAGGGCCAATAATGTTCGCTCCTCTCCCAATAGTTTTTATATTGAAGAAAAATATATCACAGCATCAAATAGTACAACTTTATGTACTTACAAAAATATTAATTTATATCTATCTAGTCCCCGATCAGTAGAGTAAGCAACGTTTCACATTTTGTGTTCTCACCTAGTTATAGCACCCCCTTCCTGTTCTCAACTCCGTTGAAGTGTTGCTACTTGGCAGTATTTCTGTTGCGTGTCAGGATCCATTAGGATCTGTATTTTTGCCATTTTAAAAATCAACGGTTCTGAGTTACTAAAAAATTGCAAGTGGTTCTAAAGAATTCCAGAGGTTATTGGAATTCTTTAGCCATAGAAAAGCATTCCACTAGGTGTTTAAGGAACTGATGGAGGAAACACAGTAAGGAACATTAGGGGTGGTCAGAAGTCACTTGACCTTTTGAACGACATTGATGATATCCTTATAGCCTGGGAGTAAAAGAGCCACTATGAAGAAGCACAGCAGGAAAATTTTATGGCTGGAGTCGTGCTATGACTCCCTGAGGTTAGAGGGGGACAAATACTGATTACAAAATACAAGCTGTAAGTTGGGAATGCATCTTCATAGGGACTATGCCGTAACAACCTCTTGTAATACCAATTCTGTTTGTGCATCTATTTCCAGAAAGTAGCCTCACACTCAGCGAGGTATGCATTGTGCTAGGAAAGTCAACTGGATTCTTAATGGGCCATGTTAGGGATGCCCTGGGACGGTTTTGAACTCATTGGTGGTTTTGGCCTCGATGGTCCATTTCGGCTTCAAATCTGTCACTTTATGAGATTAAGTACAGAAACACTCTGAGAAGCTGTAGTTCTGCTCTAATTTTTGTTGAGGCATGGGTGATTCTGATCAATGTAATTCTCTCTTTTTTTCTTCCCTCCAAGACATTTATATGCCTCAGAAAGCCAGGTCACTATGAATAGCCAAAGAATCCCACCTGACACTCAATACCTGGTACTCCAACTAACATGATTTGGAAAGGACTGCTAGAGCTGTGGGGAAGGAGTCTGAGTCTGGTGTGTGCATGTGCGTGTGCATGTGTGTATTTGTGTGTGTAGGCATGCATGTGTGTACATGTCTGGCTTTTACCTGATTGACCGTATCTCCCATTTTGCAGTAATACAAATATAGGTCTTTACAGAAATATTGACTGAGTTGAATGAAGACTGATGCTTGGGCTTTCTGGGTGTTTCTGATCAATGAGATTCCTACTTTTCTGTGTAGCCATTTGTTTTTCTTACAGAAATCAGTGACAGTGCACCATGTCTGATATGTCAATCAGCTTTAATGAAGGAACCAACTGCATATGCATGGAGTGTGAATTTCCTCCTTTCTGGAGTCAGGGTGTCGAGCTCATTCAATAGCTGACAGCTGTAATTAGAGCAAAGAACGATTCTAGCATAAAACGCACTGACAGGAGAACTCAGCTGCTGAAAAAGAAATCAGAAGTAGCCAAACTGACTTTCAACCAACAGTCAAGTTTGACTCTGTGCACAGGAAATCAATGAGGAGAACTCGAGCCATTTTCCCCCTATCAGTTTTTCACTTCTAATTATTCTTTGGAGGTAGCTTCGTTTAATTTTCATGCCTTTCTTGGATCTATAATGAATGTCCAGAGCTGTGTATTATAAAGTGTCTTTGTAATATCTGACATGTTTCCCACTCTATCCTCAATATATGTGAATTCCCCTTTTACCCTGTCTTCCTTCTCCCATCCCATTAGACTTTCCTTTGACTCACAGTAAGTGCTAAATAACTTTGAACTCAAATGAAAATATTAATGAATAATACTTTTTGCAATTACTTGGACTTAACCCCAAAAGTGATACATGCAGAAACCAAGTCCACTGTTTTTAACATATAATTTTGTTAGAAAGAGATGATTTTCTTCTGGGTGTCTCTCTTTCTCTTTGATAATTTGCTTCTGCTCTCTGGTTAGCTTGAAGAAATCCAGATAATGTAATGATCTTGAGATATTTTCTTGGCATTTTCTATACCACCCCACATAGCTATTTTTGGCATTCCTGCCAGTTGGCAAATATGAACTGGGCCATGGAATAAATTTTGTGTCCATTTTCTCCTAAGATAAGGCATTGCCACTTAACAGAGCTTCTCCTAAATTCTATTTGTTTCCCTCTAGAAAATAGCCACCACATTCTTCTAAAACGTCCACAGGCCAGGCGTGGTGGATTACATCTGTAATCCCAGTATCTTGGGAACTGAGGCAGGATGTTTGCTTAAGGCCAGGAGTTCGGGACCAGCCTGGGTAACAAAGCAAGACATAATTTCTACTAGAAATTAAAAAAAAAAAGGCATGGTGTTATATGCCTGTAGTCCCAGCTACTTGAGAGGCTGAGGGAAGAGGATCACTTGAGCCTGGGAGTTTGAGGTTGCAATGAGCTATAATCACACCACTCTCTCTAGCCTGGGTGACAGAGTGAGACTTGTCTCAAATAAGAAAAATAGAATAATAAAATAATAAAATATAAAATAATGAGATAAAATACCTTTTAATACTAGGGCATAATTAGAAGATGACAGTGATATCAATAAGTATTTTCTATAACTGACCCAGGGTCATCAAAGTGCAGTATTACAGATTTAAAGTTTCAGAAAATCAATCATTTTCTTCATATTAGGACAAAGGCACCTTCTAGGGTGATTCCTTTCAGGACCTAAAAGTAATAGAAGTATTCACTTTCCATAAGGGAATCTTCCCTGTTGAAATTAAATTGTTTTCTAGAGGCACAGGATTTGGAGTTGTGTGCAGGTGGGGTTGACATTTCTAGGCATATTTCCTTGTATAAAATAAACAGAGCATCAGCTTCTTCATTTATAAGGTAAGAAAGATAGTATCTACCTTAGAAAGCTCAGATGTGAGGTTTAAATATTACGTGGGTAAAATGTCTGGCTCATACCAGGTGACCAATGTGGATCATTTGACCTTGTTTCTTTCTTCTGTCTTTTCCTTTCTTTGGTCCATCTTTTTTTCTTCCTTCCATTCCTTCCTTCCTCTCTCCCTCCTTCTCATCTTTCCTCTAACCTTTCTTCCCCACTTCCTTCCCCATTTCCTTCCCGTCTCCCTTCTTCACTATCCTCTCTTTAACCTTCTCTTTCTTTTTACCCTCCCTAGGAAAAATCTCCATAATTCATACTGTTGACGTTCTCACTAAAGAACATCTTTCCCTTTCTTTTTGTGTACAACCTGTTACTAATTTAGAACCTTCATGTATTTCATCTCCCTCTAATCCCGTTTTAACACAATTCCCATTTTTATACTTCTACCTCCAGCAAGCAGTTCCCGTCTCGGTGTACTGCATGTAATAGGTATTCTCAGTATCTTATGGTGGAGGGTAAACTGTAAATATTTCCTTGTCTATTAACTTTGCTTACAGAAGAAGAAAGGAAGGGCTGAGGGGAGCAGTAAAATTTCATGCACTTTATATCCCTCTTCTTTTCTTGCATAATCCAGTCCTGAGATCCCTGATCTTTAGTTTCAAAATTACTTTAATTGGTAAGTGATTACTTTTGAAAATTTAGTTTCAAAATTACTTTGATTGGTAAGTGTAACAAATGAAAAAGTAAGGTGCACAAAGCAAGTATACCATGGGTGAGTCCCCACGAGGTGAACACCTAAACCCCCAAATCAGGTCAAAATAAATAGGACACTGTTCACACCCCAGAAACTTCTACTTGGCCAGTCCCAATCATTACTCCCACTCTCCCCACAAAGTTAGTTATCTGACTTCTAACAGTATAAATTAGTTTGCCATCATTTAAAATTGTGTAAGTGGAATTACCTGGTGTGTCATCTTTTGTTCTGGGCACAGTTTTACTCAGCATTAGTGTATGGTAGTCGTCTGCGTTGTGTGCAGTTGTGATTTCTTCATTTTTATTGCTGTGCAGTACTCACTTGTAAGAAAACACCACAGTTTATTTATGTACTTTTGCTGCCGACAGATATTTTGGTTGCTTCTAGGTTTTGACTCTCGCTGCCACAGCATTCTTTCATGTGTCATTTGGTGCACATAGGCATGCATTTGTTTCGGGTATATATATATATATATATTTATTTGTAAAGTAAGAAAGATAGTATCTACCTTAGAAGGTTGAGATGTGAGGTTTAAATATTATGTGGGTAAAATAATATTTACCCACATAATATTTGGCTCATACCAGGTGACCGGTGTGGATCATTTGACCATGTTTCTTTCTTCTGTCTTTTCCTTTCTTCGATCCATCTTTCTTCTTCCCTCCATTCTTTCCCTCCTCTCTCCCTCCTTCTCATCTTTCTTCTAACCTCACCCTCATATATATACCCTCAGCCTCCTTCCTGCCCCCACCCTCCTCCCTGCCCCCATATATATATATATGTGGGAGTGGAATTCCTGGGTTATAAGAGTTTGATTCATTATCAGATATTGTCAAACTATTTTTTACCGTGGTTGTGCCAGTGTGACAGTGTACCTAGCAGTATAGTGCAAAGTAATTTCTTTCTTTCTTTTCCTTTTTTTTTTTTGAGACGGAGTTTCGCTCTTGTTACCCAGGCTGGAGTGTAATGGCGCGATCTCGGGTCACCGCAACCTCCGCCTCCTGGGTTCAGGCAATTCTCCTGCCTCAGCCTCCTGAGTAGCTGGGATTACAGGCACGCTCCACCATGCCCAGCTAATTTTTTTGTAATTTTAATAGAGACAGGGTTTCACCATGTTGACCAGGATGGTCTCGATCTCTTGACCTCGTGATCCACCTGCCTCGGCCTCCCAAAGTGCTGGGATTACAGGCATGAGCCACTGGCAAGGTAATTTCTTATGTTCTGTGGCCTTGCTCATAGTTAATATTGTCATGCCTTTAGATTTTAGCTATTTTGGAATGTGTAAAGTGGTGTCTTCTGTGGTTTAATTTGCATCTCCTTGATTACTGATGAGATTGAACACTTTTTCCCTCACATACTTACTGACTTGTTTTTGGGGGGGGATTGTGTGTGTGTGTGTGTGTGTGTGTGTGTGCGCGCGCGCGTGCACATGTGTGTGCCTTGTGGTGCAAGATTTTTGATGTATATGTCTACTTTTACATAGATACCTACAGCTCCATCTATATCTGTCTATTACAAATCTCTTCTACTCTGTGGCTCATGTTTTATTCTCCTAATTATGCCTTAATTGTCTCTGAATTGTGCATATCTCTGTGGACACTTGGTGTGTAGCAAAAGTGGCACTGCAGACCAGTGGGGGAAATGTGGTTTTTTTTCAGTACATATCACTGCATCAATTTGATATCCATGAGAAAATAAATGAAACATCTTATGACCTTGGGCTAGGGAAAGCTTTCTTAAACAAGACACCAAAGTGCTAATCCCATAAAAGAAAATAATATTGATTACTAGAATACATAAAAACTAAGAAATTAGAGGGTAACTTTGTCCTAATAAGAAAATGATTGATTTTCTGATACTTTGTAATACTACAGTTCTGTGACATTGAGTCAGTTATGGGAGATGCTTATTGCTATCACCGGCATCCTCCAATTATGCCTTAAAATTACCCAATCTTAGATATTTCTTTATAGCAACACAAACCAGACTAACACAGGAACCTTATTCTCTGACCAGAGAGGCTTTGGTTTCAAGAGTGTGTGGCAAACTTCACTGTTTTTCTTCTGTGTTTTCTTACCACTGGACCTCAACACAGATACAGAGTGTGGCAGAGTTGGGTAAAGTCTCAGTATCCTGGCCAGAGGACTAACAAGGAAAGCCCAGGGAATTTGAAAGTATCAGGGATTCACAGAGAAGGAGCTGCTCAGGAAGACAACCCCATCAAGTTGGTTTTGGATTCCTAGACTTACCCCAGACAATATACCAAAGACTTTGAGAATAGAACTGTGGTGTAGACCACTGCACAGGTCCCAGACTGCAGACTGGGTAGAATAAACATGGATCAGATCCAAATAATTCTTCAAATTCTTGGAAAGTGGAACCTGCATTGAAATCATAAGCCACAGAAGGCTGGTCAGAGCTTGGAGCCAGAACCAAATTGGGTCACTTGGTTTGACTTCTGGCAAAAACAAAAATACCAACCAACATTCTCTATGGGATTTAAATAAAACTCAGCATTTTGTTGCCTAATATTCAAAGTGTTCAATATATAACCCCAAATCACTTGACATACAAAAGTCCAGAAAATAACTTAAGAAAAGAGAATCAATAGACTCTCTTGTAATGTGAGATGACACAGATTTTAGAGTTATCTGACAAAGTCTTTAAAATAACTATGATCAATGTAGTCCAGGAAGTAAGGACAGACATTCTTGAAACAAATGAAAACATAAAAAAAACTAGGTAGGAAATATATGTTGTAAATATATGATGTAAAGAAGGAGCAAATGGAAGTTTTAGAACTGACAAAATAACAAACAAAAACCTCAGTGGGTGAGCTAAACATCAGACTGGAGATATTAGAGGAAAGAGTCAACAAACTTGAAAATAGAGCAAAAGAAGCTATCCAGTATGAGCAAAAGAGAGGAAAAACAAAGCCTCAAGGAACTGTACAAAAACTCCAAAATCTAAGATTTGTAATCAGTGTCTTAGAGGGAGAAGAGAAAGAGTGCAGTGCAGAAAAAATATCTGAATAAGCAATAGTTAAATTTGAATAAGTAATAGTTAAATTTTAAAAATATATTTTAAAAGATACAAACCTGTAGATTCAAGAAGCTCAATCTCAAAGAGGATATACAAAAATGAATTTATATGGAAATATGTCATAATCAAAATGCTAAAATCTGAAGATCAAGCTTGAAAGCAGAGAAAAATGAAGCATTATTTATAGATAAATGATTTTGATTTATAGAGGAATGATTCCTGATCATAAATCTTGGAGGGGAACTATCTGTTTAAAGAGCTTAAAGAAAATATTGTCAACCCAGTTTTCTATATTCAGCAAAAATACCCTTCAGTAATAAAGGGAGAAATAAAGATTTTTTAGGTGAAGGAAAATTTAGTGCCAGCAAACACGCACTAAAAAAACATTAAGGGAAGTTCTTAAGACACAAGTGAAATGATATGAGATGGAGACATACAACATCAGAAAGGAAGGAAGAAGAAACTAAAATTACCTGGGTAAATATAATAGACTAGGGGTCAGCAAACTGTAGTTCACATGCCAAATTTAGCTCGCCATGTATTTTGGTTAATATAATTTTATCGAAACACAATTATCCTCATTTGGTTATGCATTGTCTTTGGCTGCTTTCACTCTATAAGCACAGAGTTGAATAATTGTGACAGGCACTGTATAGTCTGCAAAACCTAAAGTATTTATTATCTGGCCCTCAGCAGAAAAAGTTTGCTGAATCCTGTAATAGACTGTTATTTGCTTGAATTCTTTAAAATATGTTTGTTGGTTGAAAACAAAGATATAGCATTGTTTGGGGTTTTGAAAGTATGTAAATGTAATATGTAAGATAACTACAAAGTAAAGGGAGGGTAAATAGACTAATCTGAGGGTAAGTTTCCTACATTTCAATTGAAGTGGTCAAGTATTGGTTTTAAGTAGACTGTGAAAAATGAGCTATGTGATATCTTGAGCAACCTATAAGAAAAATTACAAACAGATATAGTGCAAAGGCAAAATAGAGAAATTATCATATGAAAAATTGTTTAGGCAACCAAAAGGGAAAAGGGCAAACAGTAGAATGGTAAATAGATGGAACAAGCAAATCCTGATACATCAATAATTACACTACATATACATCACATAAGCAGACCCATTAAAAGATAGAGATTGTCAGAATGAATTAAGAAACCAGAATTGATGGTGATTTCTATTTCTGTAAAGATAAAATAGACATGCTTCTCCCTATTCTTTCCTCTAATTATAAATAATCACCCTGAACATTTTCTATACAAACAGAAGAGACTGAGATAACCAGACAGACTGGCTAGGGACCTTGGGACCCAAGGAAAGACATGCTGTAAGTTACTTGAGTTTTCTTTTTGTCACATATATCCTAGACTAGGATATTTTGCACAAGGAGCTGGCAGCCCAGAAGTGTCAACAGGCACAGACATTTTTTAAAAGCCCTAACAATAACCTACCTTTTTAAACCAAAGGGTCAGCAAATGTCCAGCCTAAAAAGACAGAAACTCTCAGAAAACCACCACTTTACTCCAGGCAAAAACACCAAGAAAAAAAACCATCAAAGCCCAAGAGGAGAATATAGATTTCCACTCTCATCTTGCCATGATTCCCTCCATCCTCTGTCATAGTATTGCTAGAGAAGAATGAGTAGGGAGTTGGGACTTTCATTCCTGCTGGGTGTCAATTAGTTGCCCTCTGCCCCCAGCAGCTTCTGTAAAGATAATATGGGAACCCAGTCTGCCACCTGTATCACACCTTAGCCTATCAACAATTACATTAAGCATAAACAGTGTAAATATACCAATACAAAGAGATCATCAGAGAGCATTAGAACAAACATGACTCAACTATGTATCATCTACAAGAAACTCAATTAAAAAATATAATAATACTGGCAGGTAGAAAATACGATGGAAAAATATTGTATAAACATGAATCCAAAGAAAGTGAATGACTACATAAATATCAATTAAATAGACTTCAGAACAAGAAAATTACCAGAGACAGAGAGAACCATTATACAATGATAAGATGGTCAATCCACCAAGAAGACATAGCAAACCTAAAAATTAAAATGTATGCACAAAACGATGGAGCTGCAAAATATTTAAAGCAAAAAGTGATAGAGTTGAAAGAAGAAACAGACACTTCCTCAGTGATAGTGGAAGAATTAAACATCCTTCTCTCAACAAGTGATGGGAAAACCGGACAGAAAATCCACTAAGGATAGAGAACTTAACAATATCATCAACCAACAGAATGTAATTGACATTTATAGAACACTACCACCAACACCAACCTCAGTAGAAGACGTATTGTTTTCAGGTGCCCATAGGACATAAACAACAAGATAGACCACATCCTGGACTGTAAGACAAACCTTAACAAATTTAAAAGAATGGAAATTATAGAATGTGTTCACTGACTATAGGGGATTCAAGATAGAAATCAATAACAGAAAGATAATGGGAATGTCTGCGAACACCTGAAAACTAACCAATACATTTCTAAATAATTCTGGTTTAAACAGGAGGTCTCAAGAGAAATTTTTTAAATATAATGAACTGAGAGAAAATGAAATAAGATATATCAAATTTGTGGAACCCAGCTAAAGCAGTTATGAGAGGGAAAATTATAGCACTACATGCTTACATTAGAAAAATGAAAAATCTTAAATGCGTAATCTGAACTTTCACTTCAAGAAACTTGAGAAAGGAGAGCTAAATAAATTCATATTTAAAAATACCTTGTATTAGGGATAGATGTATACATAAAGGGGAGTTTATTATGGAGTATTGGCTCACATAATCCCAAGTTGAGGTCCCATGATAGGCCATCTGCAAGCTAGGAGCAAGGAAGCCAGTCAGAACCCCAAAGGTGAAGAACTAGAGTCTGACGTTGGAGGGCAGGAAGCATCCAGCATGGGGGAAACATGTAGTTGAGAAGACTAAACCAGTCTTGTCTTTCCACATCCTTCTGTCTGCTTTTATTCTGGCTGTGCTGGCAGCTGATTAAATTGTGTCCACCCAGATTGAGAGTGGGTCTGCCTTTCCCAGCCTGCTGACTCAAATGTTAATCTTTGGCAACACCCTCACAAACATACCCAGGGAAAATATTTTGCATCCTTCAATCCAATCAAGTTGACACTCAATATTAACAAGTCCATCCTTGTCAACCTGACCCCCATACACATCTCCTAAAATCATATATAATCTTCACATAAAGACAGAGATAAGGTCACAATTATGCCTAACATAATACAGGTTACCTATGAACAAGCAGAAAAGCACCAATCCCCAGCCCAAATGCTATTACATAAAGTTAGCAACACTTAAATGCTGATGTGAAGTCAATAGATCTTATGTCACATGATAAAGGAAAAAGAAAGGAAATAAAATGAAGGTATTTTCTTAGTACAAGTGTATACATGCACAAACTTTTTTTTTTTTTTTTTTTTTTGAGACAGAGTCTCATTCCATCACCAGGCGCCAGGCTGGAGTGCAATCGCACGACCTTGGCTCACTGCAACCTCTGCCTCCTGGGTTCAACCAAGTCTCCTGCCTCAGCCTCCCGAGTAGCTGGGACTACAGGCGTGTGCCACCCCACCTGGCTAATTTTTTTTTTATTTTTAGTAGAGACGGGGTTTCATCATGTTGGCCAGGATGGTCTTGATCTCTTGACCTCGTGATCCACCCGTGTTGGCCTCCCAAAGTGCTGGGATTAAAGACGTGAGCCACCGTGCCCGGCCTGTTCTTAACAAAATAAGGAGGAATCGCTCGTGACAGTACAGTCCTGGTTTCTGCAACTGGGTACATGGTCATAGCTGGTATTGGTGATTAACAGACTAAAACATTCCTCTAAAGAAATCTCCACTGGGTACTCAATAGAGAATTCCACAAAATATTTGAAGAGGAATTAACATATTTTTTGCACATTCTCTTTCGGAAAATAGAGGAAGGGCGAAAACTTCCCAATTCATTTCATGATTTTATAAAGTCAGCATTACCCTGGTCTTCAAACCAGATAAAGACAGTACGCACACTGAAAAAGAAAGAAGAGAAGAAAAGTATGTTGGGAGAGTTTGAGAGTTCTGAGACTTGGCACCAAAAATACAATTCATAAAAGGAAAAAGTAATAAGTTAGACTTTATCAAAGTTAAAACGTTTGCTCTTCAGGACACCATTTTAAGGGAATAATAGACTGCAGACTGGGAGCAAATATTTGCACATTATGTGTCTAAGGACGACTCTGGTTTTTCTCTCAATTGTTGAGAGAGGGATGTTGAATTCTTCAGCTACCATTGAGAAAACGTCTGTTTCTTCTTTAAATTCTGTCACTTTTTGCTTTAAATATTTTGTAGCTCTATCATTTTGTGCATACATTGCAGTTTTATTATGTGTGGTTTTCTTTGTATTTACTGCTTGGGGTTTGTTGTGTCTCTTGAAAAATGTGACGTGATGTCTTTTGTCTGAGAAAATTCTTATGCTGTGTTTTGTTAGTTTCCAGTAATTAAAAACCTGCTTTTATGGATGAATAAAGGCTGTGGGTCTTTTCTAAGGGAATTGGCTGAGACATGTTTACTTTCCATGTTCTGCATGTATCTTTTCATTTACACAGTTGTAAGTATGAAAACAAAACAGCAACTGTATATGCCATTTCCCCTGTATTTCACAGTAAATGATCACTACCTGGTTCTCATGCTCAGGATTCACTGATTATCATTTAATATATGCTGGACCAATTTTGCTCTAAGTTTTACTTCCTAATTAAACATTTGTCAGGGTGAAGACAGTGAGACATTCTCCTCCGACCTTTAAAATCGAAGGACATTGGATAGTGGGTATTATGGCAGTTTGCTGCTCTTCTATAAACGCGAATCTCTTACTTTTTATTTCCTGGGCATAGTTTTCCAAGCACTTCCATGTGCTCTGTCTCACGTGCCCTTATAATGTCCCTTTGAATTTGTCGAGCTTGGCTCCATTTTGCAGGTGTTGTGTCTGAGGCAAAGAAACCAAATGATGGAATAAGGACCCAGAGGGGTAAATCTCATTTCACCCCATTCTGGAACTTTCCCTAGGATACTTCTGCTTCTGTCTTGGAGTGCCTATTGTATATCCTCCAAGTTATCTACATCGTTCTATGCTATTCTAGTTCCAAAATATAGTCTGTCATGGACACAAGAAGTGGCCCAGCAAGAGACAAGGCTTAGCTCCTTTATCCTCCTTCTGTGCTGTTCTGTCAACTGCATACAAGAGAGAAGAGGACATTGTTATCTGATTGGCAAAAGGAAGGAGTTGCATCTCCTTCCCAGGGAGGATGCTGCCTTGTAATGTCACAACAGACATTCCAGCACAGTGCCTTTTATAAATCTGTTTGGTTGACTTCTCTTGCAGCGGACTCAGAAATTGGGATGAATTGTCTGTGAATCCTATAAGGAGCCTGGAAGTGGTGAAGAGAATGCCCAGTGGCGTTTCCATAAGCCTTGACCATCAGGAGACAGCTTACCTTGTTGAATCTTGATCGTGTCTTCTGACCACTTTGGGTAGGAGAAGAACAAGGTAAGAGTGGGAGCAAAATGGGGGGCGCTGAGGCACATGCTTGGAGGGCAAATACATGGAGGCTGTGAATAGAATATTAGAGTCCCTGCCAAGATAAAGCAGACTTACATGGCACAGTCATTCCTTCAAGAATATTGATGGAGTTTTCAAGGCAGAACCGTGGGGGTGCAGGGAATACAACTGTAAATCAGATAAAAATATCTCTTGCTTGCAGGGTGCCTACAGCCTTGTTGTTGGGGTGGGGCAGGGTACAGTTAATAAACACAGTTGCAAAACTGCACACCAAGTTTCTCAATAGGATAGGTTGCCAATGGTGCACATCGAAGGTCATCCTAACCGGATTTGAGGGGGTCATAGAAGGAATTCTGGACCAGTGCTATCTAAGCTGAGCCCCAAAGGAGACTTGGACACTAGTTAGGGGAGTAGATGTGGGGATGGAACAGAGGGAAAAGCAGGTGCAAGAAAAGCATGATGTTTCAAAAGAACTAAAGTTACTGCAGTGTGATATGATTTCAGCCATGACTTTAGCATACAGGATGGGGAAAAAACTTCTCTGGGCAAAACCTAGTATTATTTTGGTAAACTGTTCTCAAGTGCATTACCTGAAATTCATAGCATCTGCGTGAATGGACCTGCTGCCTTCTCTTTACTAGTGTGCTCAGGTAGGAACCCTGACAGCATATAGAGGCAAGAAAAGTACAGGTGAACGCAGACTTCTGCATTTAATGCATTGAGTGGCAGAATGTGACTCAGCCCCCTCACTGAGGCCGACAGCACCCTCAAGTGGAAATGAGGATGAGTGGTCCTGTTGGGCCTCACTAGCCCCAACTTGTATATACAGTAAATATGCATTTTTTTTTTTTTGCCATTTCCCTGTGAAACTGCAGTCAACTGATGGTCAGCAAAGTCTGCTGAAATTCTGAAACCAAATAATGTAAGGAGTGTTCTCATTTCTATGAAGAACTGACTTGTTTTATTATCTAAATTTGAATTCAAGTAAGTTTCCAGGTTGAGAAAAATTATAAAAGACAACAGAAAAGAGGACGAGTAATAATAAAAAAGGAAAATGTTTTGTCATTTCTCTTTCAATTCCACCTCCAGAACATTAGTTTAGCTTTGGCTAGTGGAAGGGAATTAGTAAGTGGATCTGCTGATTTAAACAATGTTAACAGTGGAAAGTTGATTTCTTCTCAACTTCTCTACCTAAACATTGGGCAGTAGCTCAGGAACATGACTTTGACATGCTACTGAGTGTGCATTCGGCCTGGGCGCTCATGTGCTTCAGATCAAGACAGAATAAGGAGGTGTGTGTTAGAGAGGAGATGCCTGTGTCTTAACGTTGTAATGTTCCAGGACCTGGGCTGCTCCTGTATTTGCCCCGTTTCATCTCCTATGCTAGGAGAAAAATTGGTGTCTTTTGCCAAAACGCGTTGTGATTTTGAGGTGATCCAGTTTCATTTAGCTATTTTATAAATATTTCAAGATTTAAGAATATGCTCAGTGGAATTAAAATGCTTTCAGTGACGCAAGATGCTGAAATAGGTAGCTACTCTGTCCCTAAATAAGAAGCCAAGTTTGGGGAAATGACCTGTGTTACTCCTCACAGTCCCCTAGGTGGTGCTGCTGTGACACCTATTGGCTAGACAGTTTTTATTAGCACTTAACTATCAAAGGAAATATTTAAGTTATTAAATGTCTTATACTTATGGTTAATTGCTAATATAATACTATTGTAATTTATACCATGACATTTACATTAGATTCTCCTAATAATGAGCCTATATTTATAAATTACACAACACAATAATTTTAAGGGTTGGAATAAATGTAGTTCTCTGGTTATTATTTTATAGAGTCAAAAATTTTTATATGTGGCCGAATTCTTCCACACGCATTAAAAGTAACTATATAATTAGCTCTCCCTTACCTCTGCTTGCTGTGGGTAAAATGGTACTTCGAACACAGTAGGAGCCAAATTAATGTTTATCAAAGGACTTAATTCTTTTCTGAGTTTCCCTTTCTACTATTCATTGAAGATGAAATAACTACTGGATTAAGTTTTTTAAAACCCTAGTCAGACTTTGCTGCTTATCTTGGCTGGTAAAAAGAAAGGGAGGCCATTTTTTTCTTTATTTCTGAACATGGCCTGAAGAATACATATAAAATCACTTTATTTTCAAAGCAAATTGGTTTTTGAGGTTGGTTCCATTGAAATGCAAGAACGGTATGAAAAAGTGTGTTTGATAATTGCTCAAATCTTAATCAAGATTTTATTAAAATCAATATTTGATATGCTGCTCAATTTAATTAAATTAAACCGCAGAGAAATGAGGAATAAATGAGCTTGAAAATAATAAATGAGCTTGGAAATCAATCACAGGATAAAGTATGTTTCTTTTTGTTAGTTTAACGCAGGAAATGTTGGGTTAAGCAATTGCTGACTATGAGAGAAACAAAATCGCAGCTTTGGTTTATGCAATATGAGCCCACTTTTCGTGCCAGGCACTGTACTAAACACAGTCTACATGTGTCTTAATTAATTTTGAAGCAAAATCCTGTGAGGTCGGTCTCCTCCATTTACAGTTCAGGACCAGTGTGATCCAGGATGGCCGTTCCAAGTCATTCTGTTGATAAATGGCAGACTTAGTTGTAGATATAATGACCAGGCCTTTCCTCCTACCTCAAGTTGTTCGCAAACAGGAGGAAAAAGCACAGTTTATGATTAAGTTCGGAGAAGGGCATTGGTGGTAATTTTCTTCCCCCCAGAAAGTGTAGCTTTGTAGGTAAGTAGTTAGAGGGGGAAGGGGACTGAAATTAAAAAGCCTGAGAGTTGACTTAGAAGCTCCACGTCCCAAAGACTGCAAAAAAACAGGCTGGGGGGAGGTGTTATTTTTCTGGATAGACATAGGATATAGTTATTTGCCGTATAATTTATGCTTATTGGAAGCGGCAGAGGTTTATGGCTTCAGTAACAAAGTGTTTTAATTGGGATTAGCTAATGAAAAAGTGGTGGACCTGGCAAGGGAGAAGGTAGGAAAATGTGATTTGAGCTGAGGTGTTTCTTCTCGTGGGATGCTAACAGAAGGGTTAGTGTTATGCGCCGGGGCAAGAATCACACTTTTAATTAGGCCTTCAGAGTTTGTGCCTGCATTCTTGGTTCTAAGGAGTCTTAGTCACCCAAAGAATCAACTCTAGGAAACTCGCAAAATTCTTGTTAAACGCCACTGGCAGTGAGAATGAAATGGCAGCTTCCTAAAAAAAAAAACAAAACTCCCTCATTTGTATTCATAGCTTGTGTGGTGGGATGGAAATTAAAAATCAACAACAATCACAGGCACGCAAGTGTGCAGCTTCCCTACTCCAGGCTGAGAAGAATTTGGTTTTCAAGCCATACTGCTTTGTAAAGTTTGGTCATTCATGTTTCATGTTTACAATTTTTACTATGTCCCTGTTCCTCTTTTATTACTTAACATTTTCATTAAAAATGGCTCATTAAAAAATTAAAATTAAGTACATTTTTTTTAGAAAACATACGTAAGTGGGAAACTAGAGTCACTTGCCCTGAGAAGGGTGTTTGTGAAAAGAAAGAATGAAATCAAAACAGTGTTGTTGAATTTTAACTTCAGGAAAGTATCCAGAGGTCTTAAATACATACTTTCACCCAGTGAGACTTCTTCTGTGATCATAACTGAGTGATAAAAAAAGACTTGAAAGGGAATACTTATCTCATTATGTGAATCAGGTTTTATCCAAAAAAGGGTCTATATACCACCTAAGATTATGTTTTTTAATCAAAGCTTCATGCTCCAAGCATGTCTGCTAGTCATTGGAATCTCTCCCCCTCGCCTTTTGAACTCTCCAACTTCCCCCCAATGAAATTTAAACCTTGCTTTCTTTCCATCTAATTCCATTTACCTTATGTCAAAACATTTAGAGAATCCTGTTAAGATTGGAGTTGGGGGCAGATTACAAAATGAGTTTCTCTTGTTGGTTAACACAACTTTTCTTCATATATGCTGTTTGAGATCATGTTTTCTCTAATAAGATATGATACATTTCCAACTGTGATAAAAGTATGTTTCTTTTCTTTCCTTTTTTTTTTTTTTTTTTAACTGAGACAGAGTCTTAATCTGTTGCTCAGGCTGGAGTGCAGTGGCACGATCTTGGCTCAGTGCGACCTCTGCCTCCTGGGTTCAAGCAATTCTTCTTCCTCAGCCTCCTGAACAGCTGGGATTACAGGTGTGCGCCACCATGACCAGCTACTTTTTGTATTTTTAGTAGACATGGGTTTCACCTTGTTGGTCAGGCTGGTCTCGAACTCCTGATCTCGTGATCCTCCCACCTCTCTCTCCCAAAGTGCTGGGATTACAGGTGGGAGCCACTGTGCCCCTGCCACCCTTACCCTTCTTAAGGCAACAACTGCTGGCTGTCATCCTGTTTTATATATTCTTCCAGAGATAGTTTGTGTATGTGCAAGTCTGCTAGAATCTACACTACTCTCCTTACATTTCTTTTTATTAATTTTATTTGGGCTCAGAGGTACATGTGCACGTCCTGCATCCTCAGGATTGTTGCATAGGTACATACATGCCATGGTGGTTTGCTGTTTGCTCTCTCCATTCCCGACCCTGCCCCTGTCACCTACATCAGGCACTTCTCCTGGTGTTACCCTTCCCCATTCTCCCTGCCCCCTGCTGTCCCCCCATCCCTTCCACCCCGCCCCACCTGGCCATGTGAGTGTTGGTCCCTTCCCTGTGCCCAGGTGTTCTCATTGTTCATCACCTGCCTATGAGTGAAAATGTGGTATTTGGTTTTCTGTTCTTGTGTCAGTTTGCTGAGAATGATGGTTTCTAGGTTCATCCATGTCTCTACAAAGGACATGAACTCATTGTTTTTTATGGCTGCATAGTATTCCATGGTGTATATGTGCCACATTTTTTTGGTCTGGTCTGTCATCGATGGGCATTTGGGTTGGTTCCACGTCTTTGCTATTGTACACAGTGCTGCAATGAACATATGTGTGCATGTGTCTTTATAATAGAACAATTTATAATCCTTTGGGTATATACCCAGTAATGGGATTCCTGGGTCAAATGGAATTTCTATTTCTAGGTCCTTGAGGAATCACCACACTGTCTTCCACAATGGTTGAACTAATTTACACTCCCAAAAACAGTGTAAAGTGTCCCTTTTTCTCCATATCCTCTCCAGCATCTCTTGTCTCCAGATTTTTTAGTGATTGCCATTCTAACTGGCTTAAGATGGATTCTCCTTAAATTTCACACACAGAAGCACACTCTGCATGTCATGCTACACTTCATTTTTTTTTAGTCTATAGTTTTATATTAGTATATGTAGTCTTAGTCTTTTGTTTTCAATACTGTATAGAGGTACTCTGTGCATGTACTCAATTCTCCTTTGATGGACACTTGATTATTACTCTTTCCTCTACAAACAGTGCTGGAATATCCTTGTATAATTATCTTTGGGCTTATAATGATCATCAAGAAATAAATACATCTAATGCTAAACAGTACTCACTCAAATGGATGGAATTCTAATTATTAGAATTGGAGAGGACAGACAGTCCCATTTCTTTCATGAGTACTTGTTTTCTTTTCCTTTTTTCCACCTGCAATATAAATTCGTATTTGTTGTGGTGCCCTGCACATTACCAAGCACCCTGATTTACCCATGAAGTTGCAGGCTCTGAGTTATGCTTGTTAACGTTTGTCTAATACTGTTAATTCTTCCTCACCATGATCACATTTGCAATTAGTTGTATAGTTTGGTGCTTAATTCCTATCTCTATTAGTGGATGAAAAGCTTCATGAGGCTGGAAAGGGACTATGGCTGTCTGTCTCGGGCACTGCTGTGTCTCTGTCACCTAGTGCGTATCGCATACACTGTAGTTCTTCAGTAAATATTCACAGATGAAGGAATGAAAAACATATACATTAAATTTAGTTTGCTTGCTTGTTATGGACTGAATTTATCTCCCCATCCCTGAACCCATACATTGAAGCTCAAACCCCCAGGAGGTTTAAGGAGATAATAAAGGTTAAATGAGATATGTCAGTGGGGCTTTAATCCTATAGGACTGGTGTCCTTATAAAAAGGGGAAGAGATACCAGAGATCTCTCTCTCGCCACCGCATGCGGACACAGTGAGTAGGTGACCGTGTACAGGCTGAGAAGAGAGGCCTGGCAAGAAACCAACTTGTCAGCACCTTGATCTTGAACTTCTACCCTCTGGAACTATGAGAAAATAATTTCTGTTGTTTCAGCTACCCAATCTCTGGTATTCTACTTTAGCAGCACTAGCAGACGAATACACTACTAAATACCCGCAAAGGCTAACAGGTATTAAGCAACTAAATGGATAAAATGCACAAGTAGAAAAAAATACAAGTAGAAAAAAAAAGCTCTCATCTTATACCTGCTGGGCATCACTCATTGACTAAGGTTATCGTGGAGCTTAGGTGGACCTTGTGTTCTTTATATTTTTTTCCCACATTTGTTCCTGTATTTCCGACAGAGATGCTGGCATCTAACCTGTGTTCACAGTGAAGCTTCGTTGCATATGATACTTTGAATACCAGGCGTCTAACTTCTTAATTCACAAGAACTGCTGGAAATATGGGGTCCATTCTTTGTTTTTTTTAAACTTCTATTTTAAGTTCAGTGGTACATGTGTAGGATGTGCAGGTTTGTTATGTAGGTAAATGTATGTTATGGGGGTTGGTTGTACAGATTATTTGATCACCCTGGTAATAAGCCTTATTTCCACTAGTTGTTTTTCCTGCTTCTCTCCCTCCTCCCAACCTCCACCCTCTGACAGGGCCCAGTGTGTGTTGTTCCCCTGTATGTGGGGGACCACTCTTAGTATGGAAAGTTGACAATACAATCCTTTTGTAGATAGGGAATTTTATTTTGAGTGGGATGTGCTGGATTGTTGTCTTTCTCCTGATTTTGTTGGTGGTTTTAGCATTTGGCATAAATGGCTCTCCTTCTAGCTATTTGTCCGTGGTGAGGAGATACCCTTATTGATTGACAAGTCTTCTGATAGTATTATGGCAATATCCTGACTTGCTCTAGTTCATTCTTCATGTATTCATTTATTCATTTGTCAGCTTTCTCAAGATATGCTCATAAGGTGCTTCATTCTTATAACTGCTGGAGATATGGTGATGATGACACAGATTCTATCTTCAGGAAGCACACACAAAGTGGGAAAAAGATGTGACTGCAGATAAAGAGCATGTAGGACTCTCTACATAGGGCATTTGCTTAAGTGCTGAAGGGCCTAGAAGAGAGAGTGGCCACTGTCCGAAGTTCTTTGTGAATTGCATTCATATATAGCACCTGGCTTGATTCTCAGAGCACCCCGTTGGTTGCTTTTTGGTGGTTTTTAAAGTACGGTAAGACCAGTGCCCCAGTTGCCAGCAAGTTCTCGTTCATCATGATGTAGGCTTCTGTGAGTAGGAAAAACACACCCCCATCAAGAAGCAAGCAGCTTGCTTGTGTTTCAGAGGAACCGCCTGTGGAAGAATGTCTCCTTGTATTAAAACTGGTATTGCTATGTTCCATTCTAGAATATCCAAATTCCACCCTTCTGAAGATGTTTCGTTCAAGAGTTTCTAAGTTCATATGAAGTTTCTATGTCCATACTTAGTAGGATGAAGTTGGTGGTGTATGGATTTTCTTTTACCACATTTTTTGTCCCTTACCTATATGTCTTTTCCCTAAATATTCAGCAAGATTTGAAGTTGTTAAAAAATCCTAAACTTCTCTGATTGTAGGAAAGATAAGTGGAATATTATTTTAAGAGCAAATCCATACACATTCCTAATGTTGCTTGAATGGGAACTATGAAGAAGAAGAAGAAGAAAAAAGGAAAAAACCCATGAGAGTTGGGGGTTGCTATTTCTAACTAAGTTGGAATTGGGAAATACCAGGAGTCCCATAGGAAATCTTATCTCACTGGAAGACTATCATGGTCTCTTGGCCAAAGAATGGGTATACATTTTGTGTAAATAAAACTTGCAGACCCACACAGAGGGCTGGGCTACTTGCGGTTTAGCCTGCCATTTATTATCATTCACAAGGTGGTGTTAGATGCTCAGCTTTAAAAAGAACTGACTTTTCAGCAGTATTTTTACCCTTGAGAGTATATAGAGAGAGCTCTGTGTTGTGTATTAATCAGAGCTTTCATGACTTGCTTTGAATGGTATTCAAAATGTGTCTGGAAGAGTAGTGAATGAACTATGCCCAAAGTTTGCTCTATTATTTATTACTCAGGAGCCTTTCCATCTGAGATAGGCTGAAATTAAAGGCACCAAGTACCTGTCTTTACTAACTCAATGTTCTTCCAGTTTCTGCTCCCTGCGTACCCACCCCACCTTCAAAGGATTCCAGGATTTGATGCCTCATAAGAGTCAGTTTTTAATGAAAGTTGTATTTGAATTAAAAATGCCCCATTCCCTCTGTGGATGTACAGATCTCAGAGCACACCCATGCTTTGCAAACACTTAGCAAACATGCTTGGAAGCTGTTCCTCCTAGAGCCATTTCTCTCCCTTTTCTCAGATGGGAAGCTTGCACTTATCCTACAAAACCTAGTTCAAATGTCACTTCCTCATCTGCCCTCCCTGACTGTCCCAGGCAGTTAGTTGACTAACTGTGCCCCCATCATCTTTTCCATATGCCTTTATCACATGCATTCTCAATGCAGGTAATAGTGTCCCCAAGTGGCACAAATTGGTTATTTGGGGAGGGGGACAAAAAGATTATTTTTATGTATAAAATATAGCTGTACATAATACATAAACAGATACACAATATATAACATTTCAAGGCAGGAAGAGATTAGGAAAAAGATATCTAAAATGGCTCATCAGGTGGTGATAATGAAAAAAGGTTGGAAAATACCTGCTTTAACATAATATGTGCCTCTTGTATGACAGTCATCACCGTGTGTTAGACTGTGTACCTCTTACCAGTTAGAAAACTGTGGTTTTGAAGCCCCACCCCTAGCACAGTAGTTGGGATGTATATTAGCATTCACTAGTTATTAATATTTACTTGAAGGAGATGATGATTGCGACACTTGTTTCCAACAATGATTGCTTCACACCAGAACCTCCTGCAAAAATTCATTTTTGATGTCAGTGGCCAGGGTCTAACTCCAGAAGTTCTGCCTCAGTGGATTTGGAGTAGGGACTGGGACTGTGTATTTTTTTTTATTGCATTTTAGGTTTTGGGGTACATGTGAAGAACATGCAAGATTGTTGCATAGGTACACACGTGGCAGTGTGATTTGCTGCCTTCCTCCCCTTCACCTATATCTGGCTTTTCTCCCCATGCTGTCTCTCCCCAACTCCCCACCCCCTGCTGTTCCTCCCCTATTTCCCCCGACAGACCCCATTGTGTGATACTCCCCTCCCTGTGTCCATGTGTTCTCATTGCTCAATACCCAACATGAGTGAGAACACGCAGTGTTTGATTTTCTGTTCTTGTGTCAGTTTGCTGAGAATGGTGGTTTCCAGGTTCATCCATGTCCCTACAAAGGACACAAACTCATCGTTTTTGATGGCTTCATAATATTCCATGGTGTATATGTGCCACATTTTCCCTGTCCAGTCTGTATCATCGATGGGCATTTGGGTTGGTTCCAGGTCTTTGCTATTGTAAAGAGTGCTGCAATGAACATTTGTGTGCATGTGTCCTTATGGTAGTATGATTTATAATCCTTTGGATATATACCCAGTAATGAGATTTCTGGGTAAAATGGAATTTCTGTTTCTAGGTCCTTGAGGAATCACCACACTGTGTTCACTAATTTATACTCCTACCAACAGTGTAAAAGTGTTCCTATTTCTCCACATTCTCTCTAGCATCTGTTGTCTCCTGATTTTTTAATGATCACCATTCTAACTGCCATGAGGTGGTATCTCAATGTAGTTTTGATTTGCATTTCTCTAATGACCAGTGTTGATGAGCATTTTTTTCATATGTTTGTTGGCCTCATGTATGTCTTCTTTTGTAAAGTGTCTGTTCATATCCTTCACCCATTTTTGAATGGGCTTGTTTGTTTTTTTCTTGTAAATCTACATTAGTTCTTCGTAGATTCTGGATATCAGCCCTTTGTCAGATGGGTAGACTGCAAAAATTTGTTCCCATACTGTTAGTTGCCAGTTCACTCTAATGACTGTTTCTTTTGCTGTGCAGAAGCTGTGGAGTTTGATTAGGTCCCATTTGTCTATTTTGGCTTTTGTTGCCAATGTTTTTGGTGTTTTTGTCATGAAGTCCTTGCCTACACCTGTGTCCTGAATGGTTTTGCCTAGATTTTCTTCTAGGATTTTTTAATGTTAGGTCTTATGTTTAAGTCTTTCATTCATTTGGAGTTAGTTTTAGTGTAAGGTGTCAGGAAGGGGTCCAGTTTCTGCTTTCTGCACATAGCCAGTTTTCCCACACCATTTATTAAACAGGGAATCCTTTCCCCATTGTTTGTTTTTGTCAGGTTTGTCAAAGATCAGATGGTTGTAGATGTGTTGTGTTGCCTCTGAGGCCTCTATTCTGTTCCAGTGGTCTATATCTCTGTTTTGGTACCAGTACCATGCTGTTTTGATTACTTGTAGCCTTGTAGTATAGTTTGAAGTCCGGTTGTGTGATGCCTCCTGCTTTGTTCTTTTTGCTTAGAATTGACTTGGCTATGTGGGCTCTCTTTTGGTTCTATATGAAGTTCAAGGTATTTTTTTCCAGTTCTGTGAAGAAGGTCATTGATAGCTTGATGGGGATAGCATTGAATCTGTAGATTACTTTGGGCAGTATGGCCATTTTCACAATACTGATTCTTCCTAACCATGAACATGGAATGTTTCTCCATCTGTTTGTGTCCTCTCTTATTTTGTTGAGCAGTGGTTTGTAGTTCTCCTTAAAGAGGTCCTTTACGTTCCTTGTTAGTTGTATTCCTAGGTATTCCATTCTCTTTGTAGTGATTGTGAATGGCAGTTCATTCTTGATTTAGCTCTCTTTAAGTCTATTATTGGTGTATAGGAATGCTTGTGATTTTTGCACATTGAGTTTTTATACTGATACTTTGCTGAAGTTGCTTATCAGTTTCAGGAGATTTGGGGCTGAGACAATGGGGTCTTCTAGGTATACAATCATGTTGTCTGCAAATAGCAACAATTTGACCTCCTCTTTCCTATTTGAATACCCTTTCTTTTTCTTGCCTGATTGCTCTGACTAGAACTTCCAGTACTATATTGAATAGGAGTGGTGAGAGAGGGCATCCTTGTCTAGTGCCAGATTTCAAAGGGAATGCTCTCAGTTTTTGCCCATTCAGTATGATATTGACTGTTGGTTTGTCGTAAATAGCTTTTATTATTTTGAGATACGTTCTGTCAATACCTAGTTTATTGAGGGTTTTTAGCATAAAGTGCTGTTGAATTTTGTCAAAGGCCTTCTCTGCATCAATTGAGATAATCATGTGGTTTTTGTCTTTGGTTCTGTTTATGTGGTGAATTACGTTTATAGACTTGCGTATGTTGAACCAGCCTTGCATCCCTGGGATGAATCCTACTTGATCATGGTGGATAAGCTTTTTGATGTGCTGTTGCAATCAGTTGCCAGTATTTTACTGAAGATTTTTGCATCTATGTTCATCATGGATATTGGCCTGAGGTTTTCTTTTCTTGCTGAGTCTCTTCCAGGTTTTGGTATCAGGATGATGTCGGTCTCATAAAATGATTTGGGAAGGAGTCCCTCTTTTTGGATTGTTTGGAATAGTTTCAGAAGGAATGGTACCAGCTCCTCTTTGTATGTCTGGTAGAATTTGGCTATGAACCCATATGGACCTGGGCTTTTTTTGTGCAGTAGGCTCTTAATTGCTGCCTTGACTTCAGACCTTGTTATTGGTCTATTGAGGGTTTTGACTTCTTCCTGGTTTAGGAAGGATACAAGTGTCCAGGAATTTATCCATTTCTTCCAGGCTTACTAGTTTATGTGCATAGAGTTCTTTGTAATAATCTGTGATGATGGTTTGAATTTTTGTGGAATCTGTGGTGATATCCCCTTTATCATTTTTATTGTGTCTATTTGGTTGTTCTCTCTTTTATCAGTCTGGCTAGTGGTCTATTTTGTTGATCTGTCCAAAAAACTAGCTCCTGGATTTATTGATTTTTTGAAGGGTTTTTTGTGTCTCTATCTCCTTCAGTTCTGCTCTGATCTTAGTTATTTCTTGACTCCTGCTAGGTTTTGAGGTTTTTTTGATAATTGCTTCTCTAGCTCTTTCAATATGGATGATAGGGTGTCGATTTTAGATCTCTCCTTGCTTCTCACGTGGGCATTTATTGCTATATATTTTCCTTTGGAGACTGCTTTAAATGTGTCCCAGAGATTCTGGTATGTTGTGTCTTCGTTCTCGTTGGTTTTGAAGAACATCTGTATTTCTGCTTTCATTTGATTGTTTATCCAGTCAACATTCAAGAACCAGTTGTTCAGTTTCCATGAAGCTGTGCAGTTCTGAGTTAGTTTCTGAATTCTGAATTCTAACTTGATTGCACTGAGGTCTGAGAGACTGTTTGCTATGATTTCTGTTCTTTTGCATTTGCTGAGGAGTGATTTACTTCCAATTATGTAGTCAATTTTAGAGTAGGTGTGATGTGGTGCTAAGAAGAATGTGTATTTTGTGGATTTGGGGTGGAGAGTTCTGTTAAATGTCTATTAGATTTGCTTGTTCCAGGTCTGAGTTCAAGTCCTGGATATCCTTGTTAATATTCTGTCTGGTTGATCTATCTAATAATGACAATGGGGTGTTAAAGTCTCCCACTATTATTGTGTGGGAGTCTAAGTCTCTTTGTAAGTCATTAAGAACTTGGCTTATGTATCTGGGTGCTCCTGTATTGGGTCCATATATATTTAGGATCATTAGCTCTTCTTGTTGCATTGATCCTTTTACTATTATGTAATGTCCTTCTTTATCTCTTTTGATCTTTATTGGTTTAAAGTCCATTTTATCAGAGACGAGAATTACAGCTCCTGCTTTTTTTTGCTCTCCGTTTGCTTGGTAAATCTTCCTCCATCCCTTTATTTTGAGCCTTTGTGTATCCTTGCATGTGAGATGGGTTTCCTGGATACAGCACACTTACGGGTTTTGGCTTTTTATCCAATTTGCCAATCTGTGTCTTTTGATTGGTGCATTTAGCCCATTTACATTTAGGGTTAATATTGTTATGTGTGAATTTGATCCTGACATTTTGATGCTAGCTGGCCATTTTGCCCATTAGTTGATGCAGTTACTTCATTGTGTTGATGTTCTTTACCCTTTGGTATGCTTTTGGAGTGGCTGGTACTGGTTGTTCCTTTCTATGTTTAGTGCCTTTTTTGGGAGCTCTTGTAAAGCAGGCCTGGTGGTGACGAAATCTCTGAGTACTTGCTTGTTTGCAAAGGATTTTATTTTTCCTTTACTTATAAAGCTTAGTTTGGCTGGATATGAAATTCTGGGTTGAAAGTTCTTTTCTTTAAGGATGTCGAATGTTGGCTTCCACTGTCTTCTGGCTTGTAGGGTTTCTGCTGAGAGATCGTCTGTGAGTCTGATGGGCTCCCTTTGTGGGTAACCTGACCTTTCTCTATGGCTGCCCTTAGCATTTTCTTCTTCATTTCATCCCTGGCAAATCTGATGATTTTGTGCCTTGGGTTACTCTTCTTGAGGAATATCTTTGTGGTGTTCTCTGTATTTCCTGGACTTGAATATTGGCCTGCCTTGCTAGGTTGGAGAAGTTTTCCTGGATAATATCCTGAAGAGTATTTTCCAGCTTGGATTCATTCTCTCCATCACATTCAGGTACACCTATCAAATGTAGATTAGGTCTTTTCACATAGCTGCATATTTCTTGGAGACTTTGTTCATTCCTTTTTACCCTATTCCTCTAATCTTGCCTTCTAGTTTCATTTCATTGAGTTGATCTTCGACTTCTGATATCCTTTCTTCTGCTTGGTCAATTTGTCTGTTGAAACTTGTGTATGCTTTGTGAAGTTCTCGTGTTGTGTTTTTCAGCTCCATCAATTCACTTATATTCCTCTCTAAGTTTTTTATTCTCATTAGCATTTCATCAAATCTTTTTTCAAGGTTCTTAGTTTCTTTGCTTTCAGTTAGAACATGTTCTTTTAGCTCACAGATGTTTCTTATTACCTGCCTTCTGAAACCTGATTCTGTCAATTCATCACACTCATTCTCCATCCAGCCTTTTCCCCTTGCTGGTGAGGAGTTGTGATCCCTTGTAGAAGAAGAGGCATTCTGGTTTCTACTGTTTTCCTCCTTTTTGCACTGGTTTCTTCCCATTTTTGTGGATTTATCCACCTGTCGTCTTTGTAGTTGTTGACATTCAGATTGGGTCTCTGAGTAGATATCCAGCTGATGATGAAGTTGTTTCTTTCTGTTTCTTAGTTTTCCTTCTAACAGTCTGGCCCCTTTACTGTAGGACTGCTGAGGTCCACTCCAGGCTCTTGTTGCCTGGGGATCACCTGCAGCAGCTGCAGAACAGTAAGGGTTGCTTTCAGTTTCTTGTTCTGCTATCTTTGTCCCAGAAGGATACCTGCCGGATGTCTGTCTGAGCTCTCCTTTATGAGGTGATTCTTTGTATATACAGGAGTCAGGGAGCTGCTTGAGGAGACAGTCTGTCCTTTATAGGAGCTCAAGTGCTGAGCTGTGAGCTTCATTGTTTATTCAGAGCTGCTGGGCAGGTACGTTTAAGTCTGCTGCAGCAGAACTCATAAACCCTCCCTTTTTTTTTTTCCAGGTACTCTGTCCCGGGGAGTTAGGGCTGTATTTTCGAGTTTCTGTTGTGCTGCTGCCTCTTTTTTCCGGGCTGCCCTGCCCAGCAAGGAGGCAGCCTAGTCACTGTCTGCCTGCAGAGGCTTGGCTGAGCTGCTGTGGGCTTCACCCAGCTGCCATGTGAACTTCCCTGCAGTCCTGTTTATATGGGGGTAGTTAGAACTCCCTTGGTAATGGTGGCCCACCTCTATAATGGTGGACTCTCTCTGTAATGGCGGGCTGCCTCAACAATGGCAAGCTACCTCCATAGTGGTGGACTGCCTTGGTAATGGTGGACGCACCTCCCCACAGAGCTGGACTGTGCTGGGTTCAGCTGTGCTTGCTGTGAAACTCTCAATCCAGAGCATTTCCGATTGCTGTTTTTTTGTGGGGATGGGACCAGCCAAGCCTGATCATCTGGCTCCCTGCCTCAGAGCCTTTCTTTTCTCAGGCAAACGGTCAACTGTCTCCCAGGTGTTCCAGTTGCCTGTTGAAAAGACTCCGGGATCTGTGTGATTTCCTGTGTGGCGACCCACTATGCTGGCTGAAACAGTGGCGCTGAGATTCATGGCGCTTTTTTGCCTGGAATCTCCTGGCCTGGCTCCCTGTTTCAGTCCCCTTTTTAATCAGATGAATGGGTGACTCTGCCTTCCCGGAGCTCCAATTGCCAGCTAAAATGGTGCCCGCTCCTGTGTATTTTGTACAGAGAACTGCCATGCCAGGGTACCGGCAAAACAGCTGTGCTGGCCAAAACAGCTGAGCCAGTGAAAACAGCCATGGCGGCCAAAACAGCGGTGCTGGTGACCTGTGGGGTTCCTCCGCCTGGGAATCTCCTAGTGTGTGGGCAATAAAAATCTGTCTGGAAATGCTGCGTCCATTCACCCTCCATGCTTTCACTGGGAGCTGCAATCCTGAGCTGCTCCTAATTGGCCAACTTGGATCCCTCCCATGGGACTATGTATTTTTAAACACTACTCAGGTGATGGGATTTGGAAACTTTTGCTCCAGCCCAATAATTTTTTTCTTTTCTGTTGAAAATGTCTTCATTTATAAAAACCAAAACCAAAATCAAAATCAAAACAGGTGTTAATAATCATGTGTTGGTATTTCCTGTGCTGATCAGACCACAGAACGTTGGTTTCTGTTCAGGACACCATTTTCTGAAGGAACATCAGCATCCTTAGGCATTTCCAGAAAAGTTCAATGACATGAGCTTCTCTGTTTGGTGAGAATTTTAGACCAGAGCATTATGGGAATGTGGCAAGCAGCATGGTCTGGCGTAACCCCAGGATGGCCCTGGGGAGGGTTTCCTTTGCTAACCTTCTGGACAAAGTGGACAGATATGAAAGATGAGGTTGTTTTGTGATTGAATGAGTGTCTAGGTGCTGGTTAATGGAAGTGTGAGAGGGTGATTTCCACTGGCAAGACCTGAATTCTTTCTTTAGTCCTGTCCTAGAAAAAAAAATCATTTTAGTGATTTGAATGGGTGTGGGAGGCACATTTATTAAATCTATGGATTACATGTACTAAGGAGGAACGACAAGGAGGAATAACAAATGCGTAGGATGACATTTCTTTAATAACTACTCAGTAGGTTAGATGAGAGGTTCTCAACCCCTTTAGACCAAAACCCTCTTTATATCAAATATTTTGAAGTGCCACTTTCACTATTTTGAACTGAATGTCTCAGCCACCTATACATGTAATTTCCAAACTTTAATGTAAATCCCTAAATGTAATACAAAGGAGAAATAAAAGGCATTAAAAATAAAATCATACTAGGAAGTATAATGACACAGTCATACTGTGTCATTATACCGACATACACAGTCGGTTCTGCCATAGCACTTGTTTTGGAAACACAAATTAGTTACAATGTGACTGATATAGGAGGGAACAAATAAACATTTCTGTGTGCTTATGCTTGATTTCTTCCATGAGAAACACGAGGTGAACACAGGAAGCTGCGTGCAGCTGAGCCCACTTGCATACAACCAAATGTCTTCCAGCAACCTCAGTTCTTTGCATGTGATGGGCTGTACCCATCTATGGCTGGTGTTACACCCTCTCTTTTCAGACAAATCTCCTTTCCACTGTTACCGTGGAGAGTAACTCACAAGCTACACCCTTCCATTGCTCATAGGTACACAAGCAAACTTTCGGTCTTTTTCAAGGTGAAGTACCATGTGTGTAGTACTTACGTATTTCTTAACTGTTTAACATCTGTAAAACCGTGCAACCATTTTTATTGTTTCTTTAAATGTGTCACTATTGATGTTTTTGAGTGTTGTGCCTCTAATTTCATTTTCCTCTTAAACTCTGTTTTTTATTGTATGATTTTGCAGAGGGAAGTGATTTGTAGGAATGCATATATTATATGATATCTGAACTGATTGTACTTAGATGTTTGCCTCTGATATAATAAATTAGTTTGGATTTAAGAGAAGACAACATTCGATTGAATATTATTGACACTTTTCCTTTATATTTGGCATTTTGAAATAAGAAATCAACAGGTCTATTATTAGTGGCAAAAACCGCAGTTACTTTTGCAGCAATATGACAGTACCTATGCATAGAATTATCTTAGTGGAGCAGCTCAAGTGTAGATGAAGGCAGTTGAGCCACTCTGGTGACTCAAATACTAGTAGTGCCACTGTTGTAAAATGTGATTTTCTAAATGATGAATAACTTCTGAAGTTCTGAGCAAAACAAAGAATACCTTTCCCTGGGTTTACACAGCAGCCGCTTTCCTGGACAATTCTTTTACATTAGCCCCATGCAAAAAATACCTGTATTTATGAGTAAAATGAAATCAGATTCTGGTCAGTTTTATATACAGGTATAGTCATAAATATATATTGGCATGTGGGACTGGAAAGTCAGTCAGTTCTCTTATCCAAGCCTCTGCTCACTAAATGCCATAGTGTCCCCTCCGTCTTAAGTGACAACCCAAAGTGCCCCCACAAATTTCCAGCATGTCCTCTGCTGAACCATTGGCCCATAGCAATGGACTTATAATCTGTAACTTGGATCGACATACATTTCTTCCCTTAAGAAAATAACTGCAGCAAACAGAATGGAGAGAATGGTTTAGCACAAGAAAGGCTAAGAAGAGTTCAGAGACTTTTGTGGATAGTAAAGTATTAGCAAATAGTTTTGAGAGATCTAATGCCTCGGGCTGATTGGAAGACATACAATAAAAAGAAATATGGTGTGAATACATACGTAATATTAAATTTTCTAGTAAGCGAATTAAAAAAGATAACTAGCAAAATTGGCTTGAATATATTTTATTTAAAACAACATACACAAAATATCATCCTTTTAAGATGTAATCAGTATAAAAAGTGTATTAATTGGATCCTTTATATTCTTTTTTTTTTTTTAAACACTAAGTCTTTCAAAATCTGGGAGTATTTTGCACTCACATTTTAAGTGCTCAAGGGTTCTATCTTGCTCTTGGGCAAGTCTTATTTGGTTATCACAGCACTTAAAAGTTAAATTCTTTGCTTTCTAGGATGTTGCTGAGGGTGAGTTGAGAAGTCCCAACTCAAACTGTCTCAAACAATGATAACATTTGTTTTCGTACAGAAATTAAAATTAGTGTACGCTTTAGAACTGGTTGGTTCAGCGATTCATGGTGTTATCAAGCACGCAGGTGCCTTACATGTTTCTATCCTGATTTTCCCAATGCAGGGTCTGCTTCTCTTAGGGTTATAAGGTGGTGGCGAGTGGCAAGATGGCAGCTTATGCTTCATTGTTTGTGTCCATGAGGAAGGACATCTTTCCCTAAAATATGAAATATCCATTTTTTCTTTCAGTCATATTGGGCGAAAATGCCATGTCTTGACTGAATTTCACAAATCATCTGGGTCAGAATATTAGATCCCTTCTCGTGATTGATGCAAGAATGGCTTTGGCTGGGCATTTTCTCTTCATTTCCTTACCATGAGACATTCTGTTTCTCATTGTCTCATACTTGCTTTCTTTTCTCAGTTACTCTATCTTTCTGTCCCTGGAAGTTTTTGAGTTTGTGGCTGCCTCTTAAACACAGGCTCTATTCATTGTTGATGGAGCCGTACGTGCAACATTGCATTTAATTTTGATGTGAGAGGATATAAGAGAATGAGAGGAAGTTTAAACAAGAGAGCTAAACTAAAAAGGGAATTGATACCGTGTCGTATGAGGAATGTTGAAGGGAATGGCCCTGTAAACCTGTGAGAAGTAGAAGGCTTGTGGGTGGGAACAGAATACGCTCATCTTATTGCTGAGGTTATGTCTATCTGTAGCAGTTTCATTCTCCCATCAAATTAGCAGCTTCAGCCAGGCGCCATGGCTCATGCCTGTAATCTCAGCACTTTGGGAGGTCCAGGTGGGCAAATCACTTGTGGTCAGGGGTTCGAGACTAGCTTCGCGAACATGGCGAAAGTCCTCTCTACTAAAAATACAAAAATTAGCTGGGTGTGGTGGCAAGCACCTGTAATTCCAGTTACTCAGGAGGCTGAGGCAGGAAAATTGCTGAACTAGGAGTTGGAGCTGGGAGGTAGAGGTTGCAGTGAGCTGAGATGTTGCCACTACACTCCAGCCTGGGCAACAGAGCAAGGCGCTATCTCAAAAAAAAAAAAAAAATTACGTATGTTTAATTTGTTCTGGATCTGGAAGCCAGATAATTAAACTTGTTAGAATAACATGGACTATAAGAACAAATGGGCTGTGAGTGAGAGGCTGAGGTGCTGTCCTATGACTAAAGTATTTACATATTAATTCATGAGCTGGGTTACCCTTTCCCCACCTCTCTCAACTCATCCCCTTTTGATACATATATTTGTGGCCCTAAGCTTAGTGCTGGGTTGGCTTATAACATACCATCTTGTTTCTGTCTTTTCATTTTTTCTTTCCTCTTTCTAGAGTGCTGAATAACAATAACGGTCATAAAAGATATGATGAAATATTTTTAGATATTTTTAAGGCAAGCCTCAAAAATGTCTCTCTTACTCACATCCTGTTGGCCATATGGTTCTAATCTAACTCCATGGGAATCTGGGAAATGTAGTTTTCTGTATACTCCAAAAGAAGAAACATAGCACCACCTCTGCCATGTGATCCTTGGCTGCCAGTCTCACAGGGGTTCATTTTTGACCATGGCCAATAAGTTCAAGGCAGCCTCTTCCTTGAAGGAATAATTCTCCATCTCCAAGTTTCAGCCCCACCCACACAACACTATAGCCATCTGCGTGAAGGGAATATGTTTAGAAATGGAGATAAATCAACTAGCTGATGCATCTTCACCCTTTGACCCAGAAGACTTGTGTTCCTTTTCCTAGAGCATCCTTAACCTCTTATACCCCTACCTGTAACCCCTGTGGAATCCAGACACTAACAGTTTTTTGGGCAATTCACAACCAAATAAATAGCCAAGTTATAGTAGAAATCCTTCTAGGTCAAAGGGAGTGTAGGCCATTACTATTTTATAGAAGGAAATTCAGGACAGAGGGATGAACTATTCCTCAACCCCAGAGCAGTTATAATAGCTCCCATTGGTCATGTGCTCACTGTGAGCCATGCCTTGTGTGAACATACTCCACAAATTACAATTCCTACAACAAACATCTGAGAGAGCATTCTTATTCCCATTCTACAGATGAATACATTGAGACCTCCAAAGGTCAAGTGACATTCTGAAGCACATGATAGTGAATGGTGGCATGTAATTCAAACCCGGTTGTCTGAGTCCAGAGCCAGTATGTTACACTGTAATGACTCTGGACTCCGATGTTAAATTCAGAAAACTGAGATTGTCCTGCTCCTCAAACTATGATTGGTGTCATCTGGGAAACAAAGAGCAAGTGTGGGAATCCTGCCTTGTGACCCTGTGGAACTGAGCAGTGTCACATAATCACACACGACATAATCACACACACACATAATCACACACGACACATAATCACACATGACAGGCACACATGTACATATATAATCTCAAATACTCTAAAATCAGGTGTGCCATTGGGCAGTACACAACTAACATGTGGCACTAGCAATTGAGTGTTAATCTGTCTCTACAAGGTATAAATAAGAATGTGGAAAGAAAGGAGTTTGCTAGCGACAGAATGCCAGCTGTAACTTCAAGAAAATGTTGATTGCGTGTTTTAGGAACTATGCCGCAAAGTCTTGCTCCATTACAGATTTTCCTTGTAAGGTAGCATGAAGAAAAGAGAGAGAGATTTTTATTTTTATTTGGTGTCTATTGTTTCTTCGCCAGCAGCTGTGCCGACGTGGTGTTGATTGTGCAGAGAAGAATTATTTTGATTATTGACAGTTGGCATTCTTCTCATAATTTGGAGTTCTTCATCTCAGAATTACTTCCTCACCTCCTCTCCTGTCTGCACATGAATAAAAATTTAAAAGCACTTGCCAGGATCTTTACCCAAGGCAGCTGTTAGGAGGAATGTAGTTGAAAGTTCAGATGCAATTCGATGTTAACCTCTCCCCGCCTTTTGTTCCTTTCTCTGAGCCTCACTTCAGAGCCATAGAGCTGTGTGGTTCATGACGAGTGGCCTCCCCACAAGGAAGAAGCTGTGCTCTGTGTTATGGCTTCATCCCCCTGCAATCTTACCTGCCTGCTGTGTTCCCCTCTCTCCCAGCAGCGTTCGTTCATTAATGTACTTCAATGGGTTACCCATCAGGGTTGCCTCACACGAAGAGTCTGTGCTACTTTCGGTATTTTTTTCTTAGAAAAAAAGACTGCTTAGAAAAACAAAAGTGATATGTAGATCCCCTTTTAGTGATTTTCTTTGGCCTTTTTTCTTTTCTTTGTCTTTTGAGACAGGGTCTCACTGTGTCGCCCAGGCTGGAGTGTAGTGGCGCAACCACGGCTCACTGCAGCCTCGAACTCCTGGGCTCAAGCAATCCTTCAGGGGATTTTTCACTTGGTATATGTAACTGATTTCCTTGGTTTCCTGTCTTCCATTTCCGTGATATACCTCTGTTTCGACTTCAGGTGAGACACACCTCAAATGATAGAATCTGACCTCAAGATTTCTGTCCTGGGGAGTTAATACCCCTGGGGCTAGCCCCCCAAAAACGAGGGATGGAAGCCACTGGAAAACTACCCAGTTTTTCCTCCTTTACCTACCGCTCAGAAGTCCCAGAAGAACCAAACCCTGGTGTCTGCAGCAGTGAGCCTGTATATTTCTTTTTATTGGCTTTTCCTGCTTCCCTGGATCATCTCCCAAACAAGCAAAACATGCGTCTAAGCCCTTGTCTTAGGCTCTGCTTCTGCTGAGACACAAAACAGTAAAAAAAAAATTTGCCCCCTACTTAATTTGCTTTTGTTTCTCCTTTCCCAGATCTTGCTTATTTCTACTGTTTTGGAGTAAGTTTGAATATATATTCTTTTGGCCAGGAGCAGTGGTTCACACCTGTAATCCCAGTACTTTGGGAGCTTGAGGCAGGTGGATCACCTGAGGTCAGGAGTTCGAGACCAGCCTGGCCAACATGGTGAAACCTTGTCTCTACTGAAAATAAAAAAAATAGCCAGGCATGATGCTGCACGCCTCTAATTCCAGCTACTAAGGGGGCTGAGGCAGGAGAGTCTCTTGAACCCAGGAGGCAGAGGTTGCAGTGAGCCTAGATCACGCCACTGTGCTCCAGCCTGGGTGACAGAGTGAGACTTCGTCTTAAAAAAAAAAAAAAAAGAAAAGAAAATGTATCTTTAAAAAAGTAGGAGTAATATAAGTACATTGACTATGAACATATATACATACATTTATATTCTGTATTAAAGACTAAAATAAATAATGAATATATTTGTTTTTTAACATGAAAGTCAGCTCTTTGTAGAGACAGTACGTCATGGGTAGGACTCCGGCGTTGGTCAGACAGATCTGGGAGGGAGGAGTGGCTCCGTGATATTCTAGGCTTGTGAACTTGGGGCATTTATTCACCGTCCCTAGGCCTTAGTTCCATCCCCTGTGAGATAGAGGAAGCATTTTTATGGGATTTCGATGCATATTAATTGACAGTATTTATGTGGCATGCTATCCTGGTACTGAGCATTTAGCAAGCACTTAGCACATATCAGTGATTTACATAAAAAACAAAAGTCTCTGGTAAAGCACACGTATTTCCCTACTCTCTGTGGGAGGAGGAGGGGTAGAAAAACCACTGAGTCTGCTGCGTATCCTTCTAGAATTTTTCTGTGTTTATACAAACATTCTTTAAAAATGCATATGTGTATGTTGCTTCATATGGTTTACTTTCTCTTTCATGCGTGTGGGACCATAGTATGCATACTCTTCTGCAAGTTGATGTTTGTCTTAAATTACACATTGTGGACATTCTCCTGGATCAGAATACGTGCATTTATTGTGTTAAAAAATGGCTGCATGGTCTTCCTCTGTGTAAATGAATCCATTTGTGATGGTTAATTGTATATGTCAACTAAATTGGGCCATGGGGTTTGACATTTTGATGCTTCTGGGAGGCTGTTTTTAGATGAGTTTAACATTTAAATTGATAGACTGAGTAAAGCAGATTGCCCCGATGTGGGTGGGCCTCATCCAATCAGTTGAAGGCCTGAATAGAACAAAACAGCTGAGAAAATGTCCTTCTCCCTGACTGCATGAAGGAGGGACATCAGTGTTTTCCTGCCTTTGACTTGAGTGGAAACCTGGGCTATTGAAATGAAATACTGGGTTTTGAGCCTGCTGACGTTTGGACTGAAACTACACTATCAGTTCCTGGTTTTAGGCCTTTGGACGGGGACTGGAAGTAAACCATTAGCTCTCCTGGTTCTCTAGTATGGTAACTGCAGATCTTGGGACTTGTCAGCTTCTATAATTGCATGAACCAATTCCTTATAATAAATACTTCCCACCTTATATGCACACATACAGACACTACACATACACACATGCATATTGTATATATACAAATATATACCTATATATGTATACCTCTATACACACCCATATAATTGCATGAACCAATTCCTTATAATGAATACTTCCCACCTTATATGCACACATACACACACTATATATACACACACACACATGCATATTGTATATATACAAATATATATATACCTATATATGTATATGTGTATATCCCTCTTTATACACACACATATATTTTGTACGTACATATATACACACAATATATATTCATTTTATTGGTTCTGCTTCTCTGATTAACTCTGATTAATACACCACTGCTTTATCATTGTCCCCTGTTAATGTACATCTAGGTTGTCTCCAAGCTTTCAGTATTTCTGACATAATTCCAACAAAATTTTGTACATCTCTCTTCTTGACTTCTGGGACGAACCTGGAGGTCTGGGATGAATTCATTTAAAAATGCAATTCTGCACTTTTCCTCCTTCATGAGGCTTGCTGGACTGTTCTCATGGGAGTACACACCCAAACTTCCCATTTCCGGAAGTTCTTCTGTTATCTTTAAACGGCACTTGCTTAGCGGCCAAGCACACAGCATCTGTCACCACTGTTTCTGTAGTTTTGCCTTTCGTTTAAATTCTGAAATATTACTTAAACTTTTACAAATTTATGCCTTTTTCTCCCAGATTAGTTCACTGGATCTCTGCAAATACAATGCTCTGCTTCTCTGCATTTTAATCTAGACCAGTGGACTTCATTCAAGGTTACCAGCATGAGTTCTGCTAGAAGACTGTGCTGGGGTCTTCAGCTGGTGGTAATGTTGCCTCCCAGGGACATTTAGCAATATCTGGAGACGTTTTTGATTGTTACCACTGGGAGTGCTCAGTGTCTAGTGGGTGGAGGCCAAAGATGCTGCAAAACGCCCTACAATGCACAGAACAGGATTATTATTGAGAATAATTATTCCCAATAATAAAAGAACTATTATTATAGAACTGTGGGTTTATTCTTTCAATCCTGTTAATTTTTTCAGCTTTACTGAGGTATAATTGAGAAATAAAAATTGTACCTATTCAAGTTTTTTTCTTCAAAAGAACTATCTGATCCCAAACGTTATTAGTGTTGAGGCTGTGGAACCCTGATCTAGAGTACAAAAATCAAGTTTATTAAACTGTGTTCTAGAGGGTTCTAGGGCACTGTTGGGGCTGCTACAGGCAGGTAGGCATATGGAGTTTGGGTTCTTTGGTAGAGAGAAATCCTACGATAGCCACCCAAGATTCCCATCCCCTGGCTATTCGATCGAACACTGATCGAGCTGGTACTATGAAGGGAATTTACAGATGTAGTTCAAGTCCAAGTCAGGTGATGTCAAGATGCAGACGTTATGCACATGGCCCTGCCCCATTCAGGGGAACACTTTGAAAGCAGAGAGTTTTCTTTGGCTGGTAGCAGAAGAGGAAGTCAGAGACATTAGCAACCTGAGAAGGGCTTGACACACCATTGCTGCTTTGGAGTTTGAGGATGCCATGTGAGGGCAATTTGTAGGAGCAGAGAGCCCCTCATGCTGATAGTCAGCAAGGAAATGGAGACCCCAGTCTAATAATCACAAGGTACTGAATTCGGCCTACACCTAGAGCAAGCATGGAAGGGGACCCTTCTCCAGAGCCTCCAGATAAATGCCCAGCCTGGCCGACAACTTGATTTTGGGTTTTGAGACCCAAAGCCGAGACTCCATCCAAGTACCCCTAGGATTCTGACTTACAGAACTGTGAGATAGTAAATGGGTGTTGGTTTAAGCTGTTAAATTAGTGTCTACTATATATAGTCAACAGTAAACTAATATGGAGCCCAACCCCTGGTTTATCCAAAGAAACTCCTTTAAAAAAATTATCTGTTTCATATATTGGGTTAAAAAATGGGGCTGTTTTTGCTTATTGAAAATTTGATTTAGTAATTGGCTGAGCTTATTCTTGAGAGGAGATGGTGTAACATGCATGGTACTTAACCACTGAGCTTTTGGCGTTAGACAGAGGTAGGTTTGGATTCTGTCTTGCCACATACTATTATGTGACTCTTCTGTGAGTCTCAGTTTTCCCATCTGTAAAATGGGGCAAAAACTCTCTGTCCCATAGAGTTGTGATCAGGACTGAATCATACAATTGATGTAAAATGCTTAGTTTCAACCTTGGCTTATATAAAATGCTCACTAAATGCAAAATGTGCCTGTGAATCAAGGTTACCAACATGAGCTCTGCTGGAAGACTGGGCTGAATAATGGAATGACTAGCAGAGGTCCTGGAGTTTAATGTCTTACAAGGATATTCTGAACATCTTGCTTCTGCTCATGGCCCTCTGTCTTTCAAAGGTTGAATGCATGACTATGAAATATTGCTGGCTTGTTGGAAAATGAAGTAAATATACAAAAAAATGACAACATATATCTTAAGGAATTTTCTCACCATCTGCATTTCCTTCTTTTCTTTCACAGACATTGTTAATCCTTTTGGATATGTTGGTAGTTTTCAAAAATCATCTATGATGAATTAAAAGTCCACAGGACTTCAGGACTGGAATGTTAAGCATTTCATTTGTGTCTGGTCCATTTCTAGAGATGCAATGTTGAGTTACAACAGTAGTGTTAAGGTTGTAAAACCCTGATCTAGAGTACAAAAAGCAGGTTTATTAAACTGCTTTCCTCACACCAATTCTATGAGGTAGATACTACCATTCATGTTACACAGATAAGAGAGGGTAAGTAACTTATGAAATGTAACACATAATAATTGTCATGGCCAAGATTTAAACTGAGGCGGTCTGACTCCTGGCCCAGTAACCTTAAACCATTGTGCATTAATATCATGGAGAAGGATGTTTTGGGGAGGCATTGTGCTGAGAACAGCTAGTGTGAGAGGAATTCTGGCCATTGTAGTAAGGATAAGGAGGGGTTTGGGTGGTCAAATTCCGAAGCTCTTCTTCATGGAGAAGCCTATTTTCCAGGAAGTCCAAGACAAGTAGCAGGAGGTACGCTATTGCCCCCAAGCAATCCAGCTGGAAGACCCAAGACACAGTCCCAACCCTGCCACTTACCAACTGCATAGATATGGGTAAGACATTAAACCCCTCTGGACATTAGAAGCTTCATCTGAAAGGCTGGGCATGGTGGCTCATGCCTGTTATCCCAGCACTTTGGAAGGCTGAGGTGGGCAGATCACTTGAGCTCAGTTCAGGAGTTCAAGACTAGCTTGGGCAACATGGTCAAACCCTGTATCTGCAAAAAATACAAAAAAATTAGCCAGGTGTGGTGGTGCACACCAATAGTCCCAGCTGCTTGGGAGGCTAAGGTGGGAGGATTGCTTGAGCCCAGGAGGTCAAGGCTGCAGTGAGCTGAGATCATGTCACTGCACTCTAGCCTGGATAACAGAGTGAAACCCTGTCTAAAAAAAGAAAAAAAGAAAAAAAGAAAAAAGAAAGAGAAACTTCATCTGAAAAATGGGAAGAATCAGATCTTCCCAGCCTCTTTCACCGACTTACTGTATCACACAGTAATGCATGCCAGCATGTTTCAGAACACACAAAATACATACATGTTGTAATAATCACATGAACATAATTCCATCAGCAGAAATTCTGGACTCTGGGTTTTATCTGGTCCTTAACATACTCCTTTGATAAATTTGGACTTTACTGTCTTCTGTGGATCTTGAGAAGGGTAAACTCAAGGCTTGGGGAGCTGGTGAGATGTCTGTGGTCCTGTCATGGAGACTCTTTGACTCTCTTAATCCACCAGGGATCTTCCTATTCCCACCAGCACCTTTAAATAGACTGGCCTACTTGGACTCCATCTCCCCTTTTGTTTCCGGGCTTACAGACTACCATTTAAGGACATGATCTCCAAGGATGTCGTGGTGATACAGGATAACATCCCTCACAGGAGGATGACAATCCTGGCTCTAAAACTGACCCCAGGGGAGCTCTTGGAAGAGTGTTCTTTGGAACTGTTTGTGCTTCCTCCAAAGATATAGACAACTATGAGTCAAATTTACATGCTTTCTTGGCAAAATCCAAGTCCTTCAACATAGTGTTTCTGAAGTTTGTAGACAGATTAACCAAAGCCAAAACTCTGCATGTGATTTTACTTCAAAATTATTTGTTCTGTACATGTCTCATATCAATTGTTAGGTAGAGGTATGAGCATGAGTTATCCAAGGAAGAGATAACTTAAAAGGGAACCATGTATAGTGCAGGATTTTCCAGCTCCTCTCCCACCTGGAAATAAAAGACGATTCCCAGTGCTGGATATTCTGAATTGAGGGGACTCCTCTATTTTGATCTGGAAAAACCCAGCCTGAGCTCTGAGGGACAAGTTATTCAAACCCCTCCTCTTTGAATTTCACAAATATAAAGAAATGATAACACATTGAAACAAATCAGATTTCAGGCATCTGTTCTATTTCATCCTCCTCTTTTCCATTTTCTTCTCCTCCATCCCATTCTATGCCTTTCTGTGCAATTATATTTTATTACAACCATTCTATTCAATGCCATCTCATTCCATTTGAACTTCTGACCTTTTATGCTATATTGTTGGGGCCCATTCCATTCCATTTTGCGGCCATGAACATTTATTTATGCTAATTTTAATAGCATAAATATGTCCACATTTTGCCTGGGGTATACCCATACCAAAAATTGTTGTTCATCTGAAATTCAGACTTAACTGGGTATCCTATATTATATCTGGCGATTGTACCTAGAATAGCCTTAATTCTGGACCTGCAGTCTGTGTAGTGATTCCAGAACTGGGAAGCTGACCTTATCCTTATACAGACTCTGAGTAAACACCACAATGTGCCCAAATTGTTTTTCACACGTCACTTGCACTTGACAGGCAACCAAGCCTAAAACTAGAGTACTATGAAGAGTCAAAACAGGAAATGGGGAGATAGAGGAGGTACAGGGAGGTCTTCAAACTGATTTGACTGAATGGTAAAAGCAAAATTAATGCGAAAAAAATCAGATTCACTAATCAGCAGGGTTGAAATTAGTTGTGCTGTGTAGGGTCAGAACCTGTCTTTATTTAAATTTTTAATGTTCATCATGGATGTTTTGCACTAATTTTTACTTTAATTGCGTGAGTAGCTGGGAAACATGTAAAATCCTGTCTCTAAAAAAACAAATACAAAAATAGCTGGGTGCAATGGTACATGCCTCTACTCCCCTACTCAGGAGGCTGAGCTGGGAGGATCACTTCAGCCCAGGAGGCATAGGTTGCATTGTGAGTGGGGATTACCACTGCGTTCCAGCCTGGATGACAGAATGAGACCCTGTCTCAAAAACAATTGCATTAAGTGTTGCATATCTTGATTATTGAGTTTTTGGTATTTCCTTATGTTTTGCATCCTGGTCCTAGTTATGTTTGTTGCACTTAACAGAATGTAGATTCTGCCGGGGGTGGGTGGTAATATCCATTGCTGTGTGTCCTATGGAGAGCATTATTATCTGAGTGACATACCTCTTGTTGGAGCATTTTATGTTAGATCCTTCCTTGTTGAAGTGTCTGAAAGTTTCTTTAACCCTGGTCATCACCTTTCCTAATTGTATCTGTTGGCATCTTTCTAACAATCCCATCTCTGTCCATTGTGACTACTGCATACTTCCTGACTTCACTTTCCCTATGTGTACCGCAAGGAGAAAAATAGTTCCTACCTCATGGAGTTATTTAATTTTTAATTTTTTTAGTAGAGATGGAGTTTCACCATATTGGCCAGGCTGGTCTCAAACTCCTGACCTCAGGTGACCCACCTGCCTCTGCACTCTAAAATGCTGGGATTATAGGCGTGAGTCACTGCACACAGCCTCACAAAGTTATTTTAATGATTTAATGGAATTACTACCCAAAGCACATAATCCTTATACGTGGTAAGTGAGAAACAACTAATAAATGTTTTAATAGTTATAATTAACATTTGTCTAATTTGATGCTCCAAGCAACTGTGTGATATGGACAAAGGTGTACCCTCATTTCACAGATGAGAAAGTAGGGTACAAAGCAGGAGAGTAGTTCGTGCAATGTAACTCTACTAGTGGATGGGGGTAGAAGCCAAACTTTCTGAGTCCAAGTCCAGTTCCCATTCCAGCATTCCACACTAGAATCATTAGCAGCATTAAAGACCAAATGTGAAGAGATGGAAGCGTCTAGAAGGTTCTGTAACCTATGAGAACATTCTTCTTCCTGGCCTCAGACTAGAATATTATATGCAGAATTATTCTAATTGTCTTGGATTTGTAGCATATCACTATGCCAGTAGCTTTTGATTGAGCTTTCAGACTTGATGTGTGTGTTTAAAGATCTAATGTCAACCTCCACTAAGCATTAATTTAATGAATTTATTAAGCATTGGGTGCAGATTATAATCATGGTGAAAAAATTCTCACATTGCTGCACTTTAGAAACAATACATTTTTCTGTAGGGAAAAAAGTGATTGAAATTTATTGAGACCCCACCTTTAAATAAAATTTGGGGAGAGGATCAGTGGTACTCATCAGAATCTTCCAGTTAGCAAGAGATCACTTCCTGGAAGGTGTATGGTTATATCTAAAGTGCTTGGCAGATTTACTTAGAAAACATTAGTATCAGCAATGAGCTAAGGAAAATTCAAGGGTTAAAGCCTTGTTTTTCTTTGTAGTGATTTATTAGACTAAATTTATTAACAGTACAAATCCCACAGTAAATTAACATAAATTGCAGTCTATATTTGAAAACCGGAAGCTACCAACTATCCAAAAAGGCTATAAAGTGAATAACGGCACTATCTGCTTTCAGATTTATTTCCCAACCATCCCTCTTTAATGTTGGCTGCAATGTGTGCCTTGACATCTTTTCGTTTGTTTTTCCTCTAAGAGTCAGTTATCCTGGGAATAAAATATGTTCGTGAGAGGCAGTCTAGTGGCTTGCTTTAGGTTGTGGGCTCTATGATGAACCGAGTTTGAGTGGTAACTCTACTATTTCCAGCTATATAAGCTTGGGCATGTTCCTTAGGCACATAGAGTCTAAGCACTTGGATAACAGTGGTATCTCCTTCATGATGTTCTTAAAAAATTAAATGAGATAATGCGTGTAAAGTGCTTAGGGCCATGCCTCACCAATATTAAGTGGTCAATAAATGCTAGTTATTAATTGGGAAATAGGGATAATGTAATCCTCTTAAGGATATTTTGAGGATCCATTGAGATGCTTATAAAGCATTTAGGTCACTACCTGACCCACAGTCAGCCCTACTCAATCAGTGTTCATCATTGACATGTTTGTTTTGTTTTTACATGTTATCTATGAAATGTAGATAATGTAGTTAATTTAGAACTTAGTATAGTTCTAAAGACTAATTGAGATAATGTGTGTGAAGTTTTCGGCTCTGTGCCTGTCATAAAGTAAGAACCAAATTAATGTTAATCTCCTTAAGGACAAGAAAGTTGTTTTTATATAAAATTTCCCCCCAGCTCCCTGGTTCAGTGCTTGACACATAGAAAGTATCCAATAAATATTTAGTAAATAATTGAATGAATCGCTGTATTATTAATTATATTCTCTTCTATCCAAAATGAAATAGGAGATCTTGGAAAAAAGTCCTGTTCTCCTTTAGAATCTGTTGACCCCCTAGAAAATGGATAATAAAATAAACCCAAGAAGACAGGATGTTCCTAAACTCTGAGATCATCATCAAAATCTCCTGCATCAGAAAGGTCTTCATGGTTCACAAAGAAGTTTCACATCCATTATGTCATTCAATAAAAAAAAACAGGCGACAAATATCTTTAGGGTCAGTCTGGACATGGAGCTCAGTCTCTTACAAGTGATTTAAAATCCACTCTGTCTTGTTGCAGATATTGCTTATAGAAAGCTTCAGGCACAGAAATGCTACCCAGCTTGATTTAGCTTAAAGAAACCTTTTGTGACCTTATAAACAAACATGGTCCAGCGGGAACACAAGTGGAATTTCAGAATTTGGAAGATGAGCTGAGAGAATTTGCTCAGAAATGGGACATATTACAACAGTCTCTACCAAAGGAGCAAAAACAATAAAGAGATTGACTCAGAAGAGAACAAAAAGGCCAATGCCACTTACTGGCGAGCAGTGAGTGCCTTACTCATTATAACTGTTGACTGTGTAACAATAATGTTTGGGAACATTGCAATCCCCAGAGTGGGCTTACAATGATGCTCATCTACTCATATGGATGGAAGGCCTTACATAAAATCTTGATTGCTCATGGAAACAGCTTCTTATCCTTGAAGTATGCTCTCAAAATGAGCCTGGGCAAGGCTGATAGTAGACATTTTTATGAATATAAATATCAGCTTTTAAATATCTGTCATCTGATATAATGCCATGTGTTCATGCATATGTTGGGTGAATGTATTTTGACCTTACCTCCAGAGTGAGTGGGTTATGCCAGTTGATTAACTCAGTGAGTTATAAAAAGACAGAGACAAGGGCTGTATTGGTCAAAGTCCCAGCAAGGAACTGATGGTCCAAATGTGGGTTCATGTGGTTCAAGGGCAGAAAGTTTATTGAGTGAGATGTGGGAAATGGACAAGGGATGATGAGTGAAGTCCCTAGAGATAAGCAATGATAAGAAGCTGTTTCAGTGCCTCAGTGTACATAGCACTATAGGAACACAGAGATAACTGGAAATATGGGAGAGGAGCATCTGGAAGAACCTGTGATCATGGAGACACAGATATTCTCAGAGATATGGTGAAACAGGGAAGAAACACCCTGGCCTGTCTCTTCACCCATTTTTTGATCTCCTATCGGTAACTCTCATTGTTCAAACCCAACTGGCTGACAGCAGGCAAGGTGATATGGTTTGGCTGTGTCCCCACCCAAATCTCATCTTGAATTCTAGTTCCCATAATCCCTATATGTCATGGGAGGGACCAGGTAGAGATAATTGAATCATGGGGATGGGTTCCCCCATCCTGTTCCTATGATAGTGAGTGAGTTCTCATGAGATCTGATGGTTTTATAAGGGGCTTCCCCTCTCACTGGACACTCATTCTTCTTCCTGCTTCTGTGTAAAGAAGGATGTGTTTGCTTTCCCTTCCACCAAGGTTGTAAGTTTCCTGAGACCTCCGCAGCCCTGTGGAACTGTGAGTCAATTAAACCTCTTTTCTTTATAACTTACCTAGTCTTGGGCAATTCTTTATAGCGGTATAAGAATGGACTAATGCACAAGGGAACATGGGAAATGTAGTGTGCTGGGGCATCCAGGGCATAGAACAGGGCAGAAAAGGTTGAGGATACATCCAGGTGAGGGAAGAACAATGACTACATGATTTGTTCACAGACTTGTGCCCTGAAGCTTTACTGATAATCTCACTTCTTTGTTCTTTGCTTTCACCCTGTGGGTATGATGTTTTTCTTTCTCTCTCCTGATGGCCTGGGAGCTCTTTGAGGGTAAGAATGCTATCTCATTTCTACTTGGATACTCAGCCTGGCACCTAAGGAATGTGTCAGGATATTAATCAAATGACAGGATAACTTGGGGCATCCATTCATTGGAGTTCACGGAGAAGCTAAGCAGGGCTCAGCGAACTTTTCCTGTAAAAAACTAGGTGGCAAATATTTTAGCCTTTGCAGGCTATACCATCTTCATTATAACCTCTCAACTCTGCCTTTGCAGAGTAAAAGCAACCATAGACAAAATGTAAATGAATGAGTGTTTCTGTGTGCCAATAAAACTTTTATTTACAATACGGACTGTGGGCCAAATCCATGGGTCATAGTTTGCTGACTCCTGGACAAAACTCTCAAGACTATCAGCAAATGGTTTTTGTGTTGAGTCCATCATAAGCATAGTTTTTTAGCTGTAGATACCACTATAAGCAGTGATATCTTCATTAAATCTTTTTGGTGAGGATCTGCCTCCATGTGATTTCTACCCTAGGTGTGACGTAAGTTGAAGAAAATGTCCCAAATCATGCTTAGCATACACCAGGGTAAACTTTGGTGGAGACCTTTAACACACTTGAAATGAGAACATAAATAATTCAATGTTGTGCATAAATGATTCAAGCCAATCCCAGTAGTACATGTGCACATGCACAAGTGTGTGTTGTGTTGTCTTGAGTGAAAGGGCAACATGAGAATTATATGTAGACCAGATGGTTGCAGCCCGAAGGTATGCAATCTGTCTCTCAGTTAAGTCAGCAGACTTTGAAATGCATGTGAGCCCTGGTCAAAACTAGATGATTTCAGATAGGAGCAGGATGAGGGGCTGTCTTGTTTGTGGAAATAAGCAAAGCCTGCCTGAATGAAGACAAACAGAGGCTATATATTCAAAACTTGCTGTAGAAAGGAGTCAGCTTCTATCATTTACAGTTGGCAGAGACTCAAAGGCAGACAGAGAAGTGGGAAAGCTTTATGGTAAAAAAAAAGTGAAAGCTTTGGTGTAGCTTGATCAGAGGCTGTGGCATGGGGAAGCTGGACGCTGCTGACTAAAAGCAAGGCATCCTATATGATTGATTTGGGGAACATATTTAGCTTTCTTTGATTGGTTCTGAGTTGGAAGCAGAACCATAAATTAAGGAAGCTTTGTGTTACTGACCAAGCTTTTGTTTTGGGTTGATTGCTGCAGAGGTTGGGGTTTAGCTTCCTGGGATGCTGCAGAGGTTGTGAATCAGAGTTATGTTGTCATATGTGGTCTGGTCGTTGTCTGTTTGTACGTTCATTCTTTCATGTTATACAGGTTACTGCTGACTTTCCTGGCTCTGCCACCTCCTTGTTGATGTTGAAACAGAAAGAGCATCTTTGGGTATCCATCAGTTAACACAGGCCATGGTGACCTTTCCTAGTCCAGGCATCAATGCATGCAGCCATGCTAGTGAGGACAGCAGGTGATTCAAAATGAATCTTTAGCTACCTGATTGTCACAACACTTAATGTCACTAGGAGAAGTTACGTCCCAATTCTCCTTAAAACTCAGCCTTAAGTCAACCCTTTTATAAGAATCTCAAATTATCCCCTTAATGACTAATATGACTGTGTTCTCAACCAAATCTCATCTTGAATAGTATCTCCCATAATTCCCATTGTTGTGGGAGGTATGGGTGGGAGATAATTGAATCCTGGTGGTGGTTTCCCCCATACTGTTTTAGTGGGAGTCTCATGAGATCTGATGGTTTTACAAGGGGAAACCCCTTTCGCTTGATTCTCACTCTTCTCTTGTCTGCCACCGTGTAAGATGTGCCTTTCACCTTCCTCCATGATTGTGAGGCCTCCCTAGTCATGTGGAGCTCTAAGTCTATTAAACCTCTTTCTTTTGTAAATTGCCCAGTCTCCAGATAAGTCTTTATCAGCAGCATGAAAATGGACTGTATCAATGACCTCATCCTTAGCATCCTTTAATCTCCTTTCACATCCTTTCCAGGTCACCCTGTGAGGTGGACCCACCCAGATTACAGGTGGGTTATTCTCTGGTTTCTATTTATTTCCCTTGCTTATATTTTTTCTCATTATAGTTTTATCATCAGAAGGGGCAGCCTGAAGCCAGGATGCCCCATTGTGGAGTGCACCCGATGAACACAGGGATACCATCCAGGCGGAACCAGATGTAGGCAGGTTCCTTCTGTGTTTCAAATTTTTCTCTCAGGAGTGATTAAAAGATTGCAAACCTTTTCACAGGTTTGTCTGTTTTCTCTTCTTGCTTCAGTTCTTCTTCTCTGCAATGTTTATCTTTCTTTCCTCAATGTTAAGCTGGAGTGTGAAGTCTGTCATAAATTTGCCAAATTAGTGAATCCCTTTCTCTTCTTCTAAAATAAAATATGTAACCCTCTGAATTTTATTTCTATCAGTGCTTCTCTCTCTATTATAGACACTACATTCTTGCCTATGCAGCACATAAGCCCTGCAGGCAGTTCATTTTTTGTGTGTGTACATTTGCTCACCTGAGTAAAGTGATACAATTCTTTTTCATAGACTTGCAGATCCCTGGAGCAGAAAGGGACCTCTGAGGTCAGGGAGGCTAATATTCTCCAAATGTGGTGTATAGTCTGCTGGGAGTATGCAAGATGATGTTAGCTAAGCATTTTAAATAGTTCTAGTTGTTTTGTATTTACTTAAATCTTACTGGTAAAAATATATAATGGGTACATTAAACTGTATGAGTTCATAAATACTACTGTCTAGGATGAGGCTGAAGCAGATGGTGCCTTGGAAACTGATTGTACTCAGTACATATGAATTAGAAGTGTTGCCAGGTAATACCCGGATATGACAGCTGTCATGAAAATAAGTTCTACTTCAGTGTCCTCAGTGTAACACTTGAGGAAACTGAGGCTTGGAAAAGGTTTTTCCAAGACATCAGCTCTACACAAGCAGGACTAGGGTTATATCATCACTGCCAAAATTTCCAGTGTTCTTTTATTCAGTTTTCAAAGATGTCTTCTTAGCAAGTGTGAGTTCAGCTCAAGAATGGATACCATGATCAAGCCCTCAGAAGGCCTCTTCAGGATGAATTTTCAGAAGCACAAGAAATTGGACAAAAGCCTATTCTAACTACGTGGTGAATTACCTCAAAAAGTTTCATTGCCAAAGACAAAAACTAGCCATTTACTCGATCTAAAACAACTGAAACTTTACTGGATAACAAGGTAAATGAATGCATTGCACTATTCACCGAAGTAGAGGCCTACAAGCTGCTGGTTGCTCCCAGTAATGGGAGATTCGGAAGGCAGTTAATGGGTTAGTATAGTTTTTATTGTAAAAGAAAACTAAATTAAACTGATAGTTTTAATTAAATTTGAATTGGCTGTGATTTTACTCAGTTTTAAAGGCCACTTGAGACTCTAGCGTTGCACTTAAAATCTAGTGTTGTAATTAGTGACATCTACATTTATTATAATGGTTACTGCACTTTATTGAATTTATTCAGGATTAAACAAAAGCTCAGCATCTAAAGAGCTTGTATTCCAAGATAGGTTGGCTTTGGAAGCCTGTTTTGTCTCTGTTAGAATGTCAGGTGATGATGCTGGTCTTGAAACAGGAAATGTTTGGTTTACCTATCTAGTCACAGGCTCGGATCTTGGGCTTCCTCAATGCTAAGTCATCTCCAAACATTGTAATTATGCTTTTGCTGTGATCTTTGTCCGGAAAATCCAAATTTGGTGCATGTTAAGTATGCCCCACAACCCCAATACCTCTGGATTTCAAGGTCCATGTAATGGACTGAATGTTTATGTTCCCTCCAAATTCATATGTTGGAACCTTACCTCCCAATGGGATGTTGGACCCTTAACTCCCAATGGAATATTGGAACTCTACCTCCCGGTGAGATGTTGGAACCCTGCCTCCCAGTGGGGTGGTATTAGGAGGAAAGGCCTTTGGGAGGTGACTGGGTTTAGATGAAGTCATGAGGCAGAACCCCCGTAATGGGATTAGTGTCTTCATAAGAAGACAAAGAGACTACAACTAGCTGTCTGCCATGAGAGGATACAGCAGAGTGTCAATCTGCAAGCCAGGAAGAGGGCATGCACCAGGAATCCAGTTCACTAATCCCGTACTTCTCAGTCTTCAGAACTGTAAGAAATAAATTTCTGTTGTCTAAGTCAACTAGCATTTTTTTGTTATAGCTTCTCAAACTAGAATAGCCCAACACAAGTATAGATTTGGAGACAGTCAGGTAACGATTTATTTGATCTGGAAATCTGAAGAGCTGCACGTGTGGTAGTCCCAGAAAATGTTTACCAGGGAAGCTGCTGGCTTCCTGGAAGGGCAGTGTCTTGGTGGCTCCATTTTTATCAGTTGCAGGCAAAATTAAAATCTGAAACAATGGTTCTTTTCACTTTGGTGTGTGCAGCATCATCTGAGAGAGAGGCTTATTAAAAAGAATGTTCAGGACCTCAGTTTTAGAAATTCTGGGTCAGTAAGTAGATGGTAGGAGAAAAACAAATTAACTGCTTTTTCCTACTGTACTCTCACTCTCAACACAGAAAAGTTCTGACACCAGTTGTATTGTTGTTTTTTTTCTTCTAAACATCAATTCAATTCTCCAGCAGACATCAACTGAATGTCCTACAATTCAGTTTAATTTGGGCACTCTTTACCTGGAGTTTGAGTCAGATACCCCAGGTTAAAGGCTAAGTCCCACAAAACTGTCCCTACTTCAGGGCCTTTTCAGCCTCTGACCAACTGACTGGTCAATTTGGGGTTCCCTTGATTCATTTCTCAGGTTTGATTATTTGTTAGAGTGGCTCACAGAACTCAGGAAAGTGCTTTGCTTACATTTACTGATTTATTGCAAAGCATCTAGATGAAAGAGATGCTATAGGGCAAGGTATGTGGCAGGGGGTACAGAGCTTTAATGCCATCTCCTGGAATGCCACCCTTCTATCACCACGATGCATTCAGCAGCCTAGGGTCTCTGAAGCCTGTAGCTCGGGGATTTTTATGGAGGTTTCATCACCTAGGTGAGATTACTTGTTAACTCATTCTCTGGCCTCTCTCCTCCTCCTCCAGGAAGATGGAGGAAGAGGCTGGAAGCTCTGAGTTTGTAATCATGGCTTGGTCTTTCTGGTGACCAGCCCCTTCCCAGACACTCACCAAGCATCACCTCATTAGAACCAAAGATTCTCCTATCACCGAGGAATTTCCAAGGGATTTAGGCGGTCTGTGTTAAAAACCAGGTCAAAGACCGAATATCAGAACAAAAGATTCTCCTACACCCTGATTGCTCAGGAAATCACAGGGCTTTAGGAACCAGGGGCAGAGACCAAATATGTATTTTGTATTGTATCACCGTATCACAGTAAGTGCATAAGCAAAACCTCTTTTTGCAAAACTTTAGTCTGAAGCATTAATTCACTCCAGTGGAATCTGCAAAAAAATCAGCTGAGAAACCGGAATAGGAGTACCTTCTCAAAACAGGAATAGGAATACCTTCTCAGTGGGTTGCTATATTCTATACTTTGTTGGGAGGTCCATATGAGGATGGTCTATTAAAAATTATTTGATAAGAATGAGATTAAAGCAGGAACTATATTTTAATCACACATGAATAAATACTTATAAAAATAATACAGAATATATAAATAGAATGAATGACACTTAGGCCATTTTATCTCCCTTCCCAGAGGTAGTGGTTCACTGTCTGGTATGTTTTTCGTCTGGATCTTTGCCTCTTTGTTTATAAGCACAGGTACTTCCCTAGTAGATTTTCCCTCATTTTGTTCTGAGTTCTGAGGGATTTCTTCTACTTTGTATTTTTATGGTCTTGGGTTATTCCTTTGATATAACATCTCATTCTTATTTTATGGATGTAAATACTTCCTCAATGTCTTTAAAATAGTGTTTAGTTGTTTTCCCCCTTTTTGGGAGTACTATCTGTGGTTTTCTGTGTTACCACATTTCCTGCTTACCTTGCTCTGGCAAGATGCAGGCATTTCTCAAATGCCTGTTGATTCTCACTCACTCATATGTAAGAACAAGGCAATAGGAAAGCTTAGGGATGGTTGATGAATGAATGTCTCAGTAGGGACAGTGGGCTAGAATCTGGACATTTTGCTTTGGGTTCTCTACTGCCAGCATGCAGAGTGCCTTCCTCAGGGATGTCCACATTTACACTCCCCCTAGCTGCCTCGACTTTCTCCATTTATTCAATTTCTATATAAGAAGACTCCTTGTTGCTCTTGTTTTTTTCTTGCAGTTGTTTTTGTTGCAGGCAAACACCTGCTTTTAGGACATTCTGAACATGTGAGGAGGGGAGCTGACTACTCCGTAGGCAGAACTTCAATTGACCTCACTTTCCTCCTTCATGTTTTCATTTCCATCCTGGTGTTTAGGATTCCAAACCTCACTGGAATTTTCTTCTTTTAAAGATTGAATGGTCAAAACTCAGAATTTTTCAAGTGTGACACATGTACTTACTAAAATTAAAAGAAGTTGAATATTAACAAACAACAAATACCAGGAAAACAAACCTGGTGTGAAAAGTAAAAAGTTCCTCTTCAAAGTTTCCCTTTTTGTTAAAAATAAATAGTAAGTGTTAGAAATAGTAGTTTCTTTTAAAAACTAACTTCCTTCAAGCTTCCTTGCATTTTACTAACAACTCTTTGTTAAGCCCTATGTAGATGTTAAATATAGTAAGGAAATAAGTCTATTCTATGTCCTTGTACTTTAATCAGTTATTTGTTCTGGCCTATAGCCTGCTCAGACATGTCCAAACATGCCCAGGCATTTCCCGGCATATAGCTTATACCTCTTCCTTATTTGGAAATGTTATTTTTCTGCTAGTTTCCCATAAACAACCCCCTTTCTTTCTTTGTTCTCCATTGCACATTTACCTATTTAGAAAAGTTTTAAATTTTGAGCCAATTGGGATCAGTCTAGATTGTGCGGTCCAGCTCCAGCCAGTGGAGATAGGACACAACAGTAAGGACCAAATGCATCAGGGATAAAACCGCTGCTTTTCGTTGTTCATTGCTGATCTTATGACAATCGGACTTCTGAGAAGCACCCTTTCTGCAAAAAGTAGAATTGCCTTGCTAAGAAAATTCTTTGTCTGAGTGCTAGTTCTTTTTTTTGGCACCAAGGGACAAGCTTTTGCTTCTAAAACTGGGTACTTCAATAGTGACCAAGACTTGGGATACTGCCACATGATTCAGAGAGATTTCTGGTTTGAATCTGTGTCTGTAAGGAAGAGTGAGCTTTGATTAAAGCTGACACAAATCTGAATCATTTCCATCTGAGTCCTTTAATTCAAACCTATTTTCTTGGAAACTGTGGAACCTCAGATTACTTATTAAGAATCAACAAAATAATCAAATAGCAATGAAAAATCCCAAACTTGAACATGGACACAAAAGGAAAAAGTTAGATGTAATTTCTTTTAAATCAATACAAATCCAATTACTCTTATTATTAGTATAGATCTGTGCAGCATTGAACACCAATTTCTGAATTCAACCATTTTGTTCACAAAATCTATAATATTAAAAAAAATTAGATCTTGGTAGGGCCTTATAGATTAATTGGAACACACTCCTAATTGTATAGAGAGGGAAATGAAGCAAACCATATTGGGAAGTAGTTAAAAATTGGGCTTTGGGCCAGGCATGGTGGCTCACGCCTGTAATCCCAGCATTTTGTGAGGCTGAGGTGGTGGATCACCTAAGGTCAGCAGTTTGCGACCAGCCTAACCAACATGGTGAAACCCTGTCTCTACTAAAAAAATAAAAATAAAAATAAAAAACTAGTCAGGCCTGGTGGCAGATACCTGTAATCCCAGCTACTCAGGAGGCTGAGGCAGGAGAATCACTTGAACCCAGGAGGCAGAGGTTGCTGTGAGCTGAGATCCTGCCATTGTACTCCAGCCTGGGTGACAGAGTGAGACTCTGTCTCAAAAAAAAAAAAAAATTGGGGCTTTAAATTTAGGTAGATCTGGGTTCTCATCTGCTTTGGTCTGGAGGTAACACCATTCCTTCTGCTCAGAGTCTACTGGTCAGAACTGATCACATGACCCTATCCTAACTGTAGGAGAGGTTGGAGAACCTGGGGCTGTATAAAGACTATTTGGTGAACACCAGCTCTCTTTGCAAAATCACTACCATAAATATCAGATTCAAATAGATGAATACCTTTTGTTTAGGTTTACAGTAACTTTTGTTTAGGTCTACAGTTATTGGTGGAATTAGGACTAGAAACCAGTAAAGAAGTCTGAGTCACAGTTGAAGGCTCTATCAGTAAAAGCCTTTCAGCTTACATGTGGTGAAACTTAGGTTTCCAGAGACAGAGCAAGCTTTTCAAGATGTGGGATGAATTTAAGAGAAAACTGCATCTTGCTCTTTGTGCTCTTTTTACTTAACCACCCTGCCTCTTTCTCCTCTCCTGGAGATTTCTGTACTAACATCTCACAATTATTTCTGTGATGTTTTTCCTCCCAAATTACTGAATTGTTTATTATCACCTAGAAAGAATAAGTCTTTCAATGAAATGTATGAGCATGTAAATTTTATGATAATGAGAAACATTTCCTCCTAAAACTAGGATTGAGCATCTGGAAACATAAAACACACATTAAAATGACTGAAGAGACCCCCTCCCCCCAGTCAAAGTAATTAAAGTTTGTTTGCAAAGATTTGTGTTAAGACCAGGAAATGCTTCTTTAAGTTCTGTAATGGTGAAGTCTTGTTGTAATGACAAATGGGTCTTCTAACAGGCAAATGCCATTGATACTTCACTGTGGAACTTCATTCTAGAACTATGAGTGTGAACTATGAGGTATCCATAAAATTAAGTGAAGTAGGAAGGCACTATCTCTAAAGTGGGTTGGACTTCCATTTTGGTGGACTAAAAATGGCTGCAGATTCTTTGACGTATTTCCCACTGAGAGGTAGGGCCCCTTTGAGGGGATTGGCCCATAGCTTCTTTGACTAACAAAATAAGGTAGAAATGACATTGTGGTAGTTTCCAGGCCCAGGCTTAGGTAACTTCCATTTCTTGTCTTTCAAAATACTTATTCTGGGAAACTTAAGCTTTCATGTTGACCGGCTCAAGAGTGTGTGGAGAGAGAGGGTTTTGGCTATGTCCAGTTTTCCACTCATTTCCACCAAAGCACCAGATGTGCCAGGGAAGAAGTCTTAGGAGTAAATCTCTCCATCCTGGTTGCCCTACCTAAGTCCAGAGGATCAGAGACAAACTACCTGGCTATGCTGTTTCTGAATTCCTAGACAAAACTGTGAGCACAATAAAATGTTTAAGCTGGGAACTGCTGGGGTACTTTGTTTTACAACAATTGGTAACTGGTAAACCTATCCTTTATGGTTCCTACCTGGTTATGAAGGCAAGCTCTGGAAACAGACTGCTTCATTTTGAATCTCACCTCCATGACTTAGAGTCCATGTATCCTTAGCCAGATCACTTAAATTTTCTCTGCTTCAGTCTCTTCCTCTATAAAATTAAGATACTGAGATTTACCTCATAAGATAATTGTGAGGACTAAACACATTAATTACTGTAAAGTTCTTAGAATATAACTCAGTAAATATTAAGTAGGTTTTTTTCTGAGGGCCTACTGTGTGCCAGGTACTGTGATAGGTTCTAGGGGTTTGTTTGAAAAAATAGGCAAAAGCTCCCTTTTCCCCCAACCCATCTTGAAATTTACTTTCTAGCTAAATGTTATTATTCTATATACATTTAAAATAAACACGTAAGTAAAATCCTGAACTCATGGATGTAGGAATCCAGAGTCTTTCTACATTCATAGACTTCAATGTACATCGTCAAATGTGTGTTTTTTTAATCACATTTCTGAACAGCTCTACTTTTTTAATGTGAATAATCTTTGATTATAGTGATTACGGTGACTTGTGACAACCAAGGCTGCAGAAAGAAAGCAGCTGTGTAGCTATGGCTAATCTGAACTTCTTGAGTCAGTATCTCTACTCATAAAATGGACAGTTCTATTGAAAGAAATTGAAGGTCTTACCCACTCTATCCAAGGAATTGACAAGAGATCCCCAAGAAGGTTGTATAGAGTGAGGTAAGAACCCATTTTCTGTTGATGAAGGTGAGGGGTTTAGAGCCCTGGGGTTGGCATTTTCTAAACTTCAGATTTGTACCTGTGGCCTGATATGGACAAGTGCAGTTTCAGGGGCAACAGGCAAGTGTATTGAAAATGTGAATTAGGAAAGATAAGGCAAGTGGCTGCCATGTTGCTGAGTTATTTGTATGTAGAAGACAATGTTCCCACCAGTGGGAGGCTTCTCCATCACTCTCACACTCACACATCCAGCAAACATCACCCTCTCTCCATCTCTTTTTCAAACTCACATTTCTTTTCTACCATGACAGCTACTCTGATTGACTGTGGTCACTGACACCTCTGCTTGGAGCTTCATGAAGTGTTATTCTCATTCTTCATGTACTTATCTATGAATATTTACTATACAGCTGTCGAGTGCTGCACATACACATGTGACAGTAATGTACCAAGAGAGGCGTAGTTGTACCAACAGAGATTTCTCCAGGATTATGTGAGAACTTGAGAAAGAGGCTCGTCACACAGACAGGAAGCTCTGCACAGGGTTCAAGGACAACTGTTGTTTCTGTCTCTCTAGTAACCCCTTCTTCTCTCTGCCGATAATTAATCTCTTTCTTGTGAGGAATAAACCCTGCGTATTTTGAGTAGGGCTGACTTACAAACCCCTGGGGAGAACAGAAGGCATGTGACCCTACAAACAAGTGTCTCCCCTGGGAATTTTATGACATAACCATTGGCAGAGACTCATTTAGCCAAGGTTGCTAATGGGATGGAATGCAACTTTGGGGTGATAAAGTCTTTCTCCAGACTTTATCATCTGAAGAAAGTCTACCTATGAATGGAACACATACTAGAAAAGATGGAGAGACATGCCTGAGTCAATCTAAGGTCATTAAAGTTTTGTTGCAAAGATTTATGTCAAAATAAAAATACATACCCTTAAATTTTAGGATGTATTTTAATAGTGTGTTAGTGTAATAGTGTAACAGACTAGTGTTCTGAAAACACTGTCTTAAACTGCTGGGGCATTTGCCTAAGAATGAAACCAAAGAACAGGAAAGCAGACCTAGAAGAGGGAGGGAAAGGACGTCCTAAAAATAGCATTCAAGCTTCTGGATCCAACCATGTCTGCTGCTGGATGTTAGTCCTGGTAGCTCTTACTACATGATGCAGTGAATGGCTCCTCATGCCCTTCTCTCCCCATACTTTTCCTCCTTTTTTGCTTAGGGTGGTTTTAAGTAGATTTCCATTGTCTGCAAGTATAGAAAGGTTTCTGGAGTATATAGCATTTCAGCTGCATCTTTAAGGATGAATAGGAAATTTTCAGGTGAAACAGGGAAGGAACTGAGGTGAGTAAGACTTTTCGGGCAGAAGGAACATATAAACAGCTTAGGGAGAAAGATTCTAAGAAGAATATTTACATAAAATAATTATACAAGGGGCATTTCTATGGGCTCAGGCTTCTTACTTAGAAAAATACAGTTGGCTCACTATAACCATGGGTTCCACATCTCTGGATTCAAACAACTGAGGATCAAAAATAGTAGGGGAAAAAGAATGGTTGTGTCTCTACAGAATATAGGTGGAATTTTTGTTCTTGTCATTGTCCCCAAACAATACAGTATAGCAGTAATTTATATAGCACTGGCCATGCATTAGGTATAAGTAATCTAGATATGATTTAAAGTATATAGGAGGATGTGCACAAGTTATATGCAAATACTATGCTATTTTATATCAGGAACTTGAGCAGCTGTAGAGTCTGGTATCCATGACAGGGTCCTGGAACCAGTCCCCTAAGGATACTGAGGGTTGACTGTACAGCTATAGGGTGACCAAAATTCATTTGTAAACAGTACCCACAAGACTGTGGCCTTTGAGTGAAATCTGTGAAGCAATAATGAATTGGGAAAACACTAGCTCATGATGTAGACTCAGTCACCTTCTACTTCTATGAAGTTCTAAGTGTGGTAGTCACAAGAACAGTGACAGAAATAATACCTTTAACAAGAATTTCAATTAGTCTATTGGGGCACACTCCTAACACAAAGAAGTTAGGAGAAATCCATCATGTTTACTTTATGCCTTATTTGTTTAGAATGGCCAATAAATAAGCTTTTACTGTCTAATTGCTCATGAATAATGGAACTATATTCAGCTGATCCCTGCCATTTTACAAAAAAACCCAAAAAACAAAAAACCCAAATATGAATTGGTTTTTTAACCAATACTAATACTAAATTTAATGCACCTGATAATTAAAATGGCTCCTTTACTTGGCTTGATCAGTGATGACTAAACCCATAAGAATTTGAATACATCATTCTCCTTTCTTCAAGTGAACGCTTTTCTCCTCTTACTGTCTTGATTTATCCGTCCTTTAATGTTCATTTCCAATTCTACTTGCTCCAAATAGTTGCTTCTGAATACTACAATGGAATCAATCCCCAGAATGTATTCTCTTCTGAATATATGCCTGAGTTTACCAAAACCCTAGGTACTAACTATTGGCTCTTTATGAAATTAACTTGAATTACAGCTTAAGTTGGGTTCAAGATCTACTGGGATGCAGTGCGTGGGTCTTGGGGAGTTTAATCCCTATGTCTCATCTTTTGATTGAAGATCAGATTCTGCATATAACTTCGTAGGAATCCCACCAGTATACTTCAGCTCTTTTTGAAAGGTGTCTCCAGGTATTGTAGTAGCATGAGATGTTAATCAGTAATATGCAAAAATGGCTTTGTGATGAAATACAAATATGTTTGTGGGAAATTCTACATTCAATCAGTCTCTGCAGGTCTTATCAGAGCCTTTAATATACTTTTATTTCTTTCCAAAAGAAAGATATGGTACAAAGCACTTCACATGTTATCTACTGGCCCATTTCTCATAAGAATATTAAACTCCTTGGTTTTCTAGGGAAAAATGTGTTTTTCTTCTGTCTTTGCTCACTAAGTGACTTCTAGAAATGCCTTTCCTTTGTACATAACCATTTCACTTGGGAGGCAGAGTATCTCAGGCATCTAATTTTACATTATGAAATAATCTTGACCCAAGGGACCTCGTAGGTCTGCTGTGATCTTCCAGCTCTTGATCTTTCTTTAAGATGTGTCAGCAATTAACATTGAAGGAATTAATTTCACTGTGGTTTATGTTACAACTTCATCTACTAGAAAGTTCCTTTTTTCCTCCCAAATCTTAGTCCAAAAGGAGGACAACTGTTTTTTCCTGTTGAATGCTTCCAGTCATATTTTAATATAAAAATAGTTATTAAATATGTAATTCACCACACCTACCCCTACTTCTGTGTAAGCTAAGAGTTGTGCTCATTTTAAGGTGATTTCATGAAAAGTGATTTCTGTCCCTGTATTTAGAGATGCCTTGAAAGACTGTTCATATCCTCTTTCATCCTTAGAACTGGAAGCTCTGGGAGTCATGATGTAGAAAGACTTTGAGCTTTGGAGCAAACCCAACTTGAATTTGAATACCTGTTCTGTTTCTTACTAATCTCATGGGTTTGGGAAAGCCTTTTACCTTTCTGAATCTCATTCTCTTCATCTACAAGATTAGAATGTTAGTACTGTGAATATAAAAAATAGAACTGAATCTCCAAGCAAATAATTTATTTTGGAATAATATATGAGAAGTAGAATTGCAATTTGAGGGTACATAAACCAGTGCAGCCCCTAGATGTGTTTGAAGAACAAAGGGAAAGGCTGGGGTTTTATTAGGAGAAAAAAAGAAGGTTATGCAAATTAGTTTGAAAGGAAGTTCATTGGTGGCTTACAGGAGCAGGCAGGTTCTGACTGGTGAGTGGTAGCAGTTACTAGGTAAAACTTGAAATCATAAAGTTGTAGCTGGCTATTGTGGTTTTGGACTGGACTGGCGAGATAATTCCTGGAGGAGGGGTTTGTGACCTGAATGTTTTCCCCCATGGCTCCCAGACTCTATGTTAGTTGGGTGGGACCAAAATGAGTCCATTTTGCATAATCAATTTTCACAGCACCCACCCACCTCATCATAAAGTTGTGGTCTTCCTAGTTGAGCTCTCATCTTTGCAAGCTGAAATACAGGATGATTGATACGGTTTGGTTCTGTGCCCCACCCAAATCTCAGGTTCAATTGTAATCCCCATGTGTTGGAGATGGGACCTGGTGGGAGGTGACTGGACGCATGGAGGTGGTTTACCCCATGCTCTTCTCCTGAGACTGAGTGAGTTCTCATGATATCTCATGGTTTAAAAGTGTGTGGCAGTTCCCCATTCTCTCTCTCTCTCTCTCTCTCTCCCTCCCTCCCTCCCTCTCTCTATGGCTCTCTCTCCCTCTCTCTCTGGCCACCATGTAAAACGTGCCTTGTTTCTCCTTTGCTTTGCCTTCCTTCATGATTGTAAGTTTCCTGAGGCCTCCACCAGCCATGTGGAACTGTGAGTCAATTATACCTATATTCTTTATATATTACCCAGTTTTAGGTAGTTCTTTATAGCAGTGTAAAAATGAACTAATACAATGATCCAGTGCCAAATTATTACCCTGAGTCCATCTGTTGCCTACATTGTCTAAAATTGTGCTTCCTTCTGCAGAGTAAACTTTTTTCCATACCATCATGCCCTCTGTTCAATTAAGTACACAGACTTTTTTGGCTCTCTCATTGCCAGTCTTCCTATACACATGATGTCCACAAGCTGTAGATATCATGTAGATGTTTCAGAATCTCTTAGGTCAATCAAGCCTGAGATAAAATCTTTGATTATTTTGTTAAAATTGGTTAACACTGTCTGAAGCTGGGTCATATATTCTTTTCTAAGATGCACTTTGGAACAGCCTAAACTACAAAAAAATTGAAATGTATTTTCTTTATCGAAAGCATCACAAATTCCTAATCTGATCCTTTTTTATTGTTTTGAGAAGTTTATTATAGCATTTCATTATGAAAAAAATTCAAACATACAAAATAGAGGTAATATAATGAAGTCTTACCTACCCAGTACACAGTCTCAACAATGGTCAATTTATAAGCAGTCTTGTTTCATTTAGATCTTCTACTTCTTCCTCACCATTAAATTATTTTGGGACAAATCTGAGACATCTCATCATTTCATCTATGATTATTTCAATATGTACATTTATAAATGATAAAGGCATCTTGTAAACATATAACTACAATGCAAATATCACAACTAAAGGTTAAAGGAATTTGTAACCTGTCAATTATTTTGAATGGTGAAAAAGACAAAAAATTATGTAGGAGTTGAGGTTCATTACTGGGCCTCTGTGGACTGATAAAATAATGATTTGAAAGCCTTGAACAATTTATGATCTTGATCTTCACCTCTATCTGCTGATTAGAAGTATCTAGAAAATTCTAAATTATGAAAAGAAAAGAAGTAAAGTCTATGGAGGGACCATGTAGTATTTTCGAACCTGTAGATGGGAGATGTGGTTTGCCCCCCCCAAAGTTTACAGGGAACTGAACATTTTTGGAGACCTATATTTACTTGGTTCCCCTGAGGTGCAATTATTATTATTATTATTATTATTATTTTTAAAAACTAACCCTTGCTCTATCACTCAGGCTGGGGTTCAGTGGCATGGTCACAGCTCACTGAAGCCTTGACCTTCCTGACTCAAGGGATCCTCCTGCCTCAGCCTCCTGAGTAGCTGGGACCACAGGCATGCACTCACCATACCTGGCTAATTTTATTTATATTTTATAGAGATGGGTGTTTATATGTTGCCCAGGCTGGTGTTTAACTCCTGGGTTCCAGCAGTGTGCTGGCCTTGGCCTCACGGAGTGCTGGGACTACAGGTGTAAGCCACTGCACCTGGCCTGAGCTGCAGTTTTTGACCCTCTTGCCAATGTTAGTAATCACTGTATCATTGATAGAAGGTGATTGTTTTCTGTTTTAGAATCGATAGCATTTGCTGCAGTATGGATTTTAGACTCAAATGAGAGAACCAGTATGTTTATGCCATTATTATTCCTCTCAGGAACTAGCAACATGTTAAAAAGGAAGCTCTTTAAAATATGTCCTAAGTGTACTACTGAGGACCAGTAATTATACCCAAGTGGCAACATTTCCTATCAAAACATGGCAGAATTTCTCTTTTTAGAAAAGTGCCAAGTTAATTAGCACCTTATAGGACCTTGTTATGGCTCAGAACGACTTTACATCTGTTGATAATTTAATCATTATAAGTGTGACACAAGGAAATTGAGCTTCACTTTCTGTTACATAATGGAAATTGACAGTCAGTGAATGCTGCTCAATAGCTTCATGTCATTAATAAAGTTGTTTCTTAAGCTCATAACAAATATCAAGTTCTCACTAGGTTAAGAAAATAGACTCAACATGTGACAGTTTTGAGATGTGACATTGCCCAGGGCATGTCTGTTTTGCTTTCAGAATTTGTAGGCTGCTGATAGATCATATGGGCACTGATCTCTGTTTGAGGTCAAGAAGGTTCTAGAAGCACATCCCATAGGGCAGGACAAAGAGCCCTCCAGCCACTGCTCTCCCAGGTTGTCTTTAGCTATTGACAGGGGGTGAGGCAAGGGTCCTGTTCTGCTCAAAAGGACTTCTGCCTGGGAAGTGTGGGGATGCATCTGGGGTCTCACTATGTGGTAGGAAGGAAGGAGTGCTTTGTGAACAAAGCCACAGGCTGGCCTCCTCCTGTGCATCCACAGCTTTTCATAATTGGGTCCTGGGATCCTCTCTGATCAGAACATTTTGAGAGACACTCCTGGGTTCAGTGTCCCAGCAGAGCAGCACAGGTAGGGACAGAACATACAATGCTGAAACAGCATGAACCTCATCCCTGCTCTTAGCACCAGCCCAGGCAACTGGTACAAACTCACAGAGTCAGCCTGCATGGCCAGCTCTGTGCTGCCTTGGGAGGGTGCTTTCTCTCTTTTTCTTCCCACAATATTGTCCTAATCCTCAATGTTGTATGGAGCTATTGACCTCTCTTGAGCCCTCATTTAATTATGATGGGATGTATGATTTTTCCTTTCATACATCCCATTATAGGTAAATGAGGAAAGGTTTTCCACCTCTTCCAGGTGGGGTTCAATTGTGCTCAGAGTTAGTACAAAACAAAGATTGACAACCAAATAAAAATTGCAAACAAGTCAACAACAAAAACATAGAGAAGGCAAGGGCTTTAGGGTAGCAGCAAGGATCCTAACAGCAAAGATTTGAGTTGGATGGAACAGAAAACTTGTCAGGATTTGCAGGCTTCTCAGGGGACTCAGGCATGGAGACCGAAGGAGTCTTAGGGAGAGGATCTGACATCAGGAGGACTGGACCTGCAGAGGGGGTGTCTGAGCCCAGATCACTCCATTTTTGGAGAGTGGGGATCGGAGCACCTGCCGTGGTGGATAGGGGTTCCCAATGCAGATGCTGGGGACAGAAAGCCTTAGGGAGGCAACAAGTAAACCTGTAAGAGGCCAGCATGGGGCTGACTCTGGCATCCCAAGGAAAGGGACGGGAGCTGGTGATTCGCAGGTCGGCAGCCCGAGGGGGTCCTGGGCACTGAATATGATGGAAGCAAATGTGTACACAGCTTGGTCATAAGGTGGGAAGAGTAAGTCAGTGTCAAAGTCGGTGTGAGGTGTGGCTGCTAAGTGATCAAACGGTAGAAAATGGACTCTAAATCGAGCTTGTTTTGTGTTCTCCAATAAGAAACTGCCTAGTTTGAACCATATATATGTTTTTCTTCTTAGTACTTAAATACCTGGTAATGATAGAAAACCAGAAACTTTGCATGATAAAAATAAAGAAAATATAAACAAAATCCCCCTCAAATTTCTAGTATGTAGAGAAAAATCACTTTGTAATTTGATATAGATTCTTTCTCTCCCTCCTCCTTTCTTCTTTCCCTCTCTCATTTCCTCTCATTGGGTTTATGTGAAAAAAATATTATAATATGTACGTTTCATTTTGTATCATAATTTTTATCCTTAATATTAGAGACACCTTTTTATGTATCTGCACATTATTTTTGATGGCTGAGTAGTATTCATTGTATTAGTGTATTCAGTCTTCACTGTCTAACAATTGACATGATGCTCTAATATTTTCTTTGGCTCAGGAAAGCAGGATATTGGTGGATTCTATTCCCTGAACTGTACCTCTGTTAGTAAGCCTCTGAAGTCTACTGGGGAAGAAATAAGGAAGGCTTCCAGAGACATAGACTCTGGAGTGGGAAGGAAACGTGGTTGAGGTTTTGGAAAAATTTGATCTTGTTTCATTTTGTGTCATTTATAACCACCACCTCACCCTTAGGTGGTCCAGCCTCTGCTGGACAATGGCTAGGAATATGCTGTGTCAGAAAGCCACTGATGAGCTTATGAAATACCTATCTGGTATGGTTTGGCTATGTTTCCACCCAGATCTCATCTTGAATTGTAACTCCCATAATCCCCATGCATCACGGGAAGGACTGGGTGGCAGGTAATTAAATCATGGGAGTGGTTACCCCCCATGCTGCTGCTTTTGTCATAGTGAGTGAGTTGTACAAGATCTGATGGTTTTATCAAAGGCAGTTCCTCTGTACACACTGTCTTGCCTGCCACCACGTAAGACATGCCTTTGGTCTTCCTTTGCTTTCTACCAATATGAGGCCTCCCCAGGCATGCTGAACTGTGAGTCAATTAAGCCCCTTCCCTTTGTAAATTACCCAGTCTTGGGTATATCTTTATTAGCAGTATGAGAACGGACTAATACACCATCATAAAATATTTTTCTGTGGAATTATCCAGAATCTGCTTTAGAACGTGAGATCTGGAGTCTGTTAGACTGAGTCTACCATCCTAGACAAATGTCCTAACATTTTGTCTAATCATTTGTCCTAGACAAATGTCCTAACCTTTCAGGCCCTCAGTTTTCCACATCTGTAAAACTGATATGGTAAAAGACTGTGCCTCAGATAGTTGCTAGGTGTATGAAATAAGATAAGGCATGTGGAGCCTGTGACAGAGCTCAATAAAAGTCAGCCGTGATCACCATAACAGCTGTATGTTATCACAACACAGCATATATTTGGCCACTGCTATGTGACAGCCCTGTGGCACATAAAGGTGTTGCCTGCATCATGGCCCCTGTCTCATTCTACGCTTGTTGACCCTAATTCTCTTGTTCTTCAGAGGATAGCAGTTCATGTCCTTCACTCCACCCAGCTCTCTCCCTCCATTTTTACCCATTTTGAATGGTCTTAAGCTCTTCTATTCATCTTCTCCATCCCAGCTTCAGTTCCTCAAAGACCTACTTCAGTGATGTGAGGTCCAGTGGGTTCCCCATTGAGTATACAGGGGTCTTCCCTTCCTAGAGCCTCTATTCCATTTCATCCTCAGGAGACACAGGTGGAAGAACATCTCTGTGCAGATGAATTCTGTTTAAAAAGAGGCAAATGTGCTTTGCCTACTTTTTGATGGGATTGTTTTTCTCGTAAATTTGTTTTAGTTCTTTGTAGATTCTGGATATTAGCCCTTTTTCAGATGGGTAGCAAAAAACACCTATGTGGCCAAATAACATAAGAAAAAATGTTTATCACTGGTCATTAGAGAAATGCAAATCAAAACCACATTGAGATACCATCTCACATTAGTTAGAATGGTGATCATTAAAAAATCTGGAGACAACAGAGAGGATGTGGAGAAATAGAAACACCTTTGCACTGTTGGTGGGAGTGTAAATTAGTGCAACTATTGTGGAAGACAGTGTGGTGATTCCTCAAGGATCTAGAAATAAAAATACCATTTGACCCAACAATCTCATTACTGGGTATATACCAAAAGGATTATAAATCATTGTATTATAAGGACACATGCACATGTATGTTCATTGTGGCACTGTTTACAATAGCAAAGACTTGGAACCAACCCAAATGTTTGTCAAGGATAGACTGGATAAAGAAAATGTGACACATAGATACAATGGAATACTATTCAGCTATGAAAAGTATGAGTTCATGTCCTTTGCAGGGACATGGATGAACCTGGAAACCATCATTCTCAGCAAACTGACACAAGAACAGAAAACCAAACACAGCATGTTCTCACTCATAAGTGGATACTGAACAGTGCGAACACATGGACACAGGGAGGGGAACATCACACACTGGGGTCTGTTGGGGGGTGAGGGGCTAGGGGATCGATAGCAGGAGGTGGGGAGGTTGGGAAGGGATAACATTAGGAGAAATACCTAATGTAGGTGAAGCGGGGATGGAGGCAGCAAACCACCATGGCATGTGTATACTTATGTAACAGTCCTGCAAGATCTGCACATGTACCCAAGAAGTTAAAGTATATAAAAAATACATAAAACTGCAAAACAGAGGAGCAAATGTGAAGCATAAAGTGTTTTGATGTTCAGTAACATTTGCTTCCAGCATCCCTCTTAAGGACAGACAGATTTTGATGAAATTATCAGTACAAGAACATTCTGAAAATGGAAATTATACACTGAACTTCTTGAGGGTGGAGACTGTACTGTATTCTTTTTTTGTCTCTCTAGTTCATGGAGATGAACTATATGCAGCCAACAAACATGAAAAAATGATTATCACTGTGTATTGTATTATATTTACTATGTATCAAGTTCTTACTAGGTGCCAGCTGCCATACAAAGTACCTTAAATGCACTCTAAATCTTTCAACAAGCCCAAGAAGGAAGTTAATTTACCATTACCACTTGAACTGCTGGGGAAACTTGGAACTCAGAGAGATTAGGTAAAATACCCAAAGTCATACAGTTGTTAAGTTTTGGGATTTCAGCAGGCCAATAAATAAGGATGTTTTCCTGTTATCACAAATTCAAAATCAATTGATAGATACAGGAGTCAAACAGATAAAGACTAAAATATTGCCTTTAGTATTATAACGCTGGCTGGAAAATGTGGTCATAGATTTATGGCCAGGGGGCCTTGTTGATAACAACTTCTTTCTTTTTTTTTCATGAGTGAAGATTTTATGATAGGCCAACCAATGTATAAAAGAAAGTTAGAGACTGAAGAGCAGTTGACTGCGGCACATCGATTTGGGTGAGGGGTGGGGCATAGGGCTGGGAAAGAGAGGGGTCGGCTTTGGAGAGAAAAGGATATGAATTCTCAGGGCTTATTTTCACTAAGTAGATTGGCTTTACCTAATCACTGAGCATGGACCAATGAGCCCCCACAATCTGAGCTCATTCCTTTATGGGCAGCACAAGAGGCTCAGAGCTTCATCCACAGAAGATTCTTTGCTGGCAGACACAATTTCAGGGAATGGAGGGCCCTCTGCCAATCTTCCATGCAGACTTGAACCCAGATCTCTTTGACTTCAGGGTTTTCATATTTTTCAAAAGGCTTCTCTGTTTCTTAATGGTTTGTTTACTGAATGACTTTGATTTCCTCTTTAGAATATGTTAGAAATGAAATTACAAAAAAACAAAACAAAACAATTTTCTTTGGAGACTTTTTGTGCATCGGGACTTTTTTTTTTTTTTTTGAGATGGAGTCTGGCACTGTTGCCTGGGCTGGAGTGCAGTGGTGCAATCTCAGCTCACTGCAAACTCCACCTCCCAGGATCACGCAATTCTCCTGCCTCAGCCTCCTGAGCAACTGGGATTACAGGTGCCTGCCACCATGCCTGGCTAATTTTTTTGTATTTTTAGTAGAGGCGGAGTTTCACTATATTGGTCAGGCTGGTCTCCAACTCCCGACCTCAGGTGATCCACCCGCCTCGGCCTCCTAAAGTGCTGGGAGTACAGGTGTGAGCCATCGTGCCCAGCCTCATGCATCAGGACTTTTAAGAAAATTTAAATACATAGTATATCTTTGCTTGGCAGAATTCCTGCTCTCCACACAATGTGTAACTCTGCCAGCAACCCAATCTGTTTTGACAATGCGTGTGACTGGAGCCATTTGCTAAAAACTATTATCAACAAGGTTAACAGACTTCCTAGGTTTTCCTCTTCTGACCAGCCATCTTGTCCAGCCTGCTGCCTTTCTCTCATTGGAATGGATCTGAGAGAATGGTGTCTCATCTCTAATTAAATTCTCATCTTTGCCCAGCTATTTCAAAGGGCAACTGTCTTAAACCTTTGAACTTTATTTGTAATACAAAACTTCAATTAGATAAAGGACAATAATTAGCAGATCTTTTATCTTTGGGTATAATTAAATCTTTAAGAAGGGACATTTCAATCAATGAAATGTAATGACAAGTTCATAAATTAATTAATCCCACCAATGGAGGCTTGGCAGTAATCAATGGATCTTTAAAGAGGGCCAGAGTGAGGGGACATAGCTGTGGGAATAGAGATGCGCAGTTCAGTTTGGTGTAAAGATTCTCATTTATTAAGGATTAGCTGGCTCAAAAGATGATCTATTTATTTAAGGGAAAATTATGTAAAATATTAACTTTTAATGGGAGGGAAAGCCGCCTTCTTGTAAGTTTTTGCTTTTGAAACTTTCTTGTTAGAGCTCTTAACTCAGATGAGAGCTGCCAATGTATATTCATACCCTCCTGGAACTGCTTGCCAGTGTACTGATTGGATGGCTAGACTGAATTAGAGAGAAAACAAAACTGAAGTTGACCACCAGTAGATGTTCCAAGTGCTTTTGTCTAAAACAGGAGTCAGCAGACTTTGGTCTGCTTGCCAAATCTGGCTCATTACCTGTTTCTATAAATAAAGTTTTATTGGAACACAGCCACACCCATTTGTTTCTGTGTTGTCAATCACCATGTCGTATTTCAAAGGCAGGGTCAAATAAGAACCTAGAGAGACTATGTGATCCACAGAGGCTCAAATACATACTGTCTGACCCTGTTTATAGAAAAGATTTGTCAGTCCCTGCTCTAAAACACTGAGGAGTTTGGTAAAATCTAAATTCAGAAGAGCACTATATAGACGGTGTTTATTGTAAGATTATGAGCTAGATACTTAACATATGAAGTTCTGTGGCTGCAGTAGCCTCCTAATCAGCTTCCTGGTATTCATGTTTGCCCCATCTATCCGGGCAAAAAGCAAGGGAAGAGTGATTTGGACAGAGTTGGAGTAGGGAAAACTGGAACAGGCAGAGAGGCCCTGTGGCAGAAGGGCATGCAGCTCATTAAAGAGGTGGATGGCAGGTCCCAGCAGCTTAGAGAGCAGAGTGAGAGGGACAGGCTGTGTGCAGAGGCCAGAGGTTCAGCAGATCATCTAGGGCCTGAAATCCGACTGTATTAGTTTCACTGCACAAATCCTACTAGTTCTCTTCTCAATTTGCAACCCTTCAAGAACTTCATGTCTCTCTAGGATAAAATTCCAAAGCCTTGGCTGAGAGCCAGAGCAAGCTTCTTTGGGGCAGGGAGGGAGTTTTGAAGGTTGGAGAGTGATGGGAGAGAGGAGCTTAGAGATGGAAGAGCTGGTAGAGTTTGCAGGGATCCCTCCTGTCTCTGTCTCTGTCTTCACACGGCTTCTCCTCTGTGTGTGTCAAATCTGCCTTTCCTTTTTCTTCAAAGAACACCAGTCATTGGATGGAGGGCCCATCCTAAATCCAGAATGATTTCCTATCGATATCCCTAATTATATCTGCAGAGACCCTTATTTCCAAATAACATCCCATTCATAGGCACTGGAGGGTTAAGATACGAACATACATTTTTGGAGGACGTAATTCAACCCTTCACCAAAGAGAGGATACATGATCTGCTTCTTTTTTGTTATTTTGTTATTATTTAAAATTTTTTTTTTATTTTTTAAAATTGCATTGTAGGTTTTGGGGTACATGTGCAGAACATGCAAGATAGTTGCATAGGTACACACGTGGCAGTGTGATTTGCTGCCTTTCTCCCCTTCACCTATATTTGGCATTTCTCCCCATGCTATCTCTCCCCAACTCCCTACCCCCGCACTGTCCCTCCCCTATTGCCCCCAACAGACCCCAGTGTGTAGTGCTCCCTTCCCTGTGTCCATGTGTTCTCATTTTTCATCACCGACCTATGAGTGAGAATATGCGGTATTTCATTTTCTGTTCTTCTGTCAGTTTGCTGAGAATGATGGTCTCTAGGTTCATCCATGTCCCTATAAAGGACACGAACTCATCGGTCATCATTTTTGATGGCTGCATAATATTCCATCGTGTATATGTGCCACATTTTCCCAGTCCAGTCTATCATCGATGGGCATTTGGGTTGGTTCCAGGTCTTTGCTATTGTAAACAGTGCTGCAATGAACATTTGTGTGCATGTGTCCTTATAGTAGAACGATTTATAGTCCTTTGTGTATATACCCAGTAATGGGATTGCTAGGTCAAATGGAATTTCTAGTTCTAGGTCCTTGAGGGATCGCCACACTGTCTTCCACAATGGTTGAACTAATTTACACCCCCACCAGCAGTGTAAAAGTGTTCCTATTTCTCCACATCCTCTCCAGATGCTGGAGAAATACAGTATCTGCTGTCTCCAGATTTTTTAATGATCACCATTCTAACTGGCGTGAGGTGGTATCTCAATGTAGTTTTGATTTGCATTTTTCCAATGACCAGCGATGATGAGCGTTTTTTCATATGTTTGTTGGCCTGCTTTTCAATTTAAGACCAATGCATGCTTTCTTGGGGTAAAAGATTGGATCAAAAATGGACAAATATGGAACCAGGGGAATCAGCTGAGAGGCCGCTGCAATCTTCCAGATACAAAATGACAAAGACTGCTACAACAGGGCGGCTGTGTGGCAGACAGGGGTTGGGGTAGGGAGGAGTCACTGCTTAGTTGCGATCTATCTATGGCCTAGAAGAAATTAACCAAAGTAGGTCTTTGCAAGCTTGGGTGATTTTTTTTTTTCTATTCCCCGACCTTCTTTGAAAGGGTGTCTAAAGGAGGGCTCAGAAGATCAAGGAGACACTAGTTTAGGGAAAGATTAGGTCCAGCACGTGGAAGATGCTTGATACATGCTCAACATAGCTGGTAGAATAAATGCAAGCAGGGGAATTATTCAGCAGAGTTCTTCTCTGACTGTGTTTGCTTTGGGGCAAGGTTGCAGGTCTCCCTTTTCCAAGATGTTTTGAAAAATATTAATACTCATTTGAATGGGGCTTAGAGTTCCTTGGCAGAAAGACATTGAACTCATGCAAATATTACTGTTATTTCTGGAGCCAAATTTAGCAAGGACGGCTCTGCCTTTAATTACTGGTTGGTGCTGAGTTGTACAGGCAAATGATTACATGCGCAATTAGTTGTTCCCACAAGTAACCAATTATGGGAACGATTATTTAAGAAAATTGCGGCTCCTGCTAAAGGGACTTTACATCATAGCCTCAAAATACATTTCTGTATAAAAATTTCTTTATTGCATGTATTATCATTTTTTCCTATCTCCTGGGCTGCAAGAGAAACAGCCCTTGAGGCCTCATTTGTGGGGAGAGAGAACCGTAGAAAACTGGGCCTTTGGGGTACTGTGAGACTTGACAAAGGGTAGGGTTTGGAGTTGGAAGCTCTCCTAGGACTAGTCTCACTCCAGAGACCGTATCTGAACCCCAAAGATGGACTCTGGAAAAAAACTTAGGACTCTAGATGGTTGATAAGGGAATCACTTGGAGGCATGTAGAGACCTACAACTCAGCCATATGTCACTGTTAACTCAATCTTTGCTTGTGCCCGTCAACACAGTTTTCTCTGCCTCTTGGTAACCACACTTCTTACCTAGACCACCTCTCCCCACTGAGCACTGCTGACCCCTCCAAGCAGCCAGGTTGGCATGAAATCATAAGCTTGCATAACCAGAAGTGTCGTAGACATTGCCTGGTCTGTCTGACTCATTTCAGAGATAGTATAACTGAGACCCAGAGAAGCAAAGAACTCAGGCCATGGTCCAGCTGAACTGTGACCTTGCCTCTCTCCAAAGCCCTGGCTCTTTGCACAATGTCATCCTGGTTGCTGAGGGCACCAGCTATGGGACAGTGCAATCATCAGCATTTTGTGACTGCTACCACCTGGGGCCTGATGTCTTCCTCTGTGTCTGATACACGCTAGGAACCATGCTGAGATAGAGTTGGGAGGAACTACAGAGAACCTTCTAGTTTAGACGTCTTTTTCTATCCAAGTGGAATTTGGAAATATATTTACCTGAGATTGATTACTCTTTCCCTTTGAACATTTCTTATGATATAGACCTTAAAACCACCAAGATTCAGCCTGACCTCACTCAAGTAGGAGACACCATAAATTCAAATGTCATTGTTTGGGTTGGTCCATATCTACCCTATTTCCTGCCCCCAAATATAAAGCATGCTTTTGTGTTATTATGTTAACTAGTATTGATCAATAGTCAGGTTACTCTTTTCTTGTATTCACAGTGTCATCTACTATTCTACCTTAATGTGTTATATTACATGACTGACCTCAGTTGTTCAATACTCTGCACTAGTATTTTATATTCACGTCCTTACCAAAGACTCATGATGGGTGAAATGTACTTTCTGGTGCCTTGAATTTGGGTTTGGCAATGTGATTTGCTTTGCCCGAAGGGTTGCTGGCATAGGAGCTATCAGCAGAACCTTGGACAATGCTTGCACATTTGGGCATGCCCTTTTGTGATCCAGCAACCCAGCAGGAAAAGAACATGCTGAAGGTAGTTGCTGGGCCTTCATCCCTGAGCCTCAGAGCGAGGCTTGTGGAACACACCCACTCCTGGAATAAGAAAATCTGTGGATTAGACTTGGACTAACTCTGCAGCCTCGCTCCCACATCCTGGAGCGTAGCCCAGCCCAGATGAGTTGAAGCTGACTCGTGTGTCTACGAAAATAAGAATAGGCCTGGTGCGGTGGCTCATGCCTGTAATCCCAGCACTTTGGAAGGTCAAGGAGGGTGGATCACCTGAATCGGGAGTTTGAGACCAGCCTAACCAACATGGTGAAACCCTGTTTCTATTAAAAGTAAAAAAATTAGCCAGGCAAGATCGCATGAACCTGTAATCCCAGATACTTGGGAGGCTGATGCAGGAGAATTGCTTGAACCTGGGAGGTAGAGGTTGCAGTGAGCTGAGATTGTGCCTCTGCAGTCCAGCCTGGGGAACAGAGTGAGACTCTGTCTTAAAAAAAAAAAAAAAAGAAGAGAAGAATAAATGATTGCTTTTTTTTTTTTTGAGACGGAGTTTCGCTCTTGTTACCCAGGTTGGAGTGCAATGGCGTGATCTCGGCTTACCGCAACCTCCGCCTCCTGGGTTCAGGCAATTCTCCTGCATCAGCCTCCTGAGCAGCTGGGATTACAGGCATGCACCACCATGCCCAGCTGATTTTTTGTATCTTTAGCAGAGACGGGGTTTCACCATGTTGACCAGGATGGTCTTGATATCTTGACCTCGTCGTGATCCACCCGTCTCGGCCTCCCAAAGTGCTGGGATTACAGGCTTGAGCCACCACACCCGGCCAAATGATTGCTTTTTTAAGTCAATGAGTGCTAGGTTGGTTTGTTATGTAGCATTATTTTGGCAATAGCTAATATATTCCATATTGCATTTTAATTAATATTGAAGGAGATTCACATTTAGATGGTGTCTAAAAGAGAATAGGAGTGGGAATTAACAGCATAGATGGGGTGAGCAACGTTTGAAAAAAGTGTATCAAGTATATTTGGAACTAGGCAGTCAAAATGTTATGGATCTACAATATACTCAATTTTAAGATATTTTAGGGGTTTTCCCCAAAAGTAAATTTAAGACAATGTTTTTGAAAATAATGGCCTCATGGAATAAACCAACGAGTGTATGGACCAGAATCTTCCAGCCTGTGTGAGATTGTATAATATGTGGACTGTATCCTTAGTCACCCCATTCCTGGTCCATCCTCTGAGCATCCAGAATGAAGGAGTGGATGGATAATTGGGATCTGGCCTTTCATTCATGTTAGTAGTCTCATTGCAAATATCTCTTTGCACAAGAAAAGTAATCTTTGTGCTGTTTTGGGAGAGTAAAAATATAATAGGTAGTTAAAATCCAGCTGTCATTTGTTTTTCTCAAAATGAAAGAAACAGCAACATTTTATTCTTCTCAACTGGCCATCTGATAAATAACTCACATCTGGCAAGATTCTACAGCTTTTTTTGTGCTACCTTTCAAAAGCCATCTAGTGACCTTTGCCAAGTAAGGTGAACGTGGCACGTGGCTCCACTAACTGCTCTCATTGGCTGCGTAGGGTTCTATGCCTTTTCAGGAATTATGGGGTCAACTTCTGAAAAGAGAGGCTCTTCTCTTCATGAGAATGAAAATGCAATTTGTTCTCTGAGGACTATAATTCAAGCCTTCCTTTTTCTGTAATGTGTACACCTTTTGGTTCTGGAAATGATGGAATTGAAATATGTGGTTTCTTTCTCTCTATTGTTTTATTGGTTCTCTGTGTTGTGAGTGATGAAAGCACACTTTGTGGTGGTTGAAAGGTCCTGGGGATTGTAGGCTAAACTAAGCTCCAGGATGGGTGCTATGACAAAACGCGGAAAATGACCATCGATTTTTTTCCCCCTTCTGGAAACAAGAAACTTAGATTTTGAGTGAGAACAAAATTCCTGAACGACTTCAAGATGAACTAGAAAAGCACTGGCTTCAGAGTCCAGGTCTTTACTCTACCACTAGCTTCCTGAATAAACATGGCCAAGTTGTTTACCTCTAGAGGATTCAGGTTCCCCCTCTGTATAATGAGAACAATGATCTCTCCTCAGCAAGACTGGACTCCAAGTCTGAACTATGTGTATAGAAAGCTCTCTATACATTTTTATTTTTTGAGGCAGAGTCTCACACTGTCACCCAGGCTGGAGTGCAGTGATGTGATCTTGGCTCACTGCAACCTCTGCTGCCTGGGTTCAAGTGATTCTCATGCCTCAGGTTTTTGAACAGCTAGGGTTACAGGCATGCATCACCATGCCTGGTAATGTTTATATTTTTAGTAGAGATGAGGTTTCACTGTGTTGGCCAGGCTGGTCTTGAACTCCTGACCTTAAGTCATCCGCCTTTCTCAGCCTCCCAAAGTACTAGGGTTACAGTCTTGAGCCATTGCACCACGCTGAGATTTTATGTTTCTTTTTCTCCCTCCATCACCTGGCTGGAGTACAGTGGTGCAGTCACAGCTTACTTCAGCCTGAAACTCCTGGGCTCAGGTGATCCCCTGCTCCAGCCTCCCCAGTAGCTAGGACTACAGGCATGCATCACCACATCCACCTCGTTTACAAAATTTTTTTTTTTGTAGAGTCAGGGTCTTGCTATGTTGCTCAGGCTGGTCTTAAGTTCCTGGCCCTAAGCCAGCCTCACGCCTTGACCTCCTAAAATGCTGGGATCACAGGTGTGAGCCAGCACAGCCCACCAATAAAATGTTTGAGTTGACTGGAAGGACGCTGAGGCTGCTGCTTTAAACCTGAGCTTCCTCTTCTATAAAGTGGATTAATTATATTTCTAACTCATGAAAATTAAATGGAGATGAAATGAGCTAATTAAATGAGGATTATTGCACTATTAGGACAAACAGAATAATGGTCCCCCAAAGATGTTCCTATCTTAATCTCCAGGACCTATGAAAATGTTAGCTTACATAACAAAGGGGAATAAAGATTTCAGGTGGAATTAAGGTTGCTAATCAGCTGACCCATCCAAGTGGGTCCAATGTAAGAGATACGAGATTATCCTGGACCATCCAAATGGGTCCAATGTGAGAGATAGGAGATTATTCTGGACCATCCAGATGGGCCCAATGTGACAAGGGTCTTTATAAGTGGAAGAAGGAATGGAAAGAGAAAGCCTGAGAGATCTCAGTGTGTGAGGTCTTGGCTCAGTGTTTCTGGGTTTAAAGACGAATGAAGGGTCATGAGAAGGAATGCAGGTAAGTTCTAGAATTGAAAAGGTAAGGTAGTGATTCTCAGAGTTTCCAGAGGGAACTCAGCCCTGCGCATACCTTGATTTTATACTGGTAAGATCCATTTTAGATTTCTGACGTGTAGAACTGTAAGATAATACACGTGTGTTGTTTTCAGCCACCATAATTAGAAAACTAATATGCCTTGTCAGTGCTCAGGGAGCACCGTCATTATTGCAGTGACCAGTGCCGTCCCTTTTATAACTAAAAGCAACTTTTATACTAATAGTCTCATTGAGTTTTAAATTATGTTTCCACTGGCCAGATGTATTTTCAAGTGACTGTTCTGAAGGATAATGCATGGATGATATTGTTTCTGAGATGATATAGCTTCTGAGTATTTCTTCTTATGGTTTATCCAATAAGGTAATCGAGTTACAACCATTCCCCCATCAAAGCTATAGACAGTATTGTTTGCTATTTTTTGGTATTTCATCTACTGTAGAGGAAAAGTCTGGTAACTGCCTTAATTTTTGTTTCATCATAGTTGCTTTTTTCCCTTCGTATTTTTATAGAACTTGTCTTATAATTTTTGTTATTGAAACATTTGCTAAGGTCAGTCTGATTGAAGATCTTTTCACGGATGTTAGTTGGAGTTCAGACAGAGATCTTACCGGCATCATCCGTTTCTGTCTCCCATCCCCACCAGCCGAGTAAGCTCTATGACTTACATCACGTTTTACTCCAGTTGTTCGTGTTGCTTTTGCATGGAAGCCCACTTCCTGGGTTGGATTCCTGGTTGTTGTCTTGACTTTGTCATCTAGCTCCAGTTTTGACTTTTGAGGTGGAAATGAAATAATTGATATGAACAGTCCCTGCTTTCAGGGACATGTGCATCATTTCTAGTTTGTGGAAACCACACCTGTAGAAAACCATGAATCACCTCTAGACCTTCTGGTACTTAGGTCCTGTGATGTTGTTTTCTGTGTCTCGAGATATCCAGCCAACAGCAGGAGGTGAGCCTGGTGTGGGAGAGCCTCCTTGGGTGTCATAAACAGCAGCGTGGACACGACAGAAAGAAGTTATTTTGGTTTGCTTTTTGGTATAGACTTTGCTTTTCTGAACAGTGGGGGCCCCTAGTAAGAAAAGAATTTTCTTTCCACACTCACAAGAGAAGCTTTGCACTGTTTCAACCAGCATGGGACACCTTTCAAATGTGTTTTTCCTCTTCTTTTCCTTTAGTCTTGGAAATTTATCAGAGTTATTGTCACTTGGTTGACTTCGTTTTGCAGGATTTAAAATTTCCATGTTTTCTCCATAAATATTTTGGTGGGAAGTTGGGAGAAGCTGGATCATGATCTCCCAGGAAGATATTCTTAGGAGCACTGATCATGTTTGTTACCTGAATCAGGCATTATTCCAAATGCAATACATTTGGAATTGGAGCTATCATTTCAATTTTAAAACTGAAGAACCCCAAATTCAGAGAACTAAAACAAGTTGCCTACACTCGCAGAGCAAATAATATGGCCCAGCTGGGGTTTGAACCCAAGTATTTGTGCCTCCTAAGTCTTTTCTTTGCTCCACAGTGTAATTTTTTTTCATGGAATGGAGCCTTTGGCCTTTTCTCACCTTCATGAATAAACATATGAGTACTGAGAGTGAAGTAGAAATGGCATTTGCAGCTGCTTTGGGGCACCGTGAGCATTGTTCATACTTGCTGATGCCTCCCGTTAACTCATCGATCAATTTTTTTGAAACAGCTATCCCCTGTTATATCTGTAGTGTAAAATCCAATTGAAATTCTACTTACAGATATATACTTAGCAGATAAACACCCATATATGTGTCGAAAGGCATCTACAAAATATTCACAGCAGCACTCATGGTAATAACCCTGAAGTGAAAACAAGCCACATGCCATGAGCAATAGAATGTCTAAACAAATCATCCTATATTTATATAATGGAATACCATGCAGGAATGAAAATGAACTACCACAATAGGAAACAACATGGAAAAATCTCACATGGTACTGAGTGATAAAACCAGACCAGTAAGATTCCACTTATATCATTTTTTTTGAGACAGAGTTTCACTCTTGTTGCCCAGGCTAGAGTGCACTGGGCACTCTAGAGTGAGATCTCAGCTCACAGCAACCTCCACCTCACGCATTCAAGTGATTCTCCTGCCTGTCTCCTGAGTAGCTAGGATTATAGTCATGTGCCATCATGCTTGGCTAAGTTTTTATTTTTTTTAGTAGAGATGGGATTTTACCATATTGGCCAGGCTGGTCTTAAACTCCTGACCTCAGTTGATCTGCCCGTCTCAGCCTCCCAAGATGCTGGGATTATAGGTGTGAGCCACTGTGTCTGGCCAATTTATATATATATATTTTAAGACAGAGACTCGCTCTATCACCTGGGTTGTTGGGCAGTGGCATGATCTCAGCTCACAGCAGCCTCCGCCTTTTGAGTTCAAGTGATTCTCCTGCCTCAGCACCCTGAATAGCTGCAATTACAGGTGCACACCACCACACCCAGCTAGTTTTGTATTTTTTAGTAGAGATGGGGTTTCACCATATTGGCCAGGCTGGTCTCAAACTCCTGATCTCAGGTGATCCTCCTGCGTTGGCCTCCCAAAGTGCTGAGATTGCAGGCATGAGCCACTGTTCCCGACCCTATATTAATTTTTTAAAAAGAGGCAAAACTAACCCATGCCATTACTTTTGTAGAAAGGAACCACAATAGCAATTACTTTTGTAGGAAGGAAGGACAGTAACAGAGACAGCACAGAGACGGCTCCTTGGTGTCAGCATTCTGCATCTTGAATTGGGTGTTTTACATGCAGGTGTTCCCTTGCGATTTGTGTACTCTTCTGTTTCTATATTAAACCTCAATGAAAAGTTTACAGAAAAGGAGATAAAAATCCAAGAGACTCATTTACATTTTTATTTGACTTTCAGCAACATTTAACTTTATTAAGTGCCCATTTTTTTTTCTTTTTTTTGTAGAAAGTGATTTATTTATTTATTTATTTATTGAGAGAGAGAGAGAGAGAGAGGAGGAGAGAGAAAGAAAGAGCTAACTCTCACGCCGAGTGAGGGAATCCAGAAAGATGGAATCCGGAAGAGGAAAGCAGCTTCCACACTGAGTGGAAGGGAATAGAGAAAGATGGAGTTTAGGAGGGGAAGACAGGCTTACACGAGAGACTGTGGAAGAGAACCCCAGAGGGGAAATCCAGGAAAGAGAAAGATGGCTTCCACGAGAGTGTTTGTGGAAGGGGACTGGAACATAGAGTCCCCCATTTGTTTTTCTTTAATGTGGCTCTTCACTTGGTTTACCCCGTGCCGTTCCCACCTTCCTCTGTGCTCCCTATTTTTGTCTCTTGCTGAGTCCTCTTCCTCCGCCCTATATTTTTAAAACTCTTTATTTTGACTTACAAGAAAGTTGGAAAAGGCTTACATGGGAATTCCTGTCTACTCTTCATCTGTCTTCCTGGAACGTTAGCATTCCACATAGCTGTAGTATAATTTTTGAAACCAGGAAATTAGAATTGATACTCTCCTAATAACTGACAGGCAGATCTTATTCAGATTTCTCCAGTTGGTTCACTCGTGTTTCGCCTGGTCCCTCATTCATTCCAAGATTCCACATTACATTTAGTCATCATATCGCCTTCGTATTCTCAGTCTGGGACAATTCTTCCATCTTTCTGACTTGAAGAGCACCCACAGGGAAAGTCCAGCCCTCTGAAAAAATCGCGTGTGCCAGAGGGCTTTGTAAACTGTAAGGCGCTACACAGAGCGAAGCTCCTATTATGCTCTTCCCATTTCTGCACATTTATGCCAGGTTATCACATCTGCTTATGAAATCCCTTCCTCATGAATCTTCAGTGATGTAGGAAGGGGGCACATTCTTAGATTTGGAAGACAGATTCCAAGGCAGTGTTGTCTTGAGGTAGGTTGCAAAAGAGGCTAAAATTCTGGAAATACTACACATGTGCCCTTGGCACAGTTCTTTGGAGGGCCAGACTGGTGAAATGTCTTGGTTACTCATGAATTTAACAGGCATGAGTTTACTGATGGGCTTGTATAAGCTGGCCCAGGGATGTGTAGCCTAGCATGTTAATGCACTCAGGCTGCCATGATGAAATACCATAGACTGGGTGGCTTAAACAGCACAAATTTATTTCTCACAGTTCTGGAAGTCCAAGATCAAGGTCCAGCATGGCCAGTTTTTGGTGAAGGCATTCTTCTTGTCTTCACATGGTAGAAAGAGAAATCGTTGTGGTAATTTCTTCTTATCAAACCCCATCGCATGGGCACCACCACCATGAGCTCTTCTTAAACAAGTAGTTCCCAAAGGTCCCATCTCCAAATACCATCAGTTGGGGATTAGGGATTCAACATACAAATTTTGGGAGGCACAGTTTAGCCAGCACACGTGTGGGCTGGGTATCTCATCACCTTTGCAAGGAACTTGCTCACACCGATCAAGATTCTGACTCGGTTTGTCTAGGGTGGGGTCAGAGGTTTTGTATTTCTATATACAGGCTGTGTCTATCCAGTGTAGATGGTTTCTGGACCACCATGTAAGAAGCTCTAGAATTAACTTAAGGGCACAAGGCTCGAGTTAGATAGGCTTGTGCTTTAATTTCGGCTCTCATCCTAGCTACTTGGGTGACCTAGCCTGGGGTACGCTGCATTGGCTCAGAGGGACTTAGTTTGTTCATCTGAGAAATGGAGATAGTGCTAGCACCTGACCTCCTCTGGGATTGCTATGAGGTTTAATTTTAAGCAACTGTTTAATTATTCATTATTAAGTATTAGTTCATTAATTACTAATTATTAATGCATGCAAAGTGCCTGGCAAATCTTAAGTGCTTTTTATTGGCAGTCATTGTCACCAACATGCAGAATATAATCTCATGACCTCTATCTTGGTCTTCTTTGCATCTGAAAGGCCCTGTGTTTGGGTCAAGGACAGGTCTCTCAATGCCAAGTAAGGAAGGCTTTGCTGTCCCCAGGAGCGCCTACATTTGGTGGCAATGACTCTCACCACACCGTCATTTCTCTCTCCCTTAGCTATAGATCAGACAAAATGGGACTGGGCCAGGTTTCGCCTTCCATGCTGTCCATAAAGGCAAGGTTGACTTCTGTTTTCCAAATTTCCATCTTCTTGGGTTAAGGTTAACTTTGTACCCGTCTGAGACGATGGATGGGAATTGTAGCTCATCTCTCCTGGGGCCACCAGATGGCGCTGTTTCCTTTGTCATAGCCCTGGGTGCTCTCGCATCCCTGCAGTTTCAGGGCCCGGGTGTACCGCCGTCACTGCCAGGTGCCCCGACAGGCAGAGAGCTCTGTCAGATCAGGGAGTCCCCATCTTTGGGATGAGGGTAGGACAGCAGTTTCTCAGTAGTAACCTAATGCCCCAGCAGAGCATAATCAGGGTTGACCCAAGGAAAAATTTTCCTTCCTTCTAAACAGCTAAGCTGTGCTTTGCCCCCAGTTCGGTCTGTTTTGGAGAACTGTGCCCTGTGGGGCACAGAAGTCAAACAACTGAGGCTTGGGCTTCGGTTGACTTTCATTTCTCTCTCTTATTTGAATGCCCTCATTGGTGCTTTCTGATAGATGAACTCACAACCATTACCCTCCATAACATGAATGCAAAACCTTTTCCTCATGATATTTGAAGTGAAAAGAGAATGGCGTGAGAACAGAAGGAAGCTGCAGGCAGCATCCCCTGATTCCTTACAGAGAAAGGATGCCAGGTGGGTAATCAACCTTAGCCGCCTCCGAGGTAATTCCCCACCACTTACTTGATGCTGACAGCTGCAGGGAGCACGCCTTCCGAACTGTTCACTGCCCGGGCCTGCACCTTTAGAACCCCTGACAGCCTAGGGCCTGTTCCTTTTGAACCGCTCACTTGCCAGTGCTGTTTGCGTCCACCTTTGCTCGTGGTATATGGACTGGGACTATTTGTTCAGAATCCCTAAGTTGGGTCTTCATCTCTTCTCTACTGCACTGACTGCATGCGTTTTTGTGCAGGTGTCACCTGTAATAGATGTCACCTGTACTATTGTTATGCTAACAATAGTTACCACAGTGTTAGGCATCAGGCTGGGCACTGTGGCTCACGCCAGTAATGCCAGCACTTTGGGAGGTTGAGGTAGGAGGATCTGAGCCCACGAGTTTAAGACCAGCCTGGGCAACATGGTGAAATCCTATCTCTACAAAAAATAGAAATATTAGACAGGTGTGGTGGCATGCGCCTGTAGTCCCAGTTGCTTGGGAGGCTGAGGTAGGAGGATTGCTTCAGACCAGAAGATCGAGGCTCCAGTGAGGTGTGATTGTGCCACTGTACTCTAGCCTGGGTAACAGAGAGAGACTCTGTCTCAAAACAATAACAAACAAACAAACAAACAAACTCCACTTCATCAGCTGGTGTGGGTTTGAGGCCTGGCCTCATCATTTGTTTCCTCTGTGTTCTGATTAAGTGACTGTATCACTCTGACCTCAAGTTGCCCAGTCCATAAAATGGTAATAATAACTTAGGTTAGAATATTGTGAAATATAAATGAGGTGATATAGGTGAGGCACTAGAACGATGTCTGGCATACTTCACAGAAAATTTTATTATATGACTTAGCTTTGTCAAATGGTTTCCAGGAGAGAGCAACTCAAGGAAGGAATGGAAGAATAAGAGACAAGAGGTCTAAGTGGCACCCTTGGAATGGATCTCGAGATCCATCAGGATAATTGACACTATTTTGAGTAAAGTAATTATGTTGAGCTTCATGAGGGCATCTGGACTGGAACCATGAGGCTGGGGCAGCCAGCCACCCAATCTCATTTTAGATACTGCTGGTGAGCAATACAAGTGGATTCTATAATGAAAAGACTAGCTTTAAGGCATATGTGTGTATGAGTGTGTGTGTGCAAGTATGAATATGTGTGTTTGTCTTTCTCCTTCTCACCCCACATGCTCTGTTCTTGGCATTCATAATTACTCATCGTCCTCCATTGGGCTTCCCTGCCTCTCCTCCATGCTGTTCTCTCTGCCAAGTCATCTCTCTTCTCTCCCAGGATCATGTGTCTTTCTCCAAATTTCCAAGGCCCAGCTCCAACACAGCCCTGTCCTGAGGTCTTTCCCAAGCTCCCAGAGTTCCTTGCTCTCTTCTCCGTGTGCCTTTAGCTAGCCCTACACCCCGTGTCCTCCAGGAGCAAGTGCCTTCTTGAATTTTGTCCCCTAGGTGCTGTTAACCTAGTCCTGGCTCAAATGCACTTAGAGGATTTTAGGATTAAATTACATGGTAGCAGAAATAATACCATTAAGTATAATGCATTTTTAATAAAAAACAAAAAAGAAAACACCCAAACATGACAGGCTCAGTTCTTTTCCACCTCTTTCTTTGTCTAATCTAGACTCCCGTGCCCTTTTCTGGAATGGCAAAGGGGATTTACCGTAATCTATTTCCAATCCATGCTTCCAGATTTTTCGCTATTGCGTTTTTGTGTGTGCACGTGTCTGTTTATCCTTGGATCTCTAGCATGCTTCACATACTCTGACAACAATGTGATTGGATGATGCTGAGTGTTCTGTGTCCTTATCTGTCTTACCCAGTAGGTTAGAAGCTGTTAAAGGTCACTGACTGCGTTTTATTATTCTCTTTATCTCTAGGACCGAACTCTGAGACAGGCACGCAGAGTGTGTTTCTGTAGGTAGCTGCCTAGAAAACACGTGTGCTTGAGTGTGCACACATGGATGTGACATGGGAAGAAGCAGAACAGCACAGAGGAAGGTTTAATTGCAGTGTCACTTCCCCTTGTTGGCTGAAATTCCCAGAGGACATCTTGGATCTCTGCAGAAGCTGCAAGAAAGGGCAAGGTTGGAGCGAGCAGCTGAGCAGAACATTGAGTTAAGTGCAGGCACTGATCCTTGAAAGGCCTGGCTCATCCAGGGAGAGAGGGCGACTCGGTGCAGGATGTGCATCTGCAAAACCTCCCGGCTGGAGCTGTGCGTTCAGATTTGCTTGGTCATTAAGATTCAAGGGGAGAAGCAGAGTCTCCCTGCCTGGCAGGTGCCTGTTGAGAACAGGCTGTCCCAGAGCAGATCTGGACTCTGTGAAGGACTTATGAGCTACATCTCAAAACCTTGCGGGGAACATGGTGCAACGGGGCTTTTGTTATTAGAGGGGTATTTTATTGTCTGAGTTTGGAAGGCTGTTTGCAGATGGAAATGTGTTCTCCAGGATCTTCCCTACAGGTGGAGCAGGTCTTCTGTATTTCTAGCCTGTCTCCTTCCCTATTAATCATGCTGATTCGCTCATCCTGAGCCTATGTCATGGGCCTCTCTATTTGAAGACTTTATCGGTATTTATCTTGTAGCTTTTAATAAATCATTTGCTGATGCTGTGTGATCCAGGGTGTTTTACATGAGTAAATGCCACCCTGGCCTCACCTTGCTGCATTTCTGTGACATGTCAGTGTGACTTCTGTTCTGGCTCCCTCCCTGAAACAGGAGCTAGAAAAAGGGGGTGAAATTGGCTGTCTCGAAAATCTTGTTTTGGAACAAAGGGGAGCTTCACTTACTCTAATTATCTATAGTCATTATTTTATCAGAGGATGCACATTAAAGCAGAAATGTTTGCCGCAATAGACTAGGACAGACCATGGAAAGGAAATTTGCTCTTCAGTGAGGGATGGACTTTGATCTGTCTCCAACCCTCTTAAGTCTTTCTGGTTTATAGTACGTCCTAAACCAGGGTGCGACAAACTCTTCTGGGGCCACCAGCCTGCCTCCTGCATTGTAAATAAATCTTTATCAGAACAGAACCACAGCCTGCTTTGGTTCTGAGACAATACCTCACGTATTGTCTGTGGCTGCTTTTCCAACTGTAAAAGCAGAGTTGAGTAGTTGTGACCCTCTGGCCTGCAAAGCTGAAAATAGTTATCTTCTGCCTTTTACAGAAAACTTGTGTGGGCCCCTGTTCTAGACATTTCACAGTTACCATCAGTGGGTGGTGGTGCTCTGTCTCTACCCCAGGAGTTCTCCAATGTGTGCTGCAATTTTGGAGAAAAGTGTCAGGAACAATAGTACCTATGCCCATTTCTACATGTACACGTATGTGTATACGTGTTTGTGATGTATAGGTGTATGCCTGGGTGCAGGGGGAAAATGTTGAAGGGTGTACACCAAGCATGTGAACAGCAGCCATGTGGGTGGCAGGATTCTGTGTTGTCTTTCTCATTATGAACGTGTGTTTTGGAGTTTTTCTGAAATTACCGTATATTTTGTATACAGCAGCAATGACGACAACGATAACACAATTCTTCCTTTTTCCCAGATCTCCCCTGCATGGTTGCTGACAGTAAAGTCACATTCCCATAAGGAAATCGAGCAGGGGAAGTGTCCTTTGTAGTTGGGGACTTAAGAAGCATTTGGTGATATCTGATCACATGATTTCTGCTCCCCTAACACAAAGAGAATGAGCAATTACAGTTGTCTTTTTGGCATTAAATTTGAGAAAATAAAAAGAATTTATGTATGTACATATACACATCTACATATATATATATTTCCCCTTTACTGTGCACTGTTTTTCTAGTTTCTCTTCATTGATTATAATTTTGGTGGCCTACAGATGCCAGTTGTAAGTCAATGGCTTTGGAATAAATAAGAAAAGGGTTACAAAATAGTTTTTAGAGAGCTTGCATTCCTTCATAAGTCAGCAGCTACAGAAAGTAAAGACCAGGTTTGCCTACTCCTGGGAGATTTGCTCCTGGGAATTCTTTGGGAACCAGAGAAGGGCTCTTAAACCCTCTGTTCCTTGCTGCACGAACGCTACATCAGGCACAACTGAAAATGCAAATCTAACTACCTTTCCATGTTTTCGTTCTTTTTTTTCTCAAATACAAGCTTTGAAGGATCAAGGTCTTGAGGATCAGCCAGGATATGGGCTTGTTCCTGCCTCCCAAGTCAGCCTAGTTGAGTGCAGGTATGTGTCACGTGGTTCTTAAAGTAGGTGCCTGAGTGCTGCCCTGGGACACTTGTGTATTTAGGCGTGGGCAAGAATACTGCTTGTGTTAGTCTGTTTTCACATTGCTGTAAAGAACTGCTTGAGATGGGGTAATTTATAAAGTAAAGAGGTTTAATTGGCTCACAGTTCTGCCTGGCTGGGGAGGCCTCAGGAAGCTTATAATCATGGTGGAAGGGGAAGGGGAAGCAGGGACCTTCTCCACATGGCGGCAGGAGAGAGAGAGAGAGAGAGAGAGAGAGAGAGATCTGGTGAGAGCTCACTCTGTATCATGAGAACAGCATGAGGGAAACTGCCCTCCATGAGCCAGTCACCTCCCACCACATACCTTCCTTGATACATGGGGATTATAATCTGAGGTGAGATTTGGGTGGAGACACAGAGACAAACCCTATCATTGCTCATACTTCTTAATCTTTATTCAGTTTATTCTCTGACTTGGGTTGTGAGACCCCAAAGGGAGTCCTGACTTCACAGCTACAGGTTCTGCCAAATGGTGGGGGCTGGCTGTGCAGAAGAGCTTGGTTTGATTCAGAATCTGCTTTGCTAAACCATTGGGGTCTGTGAGGGTCCTGAGATGAGGTGTACCTCTCTCTCGGTGCAAATGAAGAGGTGCGTTTGGCAGTTCTGCATCTCAGGACATCAAGCCACAGCAGGAAGACTGCACCTGGCAGAGGCCCTGGTTTGACAGACATCTCAGTAGGAATCAGAGCTAGGGTGTCCTCTCTGTATGCATTCTGCAAGAGTTGAAGAGGGTCAGCATAATGTATGTAGAAGGTTTTAAGCAATGCAAATGATGCCCTTTTAGATTGATTAGTTCATTTTCTAGTAGATTCCCCTATTTTTGAGCACCCTCTTTATGCCAGCTGTAGTGGTAGAAGGGACCTTTTTATCCCTGACCACTTCCTAACCCCACGTTTGGGCCCTTAGGTTTATTCTGTTCCCCTACACTTCTGTCAAATAATTCCTTTTCCTGTACTTGAGGCTGCCATCCCTTCTCTGACTTTATTTCTAATTATCATTCAAAACCAGGTTCTTGGTTTGTGTGTCTCATCTTTGTTTTCCAGGAATCTTCCTTAAAGCCACGTGTTCTGGGGTCAAAGCCAGATGCCAGTTGTATGTCAATAGCTTTGGAAACCTTGAAAAAAAATTCTTTGGAGAGCATGCATTCATTCATAAGTCAGCAGCTATAGAAAATACAGACTAGGTTTGCTTGCTCCTGGGAATTCCCTGGAGACCAGACAAGGACCCTTAAATCCTCTGTTCCTTGCTGCATGAACACTGAGACAGGTATAACTGAAAATGGAAATTATGATTTCCCTCCATGTCGTGCTCTCAGGTTCCTCTGTATGCCCCACCAGAGTTCTGGGCTGTAATGACAGTCTTTTCACAGAATCTCTGTGCCTGGAAGAGGAAGGAGAAAGAGAAAGAAAAAGAAAGAACAACTTGTGGTCACCATACATTAGATTCTTTGCATACATTTTTTTCCCCGTGTAACCAACCAAAAAGCCTGTGATGAAGTCCTTATTTCTCTATCTTACCGATGAGGAAAGTCGCAGTGATGTAAAACCATTTAGTCCAGGGCGATTCAAGGTACGGCTGAGGTTAGAACCATCTCTACCTGACTTCCAGGCTCATGGCCTTCCTATAAGGTCACATTTTTTTCTGTTGGTTAACAGAGGGAGGGAGGAACAGGGGAGGCTGCAGAATTCAGGAGGAAACAGGCACTTGAAGACATGCCAATGTGATGTATCATGTGTCGTGCTGGGGGATATGCTGAAAACAGTGTTGGTTACGTAGAATTGTTCAGCTCTTCCCGGCGGGGCCTTGAGTGGGGGGCGTAGTGCTCAGAGGCGAGGAAGAGCAGGAAAACCTTCAGAGAAGGAGAAATACAAATTGCTTGTACTTTTAATTTCCAATTGAAAAGGAAAAAGCAGAGTGTATTTTGTTATTTTATTTTTTTCACCTGGAAATTTACTGAGAAGTAAAAATAGTCTCGGTGTCTTCTGATTCCAAATCCTGAATTTCAGAGGCAGGGAGAATGTTCCCTTGTGTTGGCAGCGGGGATGGTGACAGACCCAGATACTGGTGTGGGTCCCGAGGCCCTAATAAAGATTTGTTCCCTGGTTTTCCTGCCAGGGCTGATATGCTTCCATTTCCCAATTGAAAACATACTTAATTGTGACAGGCTTTTGGCAGAGACGAGGTGTTTGCCAGGTTCAAATCATCACACTGGAGACAGAAGAGTCAATATTCCAGTTTAAAGAGTTGAGCTCAACCTCTCTTGGAAGAGCCCTCCCTGGTCCTCCACCCACCTTTCCCAGAGGACTTGATTCTCTCAACTGGAATAGTCATCTCTTTATCACACCAGGGCGCTTGTGAGGCCATTATGTGGGATTTCTGGAATGAAGCTCTTATTGGAAGCAGCAGCTTTCTCCCCTATCCTCCCCCTCTAGGAACCTGCGGAATGTGATTTTCCATTTGAGAATCTAATCTGCATTTGGCTGGAGTGCTTGTCTTTATTGGGGACTGTATTCTGCGGGTCTCCATTCAGCTTCCTTAAGAAAGCCCGTTGCTTCTGTTGTTTTGGCTGTGTGGATGGGCAGAGTTGTGAATTGAGCTGATTATCTGAAAAATGTAGGCTCCGAAGCTTTTAGCTCTGTGTGTCTAGAAAACTGAGCTGATGATAAAGTGAGCTAGGGGTTTGCAGCCACTTTAATCAACCCTCGTCATGTTACAGATGGGGATACTGAGGCTCCCAGGGAGGTAGGTACTTAATCTGCATCTCACAGAAAATTGCTAGTCGATTCTATATTAGAAGCATGGTCTCTATCTTCAAGTGTGTTTCTAGCCCCTTCCTTTCTCCATGGGTCCTTGTATCACTCTTGCAAACCTTTTCCCTTCAGGTCTGTCTGACTTGGTGAGTGGGACTCCAGGGTACAGTATTCTGGGGGATTTTGTCCTTTTCTGGCTAAGTTTTGTGACAGGGAGCAGCATGGAAAGAAACACCCTAAGCCAGACTCCATGTTCCAGGTACATCGCAAGAGTCTGCACGAAAGAGTCTGGAGTATGGACCAGGGAAGACTTGGGCACGGGCAACCACCCGGCCACCCAGGACTGTGAGGCTAGCATTGGGTCACTTCCTTTTTCTGATTTCTTGGTTTTCTCATCAGTACGTTCCTGGTGGGAGAGTTTAAGGCATAAATGAGAGATTCTGGGAAATGTTGGCACTATTATGCTTGCTCCATACATATTGGCTGCCTCCCTTCCAATTTTGAGATTCCTGGAGCCTTGGGAGTAATAATGAAACTGCCTTTGCAAAAGTTATGTCAGTAAGAGAAATGTGACTTAGCACACTCTGTCTTGCTTCACCCTCACAAGCTAACTGCTTCTACCCACTTCTAGGCATGGGCCAACCTGACTATGGGAGAAATTTAGTTTATAATTTAACCTTAAGACAGGGATGATAATAGCTTTTCCCAAAACTACCCCCTTCTTGTTTGTGGACCCTCTTTTGTAAAACCAATGGAAAGCCACAAGATTAGAACCATAGGAGGGGTCTGAATTCTGCTAAGATGTGCATAGTTAAATGACAACTAGTCATTGCTTCCTACTTGTTGACTGCTCAGGTGTCACATGGCTGGTGGTCACAAGGTTTGTAACTTCTGTAATTGCCTCTACAGATTGCATTGCTATTGTAAAACCTAAGACTGATACTTGAGATGTTTTCCAGACCTTGTGTTCTGGTAGAAAAAGCAATGTCATCCTGACCAGTGACCCCTACCCAGGAACTGAGTCAGTGCACAAAGACAACTCTGACATGCCTATGATTCCATCCTCAACCAATCAGAAGCACCCATTCCCTACCCTCCTGCCCACCAAATTATCCTAGCCTCTGAGCTCTTGGGGAGGTGGATCTGAGAAATCTCTCTCAACCTGTTGCTCAGCTACCTTGTAACAGTTAAACTCTTTCTGAACTGTAACACCATTATCTCAGTGAATTGGCTTTATCTGTATGGCAGGCAAGAATCCATTGGCTGGTTGCAATAAGGCAGAGAAAAAGGGGAAAGGGGACATATGTTGAACATCTACTGTGTGCTAGGTTGAATGTTTTTGGATACATCTTTTAATTAACCTGGGGGTGTTCTTCAGAAGACAAGGAAGGAGTGGTAAAATCTTTCTCTAATAGCTCTTATGTTTGGCTAATCATGTACGTAAATAGAGTCCATGAGAATGTTAAAGCAGGTCTTGAAGTTAGTCCAGATTATATATTCCAATCCAAACCAATTCCAAGACAGTAAAGATGAAAGACTGGCTGTTCAATTGGCTGACTCATCTCTCTACTGGAGCTTGGAGAGACTTGGGTTTCCCTGTGTGCTTTGACTCCTTTGCTCTTGTCCACCTGCTCCCAAATTCACTTGACCTTTGTCATGGGTTGCCAGTCAGGTAGTGGTTGGCTGTTGGGTGGGCAAGGTGGGAGGAGTGTGTCACAATTAGCTTCCTCTCAGCACACTTGGCATAAGTTCTTGTGTTCAAAGAACCTTTCTCTCTCTTTCAACCTTGAACTGTAATGCCAAAGACTATGACAGGAGGGAAGGGAGAGAAAACAAAATTCGTGGTCTGTACTCCATGTCCCTCCATGAGGTCTGTACTCCGTGAGACATCATTTAAAACCCATGAGAGAGATTTATAGATGAGGAAAGTGAGATTCAGTGAGCTTATCCAACTTCCTTAAGGCCACATGGATAGCAGAGTTGAATTTTGAATATATATATTTTTTTTACTTCTGATTTTAAAGGCTGCATCTTTGTCTTAGCAATTCAGCCTTAGCTTTAGATTTCCGTAGACTGGTGTTTGAATGTCATCATGTCATTTGGAGCAAGCTGAGTTTGTGTTTGGAAAATTGAATCCAGTAAGAAGGCCTGTATGCTTTACAGCTTTGTTAGTTGTCTTGGGCTACTACAACAAACTACCACAGAGTAGGTGGTATAAACAACAGAAATATATTTTCTTGAGTTCCTGGAGGTCGGAAAGTCCAAGATGAAGGTTTTGGCAGAGTTCAGTTTCTCGTGAGGGCTTTCTTCCTGTCTTACAGATAGCCACCTTCTTGCTGCTTCCTCACATGGCAATGAGAGAGCCCTGGTGTCTCTTTCCCTTTTATAGGGCACCACTTCTATTGGAGCAGGCTTCCCCCTTAAGACCTCACTTACCTTTTTTGTTTTTTTTGAGGCAGAGTTTTGCTCTTGTCACCCAGGCTGCAGTACAATGGTATACTCTCGGCTCACTGCAACCACTGCCCCCTGAGTTCAAGAAATTCTTCTGCTCGTGCCTCCTGAGTAGTTGCGATTACAGGCGCCAGCCATCACAACCAGCTAAATTTTGTATTTTTAGTAGAGACAGGGTTTCACTACGTTGGCCAGACTGGTCTCGAACTCCTGACCTCAGGTGATCTGTCTGCCTCAGCCTCCCAAAGTGCTGGGATTACAGATGTGAGCCACTGTGCCCTGCCTACCTCATTTAACTTTAATTACTTATTTAAAGGCTCTATCTCCAATAGAGACATGTTGGGGTCAGGGCTTCAACATATGAATTTTAGAGGGACAGAAACATTTACTCCATACAATCTTTATGTTGTGGGATCAGAGAATTACACATGATGTTATAGATTCTGATCACAGCCTTAAGGGTTTTGAAGTCCAGCTGCAACACAGGGATGGCAGGAAGAGAGAGTTGCTGAAAGCATTTTCAGAAAGAGCAAGTCTTACCCGAATCATTTCTGTCCTGATTGTGTTTTACCATAGGGAAGCACAGATCCAGTGTCTTGCTGCATTTGCTTCTGGCTCTGTTTTTATTTTCCTGACTTCCTTTTGCAAATTCTAAGTAGAGGAGTTAGCACTGGTTTGTAAGATGCTAAATGCACGTGCATGTTGCCTATTATTCTTCTATCTTGTTCTGATGGTTATTAGTGCAGTTAACCAAATATTTCCAGATCTCCCCCAGTCCCATTCTAGGAAGGTAACTGGTATTTCTAGCCCACCATGAGTTATGTGTTGTTCTGTAACTTGCTCTGGCTAATGAAATGGGAATGGAATTGATGCACATCATTGCAGGTAGAAGCTTTATGAGCCAGTGCATGATCCAGCCACCTAACTTTTCCCTCAGTCATTACAACCAGCAAAGCTCCAGAAGGTCCTGCTGGAAGAACAGAGTCCCCAACAATAGACATGTAGCATGAGCAGGAAATAGACCTTACTGTTTCAGGCCACTGAGACTCTGGGCTGGTTTGTTACTGCGGCATAACCTAGCTTACCCTGGCTGTTCTCTGCTGCAGACCCAGCATTTCCTCCTGTCTACACTGCGGGCCCCAAATCATTCAGCACCTGGGGATTATTTGTGGCCTGGTTTGTCAGAGTTATCCTAATAAGACTATCTACCAGGTATTGAGAACTCCTCATTTATAAGAGGTGGGCTTTGGGCTTTGACTTCCATTCTCTCCTTTAAGGGATAGGATGACTTTGTGAAGAAGATGCTTCTCTTCCACTTTGCATAAGAGGATATTAAGAATCCTAGTGATGAAGGTATGTTGCAACAAGAGGCACAACTAGGCAGTAAGTTAGGTCTCAGATTCTTCCAACTCAAAAGGTCATAGGATTCTCACGATGGTACACTGCTTATTTTTTCTTTCAGGTGTTTGCTGTTGCTCAGACCTCTGCATCAGGGCTTGAGCTATCACCTAATCAAAGACTGTCAATCATCTAGTCCAAGGGTTGGCAAACTATGGCCTTTGGCCCAAATCTGACCTGCTGCCTACATTTATAAATAAAGTTTTATTGGCACATAGCCATTCATTTTCCTGTCATCTGTGGCTGCTTTCATGCTCCAACAGAGGAGTTGAATAGTGGCAGCAGAGACTATTTGGCCCACAAAACCTAAGGTATTTGCAATCTGACCCTTTGCAGAAAAGGTTTGCTGACTCCTGATCTAGACCATGCTTTATTTGAAAAACTATGAAACTGAGACTCAAAAGAAGTGTACCTGTATTAAAAGAGAGTTACTTTCATGCAAAGCTATGGATAATGAACCATTAGGTTTAAAAAAATCTTTAGAATTTATATGAATAATCATTCTAAAATGACATAATTTTAACTTATTTTTCTCTGCATGAATAAAGTAACAGTATTTGCACCTTTCCCAAAAAATGTTAATATATTATTTTTTCATAACCCTAATAGATATTTAAAAAGTCCACTTCTGAATTGGTTTGCAATGAATTCTACTACTATTAGTTGGTACCATATGCCATTTATGGCATCATCCCTATTTCAGTTCATTTGTCCTTATAATCATGAGCATTTCCCGTGCCATTAACATTTTCCATAAATGTAATTACTCATGGTTGCGTAACATTCTGCTCTATAAAAATGCCATAATTTATGTAATCATTATAATATTTTTAGATTTTTGTTTTCCATTATACTGAATCTTTATACATAAATCTATCCACATTTCTATATTTTTTTCTTGGCATAGATTCCTAGAAGTAGAATTCATGGCCAGAGAATAGAATGTTTTAATGATCTTGATTCATTTTATAAATTTCTTTTCAAAAGGATTGTCTAATTTATATTCTGCCTTGAGAATGAGGATGTTTGTCTTACTATACTCTCTGAAGTGTATTGTTAATATTTTAAGTCTTTCCTATGACAATATGTAAATATTTTATTTTTGTTTTAATCAGCATTTATCACCATTAAAGATACATTTTTTCATATGAGACTGTTTGCATTTTATTTTATGAAAAGCCTCCATTCTAATTACGTGCTCTTTTATTGAGAATTCAAAGTACTGTTAGAACTTCCCTTGATCCACTTACTAAGTAGTTTTGAAGATCAGCCCGACTATTTTCATTTGTTAATTTTTTTTTTGAGATGGAGTCTTGCTCTCTCGCCCAGGCTGGAGTGCAGTGGCATGATCCTGGCTCACTGCAACCTCTGCCTTTTGGATTAAGATGATTCTCTTGCCTCAGCCTCCCAAGTAACTGGGATTACAGGCCAACACCACCACACCTGGCAAATTTTTATATTTCTTGTAGAGACAGGGTTTCACATGTTGGCTAGGCTGCTTTCACACTCCTGACCTCAGGTGATCTGCCCACCTCAGCCTCCCAAGGTGCTGGGATTACAGGCATGAGCTCCTGAGCTGTGCCTGGTACTGTTTTAAAATTGGGTTGAAATGGCCCTTTCTGACCGTAACCCTCAACTCCATCCCATCCTCTTCCTTCACCCTCCTATAGGTGTGATTTTGCCATTCTAATGATCTGATTTTCTCATCTCAATCCTGCTCTCTTGGGCAACTAAGTTCCTTTGCAATCTGCAAAGCACTGTGTACGTGGATGTTGTTATCACTTAACCATGACCCCATGTGTAGCCCCCTCAACATGACCTTTGACAGTCTTATTGCCTTGACCTTTCATTGCTTCCATCTGGCCAATCTCAAATCTCCAATAAACCCAACTTACGTTTTACCTATCAGAGCACTTCTAGAAAGAGTCTTGAAAATGCAAACATTCAATGCACTTATTTGACACACTCTTCGAGCATCTACTGTGTGTCAGACCCTATGCCAAGTGTTTGGTTTATGCCCATAAAAAATCCACTACCCTTGTAGAGCTTGCATTCTATGGAGAGACACAGTAATCAGGAAACATAAAAAATCAGTACAATAATTGTAAGTGCTGTAAAAAAAGAAAAAGCAAAGAAAAAGTAGAGCTAAAGATATTGGAACAGTGCTTGCAGTATTTTGTGGCCCAGTCAGGTTAGCTTTCAGTGAAAAGGTAAAGTTTGAACAAAGACTTAAGGCTGATAAGGGCAATAGCTGTGTGATATCTAGAGGAAGAGCATTTCAGACAAAGAAAATAGCCCTATGCTGGCCTAAAGGTGGGGTATATCTGTTGTGTCCAAGGGTCAGCAAGGAGCCCAGTGGCTAGAGAGCAGTAATGGTGAGGAAAGATGATAGAAGAAAAAGGCCAAGGAGTTAAGAAAGAGTCTAGACCAGGGCCGGGCACGGCGGCTCACGCCTGTAATCCCAGCACTTTGGGAGGCTGAGGCGGGTAGATCACGAGCTCAACAGATCGAGACCATCCTGGTCAACATGGTGAAACCCTGTCTCTACTAAAAATACAAAAAATTAGCTGGGCATGGTGGCGCGTGCCTGTAATCCCAGCTACTCAGGAGGCTGAGGCTGGAGAATTGCCTGAACCCAGGAGGCAGAGGTTGCGGTGAGCCGAAATTGCGCCATTGCACTCCAGCCTGGGTGACAAGAGCAAAACTCCGTCTCAAAAAAAAAAGGAAAGAGTCTAGACCATGTAAGTTTATTCCAAAAAGTGTGAATTTTACTCTGAGTGAAGAGGGGGGTGTGTGAGGGCGATCACAGCGTCTTGGACAGGGGAATGGCTTGATTTAACTCAAGTTTTAAAAGGACCACTCTGGTTTCTATAGTGAGGAGGTTCTATGGAGGCACACGGAAGTTACACAACTATTAAAGAACTGGTGCGGAGGAGAGGGTAGCTTGGCTCAGGGTGGTGGTTCAGCAGTGAAGGTGGGGAGATGTGATCAGATTGTAGATACATTTTGAAGGTATAGCCAACTAGATCTGCTGCTGCACTGGTTGTAAGTTCTCAGAGAAAGGGAGAAATCTAGAATGACTCCAAGGTTTTTGATATGAGCAACTGGTCGGATGAGGCTGTCATCAGCTGAGATGGAGAGGATTATGGGGTTAAAGTTTGGGAGTTGCTTTTGGACACATTGTATGTGAGATGTGTAGTTTGGGTTTTAGGCATGGATGTTGAGTAAGAAGTGTAGGGTGGGTTTCAAGAAGAAGGTCTGAGCTAGAAATTTAAGTTGGGAGGATACCAGGATAGATAGCATTTAAAGACATCAGAGCATATGAGATCCCAAGGGACTGAGTGGAGCTAGAGATAGATCAGCTCTTCCACAAATTACTGTGCTCTGATATCAGTTGGATTCTCTGTGTGCAGACTACTAATTTTTTGGCTGTTCCTCGGTTTGTTATCTCTGTACTGTTTAATCTGAGTTTTGACTCCTGCCAAGAGTTACGGGGAAGATTATATGATGCTGCATGCTCTGTATCTTTCTGAAGCTTGTATATGATTTTAGAAACTCAGAAAGAAATGTTTATTTTAAAATTAATTTTATAGAGTAGCATGCAAATCCATTTTTAAAAAATAAAAGGCAATCTTTTAAAGAAAATATATGCTTCTTCTAGGATTTCTCTAACCTTCTCTAAGTTGGTCAGTGCTTGCAGGTTAGGAGTACTAAGGTGGAACGTTCGGGACATGACCTCATTCATTCCCTAAGATGGAAGAAAGCCCTGGGTTAACACTTTTCATTTTTCATCTCACTTGACTTGGGAACTTTTGATTGTTTCTCAGTCAAATCTTTCTCCCTTATGACACTTGTAACATAGACTCTCAAAGAGTATTCCACGGAAAGGATTAACATGGCGTGGGCCACGGAGTACCCTTACAATAAATGTGTGGTTCTCTATGGTGACAGTGTTCCTTGGATGTGTGCTTTTGGGATTCATTTGTTAAAAATACAGTTTTAGGACTTCATAGTTAACATTTAGTATTACTCGATTTATCTTTGCAATTTTCACAGTTGTATATGCATTACAACTTTAGCCTCTCGTATAGAATACCCATCACCAAAAGAGGGCAGAAAACAAGGTATCCAATAAATAATGTGTCCCACTTAGAAGAGTAATGAGGAGAAGTCCTGAGATGTAGCTGGGTTATGTTACTCCCACACCATTTGCTTAGATGGAAACAGAAGGATGAAAGGCTCCAGTCGAGAGATATTCTAGGGAGAAAGACTTTGATACATTTTTGAGATACTAGAAATACTTAAGGATTTGATAAAGACAAATAGTTGGAGGAGAATAGAAAGGCAATTTAAAACTCCACGAAAAACAAAAAGCTATACAGGCAGAGCAATGTTATTATTATGCTCTACTTAGCTTGATTAATCACTCTCACAGAGGAAGCCTTGTTTTTAATCATACAGCCAGATGCTTTTAGAGCAAAGTGTGTTCTCAGAGTAAAAACCAACATTTTTGAGCATCCATTGTGTATCAGTGCCTTCTTGAACATGATCACCTTTTATAAAATACTTACGGCTTCCCTCTATGATAACTATTTTCCATTTTACAGTGGCAAAATGGAACCATTTTTCGTTTTACAATGGTAACAGCTCAGATAGAGAGAAGATATGAAACTGGACCCAAATTGTGCAGCCACTTCATAGTACATCTGGATTCAAACTCATTCTGCATGCTTGAAAAGCCCGTATTTTCTTCTGCCCATGCTGTACTCTTTCCCAAGGTTTGGACAGAACAGGTACAGAAATGACTGTCAACCACTTAAACTCTTAGGAATAATCAGCATTTTATCATAAATATTGATTAACAATGATATAAATAGAAACCAAAGCCACCCCAAATTAAAGCACTATATATATAATATATATATATAATATATATATTATATATATTACATAATATATATTATATAACATATATTATTATATATGTTATATAATATATAACATATTATTATATTATATATATTAATATATATTATATATTAATATATTATATTATATTATATATTAATATATATTATATATTAATATATTATATTATATATTATATTATATTATATATATAATAATATATAATATATAATATAAATGTATTATATATTATATAATATATTATATACATAATATATTATATAATATATAATATATAATATATATAATATATTATATAAATTAATGATTCACCAGTTATTCTACCATAGTAATACTGAAGATAGCATTTCATGTTGAAGATAGTCATTTGGCAGTGACTGGAGGAGGACTCCTGGCACCTAGTGGATGGACACCAGTGGATGACATCCACCTAGTGGATGTCAAACATCATGCGATGCACAGACAGCCCCCAACCCCGCAAAAAACATCCGTCTAGCCCAGAGTGTCAGTAACGCTGTGGTCAGTAAGTCCTCCCCTAAATAAAGAGTGTATGGAGAAAAAGGTGACAAATGGGATTCGATTAACATGTAGACTCTTTATTCTTTTTTTTTCCTTCCAAAAGATAACTGAATTTTTTGAGTGAATATTTGTTTTCTGACCTTATGTAATGGTGTTTTGATATGAAAACTAGTTATTTATAATGATTTGGATAAATTTACTATCTACTCATCTCCTAAAATTAATTATAAAGTGTGTTGGCAGGAGGTCTGCGTATCCTCAGCATGTGGTAGGTTGTGTATACATATAGGCTGTGTCTGTGTGCGTGTGTGTGTGCATATGTGTGTGCTCTTGCTGGTTTTGATAGGAAGTATAACTTGGGTTTTGGGAAAAGATGCCCTCCTACTGCTTCCAACCTTAAGGCTTCACTTCTTCCCATTAAGATTTCCCTTGCAACTTGGCCTCTTTTAAACTCCCATCTTGTGCATTCTTTCTTCTAATCTAATACCTCTGCGTACATATCTAAACATGATCAGTGACAGTTTTCGCTGCGGGGTGAGGCTTTTACTGACAAGGCCAGTGAGCACTGATTTGAGACCAGCCATTGTGAGTGACTTCAGCTGTCTCTTCAAGTGACATCCAGCTACTTGAGAAAGGAGTGATGACGAAAGTTCTTTGGACAGAAAACTTTCGCTGACAAGAAGGTGACAGGTCCTTGCACAGCTGGTCTCTGATATGCCTCGGAAGGGGCCCACGGAGTGACTAATTTGAGCTTTGCAGTAGCTGGGAGGAAGTGCAGGGCCCATGAATGCTGAGGGCTTGGAGGCGTCTGTAAGACAGGCTGGCAGTGGACACAGGCTGGAGAAACCCCTTGTTGGTAGGCAAAGGCCAGGAAAATTAGTTTGTTTAGAACATGAGAGCATTGGACATGTTCATGGTGAGTGGATATTTTGCCTGTCCAGAATCCATTCTTGTCCTGGTAATGGTACCTTGTTTTTTTCTAGCAGGTCACCCCATCTCTCTTCTCATTTGGTTGGGACCATCCCTGGCTTCCTGGTTCCAGGGATCAGCAAATAAACCCCATCTCCATCATCACAGCCATTGGTTAAGGAAGGGGCTGATTACCCAAAACGACTCAATGAGACTAAATTGTGACTTTTGCCACAATTATTGGGTGCCTTTTTTTCCCTGCAGTCCCCAAGCTGTGGCTGTAAATGTGGAATTTCTAGTAACCACGGTGTGAAAAAGTTAGAAAATGAACCAACTGAGAGAGAAATATATAGGTAAGAAGTGGAGAGAAGAGACTTCCCAGTTCTAATGAAATGGTTGAGGCCTCTAATCAGCTATGTTTGAAGACTCATCTTCCTACACTTTCCATTACACCAACGAATGCATTCTTGTTTTCCCTATAGCTGATTTAAGTAGATTTTACAACATAATAATTTCTGATCAATACAAGTAGCTCCATTTTTGAGTGCCTGCTATGTGCTAGAAACTATATATCCATTAGGCCATTTACCCTCACAACAACCTTGTAAGGTAGGCACTTCTTGTGTCCCCATTTAGATATGAGAAAATCTGACACTTGGGGAGATTAGGTAATAATACCCGAGGGCAGGCAGTCACTAAGGGTGGCACTATAAAGCAAGTTCTGTCTTATAAACATTGCAGGTCCATTTTCTGTGGAAAGAAAGTGAAGCATTATGGATTTCGAAGTCAGACTGCCTGGATTTGAATAATTTTCTTAACACTTCTTAGCTATGTGCCAATTTTAGGAAAATAACTTAACTGTACCTAGACTTTCTTGTCTGCACAATGGATATTGTAAATAATTTGCCTATCTCGGGATAGTTGTGAAGAGATGAAGGGATGCATATAAAGTATTCAAGACAATGCCTGAAACCCAATAAACACTCAACACACATTAGCTATCATTATTTTCTGTGTCCAGGAAAGCACAAGGTGGCTATTTTGGGGTCCGGACATATCAGGCTGTGGTCACTTAGAAAAGTGCACACCAAGATCCCCGCACATTTGTGCTGATTGACTAGATCTAAAATTAACTATCCTATTGATATGGGAGAAGTCTTAAAAATAACGGGTGTTTTAACCATGTAACACATCATGTTTCATTTATTCATTTGTTCCATAAGTGTTTATGGAGTGACTACTCAATGCCAGATGTGGAGTTGGATCCAGACACAAATAGATCTGAGCCTTCCCTGCAAGAAGGGAAGAAATTAAAGCACAAATAATATTGATAGAATAGGGAAAGTGTTGTATATTGTAAGAGAGATGAAGTAAAATACTCCCTCCCTTAGGGAGAGGGCTTTAAAAAGAAGGACAAAATGGATGGTTTTAGGAAACAGATGTTGAGCAGGCGAGATTTCCATGTGTGCAGTTAGAGTGTTATAAGATAGAGAAAAGCATGAGCCAAGCCACCAGGAAGTATGAGTCATATTTCTATGTCTTTTTCCAAGGGCAAGGGGATTGTATACAACTCACTGCCCCGATACCATGAACAGGCTCTGTATTGGTAGCAATAGCTCTAATAATGGGGCCATAGTGATGTGCTGAAGGATTAAGTAATAATTAGAGTTCACTTAGAGTTTACTGCATTGAATGGTCTGTTCATCAGCTCATCAAGACATGGGAACAAAGCCCATCTAAGCTAGTTTGGCCTGATATAAAGGAACACAAAGCTGGCTATGTGTACTGATTTCTTTTATTGATATCCCTTTAATGTGTATGGGGGCATTACATTGTAACCTTCTCTGGTGTGCCCATATAAAGGGCCTTGCCTTTTCTTTCACAGTAGGATTAGAAAGTTGTCTTGGCTCATTCACACATATTTTTTTCCTAGCATTATTCGCTCTTCCTAGAGATGTAAGACTGTCACTGTTCATTCATCCTCCATTCTCACTATTTTCCTTCCCACCACTGAGGACCCATCATTTCCTCTTCCGGGACTACAGCATCTTTTCTGTTTCCATGGTGAAGCCAGTATGTTCTCCATGCTACAACCAAAGTCTCACCAACCATATTTAAAAGGGCTAGCTAGGAGGGGAATAAGTGAGGGCTGGGGCCCTTGGAGAGCCAGGGACTCCATAGCAGTCAGCAGTCGAATGTGCTTTAAACGTTGCAGCATGTTGAGCAATGGTTAAGAGATAAGATTGAAAGAGTGGCCAGATGGTGGAGGACCTTGAATGTCAGCCAAGGGAATTTCAATGATATGTTCCCAGTGACTGAAACCTTTGAATCTTTTGAGCATCCAAGTACCATGTTCATCTATCCATTTGGAAAAGATTATTGTGGCAGCATTGTGGCAGGCAGGGTGATAAAGGTATGAAACTAGAGGGAGGACAATCAGCTGGAAGGCAGTCACAATTGTCTTGGTGTTGAGGAGACATTGATGATGTCTTCTCAAGGGATGGAAAGGAAGGGAAGACGTGGGAGATACTGTGATGGAGGCAAGCCACACCAGAGCTCCCTGTCCTGCTGGGTCTCTTCCTGATCAGTGTAGGAATATCCATAATGGTTGAAAGGTGGTAGATTTGAAATATTCAGAGGAAGAAGTCATGCTGGACCTAGCCCTGTCTCAACAGAGCAACTTGTTTTTCCATGACACAAGAACCAGAAGCATCATCGCCTTCTGGCGAGAGGGGTGAAGGGTGCAGCCATCGGATTATGTTTGTTGGGATTCCTCATCCCTGATTCTACTCCATTTGCTGGTTGGTTGGACTCAGGCCATTGGACCTAGAAATATCTCTTCCTTGTGAGTTCCTCTGTGTGTGCAGCTCTTGTTGATCTTAGGTAATTTATTTACTATCTCTGTTGCTTTTTTTATTCTTTTAAAAAGTGGGCAATTGGACTTGATCTGTAGGATTTTGAGGAGTAAATAAAAAACATTCATATGAAAGCATTTAACAGAGTGCCTGTCTTATAGTAGAAACTTACTAATAAGAATTGTTTATTTCCCTTGCAATCATGGTAAGGGAGCAAAAGGGAAATAAGCCATTATTCTTGACCTCTGAGGGCTCATGATCTAATAAGAAAAATAAGGCAAAACAATAGAGAACAGGGTAAGACGGTGTCTCATTTAAGAGCAGGGTTTTCTAAGATGTGTCATACATTTTTGTGGGCCAAGGGATCTGTAGAAAATGAAAACTTCAAAGAGAAAGAAGGATCCAGGTAGGCCTTGAAACATGGTGAGGGTTTGGAAAGACAGAAGAGCTGGCAGATAGTTCCCATCCAGAGGGTGCAAATGAATGTGGGGTCTGATCCTGACTCTCCTGACTTGGGTGGAGGAATCCAGGAGGTGAGCATGTTTTCAGGATGTGGAAGAGCACTGGGCTGGCCATCCAGAGTCCCACGTTCAAGTCCCAGCTTGGCCTTTAAATAGCTCTTGACATTACTCAAGTGCCATCACTTCTCTGGGCTTTACCTGCCTCGTCCAACAAAGGGGGCTACAAATATTTGCTCTATGAGGATAAAAGGAGATGACACATGTGAAAGCAACAAGTGAAACAGAGTCCTGTGCACTTTTGAGTTGCGTGGTTATATTTGACCACCAATACTTGGAAAGGATTCCTGCGCTCACCATAGGCTGGGCAGAATTTAGTTCAGAGAACGTTTATTTGTGTCACTCTGACTTCTGTTGTGCATGGCACTCCAGTGGTGTGAGGATACGAAGATGAGTAAGGTTGACGGTAGCCTCTGAGGAGCTTTTTGACTAGCAGAAGAGACACACATGCAACAATTAAATACAACACAGTGTGAACAGTGGCTACGCTGGATCCACGTCCAGGGTCCATATGTAGGATGGAGGAGGGAGTAATTGATCCTATTGGTAGGACATAGAAAATAATCAGAGAAAGTTTGACAGAAGGTAATATTTCAGCTGGATTTTGAAGAATGAATAGTATTTTGTGAGGCCAAAAAACAATTAAAATAAAGGATTAAGAACATTCTGCATTGTCCAATACAGTAGCACTAGCCATCTGTGACTACTGAAGTAGTTACTTAAGATGACTGGGCAATCTGAGTTGAGATGTGCTGTAAGTGTAAAATACACACTAGATTTTGAAGATTTAGTGCCAGACAAAGGAATATAAAGTGTCTCCTTAACACTTTTATGTTGATTGAGTCTATGTTGAAATGCTGATATTTTAGGTATGTTAGGTTAACTAAAATATATTATTAAAGTTGATTTTTTTGATGTGACTATTAGAACATGCAGAATTACATGTGTCTCTTCTATTTGTGGCTCATTTCAGTTATGTTTCTCTTGGTCAGCCCTGCTCTAGGCAAAAGAAACAGTATAAAAAGGGACAGGGGCAGGGAAATCATGGAGTGGAGGCAACTGGCTGACTCTATTGGAATGTGAAGGCTTCAAATATGCTGAGTGTGGGGGTGGTCAGGAATTGTGGCTGAAAGGTTGGTGCAGATCACATCATCCGAAGACACTTGAGTGATTCCCTGATAGCACTGGGGAGCCACTGAAGAGTTTAAGCGTGGGGGAAGCCCAGGTGGGTTTGTGTCACTTGTCTTCCGTGGGCCTGTTGGAGGAGGTGGGAGAAGCCATGTTGGTAGAAGACACTGAGATGGTCATTGTCTGGGATGGTCTATTCCTTTTCTGTGGCTGCTATAAGAAATTGCCACAAACTTGGTAGCTTAGAAAACCATGGAAATTTATTTTCTTAGGGTTCTGGTACCCAGAAGTTCAAAATAAAAGTGTCAGCAGGGCTGTGGTCTCCCTGGAGGCACTAGGGGAGAATCCTTCTTTGCGCCTCCCAGCTCCTGGTGGCTCCAGGCATTCGTTGACTTGAGGTTATATCAGTTCAATCTCCGCCTCTGTCTTTACATGGCCTTCTCCCTGTGTGGATGTAAGTCTCAAGTCTCTGCCTTTCTCTTATAAGGACACTTGGCATTGGATTTAAGGACAACCCTAAATCCAAGATGATCTCATCATCAGTTCCTTAACTTAATTAGCAACATCTGCAAAGGCTCTTTTTCCAAATAAGGATACCACATTCACAATTTCCAGGCTTGGATGTATTTTTCTGGGCACGACAATTTAACCCACTACAATAGGTGATAAGAGTCTAAAGAGGCCAGGCATGGTGGATGACACCTGTAATCCTAGCACTTTGGGAGGCCCAGGAGGGAGGATCACTTGAGGCCAGGAGTTTGAGACCAGCCTGGGCAACATAGGGGGATCCCATTTCTACAAAACAGAGAGTCTAAAGAAAGGATAGTGAGGATGGAGACGAGAGGATATACTCAAACAATATTTAGATGATAATTGTGATTTATGCATACAGTGATACAAATGTCTGATATTTGCCTCAAAAAAAAAGTGGGGAGAGTGTGGTTTGGGGGATATAAATGAAATAAGATTTCCCTGAGTCAACAAATTATTGAAGCTGGTGGGTAGTATGAATGTCATGATGCTATACTCTTTACTTCTGTATGAGTTTGAAATTTTCTAAAATAAAAATACGTCAAAAAGAAGATAATTGAGAATACATCATTTCCTTAGATTAATGACACACTAATTCAGTTTCTATTTTGGTTAAGTGCTAACATGCGCCTGGTATTTGCAGAAATCCTTGCTGATAAATTGTGGAGTAGCCACACGTTTGTTTGTTTGTTTGTTTGTTTGTTTTTCAGGGGTGTGACACCCTTGTATCACCAGACAAATGGGCCAAAAAATTTACTTTGGGTGCAGGCACACATATCTGTGACAAGATTTTGTCATAGGATAAATGCTCTTTCATCACAGGCAGGTGGGAAATTCATGTCACCTTGTCCAAACCCAGAGCAGTCAAAACCTATGACTAGCCAGGATCTTGTTAGAGGAAACAGTTTGTTTTCCTTAATCATCCTGATGTCACTTACAAGAAGGCGTGAGTGAGAGGGATCCCCTCTTGACTCCATAAACTAACTGTCACAGGGAAAGATGAGCCTATTTAACTGTGGGAAAATGCTGAAATCGTTTAATTGTCTTGCCTTGATGGCAGGCGGTTGTTAGCAGAGTGGAGGACGGAATGCAGAACCCAATGAAATATTAAATGCAGACAAAAATGTGTGGGTGAATGTGATTCTGTAGTTTAATCCGTGTGCTTTTTTTTTTTTCAAATCGATTCTAGTTTCGTTGCAAAGTGTGGTATAAAAATGATGTCAGAGGAATGGTTTGCTGGGTTATTTAAAAGCTCGCGTATACCATTTACAAGGTATGTTGTTGATGGTTAAAAATGACGTATCTATTATTCATGTGGTACCCCCTCCTCCCACATAGAAGAGGCCGCTTGAAAAATGAAATGTAGATGGAAAAAAAAAGGAAAAGTAATGGAGTTTGCAATGTAAACCTGTGCTTAAATGTGTCTGGGGCCATTTCAGGAGCTCAATATTGCAATTTTCCTATGAGGCACAACCAGCTCAGGGACATCTGAATCTGATCTAAGCACCACCTAATGAAGTTTTCTTGCACCATCCAACCATTTGTCTTAGTTTCTTTGCTATAATCTTCACTTTTGGTCTGCATTCCTCTGACTGAAGTGGTTAGGAGCATGCACCCTGGGCTCAAACCTCTGTGATGCCACTTGCTAAGCTCGAAGCCTGAGTCTAGCTGCTTAGCCCTTCTAAAGACCAGTTTCCCCTTCTTTCAAGTGAACACAATAACGTTTCACTGTTCCAAAAAGTTGTTGAGAGTTAAATGATGTAATGCATGTGACACCCTCAGCACCAGGTTTGCCCTGTATGAGTCACTCCATGTTAATTATTAGTTTGAGAATAAAGATTTACTGGGCTTCAAAAACAGTGAGAGAAAAAAATGAAATATACCTGCTAACGTGTGGTTTGGAGACCTGCAGCAGCTGCACCAGCTTGTGAGAATCTCAGGCTCCACCCAGGACCTGCTGGAAGTATGTTCACATTTAAAACTGATGCCCAGGTAATCCGTGTATGTACAGTAATGATAAGAGGCCCTGGACACACTCCTGTTATAGCACATTGCAAGGAGTTTGCAAGGGAGAGTTTCCCTGTTGCCTTGGAGTTAAACACACCAGTTTAACACACCAGTAGTTGGCTGTGACGCTTTCGTGGATCCCAACCCTGCTCCAGCTTTCTGAGGGTTTGCAGAACTGGCTCTTCCCTCATCCCAATTAGAAGCCTGGGGATGGGGGTTAATGGGGGAACTTAGTGTTGGGAGTTGTTGACTTCAAGTGCAGTGGATTTTAAAATTTTTCTCTCCTTTTCCTGTAAGTCATGTACGGGAATAACTTCACGGACATCTCCTTTGAAGACTGGGGATGCTTTAAAGAATAAAAAATAGGCTTGTCATACCTCACTGGATGGTAGCTGAATTGGCAGCCTTCAGGCCCAGCCTGGTGGTGCTGTTTGAACTGAGGCATGGTGTATTGGTACATTCTTGGGAGAGGTTGGCACTTAGGGACTAGGGGCTGATGTTTCTCCCATAGGGATTTCTGAAGTCAGGATGTGCCTGGGAACAGAACTGGGAGACTACCCTACCCTAGGTTTTTGTGACCCTCAGGGAGCACAGGAAAGGGACCTCGGTGCCTCAGCTCCAATAATTGAGCATTCTGGTCTATCTGAGCCTCAGGTAGACAGATGTGCTCTTTAGCCACAGCTAAGAAACACAGCTGGAAACAGAGTTGTACAAGGGCTGGGAGCCATGTCCTGTATCTGGGGCCTTTCTTCTGATCCGGTAATTGAGGGGCACAGCTCAACTAGTCCAGCCCCCTCTTCTGGCTTTCAGCGGGATATGGCGTGGCATGTGTTGAGGTATCTGCAGTTCTGAGGTGTAAATAAATCCACAGAGATAAATCTCAACAGCGGAGGTGCAATTCCCCTTCATCCAGTGCTTCTTGGAGGCTTTGAACAGCAGCAGTTTGAGAGGGCTGTTTGAGTCCTTTGCACTGAGCTGGATTTTCAGGCTCTTGGCATATTGTAGGTGGCTGCGTGAGATTGGACCAGCTGGGAATGGGGCCCAGCCAAAGATGGAGCTTGGGTTGAAAGCATTGGATTCAGGTGCTGACATTGAGCAAGGGCAGAATCCCAGAGGTAAGAAGAGATTTGTTCTTTTGGGAAATACTATCAGGCTTGTTATCCTTTTTTTGTTGTTGTTTCTTTTCCTTTTCATGAAGGGCAATCCCGTTTCCCTTTTTAAGAACCTGGCGCCACGTCTTCCAAGTAGGTGACTGGGACATCACAACACTTAATTTTGTTTCTTTGGTAGCAGATTGACATGACGGAATGGTTTTTACTTCACTTGAAAACTCTTCCTTCCTTAGAAGGCACCATAGAGTGGTCCACAGTGATTCCCAAGGGAACAGCAGAGCCACAGTTTGGTCCCCTGCAAAGGGATGTGGCAGTGGGATTAATGTTGCCTCTGAGTTCATCCCACACATATTTAAAGGTGAGCTGTTTAGAAAAGTAAAACTTTTCAAATGAAATATACTTTTTGCTAGCACCATAACGCTTCTTGCTTTGGGTGGGGATTCCCTTTTTCTTTGTGCATCAGGTCTTAATCTGTCGTTGCCTTTCCTTGTCTGATTTCATTAACTTGAGCTTGTGTTCATCTTGTGGCAGCTTAATAACCTTTATTGTGGTGTCCCTCAAAGAAAGCCATGGTTATAAATCCCATGTCACAGAAATGGAGTTATAAACGCCAATCTGTGTCACTGCATAATATTTATTATTTTAATTAAAGAAAATGGATAGTGACATTTATTTGGTCACAAGTTACTTGTTAATGGCAATGAATGACAAAAAATTACTAATTTTGTGAGCAAGTCTCAGAATGTTTTTCAGTGATGATTCTGTTGTGCTTTCAATGTGAGTTGGACACGTTTTTGGAAGCCAGTGCTTCTATTTGGTGAGACACTTTTCTCATACAGAAAAGCACCAGCTTACTGAGAGGGACAGTCAGAGCTACCTGGTGAATTCAGTGCCCTTGTTTTTAGCTCTCTTTGGCTTTCTAATATAATTATGTGTGTGTGTGTGTGTGTGTGTGTGTGTGACTTTCAAAGCAGAACAAATACAGTTTCAAGAGTCAGGGATGTGTGCTAGGATTTTTACTCATATTTAAGGCATTCTCACTGTAGTATGCATTCACATTGGGGAATAAGTAAACTGTTTGTAATAGTCCAAAGGCTGGGGACTTACAGGGTGTTTAAATCTATGTTATTTCATTTAATGCTCAGATTACCACCACGAGGAACATGCTTTTATAGCTCTATCCATTGATTTATTCATTCAGTCAACATACATCATTGGGAATTAGTTGTTTTAGGAAAGAGTTAATGGAGGAGGGAAACAGACTGTTGTTTACGAACTTGTGAAAAGTGCCACAGCCTGTAAATGGCATTGCTGGCAGATGATCCAATCATTTGCATGACTCCAAAGCCTGTGATCTTATCAATAGATAAGATCTGAGACGGCAGATCTTTCCTTCTGAAACCATTCTTCTAATGATGGAAATTTGACCACAACAGTGGAGAAGTCACGGAGCTCTGTGGCACAGAGGAATTTGTTGCTGTTAGGTTAATTTTTCTTTGTCAGAATATCTATAAAGTTCCATTTCCTAGGGATTTCACTCTGTTGGTTTTTGCTTGACTTGTTTCAGGAGTGAAGGTCTAAAATATAATGCTGAAAAACTGAAGGCAGTTTTTTTTTAAATTATAGTAATTGTTAACTTGTATGCAGTCATAATGAATGTGGATGTATGTTTTTACTTAAAATGGGAAGTACTAAAATTAAGATAATATTTAATTTTTATTTTAAAATTAAAATTAAAATCTTAAAATACAAGGGATACGTTGTTTTTACTACAGTATGTTTGTAATTGTTCTATCTCTTGAGTCTAATGACGTTATGAACAATTTTATTCTATAGAGAGATATAGTCCACATTTATAAGGTGGGCTTAAAGATGAGGGCATATGAGGGAAGAGAGAGAAATATTTACTGAGTGTGTACTTTGCACTAGCTGGTATGCTAGAAAGTTGCGTGCATTTAATCTTCTAACATGTACTATTATTTTCCCATCTTACAAATGGGAAAATTTAAGCTTAAACTCATTTGACTGTGCATCACAAGCTGCTAAGCCGATCGCACACAATTGATGCGTATTCCTAGGAAGCCCCTGATCGTGGCTCACTCGCTGCCTGATCTTTAAAAAAAATATTGAGAGATAACCTATACGTATCAAAATGTATCTTAAAGGTCTGATTCAATGAGTTTTGACAAACCCATACATCCGTGTAACATCCCAATCAATATATAAAACATTAACATCGCTCTAGACAGTTCTGCGGTATATTTCCAGTCAATCTACATCATCCAAAGGCACCTACTTTCCTGACTAGTTTTCTCTTGTTCTAGGACTTCCTATAAATGGAATCACATAGCGTATACCTTTTTGTTTATGGTTTCTTGTATTTAGTATATTGCTTTTTAGATTCATCTATTTTGCCATGTATTGATCGTTTCTTCCTTTTTATTGTTGATAATATTACATTGCATGGATATGCTACCCTGTGTTTATTAGTTAACGTGTTACTGGATATTTACTTTGTTTCCAGTTTTTGGTGAGTATGAATATAGCTATTATGAGCATTCTTTTACAACTCTCTGTGGAGGCATTTTTTTTTCTCTTGGGTGAATAGCTAGGATTAGAATTGTTGGGTCAAAGTGTAGGGGTATGTTTATAAGAAACTACTAAACTGTTTACCAAAGTGGTTAGTAGCATTTTATGCTCTCATCAGTAGTGTGTGAGAATTCTGGTTGCATTAATACTTTCCAAAATTTGCAGCTGTCAGCAGTTTTTTTCTTTTCTTTCTTTCTTTTTTTTTTTTTTAAAAAGAGACAGAGTCTTGCTCCATGCTCAGGCTGAAATGCAGTGGTGTAGTCATAGCACACTGCAGCCTCAAACTCCTCAAGCGATCCTCCCACTTCAGCCTCCTGAATAGCTATGGCTACAGAGGTATGCACCATCATGCCTGGATAATTTGTTAATTTTTTAGTAGAAATAGAGTCTCGCTGTGTGACCTAGTCTTATTTTATTTTCTAACATGCATTTTGAAGCTATAAATTTGCCTCTATGCACTGCTTTAGGTGCATCTCAAAAGTTTTCATACACCGGGCATGGTGGCTCAAGCCTGTAATCCCAGCACTTTGGGAGGCCGGGTGGATCACGAGGTCAAGAGATCAAGACCATCCTGATCAAAATGGTGAAACCCCATCTCTACTAAAAATGCAAAATATTAGCTGGGCATGGTGCTGCATGCCGTAATCCCAGCTATTCAGGAGGCTGAGGCAGGAGAATTGCCTGAACCAAGGAGGCAGAGGTTGCGGTGAGCTGAGATTGTGCCATTGCGCTCCAGCCTGGGTAACAAGAGTGAAACTCCATCTCAAATAAAAAAAAAAGTTTTCATACATTGTGTTTTGCAGTATCATTCAGGTAAAAATATTTTCTCATGTCCTTTGTAATTTTTTTCTTTGAATCATGGTTTATTTTGAAATGTGTATTTTAAAAAGTATTTGAGCACTTTCTAGATATCTTTACCGTTTGATTTCTAGTTTAATCCCAGTGTCTCAAGTTGACTTTTTCCATTTTCCTCATGATACTTTATCATAGTCTTCAGGACTTAGGGCCTTACAATTGATTGTCATACTAAAGAATTCTTCAGTAAGCATCTCTGTGTGTATAGTATGTGTGTGTGTATGTACCTTTTTCCTCATTGTTTGCTTAAGACATATTACCATAAGTGAAATTCGAGATTTAAAGGTGTGCAATTTTTAAAAAGTCTTTTTATGCACGTTGCCAAGTTGTTTGCTTGTATGGTGTGATCTGATGTGCAGGGATGTTTCTGCCCTAAATATAGTCCCTCCGAGGTGCCTGGAAGTGCTTTAGCCATGTTTCCTCCTTTTAGGATGAAAGATTTAGTGTTAATTTACAATGCAAGTACTTTGAATCCGTGATATTGTCTATGACTCTAGTGTAAATTCATCTCATTGACAATGCTTGGCTTCTGACACTAAGCTGTGATTGCTGGTGCGCAAGGACTCTAGTGAGGAGAGATGGAGATAGCAGAGACATGGGAAATTTAAATAATAATTCTTGTCAAGCAGTCTCCATTTATATAGGAGAGCTTCTAACAGGAAGAAGCCTGAATAGGAGCATCATGTTTGGAGGCTAGAGGCAGCTAAAGGCTGGTGCATGGGACCTGGGACCTAGGGACAGGACAGAGAATGCTCTCAAAAGAGAGAGATGGAAGAAAGTGAATATGTCATTGATGAGTAATGTTTTTCTTGAAAATTTGCCCCAGCTTATCTACATATTTAAAAGTATATACAAACTCAAAAGAATGAATATCAGCCTATTAGAACGGTTTGGTGTTTCTTGAATTGAACTAAGAGGGTGGACACATCTCCAAGTTGCATGAATTCTTTGGTGATTGACTTGCAGGTCACAGAATTTGAGTAAGAGAGCATCCAATTTAGGGGTTGGGTGACTCAGATACATGATTAGGAAAGCTGTGCCCCACCCCAGCCATGGTCGGCTGTATAACTCAATTCTAAACTATCTTGGAAGGTACAGGTAGAGTTGCAGACACACTTTCTTTCTTTTTTTTTTTTTTTTGAGACGGAGTTTCGCTCTTGTTACCCAGGCTGGAGTGCAATGGCGCGATCTCGGCTCACCGCAACCTCCGCCTCCTGGGTTCAGGCAATTCTCCTGCCTCAGCCTCCCGAGTAGCTGGGATTACAGGCACGCGCCACCGGGCCCAGCTAATTTTTTGTATCTTTAGTAGAGACGG